>CM031238.1:853290899-853918641 GCA_018340775.1 Taxus wallichiana var. yunnanensis | reverse complement strand
AAGGTGTTAGAAAGGTTCAACATGTAGAATGCAAAACCTATTAGCACACCTATGGTTGGACACTTTAAATTGAGCAAAGATCAGTGTCCTTCATCACATGAGGAGGTCAAATACATGACACGAGTACCATATGCTTCAGCATTCGGAAGTCTCATGTATGCTATGCTTTGTACAAGACCAAACATTGCACAGGTAGTGGGAGTTGTGAGTAGATATATGGCTAATCCAGGTAAAGAGAATTGGAAAGTAGTCTAATGGATACTCAGGTATTTGAAAGGGAGCATGCGCTTATGCTATGGAGGTTCGGATATTTCATTACGTGGCTATGTTGATTCGGATATGGTGGAGATCCGGTGGTAGGAGGAGCACTCTGGATATATTTTCACAACAGTGGAATGACATTAGGCTGGATTTCAAGATTTGGTGCATAAGATTGTTACTTTTTCTACTACGAGGCGAGTATGTTGCAGCTACTACAGAGGCTAGGCTACGCGGAGAGATGATATGGATGAGTAGGTTCATGGAAGAGTTGGGAAAGGAGAAAAGTGATTGTAAACTATTCGGTGATAGTCGAGTGCAATTCATTTGGAAAAGAACTCAAAGCATTTCATTCGAGAATGAAACACATTCATTGAGGTATCACTTCATACGGCATGTATTGGAGGATGGACAGGTTGAATGCTGGAAAATATTCATATGAGCAAGAACATTGCGATATATGCTAACGAAGCCATTAGCAAAAGAGAAGTTGGAGCTACACTCCACTTTTGTTGGTCTTGAGTCCGAGACTTGAAGAGGAAGAAACAAAGCCAAGGAAAATCCAAGAATGACATTGTACAAGTATGGTGGAGTAATTAAACTCCAAGTGGGAGATTGTTGAGTTGTGGAGCTTGATTACTTCATTTTAGCATATAATTGGAACTTGCTTTGGAAAATACAATAACCAACATCGGTTAGGGGGGAACCGACATGGATCACCCAGGACTGACATCAGTAAGGTATGATCGGCATAGGTTAAGCAAGTAAGGAATCGATATCAGTTAGGCAAAATCGGCGTCGGTTACCTATGCAATGAAGGTTTAATTAACTCTCGGAAATTATATCTATTTTTAGCATTAAAATAGATTTATTGATTATAATTGCATGGTGAGTGCCCTAAGTCCATAAACGACTATATAAGCATAAAGCTAGGGTTTAGAGGTAAGATAATTAACAAGAATTATAAATAACCTCAAAAAGGTTGGTGAGTGAGAATTCTTGGTGATGAAGCAAAATTTTGATAGAAAGAAAGTATTGAACATCTGAGAGGTGTGGAAGATTGTAAATCTTCATTGTATATCTTGTCAAAGCTTTGGATAATAGATTGACTTGTTTCTTGGTGGACGTAGCCCACACTGGGTGAACCACGTTAAATCTTGTGTTGATTTATGTCTCTTGTTTTGTATATTTCTTCTGGTAGAATATCTGCTTTTATTTGCATGTATGCTTAGATTTGATATATTGTTTGTACAACTGGTGTGCTAACCCTACCATTGAAGCATAATATACAACTTGATTCATCAACAGGTGAAAAAGAGCGAGATATCTTCACGAAGTCACTTTCACATGACAAGTTCGAGTTGTTCGAAATTTCCTCTCCTCATCCCTTGAGACAATGCAAAATTAAGTGGGGGAATGTTAGGATAATTAAATATGCATTGTATAATTAATTATTTAACTATTGTTATTAATTAATTATTGTTATATAGTTTTGTTATATGGTTTTATTAACCATATTTGGCTTATTATATTCATGGGTATAATTGTCATGTTGTTATAATAATTATGTCATTATTCATTTGTGTTTGCCGGATGTATTTTGGAAGATACTCTGTGTTTTAGTTTGTTGTTGCATAGTTGCAACTCCATATTTTTTTGTATCCAGGCTATCCAATATGTATAAATATTGTAGCCTTCACTATTGTATTTTGATTCTAGTGATTAATATAATTCTATAGGCTTTTGTCCTGCTTACGTTTGGTACCAGAGCAAAAATCTTGACATGTGAAGTAGAGAAGGTGTGGAAAGAGAGAGCATCGATTTCGGGAATGATTAGTTTTTTTATATCTCAAAAGCAATTGTGAAATTTTAAGAGATTTATTTTACCACATCTGGAGATCAATATTATAAAGCTTTAGTAAAAATTTCAGAATTTTTTTCGTTGTTTTGTGAGAGTTATTGCATATATACTATTTTTCATAAAATCAATCTACATGCCGCATTTTTCAGAATTTTTTAGAGTTTTTTACATTTTTGGAAATCTCTTCAAATTTCCATATTGGTCTATTCTTTACATTTTCAAATTTGAGGTCATCTACATTGAGAAATTCGTTGGTCAAATTTGGTCAAACAAGGCAAATTGAATTGTGTAAGGGCAATCCCTTGTTATGGACAGTCCACAAACTAGAGGATGGGAAAAAAATCATACACACCATGGAATACTCCTTATAAAGATAAAATACAATATAATTTTGAACTAGGAGGTACTTCCACCATGAGGGACCTGCAAGTTTCTTTCACCAAAACAAATCAACGATTAGATGAGCTTGAGAAAATACTCGATCACATTTTTCATTTTCAAAATAATTCAATCAATCCTCCACATGTATCTAATAGCCAAGGTGAAAATCCTATGGTTTTTTAAGAACCGTGTATTTTGGTAACTAAAGATGACATGGAATATGCCATGATGGGGCATGCTCATTACGAATCTTACTTGACAAGTCCAAACATTCAAAAGGTTGAACCCAATATGGATGAAGAATGGAAAACAATGGGGTGGGATGGATCTATTGAATACAATAATCTTAACTTGGAATATTGTGACAAGGGTTTGGTAAATGTGGATATGGAAATTAAATTTGATCCTAGGTTGGATGTTAAAGATTTTTTTAATGTGGAAGAAGTACAAAAGATACAACCAAAACATCGGAAAGTCAAGCAACACTATGCGAGCTTTGTTTTGGGCCAATGCAATGACAAATTTACAGGGAAAATGCCTACTAATGGAAGATTTAATCACACCCTATCTAAGATGATTGAGATACATCATGCACATGTTGGATGTCAAAACCTTAGATATAGTGGCTATGAAGGTCATTCTACTAGAAGGTCCATTACATCCTTGAATAAAATGTGCAACCTTAATAATTATGTTGAGCCACAATTGTACATTTCTCGAGAGCAAATGGATAAGGCATATTCTTCAAGTGAAATGCAAGATATATATTCAAATGTGAAAGTACCACCAGATATAATCATCATATCACTAGAGTTACTTACCTAGACTCGGCTTAAGAGGTTACAAATGAAGGTGATCACAGTTGATCTCATCAAGGAACAATGTCAGACATACAAGGAGGTGCAATGGGAGGACAATGGTTGAGTACATGTTTTTCCACTACTAACCAAACATCGAGGATGATGTTTGTTTGAAGGGGAGGAGCATGTTATGCCCCTAACATATACCATTTATATGTCTAAGTGTGGGATAACATATGACTTATATAACATTTATACTTATATTCATTAGTTACTTAGTCATTAGGTATAAACTAATAATAATGAAGGGGTATGACCTTTCACAATCATACCTATATATGGGTGAGTAATTCCTCCCCATAGGTGTGAAGAGTATGAGTTAGTGTCTTATTGTAAGACTTAGGAGGTTTCCCCCTCGAAGTGGCTTAATATAACATCCGGACTCCTTTGCCCATTTGTTCCTCGTGGAAATGGATTTCCTTCTCCAGATAGAAGGATTGATCTCTGAATGGAACTTAAGGATGAATCACATGTTTTTAACCTCCAAATTACATTGAGATCATCACCAAGCACTGATCAAGTGTTTGAATCCACTCTCATGAGGTATGCCTTGTTTGTGAGCATGATATGATGGCTATCATCTCTCATGGTGATATTTTCTTGTTGTTCTAGCTTCTTGCATCAAGTCGTGCCTCGAGATCACCTCGCTCATTTGTATTATTGTTATTGCGAGTTAATTTAACTATTTTTATAAACTTGCTATTTTAGAAGCATGTTTTCATGAATACTACTATTTTTTATAATGTTCCCCGAATTACCCTTTTTAACGCTTCTTACCGGTTTAAGATATTTCAAATGATGAGAATTCATCACTTTGGGAAACTTATTATTTTTAACTTGTTGGTGTATATGACTTATCTCGTCGTCACTCGATGTCTTGTCCACCTCATGTGGTTAGTCATCTCACTTAGTGAGAATATGTCAATAGGGTTAGTTAGGGTTGTGTACATGTGTCATGCACATGAGTTACACAACACTCCTATATGTACCTCTTATTTTTTATCTATGAGCATGTTAGACACTTTGTGTCTTTCTCTACTTGATTCTCATTTTGTGATTTGATATCTTGCTTACTATGTGGAGCGTTCACAACACCATTGGAATTGTAATCTTGTTCGATGTGCACGAGGTTTTGTATTGATCCTCGTAGAATAATTTGATATGGTATCGAGCTATTGTTTGGTAAACATGCACTCGTTTGATTTCGGTTGTTATTACTTCATTTTCTTGGTTTTTGTGCTTCTCGTGTAAGTTTTCAATCTTCCTTTGGAATCTTGTTTACAAGTTTAACAATCTCATTTTTAGAGTTTGTGCGGGTTTTCTAGTTTTGCATGTGCGGAGTTACAGTGTGTTTTCCAAATGTGAGATATAGCTAAATTTCTTGATAAGTTTGGAGGAACCGCTAAATTTGGAGGTAGGTTTTGCATCTTTTGTTTTAATCAGTAATTTTTAATTGGAAGTATTTTTTTAGAAATTATGGTTTTTGAACCTATTTGCATTTGTTCCCGTGTTGGTTGCTTTTTCGGTTTACCCCTACTTGTTTGGTCAGTTCTTGCTAGCTCGACCAAAATTCTGCAGAGCTTGGTGAGCCCAGGCGAGATAATTCTTACACTAGTTATAGTTGTGTTCTTGGCTCATTGTGCATTAAGTTGCCTTTTACATTTACATTACGTAGTTTGCATTGAGTGCCCGAGTTGCATTCTCTCTTGTATACATGTTTTGGTTTGTGGGTTGCATTGCCTTTTTTTAACTGAACCTTTTGTTTTGCATCGGTCTAAGCATTTGAGTTTTGCATTGTAATCTTTGACTGGAGTGTTGATGTTCTTTACCTTAGCTGTTTTGTTTTCATTCGGGCTGATTTGCTTTTACACCCTCTTGAGTGAAGTTGTTTCGCATTCTGCTAAGTCACCTTGCTTTGATTAACCATGTTTTTGCTTTGTTTTGCATTACCTATTAGTTGTTTGCATTGGGTCATTGGTTGTTTTGCTTATCAAGTGCATTTGTGACCATTTTGTGTTGTATAGATTTTGGGTATATCTTTGTTTGGCTCTATGTGATTTTGATTGCCCTTGACCATTGGTTGCGTGCTTTGGCTAAGCTTCGCTCCATCCCAAGGTGTTTTCTCTCTCTCGACCGAGTTTAGGGTTTTTCCTATGTTGGGCGTTTTGTGTTGAAGTGTGGTCAAGTCTTTTTGGATTTGTTTCTTGCTTTTCCCATGTCTAATTTTTTTAATGATCTCGTGCTTTATTTTTTTGGTTGCGTGAGCCATATCATCAATCTACCCGTGTATTGTGTTTCCCCTCCGCCTTTGCTTGTGAATCGCCTACCACCCATTCTCCCGCTCCTCGCCAAACCATTCAATCCACTCTCTTGATTATTTTTCATGCTCCAAGTCTTCACATTGCGTCTTTACTGACCTTTGCATGCGTAATTGCCTTATGTGCCATGGATAGCTCCTTGAGGCCACCGTCCACCCCGTCTCGTTTCATGTGGGCTCTTCCCTAACCTCCCCATCAGCTATTAACCGGCTCCCTATTCTT
This sequence comes from Taxus wallichiana var. yunnanensis, assembly GCA_018340775.1. Lineage (NCBI taxonomy): Eukaryota > Viridiplantae > Streptophyta > Pinopsida > Cupressales > Taxaceae > Taxus > Taxus wallichiana. Next base: position 853,912,741 of record CM031238.1, on the reverse strand, counting down.
TTGACCATGCCCTCCCAATTTAACTCTCGCTCAATTTTAAGCCCTTTTAAAATTTATGAGGATAAGTTTAAACTAAAACAATGGTTGAATATATTGATCGGTTTTATTGTTTAAAGAGGGGTAGTTTTATTATTAAAGGGTTTGTGTTTATAAATTTAAAGTGGGGTGACTCTTATAAGTGGGTGGGTGTTTTTAAAAAAGAGGTTAGATTTAATAAAGGGGGTCGTTGTTTAAATATTTGGGTGTTAATAGATTAGGTCCCTTTTAATATAACATCTTAGGATCTAATTTATTTAATCTAAAGTGGTTTAATTTAATTAATCTCTCTTAAGGGCTCTATTTTTTCAACAAGCTCTTTAACCGTTTAGTAGTTTTAATTAATCATAAATTAACGCTATTGTCATTGTTAGCACTTTTTTTGTCGCCTTTTATTCTTAAATTAGACTAATTAGCATTTTAAAAAGTGCATTTTTAGTGGTATTGGGAGCTTTTTACTACTAACTGTTTGTTGAGTGTGTATCATCCCTCTTATCATTTTTCATCCTTCCTGGGAGCCCTCGTTGCATCTTGGAAGACCATGGGACTCTTTTTTGAGCCCTTTCTTCACTTTTTCAATAATCATCTTAGCTTACGGGTTTGTGAGTGTGTCTCACCACAACTTTATGGCAAGAGAGTTTCCTTCCCTTCTTGCTTGCTTTTGTGCTTGTTCACTTGTTTTGTTGTGCACGATTGAGCATATTGTGGTCTCCACGCTTGTGTAATATTTTGCTAATTACAAGGTGAGTGACCAATCGTCTCACGTCACACAAACACTTGGGTGTAATTAACACACTACTTAAAAAGTCACAATCAAGGGGTGTTCATTTTGTGTAATTCTTTGCTTTCCACTATTTTTTTCTCACTTTTATTTGCTATGGATCTTAATTCCATTTCTTTGCTTACCCCATTTAACTATCATGAATGGAAAGATGTCATATCTCTCGCTTTGAGAAAACAAAAATTGTATCGGATAACTATGGGATTGCAAAATGAACCTAAAGAAGATGTAGAGAAATAAAAATGGTTTGAAAAATGTGATAAAGCCTTAGGCCTTTTGTGTCTTTCTATATCATCGGAATTGTGCTTTCATATTAACACAACCAAATCACCCAAGGAAGTTTGGGATGCCTTAGAAAAACATTTTTGGAAATAGGATGAAATGAAAGGGCATGAACTGGAAAATGAGTTGATTAGTCTCAACCCTATCGGTTTGACACTCTCAAGGTGATTTAACAAAAATAGATTTAATGCTAAACCCTAATTGTAGAGTAACTGAATGTACACTATGATATATAACTATTAGATACACTATGACACAAGCAATAAGCAAGTAAACATAAAACACTAAACACAAGAGAGAAAAATAAATTAGTTGATTTGCACTTTTAAGGCCCATCCAGACTGGGAAATTGATGAACAGAGAGGGTAGATTGTCGTATCGCATGTACATCTTGTAAAATATGGAATTGTCGGATAAGGTTGAACTAGGGTGCTGAAGCTCGGGCAAGGGCGCCAAAGACATCTACTAGGTGCATGTGCGCAAAATTGATCGAAATCTAAGTTTTTTGTGTCACACCGTGTCGGCGATACTCGTTGTTGGTCACTTGTATGTCATACCTTGATTGCTCGGTGTACATGTAACCTATGAAATAGATGTTTACTTGTAAAACCCACAAAACAACATCGAATACAAAAATAAAGATGCAATCGGGGATTCGATGACCACGATGATCACCCATCGAGTGAACTTACGATCGAGCACTGGACTACATCTCAGACTCCATGTAGTTCTTGTGAGTGTGTGAAAGAATCGTGCCCTAGGATGCCCTTATGCAAGATGCACTAGATAGCGGGCTATATTTGCTAAAAAAATTAAATGTGTGTATAATAAGAACTTCCCCTTCTTATGTTGTGTATCCGAAGATGCGGTCCATTGACCCTTTTATGGATGCTAGAAAGATTACTTTGAGTGCTTTGGATGCCTTTGGATGCAAGCTTAGGTGATAGTAAGTATGATTAGAGCTTGGTCCCTTATTTTGATCACATAGCTATGTATTTATATGATTCCTTTAGTTGAATTTCATAATTGACAACTGGAAGGCCGACCCATAAGAAAAAAATATGCTCAAATGATAAAAGATACCCAAAAGAAGCGAGTAAGATAGAAAAGTAGGGACGCCCAAAGGGGATGAGGCGCTGGGGTGGCATCTTAGTTGGGTGTTGATGTTAGAAGTCATAAAAGATAAGAAAATAAAGTTTTGATTGGGTTATAGGGTGTGTAAGACCAAATAGAAAATACGAAAGATAGAACAACAGGTAAAAGATAGTTGTCGATTACTAGTTTTCTTGCTTAGGAATCATATGAATACTATAATGCTTTCAGGACCTAGAAATGTACCTAAGTGTGTGATTTTGTGTCTACATTTACCCCCACTTTATGTTGTTGAGTGAATACTTGATAACATAAAGTAGTTAGAAGATGCGTACCTTTTATTCTTGTAGCGTGAATTAACAAGAAATATATATTTTTAAAACCCTAAATATTGCAGAGTCATATATGATAAATAAATGTTTAAGCAATAATTTGTGAAAAGCAATAAGCTAGATAAAAATAAAACCCTAGGTGCAAGAGAGGGAATAAAATAAATTGTTGATTTCACAATTAATTCCAAACTATTATGAACTAGAGAACTAAAAAAGCGAGAGGAGGGAACTATCGCAACCGCACTCGAGAAAATTGTGGAACTTTTGGAATAATGCGGACTAGGGAACCTAGACTGGGTTAGGGGCACACAGGCACTTTGGAGTATGCTCTGGTCAATACCTCGAAACTGATTTTTGTTGCGTAGCAAGATGGTTGTTGATTGTCACCTTTGATCACTGTATGTTCTTTGGTTGATCGTAAAATTCACATGTAACCTTCAAAACAAATGATATCCTGCAAAACCCCAAAACACATCAAATCCTAAAAAGAGAAAGATGCAAATGGGGAATCAGATTAACCCCGACAAGCACCACGACAGAGTGAACTTACAACCAAGCATTGTACTAAATCTCAGACTTCATGTAGTTTTGTGTGCTTGTGTGTGAAGAAATCGTGCCCTAGAAAGCTCTTGTGTAAGATGCACTTGATAACAAGCAATAACTAGATGTAGAAATGTGAGTAGAAATATGTATGGAAAAATGAACTTCCACTCCTATGAAGTGTATGTAGAAAATGAATTCCCTTGTCCCTTGAATGAAGCTAGATGAATGTCTTTATGCTCTTAGAATGCCTTTGGATACAACCTTAGGTGATGATAGTAAATGCTTAGAGATTGATCCTTTATTATGGTCGCATAGCTTTGTATTTATTCGATTAACATGTTTGAATTTCACAATTGATAACTAAAAGGCCGAACCATAAAAAAACAAGATGCCCAAAATATAAAAGAGGGCCGAAAGAGGCGAGTAAGATATAAAGAGGTCGGGGTACCCGAGAGGAGATGAGAACACTGGCAATGGCGTCCTGGCTGGGCGTTGGTGTCAACAGATCAAGAAAGATAAAGTAATGAATATCGGGTTGGGTTGTGGGGTGTGTAAGACCAAAAGGAAACCATAAAGACATAAACAAGGCAAGGATATATGTCGATTACTAGTTTTCTCACTTCGGAATCATATGAATAGTGTTGTGTGATTAGGACCTATAAATATACCCAAGTGCATGATTGTGTGTCTACGAGAGAGTGTGATGGTGATAGTGTCTTTGAAGAGACAAGTGAAAGTGTGAAATGGTAAAAATGAAGCACGAAAACTAGGAAGAGAAAGTGACCACTAGGGGTGAAGCGTATTGTGGTGTATCGTGTTGTACTGTTGTTTTACTTGATGTTATGCTTGATGTAGGGCTACTTCTTGTTGCATATTAAGGACGAACCTATAAAGAGGATTAAAAGAGTAGTCAAAGTCATGTTTTATCAAAACTCTTTCAAAGTATGTAAAAGTGTATAAAATGAAAGTGTGCACCTGACGTGAAAGAGTGTAAAGGATAGAAAGATGTCCCATAATCTTTGTATAGAAACGATTTTTGGGCGATCTCATGCCAAGAGTGAGTTTTTGGGTGATATCACGTCAAGTGTGAATTTTTGGGTGATCTCATGCTAAACACAAGTTTTTGGGCAACCTTGTACTAAAGAGAGAGTGTTGGGGAGAGAGGTCTAGTGTTACTCTCCTTCCATGAATTTGCCCAATAAACACCACTTTGCATATGATGTGTCCCTATTTTGTTACGAGTTGTACCAAATTAGTTTTGAATTTGTTATGAGTTATCTTGATTACTGATGGAGATAGAATGTATATTGTTGTTGGAGGATTGTTCCTATATTATAAAAAGCTGCTCTCGAACTACTCGAACTATGTTGATATGAGAAAACAAGTGCATCTGCCTCCAGGACATATGTTCCCAAGGGAGGTCAAGAATGCCCATGTCTTGTGTTTGAATTTAGGCGCTAGTGTCTGTCTTTAAACTAAGGACCCAAGTCAAATTTTGATTCATTTCGTAATCTTGTAGCATGTTTTATTTTGTATTCTGTAGGTATGTACTGTTGTTCGATTTGTTGTATGGGGTGGTGATACACCCAATGTATACCTCCTTGTTTGGGATGCATGGCGCCGATAGGAGCATGCAATCTAAATGAGAGGACTCGAAACCGATACGAAGTGGATACCCTACGGGGAGGGAATGTTTATTATAAAGACCAAGGTACATGCAAACAAAATTGTTAGAAACATGTGTTAATGCAATCGAGGCTAGTATGTAAGTAGAAGACAATGTGCAATCAAGCAAGCAAGAACACAAGATGAGGCCGTAAAAATGGTTCCAAACATGGGACATCGCTCACGGTGTCACAAGACAATCGAGTTTGAAGTGGCCAAAAGAATATAATGTGCATACAAGACAAATGGTATATCCCGTAAATAATAACATACAATAGAAAGTAATGTGAATAAAAGTGTAATGCAGAAACCATGATGACATATAGTCACAGTAAAACAAATTGATGAGACCAAATTAAGTCTCATCCATTGCACTAAATAACATTATTCTTTCTCTTATAAAGTGGATTTAGATGTAGTCTTAAGAACTATATAGCTTATTTAAGATTAAATGTAGAATATATTTGATCTATATTTGAAAATCCATTGCAATTTGAATGTTTTCATTTCCTAATATTTATTGTAAGTTGGAATGCAGTATTGTGTATGAGTAGGTCATTTGATCTCTTGAATGTATTACAACAAGTGTAATACTCACATAGTTAAGAGCACATGCATTCATAAATAAAAGAGCACATGACTCATAATACAAAGAGCGCAGGACTCAAGCATAGGAATCAATTAGTGCATCGGCCCAGGACTCGCCTTGGCACATGACTCACCTTTGTATTAATATAGGACTCGCAGAATCAACACATAAATTGCTATAACTAAAATTGTAGAACTCCAAATGAGAATATGAGAGAGGTTTTTATTCCTCTTATTGTTAGGAGGAAAAAAATCTCTCCATTTTTACACAACAATAATTTTGAAGATATCAACATTTGAAGAAGAAGGTTTTCAAGCGCAATACTAGTAGAACCAACACAATAATCTCTCTAACTAAAATTACAGAACTCTAAATGGGAATCTAAGAGAGGTTTTTGTTCCTCTTATTTCTATGAGAAAAATCCTCTCTCTATTTTTACACAACAATAATATTTTTGAAGATATCATCATTTGAAGCAACAAGTTTTCAAGTGCATGACTCACACATGCAACATCAGATTCACTCTAACCAAAGTTGAAGATCTCCAAATGAGAATCTAAGAGAGGTTTTGTTCCTCTTATTGTTAGGAGGAAAAAAATCTCTCCATTTTTACACAACATCAATAATTGAGGAGATATCTTCATTTTAAGTTTCAGCAAAATAAGGTTAGAGAAAAGTAAATAAGATAAAAAAAAACAGTTCAATGAAACTTTGTGATTTCTCCTCATTTCTCAACAAAAATGAGAAATTAAAGATGTTTTGGAAATATTACAATAAGGAACACCAAACCTAAAAATGTTCGAAGATATTTTTCCAAATGAATTCACAATAATGATCAGAAAATCAAGGATGGAAATATGGCGGGGCAATTGTCATGTTGAATGATTCAATCATGCAAGAGTAAAATTAACAAATGAAAATAAACAGTTAAGTGCACGTGGAAGAGATGGTTCAATCTAGAATTGTAATATTTTATTAATTCTCTTCCACGTTTATCTCCTTTTCATATGGAAGAAGTAGTCAAGTGCAAGAGGAAGAGGTAGTTCAATCTAGAGTTGTAGTGTTTGATTAGATCTCTTCCATATTTGTTTCCTTGTCAAGTGGAAGAATAAGTATTACAATCTAAAGTTGTAGTGTTTGATTAGATCTCTTCCATATTTGTCTCCTTGTCAAGTGGAATAATAAGTAGTACAATCTAGAGTTGTAGTGTTTGATTAAAACTCTTCCATATTTGTCTCCTTGACAAGAGGAAGAAGTAGTTAAATATGAAGTTGTAGTGTTTGAATAAAATTCCTTCCACATTTATCTCATTGTAAAGTGGAAGATGTAGTCAAGTTTTGCCCAATATTATAGGTAGGTAGTTCTATAATCTTGGAATAGGGATGAGTTATAAATATCTCTCCAAAGCACTCAATGTAACAATGGTATGAAATGGATGATTTTTGTAACATCATTTCTGATTAATAAAATCAACAATTGAAGTTTTTTGGTTCTTGCTTATTTTTAATTTTCTTGACCCAAATCCAAGGGAAGAGAAAGGGCCCACTCTTACCCAAGGAGGAGGATGATTTATTGTTTTTTAAAATAGATCTTTATTTTTCTTTGTTTGTTTAAATCTGCACTCTGTGTTTTATTTTACTTTATCATGAAGCTTGATTTATTTGTTTATTGTCATTTATTTATCTTTAATAATTCATTTTGTTTTGATACATCAAATTTGTTTTTGTTATTAATTTCAGAATGTTAGATTAGATTTTCTTTCGGTCATTTATTTCAGCTTTTAAATTAGATTCAATTTCAGTTATTGAATTTCTTTTTATGCATTCTTAATTCTAGAATAAAGAATTGTAAAATCATTATTTTCTTTAGCCCCTTTTGCAGATAGCTTTGGACACTACCTGGTTTTGAAATTATTTGTGATTACATGGTGAGGATCAGAATGACCCTCATCACAGATATGTTGCATATGAAACACTTGTGAGCATGTTAGAAAGATAAAGAGTATGTCAAAACGTGTATAGATCAATGAAAAATAATGTGCTAGTAAGAAGAAGTAGTAAATAATGAAACAATAACACCTGTGATGTGTAAGAATAGTAAATGTAGATGCCTCCAGAGCCTCGGTGGGACTAGTAAGAGGTACAATGCCAAGAATCATTGCAATGTGTAAATATTCGTAGGAAGTTTGCTTTCAAAACTAATGACCAAGTGAACACAAATGTGTATATAGAAAATATATTGACATATTAAGTATCTCGTATAACATGGGAAACAAAGTGTACATGTAAGTATAAGCAAGCAAGAATAAGTGCAACCAAGATATGCAGTATGATATGTATGAGTGAGATGGAATGGTATGCAATGTGAATGTGATAGGAGCAATGATGCCCCCCAATGGATGTGGATGAGTATGAGATGAGGTTCATTTATAAAATACCCCTCAACAATCAAGAATGAACCATGGAATAAGAGTATGTTATCGGAAATGATTTGAAAGAGACACTAGAAAGATATATCAAGAAACATAAAGCGTGAAGAGTGAATGGTGTCATGTTCCTTTCTCGATGTAGACTGTCGACACTAAAATTTTCCTCCTAAATTTCTATTTCATTAATGTATGTATTAGGAATAGGATGTTATTAAGTGTAATTAGTAGTAGCGTCGATAGAAGATAACGACGCCACGATCAAGGTGCATCGATAATGTAGAGTACGTAATGATCCAAAGTACAATAGGAATGTTGTAAAAAGTAAATATTTGTCGTAAGTGGTCCAATAATGTTAAAATGTCAAAGTTGGGATAAGTAGAGAAGTAGGGTCTACATGATTAGGAATTAGAAATATTATATTGGTAATAAGGACAAGGAGTGAGGTCATAAATATTTTGTGTATTTTATTTGTAAAAAGTCTAAAAATGTGGAACCCATGTGAAATGATAAGGTTTATCTTATCTTAAAAGATAAGCTTACATGTACAGATAAGAGTTAAGGTATGGAATATGATTCGTCAGAGTGGATTTCTTATCCTATCTTAGAGATAAGATGGATAAGCCTGGAAGTTCTATAAATAAAGAGGCCACCCCCCTCATTTAGCATAGAAGGAAGTAGTGAGAAATATTGTATGAAGTGTGTAAAGGAAGCCATCAGTTTAAAGGTGTGTTGAAGAAGCCATTAAGAGGTGTAATTGTAAAGTTTCTCCCATAGTATTGGTGGAAGGCAAGTGAAGTCAATAACACTTGAAGTACCTCATGGGTGAGATTGTAACAATTTCATGTTAATATTATAATTTACTTTGATATTTCAGATTTGTCATCATTCCATCTTATCATAGTCGATGGTATTCTTGTGTTATGTTTGTTGTTTTATTTCCAGATTACATCCACCAAACTAAAGGTTATGCATTAGTAAATAATCATAGCATGAGGAGTTCCCAGGTGAAGAATTATCATAGTGCCGGATTGGTGATGACATTTTGGTTCCATTGCCGGGACCATTCCTCGTTGGTGGATTGTCTGGAGAGATATTCCCACTTAGTCAAAAATCAATTGGAGGGTAACCTTGTTTTTACTGTGCATAGTAGTTACCATGGTAAAGTCATTTTTGCCGTGAATAGTAGTTACCATGGTAAAGTCATTTTTGCTGTGAATAGTATTTACCACAGTAAAGTCACTTTTTACCGTGAATAGTATTTACCGCAGTAACTTCACTTTTTACTGTGAATAGTGTTTACCACAGTAAAGTCAGTTTTTACCGCAGTAAGTCAAGTTTTACCATAGTTTACCGTGGTCATTTCTATTTTCTATTATAGTGATTTTAATTATTGGTGCACATAAGTCTTGTTGATTGTACTTTTGGGTTGGTATTTCACTGTGGTTACTTTTGAAAATGGGGAAGATTCTGTTTTTCAGCCCAATCTAATGAAGATGCTTCCTCTTTCATTCAAGAGTTTAAACGATCTTGTATTTGTAATGGCCTTATAAGAAGGGAACAATGGACTGAATTTTTTCCTACCTTTTTGGATGGTTCAGCCCTTAGGTGGTTTGAAACACTAGGTGATAATGTGAAAAACTCATGGGATTTATTAACTGAAAGTTTTCTTGAAGAATTTGGTGAACAACAAAGATATGCAGATCTCATGATCGATATCACAAAGCTAACCCAAGAAGTGAAGGAGAAGATAAGGGATTATCATGCTCGTGTTCTAGAGCTAAGGAGGAAGCTCGACGCCCAGATCCGGAAGGAAGGATTAGCGGATGGGTTGATGAATGGCGTGGATAATCTCCTATGTAAGCACTTCATTCTTGGGATGAAGCCAGAGATCAAACAACGAGTGAAGTATGACCACCCAACTACCATTGAACAAGCAAAGGAGATTGCAAGAAGGCAAGAAGAAAGCATGGAAGAGGAGCCCAAAGAAATTGTTGCTAAAGTAGAACCTACACCAAAGACCTTTGCTCCGTAATCCACAACCACTCTCATTGAAGCTTTTCAGGAGTAGAAACAACGTTAACAATAACTTTTGCTTCAGTGGGCTTAGGAGATGGCTTGAAAGTAGATTTACTTTGAAACCGATTAGAAAATGAAGCCTAATCATGATATTTGAGCTTTCCCATATATAATATTTTTCTTTCGCATAACTTAAGTGTATGGCATAATTGATCAAATGAGGAGAGGTTTCAAAGATAACACTCTCTTGTAATGGAGATAAAAGACTTTGGACAAAAAGATCTTGTAATTCAAAATCAATGAGAACATTGGTCATCTTAGCTAGATTGTTCTTGTAGCGTAATACATAGTCAGCTAGATGTTCATTAGATCCTTGTTTAATTTGTGCAAGTTGAGCATAGGATATTTTAGAACCGATATTGATTGAAAAATGTGCAAGAAAAACATTGGCTAAATGTGTAAATGATGTTACTAAATGAACAGTAGATCGTAAAACCAACGCATGGCGTAATCTTGTAAGCTCTTAGGAAATAACTTGGCTAGTAAAGTATGATCATCTGCATAATCAAGACATGCCACATGAAAAGATCTAAGATGCTCTTGAGGGTCACCATGGCCATTAAAGGTGGGAAACTTAGGAGTGACGAAGTTTAGAGGAAGTGCATAAGTGGAAATGGCGACGGCGAAAGGAGTGTGAAGGAGAAAGGTGGAATCAAGAGATAGAGATACGCAAGAAGTAGCCTGTTGAAGTTGACGGGTTTGAACTTAGAGATCCTAATAGAGAGAGGGTAGGTATTGAGTGCAAGAAGAAGAGAATTTCCACGTGTGGGAAGTGATAGGATGAGTAAAATGATTGGTAGAGGTAGGTATAAAAATGAGAACATTAAAAGTAGGTGGAATGGTGGAATTAGGAGGTTGAGAAGAAATATGCATAGAAGCGGTAGTGGATGTAGAGACATTAAACTCAGCTAAATTGGTGGCCTCCTCACGAGCAGTGAATAAGATCATATCTAAATCTTGCAGATGTTCAACAAGATGAGCATTGAGCTCGTGAAGGTGTTCATCAGTAAAGGGTTCATAAGATTGAGCCATGATAAAAATAATACGAAGATGCCAAGAAGCAAGGTTGGGTCCGAATAGATGGGTTCACCAAATGATTTAACAAAAATAGATTTAATGCTAAAACCTAACTGCAGAGTAATAACGAATGTAAACTATGATATACAATTGTTAGATACACTATGACACAAACAATAAGCAAGTAAACATAAAAACCCTAAGCACGAGAGAGAAAGAAAAGGACTTAGGTAATTTGCATTTTTTCCGGAACTAATCTAGACTCGGGAAACCGATGAACAGAGAAGGCAGACGTGAATTCATATGCTCTGTAAAATATGGAACTATCAGATGAGGTCGGGATAGGGAGCTTGGATCGGGCGAGGGTGCTTGGATGTTAGAGACCTCTATTGGGCGCCAAAGTGGCTCAGTGAAAGTGGTCGAATCTGATTTTTGTTGTGTCGCACCAAAGGTGTCATTAATACTCGTTGTTGGTCGCAAGTATGTCACATCTTGATCGGCCGAGTGTACATGTAACTTTGTGAAACCCACAAAATCACATCAAATAAAAAAAAAGATGCAATATGGGGAGTTAAATTTACCCCGATGGTCACCCGACGAGTAAACTTACGAATGAGCATTGCGTACTACATCTCATACTCCATGTAGTTCTTGTGAGTGTCTTAAAGAATCATGCCCTACGATGCCCTTGTGTAATATGCACTAGATAACAGGATAGATTTGCTAAAAGATGCAAATATGTGAACGAAATAAAATGAACTTCCCCTTCTTATCTTGTGTATGTAGAAAATGTAGTCCCTTGTCCCTTGTATGTATGTTAGATGGATGCCTTTGAGTGCTTTAGATGCCTTTGGATGCAAGCGTAGGTGATAGCAAGTATGATTAGAGATTGGTCCCTTGTTTTGATCTCATAGCTATGTATTTATATGATTCCTTTGGCTGAATTTCGTAATTGACAACTGGAAGGCCGACCCATAAGAAAATAAGATGCCCAAATGATAAAAGAGACCCAAAAGAAGTGATTAAGATAGAAAAGGGTTAGGGGCACCTAGAGGGGATGAGGGCTCTTGGGCGATGATGTCCTGCTAGGCACTTGGTGTCCGAAGACATAAAAACAAACAAATAAAGTTTTGATTGGGCTGTAGGGTGTGTAAGACCAAATAGAAAATAAGAAAAACAAAAAAAGATGCCAAAGATAGTATCAATTAATAATTTTCTTGCTTAGGAATAACATGAATACTAGTATGCTTTTAGGACCTATAAATGTACCCAAGTGCGTGATTTTGTGTTTACACCAGACTTTTCACCAAACTCAAATCTCTAAGATTGTAACTAAATTTTTTATAATTGACAAGGACTCACAACTCATACTTTCTGTCCTTGCAAAACTTGGTCCCGACTATTCTATCTTTGTCTCAACCTTCCATGCTACAAAAAGAGCACTTGGTGCAAGTTGGACTATGCCCTCCTTTGATGAGTTTGTTGCTGATTTGACTAGATAAGATAATTCAGATGGGTACTCTTAAATCCACAAAATCCCATGGTTTGATTTCGGTCATGAAAACCGAGGGTTTCAAAAGAGAAGAAGCAGAACAATAAGGATCATGAGAATAAAAAGGACCAATCCACCACCAAATCAAACTTTTCCACTTCCTCTTCTAGTTCTAAAAATCCTAAAGAATGGATCAAATGTGGGTATTGCAGTGGTAGGCATGAAGAAGAAAAATGTTTGAAGAAGAAGATTGACCTCCTCACGAGTCTTCTTGAGAAGAACAACATAAGAGTTCTCGATTCTCTCAAGCCATCTTCATCATCAACTCACGAAAGTTCTAAGGAAAAAGATAATGGAAAGGGGAAAGCGAAAGAAAAAGAATCAACTAAGGAGAAAACAAAGGCAAGAGCTTTAGTTGCAGTTGTGTCACCTACTCCTACATGGGTGATTGATTCAGTGCATCTCATCATATGGCCTCATCAAACATTGAGTTTGCTTCATTAGAGCCATGTGACATGTCTTCTATTCAGCTTGGTGACAACACTTCTACACCGGTTTTTGAGAGAGGTTCTGTTGAAGTGAATGGTGGAACTTTCAACAATGTGCTTAATGTTCCTTCACTTTCAACTAATCTCCTTTTAGTATATCAGATTACTCACCTTAGTCAAGGCATGCGGGTTGAGTTCACTTCATATTTTATTTATGTCAGAGAGCTTCATAGTGACAATATTATTAGTAGTTGGTACAATTGATCATCACACTCGACTTTACTCCTTTTCTCACTTTGTTCCTCCTTGATTCTTCATCGGATTCACCTGGACTTGATGATATTTTTGAGCTCACTTCGATGATGATGACTTCTCTTCTAGCTTGGTTGATTGTCATAGTGATGGGGACCCACCTCCGCCATCCACTTATCATCTACCACATATTGAGGAGTTATTTCTTGATCCACCTAATTCGGTCCATTATAATTTTTTCAGGAGTAGGTACTTTTATTAAGACTCATCAGACTTTGGGCACTCTTCTATACAATTACAGGACATTCCACCTTCCTTCTTCACCGTTGCTTTGGATTCACCATCCCTTCATGGAGTAGTTGACACTTCCACCTCACATATGGAGCATCGTTCCTTAGATAAGAACCACACCTTGTCACTTCGGGATCATCTTCTTCACTTGACGTAAGGTGGTCTTTGGCAGATTCTTTGTCTTGGGAGGCTGGATAATGTTTCTTCATCTCTTCTCTTCTTGTAGAAAGATTGTAGTTTGTACATGAGTACCTTATTAGGCCTTTAGTTGTTGGGACTCATTTGATGCATCTTTCTTAGGTTGTTTAGGGAGTCTTTTATCTCTTGTAAGTGGATGTTTTCCCTTAGGGTTTTTTTCCTCTGTTACTTGAGATCATTGTACACGTGTACCTCATCAAGCCTAGTTGTGAAACCCATTTCCCTTCTCCTCTTCTTTTCTAGAAAGATTGTTGTTTGTACATGGGTACCTTATCAGAGCTTAGTTGTCGAGGCCCTATTAACACATCTTTCTTAGTTGTCTAGGGAGTTCTCTTTCAGTTCGACTTTCCATGACCTCTACCTTAGCTTCGATGAAGGGGGTGTTGGTGTATATGACTTGTCTCATCGTCACTCGATGTCTTGTCCACCTCATGTGGTTAGTCATCTCACTTAGTGAGAATAGGTCAATAGGGTTAGTTAGGGTTGTGTACACATGTCATGCACATGAGTTACACAACACTCTTATATGTACCTCTTGTTTTTTATTTATGAGCATGCCAAACAATCTATGTCTTTATCTACTTGATTCTCATTTTGTGATTTGATCTCTTGTTTACTGTGTGGAGCGTTCACAACACTTTGTTAGAAGTGCAACATTGTTCGATGTGCACGGGGTTCCGTATTGATTCATAGAACAATATGATATTAACAACTTATTATTCGAACTCCTATTTTTAGAAATTAGACTTACTAGTGTTGGGTTACAACCAAACCACCGTTAAAATGTTCTATTTTTCGTCGGGATCTTCTGCTCTCGAATTTCATCAATTTTCGTCCACCTAATCTCTGGAAAATTGAAAAAGTAGGTTTTAGGGTTTGAAATTTTAGTTTGTTGTTAAAAAACCATGGCATTAATGAATTTACTTTTACAATCTTGCCAAATGCATTTTGGAGAGAGAGATTTGGCGAGAATTTCACAAAGGTCGACTCTAGTTGAAAGTTATGTGCAAATCTTTGTTTTTGGTGGCCATGGATGTTTGGAAGAATTTTGATAGCACCTCTAAACAAAATGGAGTTTTAGAGGGTGTTATAGCAGCAATCCTCATAAAAATGGTGACCTATGTGGTGAGAGAGAGGGTTAAACGAGTTTTATGAAGTTTTTAATTCATCCCCAGTAATCGCACATCGATCTTGGGATAAAAATGGAGTTTGAAGAGTGTTTGCAAATGGTGCAATGGGGACATAAGGGACACTAAGGACATAAAAGGCAACTTGGAGGAAGACGATGACAAGTGGTAGCATGTGGAGTGAGGTGAGTGAGATGAGGGGGCGGAGAGTGAAGTTTGGGGGTTGGGAAAATGCACCTATGGAGCTATGTAAGGTCATGCGGGGTCCATGAGCTTCACAATGGCTTAGGTCACACTTTATTGTTCCCCTTGTCCCACTAGGGATCGAGGGGACACCAGGGACACAAAAGTGTGACCTATGAAAGGGAGTGAGGCTGTACTTTTGTGCCTCTCTTGCCCCCTTGCACTGTGGGGACGAAAGGAACAATGTGGACACTTGGGACACCTAGGTGTCCAAAGTGCAACCTAGGGAGGAGGATGAGGTCGCACGTTTGTGTCCCTCATGTACCCTTTTTCCTCAAAGGGACGAGGGGGGACACACGGGTGTCAAAATTGCGACTAGGCTATAAATGGAAAGCCATAATTTATTAAGATGTCCGAAATAAGCCTAAAACTTACTTTTTCACCTCAAAGGCTTAGGATAATGTTTTGGGGTCAAATACTATATGATTTTGAATCCAAAACACATTCCAAGATAAATGGAATTGTTTTCAAGGCTTGAATCTACCCGAAATTGAATGTAGGCCTTTTTTTTTTGTCTAGAACTAAGAGGGGTAATTGCATGTTTTGAAATTGAAGCCTTTAAGTCTTCCCATAGCTTTCCAATGCCCACTTGTTTGCTTCTTAACTTGTTACGAAGCTCCTAGAATCATTCAGAGAATTCAAGTTTCACTATTAGTATGTTCATTCTTTGCACCTAGAAAACCCAACAGACTATTCCCGAATGAGCAATTCTTTCTTAGATCTTCCTAAATTGCCTTCAACGCCTTCAATACTCCCCAACATCACCTTTGGATGTTTTAGATATTTACTTGAACTTTTTCTGGAGGATGCATACTGGCTTTAGAATGACCAAAATTTGCCTTTTTAGGCCTTCAGGAAGACTTGTCTTCCGTATAACTTCATGAATACATCCATCAACTTCATCACACTTCCTCAGTATACTAAAAAGTAAAGCCGGAGATACCGTAATAAGGGATGAGGCCGTAATCGTGCCCCTGGCAAATTTGGTGGAATAAACCCCTTAATCCTTGGTTGTTTAGCCAAAGAAGTCTGGAAAAGAAATAAAATTAAATTAAATAATAACAATAATTAATTGACTGAAAATAATAACTTTGTTACGCCGTAAGGCGTTCTTGTAGTGGAGTTGAACCCATTTATTCTGACAAATGTCAGAAATCAAATGGATGACATTACTCCTTAGAGCGTCGTTGAAATCCAACGGAGGAAGTAGATAATTGATGGTTAGGTGACACGTCCACCACATGCGGTCGTGGTGTCCTTCCCTGCTCAGGGCCATGTCAGTTCTCTCATGCATTTCGCAAATATCTTGGCCGTTTCCACCGAGCTACAGAGGCAAGGCCTGCAGATTCGCTTTCTGTCTCTTCTCGTTGGTCTCCCTCTGAACTCAACCTGTATTTATTCCATTGTTTCGTTGCTGGAGAGCCTGTCCTCGAATTGTTCATGCACATAGATTTTGACGTTTATAAAAAATAGGCACAACCTCAGTTTTACGCGGGAAAAAAGCTTGCAATAGATCGAGCCTCAAGTACAAGAGCTTTTGTTAGAGAATTTTCCCATTCCCATTAATGGCGGCCATGTAGATGACATTCACAGACTTAAATACATTCTCTCCATCACTGATCGGCCATGGGCAAAGAGGATGGGAGACACAATTTCATGGGAATCGAAGATGTTATGGCGCCTTGCTGCACCTATTATTTTAGTTTATATGATAAATTGTATGATGCGCATGGCCCCATAGATTTTCTCTGGGAATTTGGGCAACCTGTAGCTTGTTGCCGCCTCTCTCGGGAATACAGGGATCCAAGTTTTTGCTTATGGGCTAATGGTATGTTTTCCTATTACCGCTTCTACCTATGTTTTTCTTTAATTCTTAGCATCAGTCTTAATGGTTAAAAGCCTTTTATATTGAACGTATGGACATTGTGAAGTAAAGTTCTGTTAAAAAGTTTTATTTAATTATTGGGCATATTTCATATTTGTTGCATCAGAACAATAACTTTTCGAAAAAATATAAACTTTGTATGCTTCATATTTCATATCCTCTACACATTAATAGATCATCGAGTGTGATCCAAAACATCCATAAAAAAAGTAATGGACGGTTTTCTCTGTGGAGTGTACAAACGCTATAACTTTTGTATATATTTTTTATTTATAATTATTGTGCAAAAAATATGATTAAAATTGAAACTTAGTTCTTATAAATATCTCAAATACGCTTATTTTTATTCTAATTTTTTTAAATTTTAAAAATGTGTTATTGTATTTTTTATATTATAATTTATAAAATATTTTTTAATTTCTAATGAATATTAATAATTAAATTAGTTTTTTATATTCTATCTATATATATATATGATTGAATGTCGAATTTAAATTACAATGAATTAGTTTATATCTTTTATCTTAATGAATATTAATAATTAAATTAGTTTATTAATCCCCAACAGTGGTGGTATTAATTGAATATGGGTATATTGGCCAGTGAGTTTTGGTGCTGAGGATATTCATATTATGTATGCAGACAGTTTGGAAGCACAGGCACCCGAGTAAGCACAGGTACAATATAGTTTCTTCTCTTCTAAATTTGAAACACCATTGATGCCCTGATCCTTTTAAAGCACGCTTTTTTTTTTTTGGATTGAGGGTAAATTGAGGGTGTTTGAAAGGACCCACATCCTTGTACACATGAGGATTTTAGAGAGGATCCACACCACCGGTTACAATGAAGGGGACCACTTATTAGGAACCCAATCAAGCAACCATGAAACCGAAGTGAAGATGCGGACGGCCGTCGACACGATCGCGGATCGGGACAACATAGAACAACTACTAGCGTCGGCGGCGAGAGGAGCAAACCACCACGATCGGCCAAGCGGAAATGGCAGCCAAGTGGCACAAGTGTCGGGAGAGGGAGCAAACACGACCGCAGCCGAGAGGAGCAAAGAATAAGCAGTGGAGCAGCTGGGGCCACGTCGTCGCCGAGAGGAGAAGGAGCCATCGCGCGTCGGCAACGAGAGGAGCGGCCACCGGCGTCGGCGGTGAGGAGTAAACACCAAGTGTCGGCCACGAGACGGCAGAGATGCCGCCTCTGGCGGCGAAACCACCTCTCAAGAGGATCATGCCTTGGGGGGATTTGAAACCGGGTGGGCAAGCACACAACCATGTGACTTGACCACACCACTCCCACCCCATCGGCCCTTTTAAAGCACAGTTACCCATGTCATGCATTTAGATTTATATGTGCTCTATCCTCCTTCCGACGGACTTTTAGATTTATTTGTGCTCTATCCTCTAGCCTTTTTATATATATGGTTTCTTGGTAAAATAATGGATCGTGTAACATTAAAAGACCTATTTCCCAACAAAATAAACTTCAAATCTTAATAAACTCACAATTTATACAGACGAGATACAACTGCTACTAAATATTATCATTTGGATTCGAGAAACGAGTACTGCATCTGTTTTTCTCCGATTTCGATTAGGCAAATTACGCTTTCAAATATTTTGTAGTGGGATGCCATATACGTGGTAGTAAAAACATACACCCTTTACTCCATGGGCATTTTAGCTCGTTTTATCCACCAACAGGTTACTGGGAAAACCAGGATACATTCAAGGGTATGCCGACATAGCCTCCAACGGTGCAGAGGCAGCGCCTTGGAAGTAACCCGTATTGAATGGGTTAGTCACAGTAGTAATGTTGATGATCATCCGCCAATACATGGGTTAGTCACAGTAGTAATGTTTATGATCTTTAGCGCGGTCTATTTCGTTTCTGGAAAATATTAAAAACACGTCCCCAAAATTTTATTGAGATCATTGCTTGTATTAACTCACTCATGTCCGCAGAATTTTTGTCATTTCCAACCAAATATTTTATTTGATTTTTTTACTGAGTTTATGTTCAATTTATTAACTTATCGACTGAAAAAAGCACAATATTCGGGTATTCGAACAAATCAATATATATCTAAGATGGAACATCGCAGCCGAGTGGATGTCTCGAGCGCTGTCAATGTGGATAGCCATGTCAGACATGATTAAATTGAAAGGAATATCTTCCATCCATTTTAAAAAAAGTGTTGATGTTATTTTTATTTTGAGTGGACTAATGGCTCAAAATGACCATTTTTTTACTTTTTAGGTAGGGATGAAAAAATTAATTGATTGGGGCCTATTCATATTCATTTGATTTTGGAATTGGTTGGTAATGTCTCATTAGGGTGGGCATCTATGAAAGTCCAAGGCATCCAATAGCAAATTGGGAATGTCAATGTATTGAACCAGACCTCCATGTCTATGTGATATTCTCTCTATGTAAGTATGTTTTGTTGTTTTGCATGTGGGCCTCGAAACATTGGGAATAATGATGTCAACATTTATGCATAGAGATTTCTATGAGGATCAACATCTTCATATGGATCCTTTAGGGTGATGTTATAATAGAAGTGATTTTTATTTATTGGTTGTGAGATGAGTATGTTGTTCGCACGATTGTTTCTTATTGCCTTTTGAAGTTATATAATTCTAAAAGGAACATTTTCATTTAATAATTTCCTCGAAATCCATGTCTTGTTATACTAGGGATCTTTAATACATCTTGAAAATATGTTTTTTTTCTTGGTCTTAAAAAATACCTCTTTATTGTCTCAAAATACAAACCTTACTACCCCGAGTCAATTGCCTTAATACTCATCAAATGGACATCTCCCAAAGAACATTGGGACAAGAGAATGTGCATGTTTTAAGACAAAGGGGTGTTGGAAATAGAATGGCACCGCATCATGAAATGCATTTGTATCAAGTATGAGGACAATTTGAAAGTAAACAATCTAACATGTTTGTTTGAGGAGGAAAAACTTGTCATAACAAGGAATCTTTTGGTCAACATCCACAACAAGACACCCAACATAAAAAAACAATAAACCCTATGCACGATTGTTAGGGCAAAGCTTGTGGTGGCTTTGTACCCTTTAATTGCGACTTTAGGTCCCATAAACTACTTGGTCCCATAAACGTGATCAAAATCATTCATTCATTCTCCAATACGTGTTGGAATTGTGTTTCTTTTGTTCAATTTCATCCTCTTCCTGTCATCACATAAATCACATATTTGTCTGCGCTTTTGCTTTGAGAAGAGTTGATCACATCAGTAATTGTAGTGTAGTTATCGGTTGTCGCCCACTAAAATGTTGCCATCATATGAGGTTTGCAAAAAAAAGTCTTCTGTCCGAGCGAGACAACCACGAGGGAAACCGACATGCACCGGTCCTTACTGCGAATGCAATTCATCACAAGATAACAAGTGTCAGTTGCGCATGGAATTGAAATGCTACCCCAAACCCTTCCCAACAAGTTAAAATTTTCATCAAAGCGGAATTGTTGCTTATCGGCCTTGACGCGTTTTGATATATGATTGAAAAAAGAAAAGGAGCTAAAGTTTACATTTGTTACATAAGTGGTCTGTTACGGAGAAGAAATATATTTGAGACTATTTTGTCAGCTAACAAGTGTCTCGTATCTTTGGAGAAGAAATACTATAGTGACAAAACCCCCATGTGAGGGAAGGAAAACGGGTGATGGTATGAATGGTTGTTTTATCTTATGTGGCTACCGATGACCTCTATGGTTATGGTTGAATTTACATTTAAAGGGGTGTTGATGCACAAATGAATGTAAACCATCCATGTGTCTCTGGTCAAGACAAGAGGGTACGGAGGAAAATGATAGAAGCTTACTACACTCAAACATATGCAAACTTCCTTTCTGTAGGTAGTGGTGAAGGAGATTTTGCATAGCCTCCAAAGATGGGGAGAATGTAGATATCACTTTCAATGACCATGCCTTACTTTTTTAGTCATCTTTAAAGTACATTACATCAACAAACTACACACCTCACCACTTTCTTCGTCAAATGGTTGACATAAATTACACGTGTCTAATATTTGCATGACTGTAACAAAGAAGAATTTTTATTCCCTTCCCCCTACCATTTTCCCCACCCTTTGCCATCTTCCCACCCTTAGCCTGCTCCTCCCTCAAATCCCTTCTTCAATGCACATCCTCCTCCCTTAAACTTTTGCTCCCTCCAATTTGTCTTTTCCAATACATCTCCTTCGGCGTTTCCATTGCACACTTTGCGTGCGATTGCTAGTTAAGCAAAGTTGTCACGTATAATATTGACTGCCACAAGTACCCATAAAACTATTCATTTACGTGAAATTTATTAAATCAACCAAACATATTATGGTCTTTTCATTTTCTTTTACGATTAAATTCTGGGCTAAGATCAATAAAAAAGTTAAATATTGACACTTTCGATGAAGACAAAATGTGGAGTCTTTATTGTTAATTTAAATGTGGAATACCTTAATTTAACTAAATAACTAATAAATCTAGTGGAAAGTACCTTTACCGGGAAGTGTATTAGCGTTTGCGTCACGTCAGCGAAATTGATCACCACAATAACGGATTCATCGGGCTGAAGTTCATATTCACTTCACACGACCTGCGGAGCGTGTCCAAACCAAAAGAAAAAGAAAGTAGCATTGAAACCTAGCATAAGTTAAGATTTAGCTGAAATAACTAGAATATTTGAATGCAATCAGTATTGCTGAGAAAAGATCGGAGTGTGATTTTAAATAAGTAACGAAACCCTCGGACAATTTAACATTAAACAAAATTTCAGTCGCCTGAAAGCAATTAAAAACGGTTTTGTAAAAAGACCGGTTTAAATTCCTGTATAAGAAGGAGAATAAGGCGGGTCTTTATTTCATGGAAAAAATTGGAGCTCGTTGGCTGAACAGTTGAATCTGTTTGGAATATGAGGGGGCCGGACATAGGGGCAATTGCCCCTGTGTTACTTCTAAGTGGTAACTTAATGCATTTTTCCTTTTTGATTTATTTTCTAGTTCATTTTTATATTGAAAACCTTTTTTTGATTATTATTAATTAGAAATTTGCTTCTGGAAAAGTCTGTGATATTAAAATTCCTGTGATAGGTTTCTTCAGAAGCAATTCTTCGTACTTTGATTGATTGCGGAAGCTTGAAAACAATTAGGTTATTATGCATTGCAGAAGCTTGAAATCATTTAGGTTATTATGCATTGCAGAAGCTTGAAGACATTAGGTTATTAGGCATTGTAGAAGCTTGAATTTTCTTGATACTAAATTTGTTAGGAGTTTGATTGTGCGTTTGTTTGTATGGATGCTAAGGAAGTGGTCCCATGAGAGGAGGGTTCCTATTATTTCTTAGCAGTGCTGCAGAGTAATTTTAGGAGTATTTTAAACCTGAATGGTCCCATGGTATAAAACAGTTTTGAGAATGTGCTGCAATTTTTAAGGAGATATATGTAAAACTGTTATATTTTAATTTAAATAAAAAAAAAGAAACAAATTTGGTCATTGAGTAGTTGACATTTGGCAATATATCTTGCTAAAATATAGAAGCAGGTGTGGGAAACTTCCAGCCCCTCCTTTTTATCATCCGCTTAAACTCTCCTCCTAAAAATTTCTGCTCCTTATTTTAAGGAAAAGATTCTAAAGTTTCCTGTTTACTTAAATTTTATTTTTCATGGGGTCACCTGCTGAACAAAAATAGGAGCAGCAGCCCCCTCCATGGGACCCCTGCCTAAGTGTGAGTTTAAGTGGTTAACTGTCCCCATTGCTTCCAATTTCAATTTGGGTGTCAAAATTTTCTGTCATATTATGTTGGGGAAAATTGAGCGTTTGTGTCCCCACGTACTTCCAAATTGGCCAACATGTCCCTATTGTCCCTAGCCCAAGTCAAAAGTGTTTTAAGTATAGACCGATCGGGCTTATATGATCTCCGTGACCCTCATATACCTTACCAAGGGTTGTCGCTTCCCGATTCACCTGATTTCGATAAGTGAAAATTTCTAAGGAATACACCCTTTGGAGTTGGTGAACTTTCATGCACCTCCTTCACCGCCACCTTGGTAGATAATCGAGTATGTAGGGAAGCCTTGTTGGGTTAATCGGACCTTATGTCCCACATGCCTGTCCACACAACTGTCATTCCCAAGCTCCTCAATTTAACTCACCATAATGGCCAAGTCTCAAGTCTTATTGAAGTCATTGGGCTATTGTGTCATATATGTTTGCGCACATGTGCTTTTCCGGCTTTTCCATAGTTTGATTAGTTTTCATAATTCGGACTAAGTCTTAGACTTGTGTCGGACTTGTCGACATCCTTGGTTTCTAGTTCAAGACACAATAGTCCTTCTTTTGACCAACTTTTTGGGCATGCTTTTTGACATTGCATTTATTGCGCCACCTTATGCATTAATGCCCTCTCTCTCCCCTTTAGGTTGCTATATATAATCTTTCATACCCTATCTTTTTACTAATCAAACCCTCACGTGTTCACTTAGCTATACAAACACTTGCCTCTCCATTTCGTGCTACCTCTCATCTTCTATCAATTGAACACTTTGCCTTTGTGTCGCCTCCTTGTGCTTATAGGGAATTGATGAAGTAGAAGTATTAAGGCCACAAGAAGAAGAGGTACATTGATTTAGATGTTGAAGAAATCTCTAATATGATTTTAGGGCATGTCGACCTTAAAGAACTGAGAGAGATTATAGGAAAGGCAAACCAACTAATGTTATCCTAAGTTAAAGGAATTCACTTTGGTCAATGCCACAACCTACCCCACTGCCGCCCGTAGTCCACAACTTGGTCTTGTTGTAGAGCTGACCATTACAACCCAAAGATGTGGAAGATTATTCCAAAACCGGAAAAATATTTCTTTGAGCTCGACATTGATTCCCGTGAATCATGGATGAAGGTACCTCTAATGGATCAAGCGGTAGAGTTGTCTCTTCAAAATACTCATTTTGTTGGGACAAAGACCCTAGTAAGTGGTTAAATTATATTTACACACAATGGTTAAGAAAAAGAAAGAAAAACATAAAAGGGGCCTAAGAAGTTGGTAAGGTCTGATTTTGTCGAGGTCATTTTTGATATGATTACTGTGTTGAATATAACTTATGGGTCTCCGATGCCAAAACTTTTCACCCGTGGATGTACAACTTAATTTCAATCATCCTTTGCACGAAACGAGATTGTAGAATGGGTAGGAATTATTCATGAAAGTTTGCAAGAACAATTGATAAACATGAGAGAGATCAACAAGTTCTATATGACTTCTTATCTCGTTCACTCATTTGCCAAGAAAATCACCTTTGCAGTCTCCAAACAAAAGGTTGTTTAGCTAATGATAAATCAAGATATGATCCTTTTCCTCAATTGTAGAATAAGGACTCAAAGAAACATTTCAAAAGAGTATGATACTTTTGTGTTTAAAGTAATTTGTGGGCTTGAAGAAGATTGCAGTGTTCACATTTCTCATGAGGCGAAAGAGGTCATTTTTGAATGGGTTGATCGGTTTAGACAAATTCCAACTTTGACCTATGTTCATGTATGTGGATTCAAAGGTCACACTTACGTGCCCCCAATGTATGTCAATGATATGGTTAGCCTTATTGAGTATGTGAGAAAACTTGCGAAGTTCACCAAGTGTTATTTGAGATCCCAGGATGATCGCCTCTTTCTTTTTCCCATCACGGAGGTTGGTGGCATTAAATGCCATTTGGATATCATTACTTCAAAAAGAGGGGGTAGGTTAGTGAGGCGACACTTATCTTTGCATACTACTACCACTAGGATTCCCCAACACATTTTCCCTCGGCGTTGTGAATTTTATCCTACTGCATTGTTGCTTTGCTCCTTCTCGATCGCTTCCTTGCCATGAGGGCACACATTATGAGTTTTTTTGCTTCCATTGGAATCTTCGGTCTTGGATGTCAACAGAGGTTCTCGAGGGGAGTGCTTTATTTCCTCGTAGGATTACCAAACCTCACCTCCTCAACCTGGATAGCCACCAACGAGTTTTAGCACATTTTGCATTCACCTTTCACGGTGATAGCCAATGACATGGACAATTCCTCTAACTCGGGCGTTGGAAGAGACGTATGATGGAACTAACATCCAATCGTTTCGAATTTCATTAGTCCATGATGTTTAGGGGCTTTGGCTTTCCCCACACAACTACTTGTATTGGTACCTTCACCACATGAATTGGGGCTTTACTGCTTTGGGTTTATCTCCCTCGTTTATTTCAATTGCTTTAATTCTTTATTTTTAGTTAATTTTTTTAATCCTAGGTCCTTTTTCCGTAGCACTTTTACGTAATCGACATACTCTCGAGTCCCGTTGACCTATTTTTGGTCATTCGTGGACATTAATGTAATTTCTTTTCTTTTCTTTATGAAAAACACAAGAAAGGAGTTTATTTTGTGATTAGAATTGGTTATATTCTTTCAAAGCTATTGCTTGTGCCAAAAATCTCTTTGATGAGATTACCAATACAAAATTGAAGCTTTATGAATCTTGCACTTCTTTTGACGTGGGACGCAATAAATTGGAGTCCATTTTGCCAAGCCCTATGCTCATGTTCCCTTTCTCAAAGATTATTTTGAGCCAATTGTGATGCGCAGGTTAAAGTTAAAATAAGAGAGATGAGTTGAATTACTATGGAAGAAATTGTCATGTATGATGTTTTTGAAGTGCTTGCTGATTTAGTTGACGATGAAGAGGAGCTTGTTGAAACACCTACTTTCTTGAAGGAACCCCCTTCTTAGACGAGGATTATTCTAGGGAAATTGTCACTTTAGTGGAAGACATTTATAGACTTGTTTTAAAGTGGACTAAAAGGCGGTCAAGAATAAGATAAGATGGGAAGATAAGATAGATAAGATAGCTGAGATAATTATATTAAATGTCCAACAAGTGACCACAAAGATAGGTCAATGGAAGATGGTTTACGGGTCTTCGGACCCAAAAGCCATAGTCATTCTAAAACCAACCACCGGCCGCAAAGTTCAATACAATTCTTTTTGGCAAATGTCACCCATTCAAGTACACTTAATGGTCTTGGAGGTGATGGTCACAAGAAGAGATAAGAGACAACTTCTTAGTGTAGCATTGGCTAGGGTAAAAGGATCAAAGTGATTTCACCAAAAGATTCTAACAAGGTAGACCTTGCAAAAGATTATCTTGCTTTGTCTCCTTATGTTTCATATGTTTATTTCTTGGATGACGACACAATTTTTTTTGTTAGACCATGCTGCATTAATTAGCACTCAAAAGAAGCCTACTCACTCTCGGCCTCCTATGAAAAATATAGTCTCTGGTGGTAATCAATCGCCAATTGTTAATCTTGCTGCCTTGCCTTTCGTGTTTGATGGTATTCCTTTGCCTTCCCAAATATCAATTTTCCCGGTGCTCGATATTTTCCCACTATTCCTAATGTCAAGAGACAAGCCCAACAATACCCTTATAGACAACTCGACATCTACTATGGGGTCCAATTGTGTTGAGCAACTTGTGAATAAAAGGAAAACATATGTTGGGAAGTCATGGGTCTCAAATGTTGTTGTAGTGTCTACATACATGAAGAGGAAGACTTATCAGATTGCCAAGGCCAAGAGCTATTTCAAAATTCATGATTTGGCGCAAACTCACATTGAGATCGCCACTCCAAATGTTGATAAGATCTTAAAGGATATGAATATGGTGGATTTTTCAGATTGTAGGGATATTCTTGTGACATAACTCAAGTAGGTGGGTATCATGAGCCAACTCATGTCGGCTTATCAAAACACCACGAAGCAAATCGAGAAAGACAGCTTCAAAGTCAACTTTGAAGGATCAAGTGTTTGTTTTTAGCTAGTATATTGAGTATTTTTTTCCTATGTCTTTTAAAAAGACGACAAATCCGCTTGATTTTTCATTCATTTTAACAAATAAAGTACTTTGCCTCAATTTAATGAGATTGGTCAATTTGGATGTGGTATTATGGAATTTCTTGCGAAGGTTTTCATTAATGGACTAAGTGTTTGGGACGAAGTTGTGAAATGTTGCTATAAATGTCAATGTTGTTATAAGAAGATGAAGGAATCTGCTTAGAATTTGTGTGGTGAAATATTTGTGGGGGAATATGCATCCTAATGTCATTTTGATGTAAAACACCACTCGTAAAGAATGGATTGCGAGTAAAGTGATTTCTTCTCGTGGAGGAAGATTTATATAATGAATTGGATTACAAGATTGAAGTGAGAATCGAGAGTTAAAAAGAGTAAATGATGTTGTGGAAAAAGGACTCGGTGAATCATTGTATTGATGTTCATCTTTGATTATTTTGCACAAAAGATAAAGTCTCCTTTGTTTGATGAAGATGGAGATTTGTATTTTGCAAAGTGATATTGGAGCCTCTCGGGTTCACTTGCATATTGCATCACCCAAAACATGTTAGTTTAGAACCAAGTCTAGGAGTGCGAAATGTTTTTGTGTGCGCTCGATCTTTGGTTTGTAATTTGCGCAATGTTGGTTTTGTGCCATTATGTCTTGTAATATTTTGTGTTGTCTATAGATGCTTACAAGTATCATGTAATAGTTCATAGTTGTTTTGTGTGTGTGGCATGGTTGAAGTACCTTATCAAGGTTCGTTATATCTTGTAGAGTCTAGAACATCCTTCACAGGATAAATAAGATAAGATAATTATATTAATGTCCAACAAATGACCACAAAAGTAGGTCAAAGGGACTGCAAAGTACAAATGTGTCCATACAAAGCGGGAAACCAAAAGGTTTCCGAAAGAAGTGCAAAACAAGAGAAGAGGTCGAGACCAAAAACGAAGTGAAGTGGGAAACCCTAAGGTTTCCAAAGAAGTACAAAGCATGAGAAGGGAAGAAGAAGAGAAGGAAGAAGACCCAAAAGAGGCAATGGAATGCCTATCCGGAATGGTGGACGCATCTCTCCTAACATCTAAGGTGACAGAAGAAACTCAGAATAGTGTGATGATCCAAAGACGAGGAAGAGGAGGTGAGATGACGAGATCTCCCCCTGTGCTGTTGTCTTGCGAAACTAGTATGCCTCAAGGGCTTGGTGGATCTAGTCCACCCTCTGGTACTGGGATTGGTATAATAGTGCTGGGAGATATCGGGGGGTTAAATATGGACCCCTTGAATTGAACTGATTTGGAGTGTGATGTTGGGCTGGTATCAATCTGGTGCTTAGTGCCTTTCGAGGGCAAAGCCGAAAAGAAGTGATCCTTTGGGGAGAGTCTGCTTTGTTAAGTGTCTGAATAGTGTGATCTCGAAGCCTAAGAGCCTCCTGCATGTATAAAGCCAGGCACTTTTGATCGACATATCTGAAAAAGTCAGTAAGTGCACGGTCCCCTTGAAAAGACAATGGAACCTCCCCTAATCTCGTAGTAGATGGGACAACGGAAGATGAAGTGGGCTTCGTCTCTTGACCTCCTGAAGATTACATAATGGCAAGACTGTTTGATCGATCGATTTGGTGGTTCGTCTCAATCCGAAGCCTATGAGAACCCACTTTGAACTGACCCAGGGGATGCGAAGAGCGTGCATCCAATGGCGAAGGGTATACTGAGGATGGATAATAAGCCCATCTCTCAACTCCAAGAAGTGCTCCACATAGAAAGCCATCTTTGGGCGTAACCCACCATGAGGGTTCACCCAAGTAGTGTGGATGAACTGTCTGTAAATATCCTCTCTGATGATCTTGTTCAGCTCCTGTCTGGAAGGTAGGAGATGAGTCGGTGTGTCCACAGAGTATCGAAAAGGAGGGAGACGATCCATCCTAATACCCACTAACCTCGGAGAGCGAAGCCCTAGCGTACGCACGAACGAGCGACCCGAGAGAATCGAAGGGTAATGCTCTCCGAGGAATGCTAAATACGGTATCGGTCCCTCCCTCCATCGAGTCAACAAAACTCTGGATACGGTGCAAAAAAGGAAACCAGGTCAAAAATGGTCTCTAGCCTGAAAGGACGGGCCCCAAACTCCGCAAGAATGATGTGATGGGGAACAAACTGCTTGCATTTGATGAAGCGACGAAGGAGAAGTGTCTGGACTCTCTCGGCTGAAGCCCAATCCGACTCGAGCAAAGAGGGTCCCCACACCACAGAGCCATAAAGAACAATGGGTTTGATAAGAGAATCCATGAGGGACATCTTGGAGGAGATGTCCTGAAAATGGTGCCGAAGCATTGTCGCTCGAGGAGAGCTAAGGAACCGTAACCCTTATTGACACGTGGTTGGAGGGCTTGTCTCAGAATTGAAATGTAGACTAGAGAACTGCACACCCAAGTAAGTGTAGGTATTGTAATCTCAATCTCCTCCCCTCTGAAGAAGAAATGGAGGTGTGAGGTCTTCAACCCGTTGAAGACCATAACCTTGGTTTTACCTAGGTTGACTGTCAATTGTCGGAGATCACAAAACAACTCTAAGGCATCCAACTGTCTTTGTAGTCCCTCAGGAGATGAGGCTAGAAGGACCACGTCATCAACAAACAAAAGGATAGATATCAGAACCTGGTGGAGGAGGCACCCATCACCATCTTGGATATGCTCACGAAGAAAGGCCTCAAGCTCATCAATGTAGATCCCAAACAAAGTGGGGGACAAGGGGCAGCCCTGTTTAACCCCAACGATAATAGTACAAAGACGACCAAGAATAGTCTCATATAAACGCATGATGGCAGTCAAAAGGATCTCAGAAATGCCAATGTCTCTGAGCCTCTGAAAAGAGCCTCACAAGGGACAAAATCAAAAGCTTTCCGAAAATCAACAAAGCAGCAATAAACTTTTGATGAACGATGATGTGCCTCCTCAATGATGGCCCAGAGAGTGAAGATATGGTCAATGGTCCTGGATAGCGTTAGCATGTATTTTAGTAGTGCAATTCAAAATTATGTTTCCAACAAAAATATTCAGAGTGCAGAGAAACACCATTTATGTGCACAATATCACTAGGAGTATTTTTAGAGGCTCGCATTACCAACATTGGTTCATCTCACTAGTATGCATCTACCATTGAAACCACGAGGTCATTAGAGCTGAAATGAGATAGTGTGCAAGACTCATTTGAGGAGCCAGTGTAGAGTCTAATGCACAAGGGTGTCCTGTGATGTGTAACTTTCATAATTTAAAAGTTCAACGTTGTTTGAGGAATCAACATGAGTCACCTAATTTATAATTGTAATCGTTGAGGCGACTCATTAGAATTGAGTTGTGTTATCATATTGGGCTCGATTCTTGCATAGAGGGTTTGGACATATCTAAAGTCTCACGGTTCTCTTATTGATTTGAGGTAATATTGTAAGGTGGGTTGTGCATCTATATAAACATGCCACTATATTTGTGTTTAGGAGAGCTATACTTGCAAAAACTATGAGTTAGCAAGGAGAGAATTGTGGATTTATGTGTGTTGTGAACATCTTAGTTTGTGAGATTGCTGTGCGTGTCGGCTTCTTTTGCTTTTCTAGAGATGGAGTTGGTTGGGTACCCATGATTGTGGCACTTTGGATGCTTTTGACATGGTCTTCGAATACAATCCTTCTCCTTAGGAAGGTATAGTTGAATGTTCCACCTCTCTCACCATTGTTGAAGACATCTCTATACTCAAACCTTCCTTCGGCAGCAATATGTACACTATTTTGCTTACCATCAGGTTCCCTTTCCATGCTACTCACTTCGACTTGTTGTTTGGGCTGCCTCAGTGTCTTTGGCTATCTATCTTCAATAAGCAGATCTTCAATTCTGCTTATATTTGTCTAGTTTGCGGCTTGTTATTCTTCCATGGAGTCATTATTGAACTCCATCTCCGAATAAAGAACTCTGTATCAGAATAAAGAACTCCCCTAGAAGAAGGGTGTTCAGTTGAATCCTTACTAGATTTTGTGGATTCTTCTATAAGACTTCCCAACCATATTTGGGTGCCAAGGTCAGCAATTCCTTTTCCTTTGGAAGGAGTGGTTGTCTTGCAATCTCCACTCTTTGTGTAATTTTGAGTGATGTATGGTTTCCTGGTACAGTCTAAACCCTTTCTTTTGACTTCATCTTTGGCTTTGGATTTCACTAATGTCCCGTGCTTGCTCCAATGGGGTAGAATTCCCTTATAAGGAAGGTGTTCAGTCGAATTCTCACTAGATCTGATTTGGCATCAATCTCCAGTTCTTTCTTCCTCTTCACATGGAACTTCCTCTCATACCATTGTACTATGTGTTGTCGTACTTCACGGTCATGTTCGACATGGAGACCTTGCAAAACAATGTGGTAGCTGCCAAGGAGTCGGGATAAATGGTCAAGCAGTTGATCAACTTCTTCTGTCATCGCTTAGTTGCCACAAATAGAATTTGCCAACACTTAGGTCTTCTCTCATTCCTATTTGACGTGTTCATGAACAAACAGATCCCATGATTTTAAGTAACGTCATCTTCTTGTTTTTTATTAGTTATAATTGCTTCTTGAATTGGCTGACCCATTCACTCCATTATGTTTCCATTATGCACACATCATTGTCAATAAGCATTATTGATCGACGTTCACTTTTGACCAGATAGCTTGAACTGACTTTGCAAAGGCAACACTACTAAAAATGTTTTCTTTGAAAACTACAGTACCAAAAGGCATAGCAATTGTAGTGTAATAAATACATATCAATTGTATAAAAGAACATAGAGAATAACAACTTTATATCATAGGTGTGCAAATGTTTGGTACAGGGAGGACCTGTCATACAATGACCTTACCCTGACTTCTAACATTCTATATGTGCGATAAAAGACTCAACAATTGTTGGTTAAAACACAATGGTCATCAAACAAACATAACTAAAGAGAGCTGTTACAACATCACCTAAAGCTGAAAAGCTAACCAGGTTAATTTTATTTGTTACAACGGTCTACAACAGTCGTGCAAAAACTAACAATAATACTAATACTTTCTTTTTCACAAAGAAGTGAATGTTTTCGTAATTGTAAATTGATACCTATAGACCATAAAGTATCAAAAACTTGTATTTTGTTGATAAAATTTTCTACATATGTTACAAGGCAAACAATTTTTGAAGAAAACCTATGATATGCTTTTAACAAAGAATTGCGATGTACAATTACAAAATTAGTATAAAAATTGTTAGAACTGTGATCAAGCTGCATGTGAAAAAGACTTTCAAAAGGAATTTTGTGATAAGTCAGAGTCTCAGACAATCTTGAGGAGCTTTATGATAAACTGGACAAAATTATCAAAGAAATTGAGTTCAACTTCATATCCATAAATTGCTTCCATCAATTAATGAATTTAGCTTTCACAATACAAATTATTTGGATTTTTTTGTTGTTAGAAATAACTGTATATGATAAAAAATAGATCGATGTTTTGGGCATCATCAGAAAGAAATTGATGAAAGAAAACAGACCTAGAGCTCTTTATATAGATAGCTCAATTCGAAGTACATGGGGTCCAAGGACTTAACCCAAGATAAAAATTGATTAATTAGTAAAATCCACTCTCATATCAAGGGATATAAATAATTAATTAAGACATAAATGCTTGCAGTGGTTTATGTCCAATAATAAATGATGATGAATACTTAGCTTAAAGAAGTGTCTCACATTATTTATTAATATAATGGACGAGGATCAAAATAATAGATCCATAACGAATGCCGTACCTTAATTAGAAAGCAAGTGAGAACCATCCCTTAGTCTACTGGACAATCTGTTTTGATGACTGGCTCAAGCTAAGGCCTTTATACTTGTTCACATTGTTGAGTGCTTCGATCTCCATCACTTCTTTGAGACAACACTCAATGAAGTGATTTTCACAAGCAACCACTCGTGTCTTTTTGATGCAAACATTATGAGAAGTGGATGACGAGTGCTCTGCTAATGCTGATTTGTCAACCTTGCTAGGAGCAATTTCTAGATCTAGGCAAATCTGAAAATGAAGTGGAAGGGCATTGACATCACACCTAGTCTAAAGAAGGCCCAAAGATCCGAAAAGTGTAGAAAAGAGTCACTAAGGATTCTAAAAGAATGTAAGATGTAAAATGCGTTAGCGATGCTGTTGTTCTCAAACAGTTGTGACATCCTCCTACAACTTGAAACAATTTAATAAAATCAGCCTTGCCTAGGAAAGTGATCGAGAGGTGTAATCCTCTTTGTAGGGCTAAAACTGAAAATAAGGGTTGGGCCACAACCCCAAATGAATCAAATCTGAAAATACACCATCAACCAACAAGCATCAATCTGAAAATGACTGGAAACACACTTTAACCTTATTTGAGCAATCAATAATCAGTCCTTTAGGGCAGTGAACTGTATAAGCACTTCAAATCATCATACAACCATGAAATAACAACTTAAATGCTTCTAAATAATTATTTCAAACACGACAACATTTATCATCCAAATTACATCAAAATAATAGAGAAAATAAGAGATTACACCCAACTGCAATTAATTTTATGACAGCAGCAGGGCAGCCACAAACAAGGGCTAAAAATAGCTCATAAACCTCTCCAAAAATCACCAAATTGTAGATTCCAGCCTTATAAAATATGAAGAACAATAATATCAACTCAAATTGTCCAAAAGTGCCCTAGATGATATCAAACCCTTCACCCAAACTCGCATAGGGTTAGAAGGGAAGAAATAAATATGAAATCCTCCTTAAAGCTCACTTGTGACCTTCATATGAAGCCACCAATGCACAAATGAGGGTTTCCGTCCCCAAGTGTGATCCTATTGAAGGGTTTCGTCCTCAATAGGGGACCAAGGCGGGTTTTCGCTCGTTGTCCTCGTCTTTTCGCAAGGGCAAAATTCACTTAAAAACATGACAACTTTACCCTAGTGTCGAAAATTTTTATTACTGAACCCTTCCCGACACGCCTCCGAGTCAGTCCACCCCGTGCCAAGCCTATCCTTCATCCGTATAATGTCGTTGTCTCATGGTCTTACCCGCCCATGTGTCAAAAAGGAGAAAACAAGTCTAAAAGAGTCTCTCAAGATAATTCCTTTCGAGGTGGATTTTTCAGCAGGCTTGGGTATGGTTATTTCTAGCCTTTCTCAAGCGGGTACACATTCTCCGGAGCCGAGTTAAAGTCCCAAATTCATCAAGGAGGTGTATTCATGAGCTAGGATCATTGTGCAACTGATTTAGGAAGATTCTGGAAAGATCCGAAGGTTTAGGAGCCATTCGGCAAAAAAAGTGGGTTTTGGGGCCGAAGGAGTTTGCAGACCGTAAAAAGGCACTGAGCTTTGAGAAGTGATTCCAGGAGCTTCGGAATGAGTTAGAGGTCAAACAAGATATCAATGGAAAGCTAATTCAAAGCCCTACATGATGGTAATTTCAGATTTTTCACAACACCAATGCATTGCTTTCCACAACTCATTCTTTGTAGGCACAACTGACGGTCCTGATCAAAAAGGCCATTTTTGAGAAGGTTGCAAGCAGATGCAGACCTTGGGGACCCATCCCATCCTTCTCAAAATGTCATTTCCAATCAAAATCATATAAAGAAGTGTCAAAAAATTCATCCGGAGCTCAAGATATGCCATTTTCAAGTCACTGCCCAAGGTACGTGGCAGCATGAGGCTGAGGCGCACTTTTGGTGTCCCTCCGTACCTCTTCAAGGGGACAAGGGGGCAGAAAAATGCGCCCTCCCCACCTTTAGCCTCATGGACCCTCAATGTGACCCTGGGAGCCTGGATAAGTACCTTTCCTAAATTTTCTAGCCCCGCTCCAACTTTCGCATGTGTGCCACTTGTCCTCACCAGGCTGAGGCGCATTTTTTGTTTCCTCATGTCCCATTCCAAGGGGACAAGGGGGGCATAAAAATGTGCCCCCCACCTTAGGCCTTGTGGTTCCACCATGTGACCTCGAGACCTTCGTGAAACACTTTTGGCCAATTTTTAAGCCCCCTCTCCTCGCTCCACATGCTTGCCAAGAGTTACCTCTAGGCTGAGGCGCACTTTTGGTGTCCCCCCCCATCCCGATCCACGGGGACAAGGAGGGAAAAACAATGCGCCCCCTTTCCATGCTTCCACCAAGATACTCATGTGACCAAAAATTGACCCCAAGAGCTAAAACTAAGCA
This sequence comes from Taxus wallichiana var. yunnanensis, assembly GCA_018340775.1. Taxonomy (NCBI): domain Eukaryota; kingdom Viridiplantae; phylum Streptophyta; class Pinopsida; order Cupressales; family Taxaceae; genus Taxus; species Taxus wallichiana. The sequence goes on along the minus strand of CM031238.1, from coordinate 853,877,810 downwards.
CTTTTCTCATTTGCCCTCACCCGTGCATGTGTGTCATGTGTCACTCTAGTGCTAAGGCGCATTTTCGTCCCCCTATCTTGTTCCCAAGGGGACAAGGGGGATAGAAAAATGCGCCCCCTTCCTCTCTCCATCTCCCGCCTATATAAAACCACACTTAGCCATTTTTTCTCATTCCCCCACATTTCTCCATTTTCACCTGGAACTTTGGTGAAAATTTTCCAAATTCCTCCTTCACCATTTTCCATTTCCATCCATTGCACACATGTTTCCATGATCAAATAATGAGAAATCTATCAAAAAGTATGAATTGTTAAAGGCTCCGGGCAAGATTTTTCGCCAGAAAAACTTCATAACCCGCAGAGTGAGATTGTTCATATCTTGAAGACCAGGGCATGAATCAACGTGGGGTTTTTGCATTCATTCACATTTCCAGTGCCTCAAACCCAAGTAAACGATTTTACATGCACAACCCCGATTTTTGTGGTGAGAATACCCAGTTTCCCGCACCCAAATTTTTGAAATTTAATTTCTCCTATTCTAGAGACCGGATTGAGATGAAATTTCATATGTGAGATAAAAAGGAGAAACCCATATCAAAAAGTTGATTTCATCGAAATATGAGGTCGGAAAGCCATCTTCCAAAAATAGTAAGTCTCTACATGAGCACTTACTATTTTTAGTAAATTCCATAGTGAGCGAAATCTTCAAAGGCAGTGTGCACAGAGGACATCCAGAGGAACGAACAAGGTGACCGAAGGTGAAAAAGGGTGAAAATAGTAATTTACTAAAAATAGTAAATCTTCAATTTCAAGTACAGAAAGGTGCCATCAACAGGAATGAAGTTCAAATTTGCTCCTCCTTTTCATGCCTTGCTAATTCAAGCCTTCATGGAGGTCGATACTCAAATTGCAAGCAAATTTCGCCTTCGCAGATTCGGCAAGCATAATGTGTCTCAAAGGGAAAATGCCAATCTCGGAAGCACATGTGAATCTCCACCTGTCACTAAGTGGTGACCATCTCTCGGGGAATTTATTCATGAGATTGGTGATGAGAAGTTCATGCTTGCGGAGGAGTGAAAGTTGGATTGTGACTCATATGGGTGGATTCCTAATTTTGGTCATCAGCATATTTGAAATAGCGTAATTGCCATGGTTACATTTTCTAAGCAATGGCTTCAAGGAACGGTGGCGTTTCGTGTTACAAAATGAGTATTCTTCATTTTTTTCACTGGTGTACTCATCGGTGCTCATCACTTACCTTCTTGGTGTGTACGGGCAAGTACATCATTTCAGGAGCAATCTTTGTCTTTGGAGAATGGCAGTGTCGCAGAGGATCATCACGAACATCGTCTCGTAGGTCATCTTGAATTCATATAAGGAAATCTCAATAGTGTTTTTAAACACTCATTTGGCGGTCCAAGGTGTCTGTGTATCATACACAAGGGGTAGATTGTGATCATCATCCAACAAGGACAAAGTGTTCAAAGTAGACTTCATCAGAGCTTCCCATCGGTTTAGTAGTGTTGTAGAGGTCACCAGGGCCAAGATTGTCGTCTTCAACTCCTTTAGTGTGGATATTCATCGAAGGCGGAGATATCTTCACCATGCTTTGGGAGCATCTTTTCTTCCTTCTCCTCTCTCATTCTCTTTCCTCCTCTCTACCCCCCTTCTAATTCTTCGTTTTGAGCAATCATGACGTTCGTCCTATTCACTTAAATGTGACTTTAGCAAACATTGTAATAAGTCACCCTTAATTAATAAAAGGGGACTTAATTTCACTCCTAGAAATATCAAAAGTCACGTGTTGTGGAGGACAAATGAAAAGGGTAGGTGAAGAGCCTTCTCAAAGTCTATAAATTGTAATGGCACCCTCATTCTTAAGGGTTGTCAATTTTGTATGCTCATGAGAGATTATTACTTGTGAAGAAACAAAAGAGAGCTATTTCTTCTAGTTCCATTCTCTATGTTCTTCTATTTCCCACTATGTACAATTTTGCCAAAGCATCAATGAAGAAAGGAGTTTCATGACTTTTTGATAAGAAGATTATTGAGACTGTGTTCTTAATCTTATCTTGTCTTGTTGCAAATTGCAAAGTTGTTTTTCTTCTATATCTATGTGTGTTGAAGTACTGATTAATGGTTGTAGGCATCTGATTTTCTACCTACAATATTAATCCCCCTCTCTTTTTCCCACTCCCTTTCCTACTCTCTCAACAAATTCCTCCCTTACAAGCAATTGCAAGCTTTTCTGCAGTTCAGTGGAGTGTTCTTGTTGGATCCCCGGCCGTAAGGCCACCACAGAATTTAATTTCACACACGCATAATAACATGGAGCTACACCATTCAAGTAGAGGGACTTAGATTCCTAGAGTGTTGGCGGATACCCATCAATTTGTCCACTTGACAAATTTTCCTGCCAACACGTCCTTCAATGGCAAGAAGAGAAGCTACACTAGCTCCAACTCCAAGTAAATGTCAAAATAGATGAAAGATGATCCTCCTCCTCTCCATTCGAACTTCCTTAAGTACCCCTCCTTTGGCGCCAATGATGAATTAGAAGCCCCAACTTCATGGCCGACCTCCTAATGCACTTTTTAATCTTCACTTAAGTCATAATGAAGAAATAGAAATTCTCCTTGCTAAGTCTTCTTTCCCCTAGTTGAACCATTCCAATGCCATGATTAGTAAATAAAATAATTAATCATGAAGGTACATCACTTACAACCATGGCGAGTTCCCCTCCTTTGCTCCTTCCTTGATGCCCATAGGAGGAGGAACGGGCATAAGGTCTTCCATAGTGACTAGCTTGGAAAAGGGGACATTACAAGAGGTGTTACAAGCCTAGGAAAGGGAGATGCTGCTACTAGCACCATCGGGGTGGAATCCAAAACACAAGTGGTCCCTGTGACAGTCTAGGCGAATCTAAAAAACAAATTGGAAGAGTAATGACATCACACATGGTCAAAAAGGCCCAAAGATCCAAAAAGTGCAGAATAAATCTGTAAAGTCTCCTAAAAGATGCAAATACGAGATAGGTGGTGACACCGTGGCTGTTCCAAAAGTGCTGAGGTGTGATAGTATCACACACCATGGCTTCTCGAAACTTGCATTGTTGCACTACGTATCAGCCCAGGTAGTTCTAAAAGTGGCCTGAACAACCGCAGGTGGGTCTTTACATGTTCAGGATAACTCCTACAGTGTTGTGAAACAAGCTAATAAACTTGGTCATGACTGGTCAAGAAGTGTGACAGACTCGGGAAAGGGGAGGCGCTGCTACTAGGACTTTTGGTGCGGAGTACAAGACACAAGTTGAACTTGCGACAAAATCACTAATGTAGAGAACTCATCACATGGTTATGAAAGGCATGTTTGTGGGAAAAGAAAAGTAGTTACTGTATGATATTAATACCTCTTTGTTAAAGCTGCAAGCATACAAATACTATAAATCAATCCTAACTTGAAATAAGTTGCTATTAGACAAATACTTACATGTAAAAAGAAGAGAGAGAATCTTAAGGGAGGAGATGGGACAATCATAAAGGAAAAAAGGACTGGACATGGGTTTTATTGTGAAGAAGAATGACGGGACACTTGCAATACTGTAAGGGAGGAGAGAATAAGCAAGTTCCTAAAAACAAAAGTGTGTGAGAATGAAGAAATCTTACTCTTAGATCAAATTGAGAAAACATGTCCTAGATTGACCTCTTTACAATCACATATACATTGTACAACAAACACATGATAATCAATGACAACAACAAACACATGATGATCAATGACAACACTACTCTTCACTAAGCACTCTCAATTGTAATGTACTCTGCCCTTCTATAAGAGAAATGTTACATTAGAGAAAATTTATGTCCACATGTCGTACAATAGATTATTTGAAAGGGTAAAAAGAAATCCAATCTTGCGTGCATGCATCTCATATATGTGGATGGTGTCATTGTGTTATTGGAGTGCACAAGTAATCAGGTTATTTTATGAAGTTTTATCATACAGTTACTCAATCAGGGCAATTGGAAGTTGACTAAAGCATGAAAAATTCATATGAAAAAATCGTTGTTTCATTTTACCCTAAATTAATTTTGTTATGTAATCTCCAACTTTCTGCGAAATGAAGGAAACTGAGATTATTGCTCTTCTTTTGAGAGTAATTTAAATGTTACAATTTCTGAGAGGTATCAGGCAGACTATAATGATAAGGAGGAGGAAATCTAAGATATTCTTCGACAAACAACACTTGAACTCATTAAAACAATTGTGAGGAGCAGGTAACTTTACTTTATGCTCGAAGAGGCTGAAGTGGCCGATGAGCTTGCAGGGAATGACCAAAGCATGCCTGAAACAAAATTGTGGGACTTTCAGATTATCAACTTTTTTCTAACATGAGAATATTTCCTCATGAACGGAAGTGGAACTGATAAAATATAATGTATTTTTGTATGAATTTCTACTTTAACTCGTCTTTTGTTACATTCCCAAGATCTAATTTTTGGTACATTTCCCAAGTTTTACTTTTTGGTAAGAAATTTAGATGTTTTCTGTAACACTGTCACTATTTGTGTTTGGAGTTTTTGTGAAATGGATGTCAAAGAAGATATTAATTTAGATGTTTACTTCTTCATGTGCAGTTGCATTGCTGGATTGGAGTTTGATCTCACTACTATTTTTGATTGCCTTTTTAATCGTTCAATACAATATTACACAAGAAGGTATGGTAATTATAATGCGTTGATATTATTTATTCTTCCATTTAAAAATGCTATTATTTCAGTATCTTTTATCAGGTTGCATGGTCCCCTTCATTGGGTTTCAGGTATTATGTGTCTTATAGGTTTTGGTTGTTTTTAAATTTAAAAATGGGTTTGCCTATTATTCTTGGAATAAGGAATCGGATGTTATTTTTTTTTGTGTTTAGTTTTTGGGTATTGTAGATGTCTTGTCACAGTAAAAGGTGTGTGTGTGTGTGTGAGTGTGTACATACATACATACATACTGTAATGACCCTTTTCAAGGGTTTATATCAAATTTCCAGAATTCTGATTTTTTTATTACAGCAGACTGTAATTAAATTACAGTGAACTGAAATCTTCGTAAATCGTGCCAAAATTCACCAATAATCATTCACCAACAATTATCAAATGACTATTTATTATTTTTGACAAATATTATGGCCAAATCGAATGGATTTGTGCAAAAGATACACCGCTGGAAATAATTATGCAAATCTGGAAATTGCAGCAGTCAAAGAGGAGTTTGAACTTCCCCAAATATTGCCTCGAAATTCGTGCAAAGGCATATTTGAACTTCTTAGAACATGGCGACTTGATTAGGCAATTCGAATTGATGTTATTATTGCTTAATAATTCAGATTTCAGTCAAATACAAGTCGAACTGGTAGAAATAACTGATAAAATCAGAATTGGCACAAAATGATCTTCAATAAAATGATAATCTGCAAATACATAATTGTTTTAAGTCAATATGAAGGGTTTTCGTCCTTCATATGGACCTCATATGGGGTTTTCGTCCCAAATGGTAAGAAGATGAGAGATAACTCTCAAAATCTGATTTTTAATTACAAGTTCCTCTATCCTAAAATGCCCACACATGACCCCTATTTATACTTTTCTAAGGGTGGCGCCAAAACTGAAAAGACATGACCTTTCCTTTATGTCCATTCATTATGCCTTGGCCGACCCCTCATAATCATTTATTTTTCCTTAATAAACAAGGCCGACCCATATAATTGAGTTCAACTTCACTAAAAACATCATAAAATAATAAAAGACTGATTATAAGTCTTTTCCTTGCTTTTCTCTTTTCATTCCATGGAGAAGAATTTCCTGCAACTCCAATTATGTTATTAATTTGGAGAAAAGGGACATGATACATACATACATACATACATCTATCTATCTATAGAAGCATTCTAAAATAATTAGATCTGGCAGTTTTCCAGTTTAGAAAGGCATAAATAAACATCAATGCATTCAAGTAGATGGGCTGTAAAATCCTCCGAATCAGACTGATAGAATTGACAGATAATATCATAAAAGTCATAGTTCGCATACTCTGCAAAACAATTATTTTCTGACTCAGCAAAAATTTGGAAAACTTGGCAACTTAAAAATACTTAAATTCCTTAAAAGGCACGACTTTTATACAAAATGTGGTTACAAAATGTATCAAATGAGTATTTAAAATGTTGGGGAAGTGTTTTCTATTAGATTTGAATACGAATATAATTCAAAACCACATCATCATGCAAATACAACATCCAACTGATAGGTGTTATGAATTTATGACGATTGTCATTGAAAATCATCATCATAAATTGCATATCCATGCAAGTTACAAATTACAAGAATTTACAATTTCCTCTTCCCTATTCTAGTGAAAAATTAGGGAGAGGGTCTAGTGACTCTAGTCCTTGCACTCGGTTGTGGCTCCTCGCTACTCCTCAATGGCTATGCCTGTGGCCCCACTTTGGTATTATATGGTAGTGACTCCTCTTCTGCCTCATGTTTGACATCATCTACAATGATGTCATCCAATCCAATCTCTCCTGCTTCTGTTGTACTTACACCCTCCATAGCTTGCCTCTTGAAATCAACAATCTTGTCCTTTGTGAACAAGGGGGTCTCCTCACCTCATGCGCAGTCCAGATCCACCGTAGGGATCAATCTCATCCAAATCAATAGGTTCATGTGATGTGTCCTCTACCTTTCTTGTGCGAAGTTGAAGATTGTATTGCACAAAAACTAGGTCATTGAGGCATTGTTGAGTCAACTTATTGCACTTCTTCATGTGAATGTCCTTAAACAAACTTCAGTTGTCTTCACATGTAGAAGCACTACAAGGTTGGGGTAATTCAAAGGGCTAGATTTTGAAGATTTGAGGTATTTCTAAATTCTACCCCAATCTTCCCACCAAGAACTTGCAAACATCATATTTTAAAGTTTGCAAGTAATTAATAATTGTAAAATTGCAACTTGTAAGATATAAGTAAAGACTCCAATTTTGTTACTTGATGTTTGAGTGGATCTGCCTTGGATAGCTCTTGGCGAAGTAAAGAGCCTCCCCTTATCTTGCTTGTAATTTTACAACTCTAAAATAATGAGGTCCCTCACCTCAACCTCAAGTGTCATCCTCTCAATGCATGTTGAGAGGCCCTCCATAACCTCCTCATTAACATTTGTGAAGCCATTAGAGAAGAAAAACTTGGGGTTGAGGTAGTACCCTTCTACATGAATGGGTTAGTGGAGTTGACTATTCAACCTTCAATCAATTAACTCTAAATAGGACCAAATCGTCTCTTTCCCCGTAGTATTTTTGGATAGCCTCATAAATGTATCTCCTTGGGTTTTGCTCCCCATACACCAAACACAAAACCCTCACCACAGATCCAACACCTACAAACTATTAAAATATAACACATTATATAGAATGTAAAAACATGCAGTTATGTAGTTCGGTTGGTAATTGTTCAACCACATCTCTCTAAATAAATAAACCTCTCGCGGTATCATTTGGACAAAGTGCAGTTTTCTCTCTTGCCTTCTCTCGATTTATTCTTCTCTCTGTATTTTCTAACATTGGTATCAAAGCGGTCGGTTTGCGGTTCGAGGAAGCCTCACAACAGGGACGAGGAAGTTTGGGGAAGCCCTAGTAGGGTACAAATTGAACAAGATACTTCCTCGCTTATTGCAAAAGATTTACAAGAAGAAGGAAAAGAAAAAAAACGTGAAGCAACACAAGTCGGTTTTGCACAAAATCATAGCCTTTGTTCGAACGAAAATACCAATCGTGAATCCTGAGTCACCGAGGAGGAAATTGAGGAGTTTTGAACCTTCGTGGGGAGAAAGGGAAACGACAGAAAACTCGTGGAGAAGGAGAACAAAATCGTGGCTCACAGCACCTGCAAATCGCAAAATCGCGGAACAAACAACAGAATCGCTGGAGGAAAAACGTGGGCAAAATCGTGGTCGAAAAACGTGGGCAAAATCGTGGTCGCACCTGCAAAAATCGTGGGTTACAGACCATTTTTGAAATCGTGTCAGAGGTGCAAAATCGAATAAGGCAGAGGTAAAAATCCAGAGCAAGGCAAAGCAAAAGATTTTATAAAGTGTTTTAATATTTTCCTGCCACGTATTTGCATAAAATATTTTCCCACAACCACGTATATTGCTGGAGTAATTCATTTAATATTATTTGCTGGAAAAGGATATTTTATTAAGTGTGAGGCAAATTATTATTTTATTATTTTCCGTTACTTTGGAATAATAAAATGGCAAATATATCACACTTGATGTTGCCGGAGATGCAAAAATTAATAGGCACTAATTTTAATGTATGGAGTCATAAGATTTTAACAGTCGCGGAGTTTCGTGATTGTGATAAAATAATCAAGGGTGATGAAATTCGACCAGCGACGAACTTTGAGGATTATGACAAACGTCATAAGGAAGCGTTATTGCTTCTCAAGTTATCGGTGTCGGATGATTTGATACCGGAAGTGTGGAATGCCACTGTGGCAAGCACATTATGGGCCAGTCTGAGGGATAAATATCAGACGTCAGAGAAGAGTCGGGTTTTATACCTGAAAAATATGCTCTTTTCCGTAAAGTTACAAGGTGGATCGCTGTTTGAGCACCTACTTCGGATGAAAGACCTCCGAGACCAGTTATCTTCCATCAACAAAAGGTGGACGACGATGATATGGTGGCTCTGGTTTTGAACAGCTTACCTTCTTCGTATGAGTCATTTGTGGAGGCACTCCATTTAATGGCTGAAAGTCAAACACTCACGTTTGACAAGGTGAGTTCCTACCTGTTGCAAAAGGAGCGGAGACAACTTCAGGCATAATCTAATTGTGACCATTCAAAGAGTGCTCTTGTCACTCAGTCAAAGGGAAAGTGGAAACGTCAATCTGGTGAGTCTTCCACTTGGTATCAGGTCACATGCTATTACTGTCACAAGGTTGGGCACCTCAAGAAGGATTGTCGGAAGCGGAAGTATGATCTTTCGAAGCAGAACAAAAGCCGTGTAATGAGGAACATGTGGCAGCGATTGCGGGAAGAACGGGATTCGATGACGAGTATGCTCTTTACTTGTCTTACGACATCATGCTCAAATGATAGTGGTACCGATTCTTTGGATCATTGACTCAAAAGTGCGCCTGCACACTTTTCATGTCGTAGGGACCGGTATGTTTCATTTACTGCAAATATTTGTTTTGAATCGGTAGTACTAGGCGATGGAGAATCGCTTACAGAGAAGGGATAGGAGATATATGCATTGTATTGAATAATGCTCATAAATTGTTGGTACGGAATGTTAGATATGTACCTTCTTTACAAAAGAATTTTCTATCTATTCACAATCGATTGGTGAAAATCCCAATATTTCGTGGATTTCGTGGAAAGAAGTGTGTTGTCTCGATGTGAAACAGAGACGGATAATTGCACTTGGTATTGGGGTAGGTGGTCGGTATTGGCTTGTCGATCCGGTTGCGATCAACATGAATGCACGTGTGGAGAACAACACCATTCGGATGTGCAGGAGGCCGCAATGCCTTGGGAGGAAGCCATTCCTCACAAATCATGACTTGGATACAAATCAACCTACATGCACCTATTGTGGAGGGAATATCCACTATACTAGGTGTACGGAAGGCGGACATGCCTTGGGAGGATGGATTTCCTCATTCTGAAGAACAATTTGTTGTGGACGGAGACTCCACTATTCCAAATGCATTGACGGTGCATGGTGAGATGGCATGCCCAACCACTCACTTAGAGGTCCTTGCTTGAAGGACAATAGAGCATGAACAGTTTGCTCATTGTGTTGTGAAGGATCTTTCCCAACGAGAGGGGTATAGATGAGCAAATAGATAAGACGGAGATGGTTATTTCTCCTGTTGAGACGGAGACCACTGCTGAGAGACGGAGATGGTTATTTCTCCTACTATTGAGGAGTTGGTTCTAACTCCTACCAGATGGTCACATTCCTCTTCTTGAAAAAGTTGGATGAGCACTACATGGTGGTGCGGGACGTGATCGAGGTGACTTCGATCATAGGATAATTGAGTCTTTGTCATGCACTCCAAGAGCGCGACACAAGCTTGGAATAGATTTTTCAATCCACATCTTCGAGGTTCGATTTCAGCACTTTGGAGATGGGGCTGACACTCTCGACCATGAATCATCACTGGTCAATGAATCACGAAACAGAGAACCAAAGTGGACCACTTGCCATATCTTTTGTTCATGGGACCAGATTTTTGTGTCATGGTTCGTCTTCATTCGACAAATGCATCACGCTTAAGGACTCTGATTTTAAAGTACAACTTATGGCACAAATCTGTAAATGTAATGACGAAACATATGGGCTTTAGGAAATTTGTAAAATTTCGGGACAAACTTTGTCTTGTTTCCGTTTAGTCATTAAGAGGGGTGTTAAAATATAACACATTATATAGAATGTAAAAACAGTTATGTAGTTGTTCGGTTGGTAACCTGTTCAACCACCTCTCTCTAAATAAATAAACCTTTGCCTGTATCATTTGGACAATGTAGTTTTCTCTCTTGCCTTCTCTCGATTTATTCTTCTCTCTGTATTTTCTAACACAAACATATTAAATTTACAAACATACAATTAAATTGAGTACTTATAAATCGAAAATAAAGGAATTGACTTGAAATTTAAATTCAAGTTTGAAGTTACCTTGATGATTTCTACAACTTTTTCACAAAGGCATTGTCAAAAACTGGCTATTACAAGATTCTCCTTTCATCAACTTCCTTTTAATAAGTAAAGTCTAGCCATTCTTGACCCATAAACATCCGCTTTAATAGTGTCAACAAAATACATATACTTTGCAACGTAAACATGTTTCAAACCTTGTGACACATGCTCGCAAATGCTCTTTCCCCTTGGTGTAAAATTTCGTCAAGCTAAGAATCCAAGGGTGATGATGAATGTATTTTGTGATGTTAGTTGACATCTTCTACAACTAGTCTCACCCAATCAATTTTGACTCTATGCTCCATAAGAAGGTCAAAAAAATAAGCCGCACAATGGCTCCAAAAGAGTGATGGATGCCTCTCATGAAGTAGTCTCCCTCTTTGTCACATATGTTGTTGTATGTCGGTGACAACTTGCACACCAATCTCGATGCCCACCTCTTAGACAACCTCTTATAACATTAGATTCAAAGTTTTTGAATGCTTTACTTTGTTAGAGACATCAATTTACTTCAAGAAAACCATTTGACCATTTGAAGCCAATAAAAAAATTCATGAGGGTGTGGTACTTCTATCTCGTCCACCCATCTCGGAAGAATGATGCATCCGAACTTTCGCCTATGAGGACAATGGGTAGGATCCAACAGAGACCAACAATGGTTGTAAACCTTCAATGTTGATAAAGACTCCAAATTCTCCAAAACGAGACAAAAGACTTGCAACAATATACTTACACAATTGAATTATTTACACTCCGCAAAATCTCATTATAGGAATGCTTATTAAATAGGCTTTGTCTGATAATAATGTTCAAACAAAATTTGTTTGAACAACCTCATATGGGTACAACCAAGTTTTTGAGAAATAAACAACTTTGGTTGCAACAATTTAACAAATTAATTGTCAAGCTTATTGGTGTGAACACGAAGACAACCAGTTGGCTTGAAAATAACCTAAACAACTTTCAAATTCTCCTAGTGTGAACACAACTCGACACCATCCCTTAAGCGAAGGTATAGGGAGAAAAAAATGCAGGTGGGTCCCGACTACTAGGCTCTGATAAGGTACCCAACTACAAACATGAAAAAAGGACTCAATCAGAATCCCCCAAGTACAACTTCCTTCACCCCAAGCAATGCTTGTAATTGAAGGTAATGAGGAGAAGCCAAGGGCTTAGTGAAGATGTCCACAACCCGATCAATTGTGAGAACAAACTCCAAGCGAACAACTCCATCCTAGACTAACTGCCGAATGAAGTGCACATGAATCTTGATATGCTTGGTGTGTTGGTGCTCAATTGGGTTGTGTACAATCTCAATAGCACTTTGGTTATCACACTAGATCAAAATGGGAATCTATTGTGTAAATCCGAACTCACCAAGTAATTGTCAGAGCCAAAGAGTCTCTGTCCAGCTTTAATAATATCTTTGTATTCCACCTCTTTCAATGACAAAGCAACTGCAGTCTGTTTCTTGCATGCTCATGCAACATGTCCAGAGCCAAGGTGAAAGATGAATCCAGAAGTAGATTGGCGGGTATCAAAACATCCACCCCAATTCGAGTTTGTGAACCCCTCAATATTAGATCCTTGAGGTGTGTATTTGTTGGGTTTTAAAATGGTACTTTGATAAAACCACAGTTAGGGGATAGCAAGTCCCTCCTCTTTATGGGAGAGGTTCCCTTATTGAAAGCAAGCAACAAAGCTTATATAAAAATGTACAACTTTCATCTTAAGGCTGGACCTTTGACATCTTGAAATGCTTTTATACCAAAATAGATTATCAATACAAACAAATGGAAGAACTGAAGAAAGGAAAGAGCAGAATATAATAGTACTTTCAGGAAATATAGATAATAGAGTATAACCCTATACGTACTGAGCAAGAGTGATACAGAACAAAATCATTCACATTCACAACATAAGATATCATTCCATAGACACAAAGTTCCATAAATCATATCAATAAGAACACAAAGTTTCTTATCATAGAAGATAAATGATCCACAAATTTCAGGTAAGCAAGAAGGGACAATGGAGGAAGATAGAGAAAAGGGGAAAATCCTTCTGTATTGATTCACTTTCGACTATAATTACACTTCAAAAGTATCAGAGTCCAACATTTGCAATGAGCCAAGCTCTTACATTTATAGATGAAGCGAAGAGAGGAGAAGAAGAGAAGGAAAGAAATCTGATTTGGAAGCTCAACCACCAACCATCAATGCCCTTGCAAATCTGCTTACAATCTGTCAAATCTGGTTCTGCATGTCTTTGGCGTGCTAAAGAAGGAAGGATGGAAGATCAGATCAGATCTGGGTAGTTGAAGCAATTGGATCTCGTATTAATGGCGTGAAAGACGTTTTCCAGATTTCCAACCATCAAACTCCGTTGAAAACAATATTTTATGCTTCCATGGCGTAGAGGAGACCAAGATCTTTCCAACAATATAAAATTTGTCGAATTTCGAGCATTGGAGCGAAAGTTATGCTCATTTGAATATTTGAATCGAATTCGTACAAAAATGGCGAAAATGCAATTTTCGCAAAATGGATCTGCGGGCCGAAATTGAAATTGCGCCTTTAGCGCAAAAGATGCAAAGTGCAAAAGTTCCCCGCAGCCCCGCAAGCCCGCAACTTCACTTTTGATATAGGTCTGACACGTGGCTTTACCTGAGTGGTAACGAAGTCGCGACTCATTTTATAATTTTACTTCTTTTGGAAACAAGGTTCAAAATCTCAAAGTTCTCCGCCGACCCGCTTCCCGTTTTGACTTTTCAACACAGGCTCAAGATTTGTCTTTTTCTTGTGGCATGAGGGGGCCACGGTTCACTTTATCACTTTATTTATGCATGTAAAATTGTAAATCATGTTTAGAAACATAATATTAACATTTTAAAAAGAACTTGCATGCTTGGGGAGGAAAAAAAAACTAATGTGGAAACTTGAAATTCCTCAAATCTGCTCTAAATATCTGCTAGAAACTACCTCCAATTTGATCAAAGGATGCTCAAATGTTGTGTGATGAAAATGTGTGGCATGTCGGCTTAAAAAAAAGCAAAACCGTGCTTTTAGTGTCAAAGCCATGTTCTATCAGCGTTTAACTGCGTTTCAGCTTCCCGCAAGTTGCAGACTTGGACTCGCTGAGTACTTGCGGTGAGTACTGTCGTAAAAATCACTAAAACTCAGCTGCACAGGACTTGTGAGTTTGGGCAGAAAATACTCGTTCTAGGAAAAAATCACACGTATTTGGGAACTCGCTGAGTACTCGACGCGTATGCCAATTATGATAAAAATCATTCTTAAAATTGTGTTGTGAAAGCATATCATCACATCTACAAACACTATGAGACCTAGTGCTTTAACTATCTTGCTTTCCAATACTAATAAATGACTACCATCCACAGATTTAAGTTTATCCACTATAACTCTGATAGATAGATCATTACCATCTGAAGTATTTTCAACTTGACTCCCCACAAGGTCCTTGTAGTGATCCAATTGAGCATAATCTGAGAAACCCATACTAGCAGATATAAGAGCAGGGTGTGGTAAAAGGAGAAGACTCACCCCCAGCCATTGTTACCGGACAAAAGAAATGAGAGACCAGAACAACAATGACAGTGTGAAAATAGTGTTAGAGAGGTTGCGCTTAAGAAACAATTTTTCACACACACACACATAAAATATAAATTATACAAAATTATTTTAAAAAAGTTAAACAAAAAGTTTATTGTTAAAAATATACAAACATATATCAAAACTAAATCGTAGAAAATATTTTTTCCCATAAGCTTTTACTCGCCTTTTTGTATTCAAACTAGAATTTGTTCATCACAATGAGATTAACAAGTTTTTCCTATAACTCTTCTTCCATTTGAACGTGTGAAACAAGACATCTTTAATGAATATTCCATTTAAATAGATACTAAGGGAATCAGTGTCTAATTCCTTTCAACAAGGGTTTGAATTATTTTTACCATGTAATAACCTAACATGTAGCTTTGCAAATCACACTTTCTTTCGTTTTCTAACTCAAATATCTATTTTTTCAAAATGTTTCAAGCTCCAAGTTTTGGCTTGGCTGGGTGTTTTGAGAGTGTGAGATAGAGTGTGCAGCGAGAAATTGGTTTTCCATTTTAAAACTGTGCCCTCCACTCAAACAGTAGAGTTGGCCAGTACCAGATTGAGGTTTGAATGAGTTAATCTGGCGACAAAGTAATTCTCACAAATACAATAACATAGATGATTATGAGCAACCAAAATCATTTAAGCTTGAATCGTCTTTGCTTTCCTTTCAACTCTAATTGGTTGTGATGAAACTTCATCTTTTGCAAGTTTCTATAGCGATTCAATGGCACAAAGCTGACTAGTGTAATGTCCTCTTCTATAAATTAAAAATAATTAATAATATTTGAAGTTGGCCCTGACCAATTCTTCATTTTGGACAACTTAATAATATTATTATTAAAATAAAATGTATTTTTAAATACTAAAGTAGAAAAAAGACCCTTAGCCTATTTTCATTATTTTCAGTCGGCTAAAAGGGAGAGGTCGTCCCTCTTTAAGAGGGAAAAACAAATGTTAAAAAAAAAATAAAGAGGCCTACATGGAGCGCTCCACAAAGAAAGGAAAGAAAAGGCTATAAAAGCAAATGTTGGGGCTCATTGTAAGGATCATCTTGTGAATTATATACTTCTCTTTTGGAAATTGGAGCATTGAGCTCTCATTTTCACCCTTTGAGGACGAAAACCCTCATTGGATCCTATTGGGGATGAAAACTCTTAATAGTCACAACACTTGGGGACGAAAACCCTTATTTGTTGCATTGGTGACTTCATCCGGGAGTCACATTAGAGCTTCAAAATTCATAATTTCAGAATGACAAGGGTTTCTCTCAGTTCTAGGGCACAAATCCTAGCTAGGGCACGGTTTTTTGGGGCTGCCACATTTATTTCTAGCTTAATCTACCCATTTGGAGATTTCAGGATCACTTTTCAATGGGTTTTCATGGTTGGGAAAATTTGATTCAAATTTAATTGGATTTATGTGGTCAATTTGAGCCATGATTTGCACTTTATCTCTAAGTATTTATGAAGTTATGAAATTTTGAAGGTTCAGCTGTTTTTGAGCAATAATTAATTCCAACAAAGATGTAATTTATTGTCGAAACATTTATTTTGCATGAATTCATCAAGTGTTTGATGTTGATTTATTTTTGAAGATTTTTGTATGGGAAAGATAAAATCTGAATTCTACCTAGGTCGCTTAGGGTTTTGTGGACCTAAAACAAGTTGCTGCCATAATTTTGCATAAAATCAGTTTGTTGTCATAAAAATCAGGTTTTCTACATGTGGATGGCATTATTTTCAACAATGTTCCATTAGGGTTTTGGGGAAAATTCAAATTTCTCAAATTTTAGCCCAAACAGACATTACAACTAGTTACGACACCAATATGCGATTGATGCAACAACTCCTGTCACACAAACGACGACGCGTCTCGTGGCCATTCGCTTTGCTATCCCATTGGAGGTTGTTAATAGACACAACAGCTGAAACCAATTGCATTTCTTACAACAAGGCCCCATGCAAAGATTGTAGCAAGGTCAATTGCATGGGAGAAAAAGACTGAATTTGATGCAACTCCTCCCGAAGCAACTTACACACCATCTCCTTCACCGATAATACACCTCTATGCCCCAATCCACCAAAGAATCCTTCAACCCTCCAAAAGTTTCATTGTGAGAGTGGGCTTCCATTTTGTCGCCAAGGATTTTATTTGTCCCAATAAATATGTATTTGATCGTTTTATAACTCATTAATTATTGTAGCTTTGGTAAAAACATCGTTTCTACCTTTACTAGTCCTCCAACACCTAATTCCTCCCATTTCATGCCTTCTAACTCCAACTCATTATGTCACTTTAGTCGAGGCTTTACCATACTAGTCCGAATTCTTGAGGTTATTCAAGTGAGCATGATCATATTTCAACGTCCTACACATCTTTTATGGTTGACATTCCCTCCAAAAGTAATGCTTGTAACTTGACTAGAGTAGGGTCAACAAGCATACAAGGAATTTCATCCTTTAGCAAATATTGTATGGTGAAGTCCCCTCCACATGTGCCTTTAAGTTGATTGTAGCAGGGTCAACAAGTTTACATGCCACCTTGCCCAATGCCTAGGGCAATTACCTTGTCTTGTGTTACATCATACACAATACATTTCTGCCCGAGAAATTTATTACAATATTGAGATTTCCATTACCCATGAATAAATAAGAGAAATATATGCATGTTAGGAACTTACCTAACATTCCTTACTAAGAGTTTTTGAGCATCATTCAACACAATGTGTATATATCTTTTATCCTCTCTACTGCAAGTGACTTTCCATCAGCTAATGTGGTTGAATCAAAACAAGCTGTATTTGCAATAACTGTTACATATAAATCGCGTTGGCACGAAAACTGTTTGGATGTACCATAATCAATGAACTAGCAATTGGTAGCATTGTCGTTTAAGCATGATACTGTAAGAGCATACTTTTCCACATAATTGTGTTGAATTGCCACCACATTTGCGTGACCTCTTGCCCATTTGTCGTGGGAAAAAGATCATATTGTTGCTTCGGACAATCCTTTTTCACACATCCAGCCTTATAACAATAATGACATGTTATCTGGTATATAAAAGATGATTCACCAAGAATTTGTTTCCACTTCCTCTTCAACTGAGCAACAAATGCACTCTTTGTTTGTCCAGAAGTCAACTCACTTGTTTGAGTTTGCTTGCATTCCTTCTGTAGCAAGTAGGAACTAACTTGATCAAAAGTTAGGGTCTAGCTTTCTGCCATCAAGTGTAAGGCCTCCAAGAGTGTCTTATAGGAGGTTGGATAGGGTTTAGAACAAGCGCAACTAGGTTGTCATCACCATCCACATTTTTAATATGGTAGCGGGCTGGTCTCGGAGATCTTTCATCCGAAGATGTTTTGAGAAGGACCCACCCTCATGCATCTTTGCTAGAAACAACAAATTCTTCATGTACAAAACCCAACTCTTCTCTAAAGTTTGATACTTTTTTGGAAGATTGGTCCAAAGCATACTAGCCACAGTGGCATTCCAAACTTTCAGAACTAAATCATCTCACATTGAAAATCTTAACAGCAACAGGGCCTCTTTATGACACCTGTCATAATCAACCAAGTTTGTAGTAGTTCTTGATTCACTATCAAGAATAATTTTATCACAATTATGATATTTTGCGAATGTTAAATTTTTATGACTCCAAACATTGTAGTTTTTACCAATTAACTTTTGCGCTTCCGACCTAACTATTTTTTAATGCTGGCCATCATACATACAATATTGATTTGTAAATCAATGCAAAAGAGAAATGGTTTTTTTTAAAGTAATTCGCCAAATATAATTAAATGTCTACGAAAATGTGTGAAGTCAGTAAAATGATGAAATGCAAAAATAACACTTGGAAATCGTGGTTCTGACTGTATTGTACCACTTTTCTGCAACACTTTTTTTGATTGCAAATTGTCATAAAAAAGAAACCTTTTGGACTGTTGGTCGTTTTTCCTTCGAGTCTGGTCTTTCACAGACTCATGCGTGCCCTGTCTCAATCTGAATGTCTTGTGCGTTCATTTTTGTGCCTTGTCTCAACTCTCATTTTTTAACTCGTGTCTTGATTTTTTTTCTACGTGTTTGCATGTGGTCTTCAAACACATCCTCCTGGAATGTGCTTTGTGACACACAAATCTAATGCCCCCTTTTCAAAATTAATTCAAGAAAAGATCCTTAGCCTATTTCTCTATTTCCCGTGGGCTAATGGGGTGGGGAAAAAGGGAAATAAATTAATAATTTAACTATTTTTTTGCACTTAAGTTAAATTATTAATTTAAAAGTGACTTTTGAAGAAAAAAGCAAAAATAAATAATAAAGTCACCACTTTATTAAAATAAAGTACAAATTACTTTATTTAAAAAGAAAGTACATTGGCAAAGGGAAGGTTGTCCCATTTGGGACTTTACTTTGAGTGTTGTGCCATGCCAAAATACGAGGAGGGGTGTGATAGAATGGTCTATGGAAGTTTTGGGTGGTTGCTCCATAATTTAACATTAGAGGACGAAGATGTCACTAACTCTACAGGGCCATAGGCAACACCCTATGTACATTCTTCAGATATCTTGACCAGCGGTGCCTAGCTCTTTATATTTTGTGAGGCAGTCACTCTCCGGTGTAGATCACTATAGGAGGAGCCTAGAAGCTCTAGAGCCCCTATGTTGATCTCCTCTTTCTTCTAGCCTATGTAGGTGATTGTCATGACTAAGCACCCTTTGGACACTGCTACATCACACATCAAAGTTGATAGATTAGTTAGGCGGTGCTTCCCTCAACACACTAATACTCTACTCATATTACTAAGAACAACCAGCCCGCTCTCCCTTGACATTGTGGCTCTGCTTCTCCTTGCCAGTGTTGGCTCTGCCATTTTTGATGACATGGATCTACTACCTATCAGCTGCTCCCAAAACCATAGGGGCAGACTCATATTACAACTTTCTCTTCTAATATGGGAGGTAGACGCCCTTGGATGTTAGGGGAGATTTTAGAGGAAATTCTTTGCTTCTTCCTAGAATCTCCATGCTTAGCCCCTCTAACATCGAGTACTCTCTGACAAGCACTATTGGATCTTTTCACAGTGATTGATGATGGCTCTGATGACTCTTCCATTTCGGGAACAGACATTGATATTCGATAAGATCTTCTAGTCTTCATCAACACATGCTTTGGGGGCTTTTGTTTGCCCTTCATTGCTATTTGTATTGGTTTCATTACCACCTTTGTTAGTGGAAACTGTTTTTTTGTCTTATGTACTTTTATTGCTTTATTTGGCTTCTAGGATTCTTTCTTCCTAGAACTTTATATTGTTAACTGAACTATCTTCGAGTCCCATTAATCTACTTTTGGTCATCTATGGACATTAATACAATTTCTTTCTTTCTTTCTTTGCAGTTGCTACCCAAATTAGGGCTTCCTTGAACTCTTGTTTTCTTCTTCATCCGTAACTGACTAGGAATGCTAAGATTTCTGTTTGTACCCTTCTCCGAGGGCTTCCTCGAACATTGACTCTAATACCAATGTTAGTAAATACAAAAGAGAATGAAGAGTAATGTACATGACACACATCTTGTTTGTGTCCATCATTTAATGAACATAAAGTAGTTACAGTCAGGTGAGTTAGTGATATGTTGTATAACTAAAGTACATTAACTGATACTTAATTAGTTCATGTTTACATATTAAACTTAATAACTTTGACAGAAGATAAACAGTTAGGGCAACAGCATAAAAAGGTTACTCTTCCACTTCCGAGTCGTTTGGGAGGCCTTTAGTGCGCGAAAGGACACTCCCAACTTTCTATAAATGAAAGGCCAAATGTAACATAGGAGAGCAAGAGATAGTGAATGCAGTTGGTTGAAGGAGAAACAGAAGTGCGGAGAGTAGTTCGAATGAACATAGCTGTAGGACGAATACAGTAGCATGCTCTCTCATAGCTTTTTGTAACTATTTTGGTCAAAAGAAGAGGAAGATGAGCTATTGCCACTTTCATCTGGTTTTCTCCACATTAGGATTTCTAGGTTAAATTCTTCCAAAGATTGATGTGGTTGTTTCTTTCTTCATGTTTCATATTTGTTTTGTTAGATTTTCTGCACGTACTGTTACATTTCCAGCAACTTTAAAACACTAATTCTAGCACAAATGGTTTAGAATTTTTTCCTTTGAAGTAGACTTCAATTAGAACAACACTTAAGACTTTTTAATTTCTAGTAAAGCAATTGATCTTCAGAGATTACAGCTCTGGTGAGGAAAGAGACAAGAATAATAAAATTTAGGCTTAATACTAGGCACCATGGGGTAGTCATTATCCTTCTAAAAGGCACCCTTCTACCGTGCTTCTACCATAGGATCCATGTTCTTAGTGTCACATATCAAGATGTTCTTGCAACAACCACCCTTCTAAACAGGTGTACAAACCATATCAAAAGCATGGATATCCTTGTTTGTGCTTTCCTTGAACCCAAAGTCAAGTGATAGACAACTCTGTCATGATCCCATGGGGCTCGAGTTGCTTTACAAGAAGGTATGAATAAATGTCAAATTTCTCTAACAAGGGCTTGTAAACGCCAATTTTCAGGGGCCAAGCTAACTCCTGGTTTGAGATTGTCATCCAAGATCATAGAGTCAGTCTTCACCCAGGCTGACTAGAGATTATAGCACTTTGCTGACTCTAAACCCTGTTGAATGCTGATATCCTCCACTATGTTATTTTCCCAACACCTAAGTTGATCAAATACCAAAAAATCGCCTTCCCCTGTGAGTCACGTATCACTCCACTCACTACTGCCTGCCTTACCTGGGTTGCCCTGAGAAGCTCCATCTGACTTCAATTTTTAAATATCCAGTTCAGAAGGGGCCCTTTCGCCTTCTATATTCACCTTTTAGCACCCCCTTATTGGAACTCTTGTAGATGTCCATTACCATTCTTCTTCATCACTGTTGGAATCTTGCAAGTTGGATTCACAATTTCCATCCTCTGCTCGAAACCCTCGTATTGCTCAAAATTAGACCCAAAATATGAAAGATCAGCTAAAGATAAGTGTTAAGTAAGGCTCAGACAGCCTGCTGGCGAGCTCTGACTTCAGGTGAAAGAAATTTGATGTGCGGGTAAACCCTTAAATGGCCTCATTGTGTGTTCAGATGGCCTGGGCTTGTGCAACTTTCATGTGGGCGCGGACGACCTGTTCTCTGTGCACAGATGACTGTATTCTGCATAAAATTTGGTTCTGACAGTTGTTTCGCAAAGTACGAATGCCCAAGATGTGTCTAGATGATTTTTAGGAGTTTGGAAGATGATCTTGTTTGGTCAGGCAACCCAATAGGTGAGATGGCAGCCCTTTACAGCTGCAAAATTTATTCAGACTGCTGATTATGATCCTCATTGACAGTTTTTGCTCAAATTATGAAGGCCCGATATTTTAGTAGAATACTTTTAGGAGTTTGGATGACAGTCTGGTGTGGTCAGGCAATCCAATAGGTGAGAGTTGAGACTGCAGGCTTTGGCGGCTGTAGAACTTGTTCAAACAGCTGATTTTGATTTTTATGAGTGGTTCTTGCTCTCAGGCAGCTCCTTTGTAGACTGCGATGTCTGACCATGGACTTCTCAGCAAACTGAAATCTATGTTTTTCTTTGAAATCTCTACCCTAGACCTTTGTTCTGCCCTTGTGACTTCTGAAATTAAAAATATTGGGATTTTCGTTGTTGTATGGATGTGTATTTCTGGCTTGGACAGCATGCTACTACTAGAATGTATCTGAAAGCAATGGTGGTATATTGAGAAACTGAGGAGTAGTTGGTATATTGAGAAAAAGTGAAGCAAAATTTCAACAAACTCAGAGTCGAGAAACACCAAGGCAAGGAAAATGATTGTGAAGACTGAGGTGCAAATAAGCAAAGAACACTGGTTACCAAAGTTTTCAAAAACAGAAGTCGATAGAAAAAGACAGGATACCCATGTTGATAAGCACATGGAAGGAAAAATGTGTGACCTAAAATAAAAGTCACAAGATGACATATAGAAGAGAATCTAGAAAAAGTACGAATGTACTAGAGTGGTAAACTGAAGAATACAACAATACTAGGACAAAATAAGGATTTCTTGAGAAAGGCCTTTAAAATATGCAGGGTGTGAATGCCTAGTTATTCACAATACTCAAAAGATCTAGGTGAAGTCATATTAATGGCATGGAGTGGATATTAGGCACAATTTACTGGTGTTGATGCCCTTTTAGTTTTAATACCAAATTATAACGATTCCTTCACATAGGCATCTAGTACTATCAATTGGTGGGATGGATGGTTCCTTATACATCTTGGGAATGTCAAGATCACTTGAAAATCAGATTAATAGCTGAAGCATAAAAACAAGCCAACTTTAGACGACACATTGGGAGCTGTTATAAGGGAAAAGAAAGGTGTACCTGTTATAGGAGTTAGATCTGTTTTTCAACTTGTAGAATCGACCACCATTGTAGCTAATGCGGGGTGACGGTCACACATACCCTTAGAAGTTTGCACATGGGTGGATCAGAAAATCGAAGGTCGACTCAATATTATTGAATCATCAGCTATGGGAGAGTAATATAGCACCAAAGGGCAACTTTCTTGAACTGTTTTGGATCAGGTATCTAATATTGATTTGAAACTCTTGATATTGTTAGAAGTTTAGAACCCTTAAAGAAATCACGAGCTTGGCATATATAGATTACTTGCTTTGTATTTATATAGTCAAAGAAAGAAATAAGATTAGTGTTTACAAATGACCAAAGTATGTCAATGGGACTTTAAAGTATAATTAGTTGCATCAAAGAAGAATTAGGATAAGAAGATCCCAAGCTACAAAAATAACCAAACACAAAAATATAGAAGCAAAAGCAAAGAAACAAAGCATGGGAGTGCGAATCAATAATAGATAAAATTCTCAATGTTATGATCCTCATGTGCAGATTTCACTAACGCCTCGAGGTTTTGGTATAACAGTTCGTTACATGATAATGCCCGACATATAGTGGCGGGGGCTCTTGGAGCCCGATCGGATAATCCTAGGAATAAGCAATGTATCCCCAAAGAACCTCTGATAACATCCAAGGCCAAGGAATACCCAATCGTAGTGAAAAAAATGTTTTGTTATGGTCATTAGGAACCTATGTTACCTTGTGATCATTAGGAACCTATGTCCCATAGGGATGCACCTCGCTATCCTTGGTCCCCCATATTTACCCCCATTCCAATTTACTTTTCAAATATGGTTTCTAGATTTTTGGTAGTATTTCCTGGGCATTCCCTTTTTGTGTTCTTGTGTTTCCCCTAGAACCTCTCTAAAGTGGGGGCCCAAACCTAACCCATAAGAATTGTGGCTATAATGAATGTGTTGAAGAGGCACATTTTCAAAGGGATATCCTAGAAATGGTTCTTGTTAAGAATAAGAGAATGTGTTAGCAAATGTAGACAAAGATAGAATGAAGAGGAAATGGACTGCACATCAAATGAATGTGTGTCCTTCATTTTATTATGATTGGGAGTAGTTACAATGTAGTTGGAACAATTATGTGACAGTTCATAACTGAAAACTACCAACTAACATGTGTGCCTATAAATATATTCATTATATTCAATACCCCCCTTAATGACTAAACCGGAAACAACGACAAGTTTGTCCCAAAATTTTACAAACAAGAGAGGACCAAGAGGTTTAGTCATTAGATCAACAGGCTGCTCCTTAGAAGGACAAAAGTGAAGAGAGATATCACTAGAATCAACTAATTGTTGAATATAGTGATGATGAATCTCAATATGCTTGGTGCAAGCATGATATACAAGATTCTTGACCATCTTCAATACACCTTGATTGTCACAAAAATGGAAAGTGGAGCAGATGCAGTCTGAGGAAGCTAAAGATCAAGGAGAATTTGATGAAGCCAAATCGCTTCTTGAATTGCACTTTGCAACCTGTCTTGTATTCTGCTGCAATGGAAGGGATAGCCATAGTGGGTTGAAGCTTACTCTGCCATGAAACAACTCTTGAACTGAAAGAAAAGATGTATCCAGTGGTAGATCTTTGGGTATCCACTGAACCTCCCCAATCAAAGTCTGTATAGCCAAAGAGTTTGAAATTTGTGACTCTATGATAGAGAATGCCAAAGTCAAGAGTACCTTTGACATATCGAAGAACTTGTTTTGCTGCTCCCCAGTGTGTGAGTTTTGGTTTAGACAAAAATTGAGAAAGATAGCTAACAACAAAACATATGTCCGACCGGGTGGATGTAAGATATATCAGGCTGCCCACCATCTATAGAGTGATTCATCTACCGGTGGTGAATCATCATGAGCTGATAACTTCAACCCGACCTCCATAGGTGTAGAAGAAGGATTACAATCAGACATCCTAAACTTCTGCAATAGATTTATAGCATACTTGACTTGAGCTATGAAAATCAAATGATCATGTTGCCAAAATTCTACACCTAGGCAATAGTGTAGGAGGCCTAAATCAGTCATGTCAAAAGCAACACATAAATCTGATTTTACTTGTTGAATAGTAATGGCCCCACTACCCGTGATGGCAAGATCATCAACATAAACAATAAGTATCACAATGTCATCACCATCACTTTTGACATAAAGATTCGGATCAAAAAGGCTTCTTCTGAATCCAAAATCTTGTAGATGTTGATCTATTTTAATATACCAGGCTCGAGGAGCTTGCCTAAGCATTTACAAGGACTTAATTAGCTTGCACACTAGATGTTCACGACCACGTGCATAAAACCCTTTAGCTTGCACCATATAGGCCTCTTCCAAATCTCCATTTAGGCAGTTGTTTTTTACATCCATCTGAAAAGTTTTGCATCGAAATTGAGCGGCAATTGAAAGAAGCAACAGAAAAGTGACCATCTTTGCACTAGGTGTAAAAGTCTCCTCGTAATTTATTCCCTCTTGTTGCCAGAAGCCTTTCACAACAAGATGTGCTTTGTACTTATCCAAAGTACCATCAACTTTGCATTTGACTTTGTATACCCATTTGCAGCCAGTGGATTGTTTCCTTGCAGACAATTCCACCAATGTCCAGGTATTATTCTTCATCAAGGCATCATACTGCTTATGGCATTTTCCCTTTCAAGTATGCGTTTTGCTTCAAAGTATCTTTGTGGCTCAAC
This sequence comes from Taxus wallichiana var. yunnanensis, assembly GCA_018340775.1. Lineage (NCBI taxonomy): Eukaryota > Viridiplantae > Streptophyta > Pinopsida > Cupressales > Taxaceae > Taxus > Taxus wallichiana. Next base: position 853,852,274 of record CM031238.1, on the reverse strand, counting down.
GATTTTGTGAAGATTGAAGAAAGAACAAAATGAACATGCTCTAAATCAGCAATTTGCTTACCAATCTGCTGAGGTTGTGCATTTGATTGAGGCATTTCATCCTCCCGCACATCTTGCAAAGTGGAGTAAAACCACTTAGACCTTCGTTGGACTGAAGAATTCTGTTCCGGCCTGTAATGTCCCCAAATGAACATATTTGACCCAAGTTGGATTTTGGGCAAATCCAAACCCCAGAAGCAATATAATAAATTACTTATCAAATCAAACACTGCAGATCTGAATTTTATATGAGAAGTGCGACTAGGGTGGAGTGAAATACCACCACAAATCAGCCCCTAAATCTATATCATTCCACGCAAATCTGATACCACTAATTTATAAAGCCCAAATATGTATAAAAATGCAGATTTCTGATATAAACAATGCTGCAATAAATTATTTAAAAACCATGTCTGCAACATAACTTCAAAAATTCATATCTTTTGCTAGAGAAGTCCAAATGAGCTGAAACTTTGGATCTTGGGCCACAAAAATATGAAGAATAATATTCTAAAATTAGTTTTCGCACAACAAACACGAAACCCTAATTTTGCCCTAAAAAGTAGGTCGCCCAACACATTTAGGGCATCAAATCAGCTCCAAAAATTATGAAATTAATTTATTTTGATTCCCAAAATTCAGTACAATAAGCAGCAATAAATTTCAGACCTGGAATGTCTCAAATACACTGCAAACCAGCCAAAAGATGGATCGCTCCAGCTGGTACAATGAACATACAACTGCTGCAATTTTATTCTTCAACAACACTGCTGAAAATAGTAGAAATCTGTGAAAGCCCAATAGAATTTCCTGAATGGAAATTCCTCTCAAACTCTTGGGGGTTTTCGTCCACAAGAGGGAAATACTAAAGGTTTTCGTCCTTAGATATTTTTATGCAAAAGCTACAAGCTTAAGACACAAATCAGAAATTATCAAGTGAATATCGAATGCCTCTCAAGCAAGTCTACTTCTCCTTTTAAAGGAAGAAGAGACCCAAAGGAACCTCCAAAATATCCAATCAGCTTGCATGATTCTTTCAATGCATTTTCCACCCTCCATTTCTCTTAGGGAGAATACAAAAGGCATTTAATAATTATTTTCTTCTCCCAAGTCTGGTCGCTTTTTCCCTAGAGGGAATACAAAATAGAAATGTTTTATCCTTTCTAAGTTCCCATTATTCCCCCAAGGCAAGTCGCCATTTTCCCTAGAAAATACAAATTAAATAAGTGTTTTTCTTTTTATGCACTTTTCTAGGTTCTATTTTAATGTTAAGTTTATTAATTTATTATATGTGCTATTATATTTTAATTTTTTTGCACAATATAATAAAATTAATAAAACTTAAGTCACCCTTATATTTTTCCTTTGGCCGTCAGGTTGACAAAATAGGCCAAAGGTCTTCGATTGGGAAGGGGATATTACAGTCCTCCCTTCCCAAAATTGCTTGCCCTCAAGCAATTTTGAATTTGTTTTGTCCAAGTGCCATGCACAATAGACAAAACATGCTGAAGTGATCCGCAAGCCTGGCACTTGTACCTGTCAAGTGGGCTAAGACTTGCCTCCATATATCTTCCACGAGATGCTCATATACATGTACTTGGAGAAATGGTTCAACAAACTTCAAAATGAAAACTTCATCTTCTACCATATCATGCATCTCATGATGAAAATAAATTGGAATGGGCAGCAATAAATAAGACACATTATCATTCACCTCATACCTTGGAGTACCCTCATTCTCTGTCTTTATGATGACTTGACTTTGGTGCACCAAATTCTGTGTATCCTTGTACACAAAGGGTTGAGTATCTTCACCAAACAACTTATCATGAGCTGCTGGTTTGGAAATTGTAGCACCCTGCAATTCCACACAAGTGTCTATGTGAGGCTCCTCATGTGCTAGCTGCTCCATAGAGTCTTCTTTCGTGGGTGTAGACTTCCTTGCATCAATTGCCTTCATCTTTTCCTTGAACTCTTGTAAGTGTTGTCTTGCTTGGGCGGCTATCAACCTAGCAGCTCTAGCTCTGCTATTCCATTCCTCACACTTTTTAAGAGTTTCCATTACATCTTCTTCGCTTGCATATATGAACTTCTTCTCTTGTCTATTATCAATTTCCCTAGCAAGCAAAGTTTCACTAACACCATTATTTTGCTCAATGGAGACCATACCTTTTGAAGCCTCTTCTTCTTCATTTGGTTGTAGATCAGATTTGTCCTCCTCTACCCCTTGCTCCTCTTTGTTCTCTCGGTACATCGAACCTCTCCATGAACCTTTGGCTGCAGTCATCAAAGAAGTAGACAGATTCTTCCCCTTGGGTCTTTATCAAATGATACCACCAATCCTTTGCTATACCTTCCAAATGATAAGGGATGAATTTGAGGGCATCATCCACACACATAGGATTTGATAGCAAGTATGCCTCCAATTCTAACAACCATGATCTCACAGAAATTTTATTAGTACCATCAAAAATAGAAATCTTACCCCGCCACGGTAGTAACTTTCTAAAGAACTGCATGTCTAATGCCCTTTTTCCTGCTTACATTCAGATCTGATTTTTTTCTTCACAGGTTGGGAGGATACACTGCTCTGATACCATTATAAGATCCCCTAATGGGACTATTCCACCTTAAATTGGATTATCAGTCAAACCCAAAGCAAAATACAGACTCAACACAATGAGAGCAAATAAATATATGGCAGCCCAGCATTATTTGTGAGAAATGCGACTAGAGGTATAAGGTAAACCCATACAAATCAGACCTTAACATTCCCACCCTTCATGTAACACTGAAATACAGACTTTTCAAGACCACAATCTAAAGAAATATAAAGATTTAAAGTACCAAACAGGTCTGAATTTATTTAAAGAAGTCTGCAGAAATATTTTACCAGTTCTGGACTGTATATAGACTGATTTTAATAATAAAATCTCTGCAAGATACAGTCTGCAATAACAGTTGGAAATAGAGAGTTTTTGGCCCTCTGAAACACACCACAAATGTATATAAAAGCAGCTCGAATCCAGCTCCAAAAGCATGTGACACAACTGCTTTTTATGACCTTCCGAAATGCCCAGAATTTGCCCAAACTGGTTCGCTCCAGCAGTACCAAAATTAATAGTTCAACAACCTGATTATCCCTTGAGATCCCAATACAAAATATGAGTGCAAAAGAGAGTTTTCGTTCCCTTTTCACTATCCTTCTTGCGGGTTTTCGTCCTCAGAAGTTACAGCCACAAGTGCTTCAGTTTACAAGCTATTTGCAAAATATAAAATGATCATGGAATGCCTCTTCCAAGTCGACCTCTCCCTTTATAAAGGCAAAGTGACCCAAAGGGAGCCTTTTTTCCCACCAATCAGTTTGCAATACATTTTCCTATGCATATTTTCCTCCTAGCCCAAGTCGTACTTTTGCATAGGGAAAATACAAAATTAGTATGGGTCTCTTTTTACTTCCTAGGCAGCCAAGATACACTTTCCTAGACAAGTCGCCCATCCTCATGGGGAGGATACAAAAGTTGCATGGGCCTTATACCTCCCAAATGGCCAATATTCATTCTCTAAGCAAGTCGTCCAACTCCCTAGGAATGATACAATCATAACATTAGACCCCTTTGCACTTATCTAGAGATTACAACATGTATTTATAAGTGCATTCCTATACTAAGTCAAATAAATAATTATAAGTGCTTTAATATTTTCTTTTATTTTCTTTTAGGCACTTATAGAAATTTATTGTGACTTAAGTCACCCTTGTATTTTTCCTTTGGCCGTCGGGTTGACAAAATAGGCCAAAGGTCTTCGATTGGAAAGGGGACATTACAGTCCTCCCTTCCCAAAATTGCTTGCCCTCAAGCAATTCTGATCTTGTTTTGTCCAAGCGTCGTGCACAAGAGACAAAACCTGTTGAAGTGATCCGCATGTCTAAGACTCACACTGTCCAAGTGAAGCAAATCTTGCCACAAAATATAGATCTCCGGGTGCTCATAAATATGAGTATGGACCAATGGTTCAACATACTCCATGATGTAAACTTCGTCCTCTAATTTATCATGCTTCTCATGAAGGAAAGAAATCTGAATGTGCAACAACAAATTAGACATATTATCATTCACTTTGCATACCTTAGAGTATCATCATTCTTTAACTCCATCATCTGTTGCATGGATCGTATCATTTGCTGATGGGTGTCTACCATTTCCCTAAGAAGATCTCTATCCATATCCCATGGAAAGTTTTTTTGTCTACCTCCCATGATATCAGCTCTATCACCATCTTCTCGTGGGTACATCAAATTAAAAAAACCCTCCAAGTGGGAGGAACATTGCTCTGGAAATTATCAAGTGAATATCGAATGCCTCTCAAGCAAGTCTACGTATCCTTTTAAAGGAAGAAGAGACCCAAAGGAACCTCCAAAATATTCAATCAGCTTGCATGATTCTTTCAATGCATTTTCCACCCTTCATTTCTCTTAGGGAGAATACAAAAGGCATTTAATAATTATTTTCTTCTCCCAAGTCTGGTTGCTTTTTCCCTAGAGGGAATACAAAATAGAAATGTTTTATCCTTTCTAAGTTCCCATTATTCCCCAAGGCAAGTCGCCATTTTCCTAGAAAATACAAATTAAATAAGTGTTTTTCTTTTTATGCACTTTTCTAGGTTCTATTTTAATGTTAAGTTTATTAATTTATTATATGTGCTATTATATTTTAATTTTTTTGCACAATATAATAAAATTAATAAAACTTAAGTCACCCTTATATTTTTCCTTTGGCCGTCGGGTTGACAAAATAGGCCAAAGGTCTTCGATTGGGAAGGGGATATTACACGGCCGAGACTCTACTAGATGAGGAACCAATTCAGGTTCACGTCTTCTATATACCAGTGTATCACTGGTGGGTGTCACAGATTGTTGTGGTGGAGTTTGTGGAGGAGTATGAGATAAACTAGACTTTTCATTGGGTAAAGGAATCACAATATTTTCAGACGTGGCTTGCTGATCACATCCAATTGCTTGTTGATTATAGCCAACAATGATTGTTGTGGTCAGTTTCTTTCACATCAACATCATGACTAACAATTACTTTGTTAGTAGAAATATCAATCAGCCTATAAGCCTTAGATTGATCACTATAACCAACAAAGAAATATCTTGTAGTTTTAGAGTCTAACTTACTCCTTTTTTTATCAGGAACCAAAGTATATGCAGCTGAACCAAAAATACGAAAAGTTGATACCTCGGGTTTGGTTTTGGACCAAGCTTCTTTAGGTGTGATGTCCTATAAAAATATTCAAGGACTCATTGAGAGAATATATACTTTGTTGTGTTTACTACTTCTCACCAAAGATTTGAACGATACACTCTCTGAATGCATCATGCATCGAGCCATCTCCATGATAGTTCTATTTTGCCTCTCAACCACCCCATTCTATTGTGGGGTATATGGGGTTTCAATTGATGATGAATTCCTTATTTACTATAGTAATCCTTGAATCTGCTTGAAGTGTATCTTTGTTGTGTTTACTACTTCTCCCCAATATTTGAACGATACACCTCTACTATGCATCATGCATCGAGCCATCTCCATGATAGTTCTATTTTGCCTCTTAACCACCCCATTCTATTGTGGGGTATATGGGTTGTCAACTGATGATGAATTCCTTCTTTACTATAGTAATCCTTGAACTGCTTGGAAGTGAATTCCCCCATTATTGGATCTCAATGTCTTGATCCGTCAGCTGGCCTGGTTTTCCACCAATGCCTTGAACTTCTCAAAAGAAGCAAAACAATCAGACTTTTTTTTCAAGAAGTAGACCCACATTTTTCTCAAATAATCATCCACCAACAAAAGAAAATACCTCGCACCAAGGACAAGTGGGAGATTTCCAATATGGCTCACAAAGATTTGCATGAAAAATGTTTTAGAAGCCCTTGTACGCCAAGCACCTTTAGTTGGAAATGGCTTCCTTTTCTCGTTTTCTAGCCAAACACTTGCACACATCTTGTTTCTCTTGAATAGCAGGCAAACCAAGAACCATGTTGGCTCTACTGAGTTTGGTGAGATACTAAAGGTTGAGATGTCCATCTCTCATGCCACAAAATGTTGGTATTACCCTCCACAACTAAGGCATGTAAGTTGATTGTGGCAGGGTCAACCAACCTATACAAGCCTCCTTGCCCAATGCCCAGGGCAACAACTTTGTTTAGTTTTACATCAGACACAATGCATTTCTTGCCAAAGAAGTTTACAAAAATATTGGGGTTTTCTCATTAGCTAACTTATAGATAAAAGATTCTTATTCATGTTAGGAACATATCTAACATTTCTAACTATGAATTTGACATTATCATTCAATATGATTTAGATATCCCCTATCCCTTCTATTGCATGAGATCTTCCATCCCCTAATGAAACTGAATCAAAATTGAAATTTGTGTGAAAATTTACATACCAATCTTTTTGACATGTGAAGTGTCTTGATGCTCTAGAATCAAAGAACCAACACCTTGTAGGGTTGTCATCCGAGCATGATGCCATGAGGGCATACTCTTCTTCAGGCTCTTGTTCAACTGTTGCCACATTTGCTTGTCCCTTTTGCTTTTTGTTGGCAAGATCATATTGTCTTTTTCGACAATCCTTCTTCACATGACCAAGTTTATGACAATAGTAACACTTGACTTGATATTTAGGAGATGATTTTTCAGGTTGTTGTTTCCATTTCCTTTGGATTGAATGGCAAAAACAATTTCGATTTGTCCAGAATGGACTCAAGTGTTTGAATTTGTCTCCGTTCCTTTTGTAATAAATAGGAATTGACTTTATCAAAAGTCAAAGTCTGACTTTCAACCATCAAATGGAGGGCTTCAACAAATGACTCAAATGATGATGACAAACTATTCAACACCAACGCCACCATATCATTGTCATCTACCTTTTTGTTAATGGAGGCAAGCTGATCTCGAGAGGTCTTTCATCCGAAGTAGGTGCTTTGACAGTGACCCACCCTCTTGCAACCTTGCTGAAAATAACAAATTCTTCAAGTATAACACCCGACTCTTCTCTGAAGTCATATATTTGTCCTTCAAACTGATCCATAGATCACCCGCCAAAGTGGCATTGCGGACTTCTGGTATCAATTCATCAGATATCGACAACTTCAGTAGTAATAAGGCTTCCTTATGATGTTTGTCATAATCTGCAAAATTAGTAGCGGGCCTACTTTCTTTGCCACATTATTTTATCACAATTGCGAAATTTCAGATTGTCATGGATTTTATGGCTCCAAATATTATAATTTTGTCCAATTAACTTCCATGCCTTCGGTAGAACAAGGTTTTGTATATTTGCCATTCACACCAATTTGAATTTCTGACCCACAAATTAATGCAAATAAAAAAATGAAGCGAAAATGAATATAACACAAACAATGAGCGGAAATAGATATTACTGAAGACCCGGATTGAAATTTTGATTATTTAGAACTATTGGCATCCATTTTTATATTTTTTATATTTTTGGCATTAGAATCAGCGAGCAACAACTTCCATCGAACTCAAGAGTCCAGATCTCATTGGAATCTTGGCCGAGATCTCGGGGTATGAATTTCTGCAGTCACCATATAATTACCCATACTTGAGCCTTGGAAAAGGATCTGTGCGCGAGGATCTTTGGTTTTAGTTACCGTGAACTTTGCCTGAGCTTCCGGCATTAGCTTCTTCATTTCTTCATTGATAGGGATCATAACATGAAACCAATCCATTTGAATCTCTCCACCTAGATCTCCACAAATTTTCTGCTGCAATGACATACCATACAAAGCGGGATGTCAACAACTAAAATAGTTACCTTAACTCGCTTTTGAGGGAATTGGGCTAAAACCATTTGGGCGTCTTTAATCTGCCCGATCAGAGGAACTTGCTTGGTTTCCATGGAGTAACATGATCCGAATGTTCTCGTACAAGTCAAACCAAGAGCATGTGCTACTTTTTTCGGCATCACATTATTTGAGGCTCCAGAGTCTATAATGCAATTGCTTAATTTGCATCCGTTGATCAAAAAGGACACAAAGAAAGGTTCAATCTTTTCATTTGAAGGTGTAGTGGCCGCCACAATATTTTGAGTTTTCCCATCTTTGGGAGTTTTTAGAATTCCTTTGGAGGAATGAACAATAGAGTCACCTTTGATAAACTAGACCAATTTCTCGAGTTGATCCTTATTGGACTTCAAGTACTCTGCCTGTGACATGGAAATTTTTGTTTTATTGATATGATCAATGATATCAAATTTGGGCAAAGTAACCGTACTTGATGTCTTAGATACTAGTTCTTTCGAACTTGATGATGGCACACTTTTGACCTTTGCTTCGGGCTTGGTTGATACTGATGTAGAAGAAGAAACTTTCTTTGTAGTTGATTTATCTATGGATTGACTCGTGAAGGTTCTCCTTTCTTTAAGATAGTTTTGACCTTAGGAGTCTCAGCTATCTTTGATTCTTTGGAAGCTTCTTTAATTTTGGATTCTTTAGGAACTTCCTTGGAAACCTCTTTATCTCCCGCCTTAGTGGTATTTTGCTCCTTTTTCTGAGAGCATGTGAAGACAAGTGAAAGATTGGCTATTCATATCTTCTATAATTTCTTCGTATTCGTCTTCTTCTTCTGAACGGTACTCGAAGAAATGATTATTACTTTCTCCCTCAGGATCTTCAACTTTAGGTTCAGATGTTCTAGAATCCGGCTCTTCCTCATCAACCTCGACGACTTCAACTTCATCGTCGCTTTCTTCAATGACATCACATTTTGAGTTAGTTGCAGGAGTTGCTTCAATAGCAAGCCTCGTTGGAGGACCTGCAATCCTAGCTTTGTTGGGAATGTAGCCTTTCCTTGGAATGTCTTTGTAAGGAGAGGGTTTACTACTCTGAGCAACTTGCTTTTTCAAAGCTAGCACATCATTAGCTAACTTAGTAAGTATAGCTTCTGAAGCATTGGGAGTTTCTTGACTCTTTCCCTTAAGGGAATTTTCTTGAATTTTCCTGCCATGATTAAGTCATCCTCAATTTCTATGGCCAAGGATTGAGCAAGTTCCAAAGTAGCCAATCTAGCCCTTCTCAGCTGATAGCACACTTCTGGTTGTGCATTAATAAAGAAACATTTTTGTTTGTCGATTCGGCGAATCCGTGAGAACTTTATTCACCATTTTGTTGAATTTAGCCACGAAATTCCTCATGGGTTATGTTGGCTCTTTCTTCGCCTGCGATAGCTAGGCAAGAAGAGCATGATCATCTTTTGCCGTTTTGAATCAATCTTCAAACTTAGTTTTCATATCATTCCAATTCATGATGCATCCATTGGGCAGATGATGAAACCAATCTGTAGCAACATCATGCAATGTTTTGACGAAGAGGCGAATAGCAACATCTTCATATTCTACCGACAAAACAACACATGCAGCGAAAAAGGCAGAAATGTGGTCATCTGGTGATGTCTTCCCATCTCCATCGAACTTGGGAAGAATCTTTCTCGATCCTCGTGGGAGTTCATGTTGAGCTGGTAAGGCCAATGGGCCTATGGCATTTCCCCATGGTACGTTGACTGCCATTTTGGGAAAGGTGGTATGCGAAGGTAAAACAACGTGAGCAAGGACAAGTGCTTGACTGGTAGTGATTCCTTCCTTGCTTGCTCTTTCAAGACTTGATGCAAGGCTTGCAGATCTACGAGGTGTGTTCTTCTTTGGAGGAGATAACTTGAAACCAAACTTTCCTTGAAAGTAAAAAATGGGATCAGATCGACCTTTAGTTTTTTCTCCTCGCGTAAACTTTTTTCCTTCCAGTTTGAAATCTTTATTGTGAAGGGATCACTGGCATGTTCTGATCAGCTCTAGCCTTTTCTCTTCGCTCTCTTTCTTGAGCTATTTGCGCCTAAATAACTCTAGCAACTCTCGTGGCTTTGTCTTCTTCGTTGTAGTAATCTTGATGCGGCGAAATGAAAAAGATAGTTATTTGTGCGCTTTTCCCAAATAGCTTGCCTCAAATCTGATGATGTCTTCTTGAGTATCTGCAAAACAAGATTTGGTTGCAAGATAGGTGGGTTACCTATAATAGTCATACAAATTATTACCTTGGTGGAAGAGGACCGCGTCGGTGAACAACGATCAACACGTGTCCAGGAGGTCTTCTGGCCACAAGTGCGGGTGCTCTTCTTCTAAGGTCTTCAATGTAGATTTCTCTGTCAATGGCTCTATCAACAGCCAAAAATTGCTGCAAACTTTCACGGTTTTCCCAAGATACTATTCAAAGGTTGGCAAAGCAATGTCTCCTTGAAAATCTTCGTCGGGCACAAGGTTCGGTTGAAGAACTGGAGCTTGTGCAGAGGGGATAGTCATAAAGATTTAACCAAGCACTAGTTAACGATTCTGAATCCCCAACGGAGTTGCCAAAAACTGTTAGCATATGGATTTGCACGCATGCAAATGACATGCAACAGTGTGGGAACGAAGTCCCTCCTCAATGAAGGTGAGGCTGCCTTTATTGAAAACCAAAACTGTATTTACATCTGTACATTCAAAATTGTATGTGGGGGGTGTTTTGGAACATCAATGGAAAGAAAAGTGAATGAGGGAGATGGAATGGAATGAAGGAAAGGAGTGGAATGGAATGAATTGAAAGAACATGCAAGAGTTAGGTAAAAACAGAGCCTAATATTGCACGAAGAGGAAAGATGAATAACTAACACAAATAAAACGGAGTTTGAGTTAGCTAAACAAGAATGTGTAAAAGGGAACACACGTGAGCAAGTAGATAATCAGAGCTTGATCACTGTGAACTAGAACAACAGATTAATAATGTTGACAATAAGATCAAAGACAATATTTGCATGCAAGATTCAAACACTAACATCTAATGAACATAAGAACATCAAATGCTATAAGAGACAATGAATGGGACACAAAGTTCATATTTCATTAACTCCAAAATGTCTTCTCAAAAGAACACAAAGTTTCTTTCTTTGAAGTAAAGCTTGCATACAAAAGTATTTTCTTCTCCTCTCTCAAAGTCACCCTTACAAATGAGCCCCTCACTTCCTTTTATAACCCAAAAGTTGGTTACAAAGTAGTTAGGGTTTTACATGATCATTAAATAAGGCACTTAAGTGACCTTTGACTTTTTCTAACCAACTTTATTAAAAACAACTAAAAATAGAAATCACTTAAGTTATCCATAGTTTCTCGAAAGCAAATAACAACATCCTTTTCTTAAAAATCCACTTTTAAAATATACAATAATAACCAATGCCTTATCCATTGAAATGGGGTCCGCCTATCTCAAGCGTATGAGAAATGGACTCTCCCACTTCGTTAGATACCAAGAAAATTATCTCCCTGAACCGTCGGTGAAATTAGGGTCTGCTAGCTTTTGTAGTTGAAAGGATCTAAACCTTCCCAAAGTTTCAAACATCTTTTCTTCTTCTGGAGGTTCATTTGGTCGAAGAATAGCCTCACAAAATACTTGCAATTCAAGAATCCTACTTGGCATATCATTTAAATTAATAATCTTTGATTGAGTGTTCTCAAGTAAGTTCTTTAATTTGATGCACCGCTCCATTGAAACTGATGAGAAATTATCGGCAGGAGTGTACATGTCCTTAAACAATTGTGAGAATTGCTCTTCCACCTGTTTCGATGAACACCTTTGATTATGTTCATTTACAAGGTTGTAAGGGATCTCAGCTATAAATTCTTGAATCAAGGCGAGTGAAGTGAAGGTTTCATTGCATACACTCTCATAATGGATCATAGAATCCTCGAGAAGCGTCTTCCTTGATTTGAGATGTAGACACCAAAGAAAACGTGTCCCTCGATGTTCAAATTCGAGAATTCCTTCAATGGCTAAAATTGAGGATTCCATACTCGTCATCTCCTACAAACTGGGCAATAACTCATCCAAATTTGATATATTGAAACAAAGGTTTCCTTGAAAGAAAGATTTGGATAAAGATACGCACCGACATCTTCATGGAGCTAAACCGTTGCTTTGATTGTCCCTTGGCCTAAAACGAGAATCTCTCGAAAGTCAAGTTTTAGTGACATGGCCCGATGTGTTTATTTCTTTTGACAAATTGAGAGTTTCTTCATCGGGGTAGCCACTTTGCATCGTAATCGGAAAAGTGGATGATATGGGATTTATCGGATGTTGAACATATTCCACCAATTAATTCTTTTCACCTTGAAATGAGAGTTCGAGACTTATATTTCTCGAAGTCTCTTTAAGCACGATATCAATTGAATCTTGATCCATTGCCATGTCACTTTCTAATGTGGACTTCCCAAGTCCAAGTCTGGAAACTTTATAATCAGCCGGTGTCATGGCATCACGCTTCTTATCAACTTGTGGGATGGCAAGATCTGCAAATCTGTTTCCGTCATTATCCACCATTATTCGAGAAAGCACCTTAGGCTTCTTGGGAATGACGTCATTCGAAAGTTTGAAAAGGGCATCAAAATCAATGTCAATTGCCTTGACAACCCTCTTCCTTTTCTTAACCTCGGAATCAACCTAGGAAGGAGTATCATGCACTATTTCCGCATACAAAATCCTAGAGCTCGAATCAATATTCTCATTGTTCTCGACATCATGAGATCCTGCAAGAATCCTATCCACGACCTCGATTTGAGGAGAAATAACCTCAATATCCACCTCCTGATCATTCGGAGATTTTGGGAAATTTCTTCATTAATTGCATGCTCCGAAGTGTTTGATATTTGGACTACCTACACCTGAGTGGACGCTTGTTCAAAGCATGGCTGAGGATTGTTTGTCACGAGCTTCTGAGCACTATTAACAATGTGGGTAGAAGAATCTCTACTTGAAGTAGAAAATCCTGATACACGCTCTCTTCCTTTGCCGGGGCTAGGGTCTTTAGATTTTTCTCCTCGTGGCACATTACTTGGTGAAGTGGATTTTGGCAACCACTCCTTTCTTGCTTGTTGTGTATGATTGGATGTTACAGAGGTTGATCGAGAAGGGGCTTTGGTTGAATGAAGACCTCCTCGTGTTAGCAATTTTTGTGATCGTGAAGTATGATCTTGAATTGATTGTAATTTGACAAGTTCTCTGTTGTCATACCAAGATATGCTTCTTTCAAGAATCGGTTGATTCTTGCTATCAAGAGAAAATTCATCTCTTTTGGTCTAGTCAATTCGAGGCAACGGGGTAAAAGCAACTGCATCATATGAGGGATCAATAACATCTTCATCATCATTTACAAATGAATCGGGAGGGTTCTTGATGCGAAAGGCCTTGATCTGAGCAAGTGTTAGGCGAGAAAACTCTCATCTTCTTACTTCATGTTCGTCCAACAGCAGCCCAGAAATCTTCCATGGTAGGGTTATGTTGATACTTTGCTCCAAGAATCTTCTACATATATCCATTGATATCAAACTAGGCTCTCTTCACATATGGATGAATTGTGATGAGAGCGAACTCTTTTTCCATGAGTTGTGCACTGAAAAGATTTGGACATTGGTATTCCCCGATTTGGATTGGGAAATGAATTCCTGAATGGTGCTTGTCACTGAGAAGACAATGAACTTGGAATAATTGTCGCATGCAAGCTCCATTAATGCCCATATGTCACTGATGTACTTAGGAAGCTTCCATGGAGTACCAACAAAGCCACTCACGTGAATGTAGGAAAATGATGAAAATTGAATAAACCAGTTCCCCATTGGGAAATGACACTCATGGCTTCTTTAGAAAATCTTTCCTCTGTATTCCGATTCAGGTTCCGAATCATGCGGAAGGTGAATGCATCGTTGACTCTTCTAAAATGGTGAGAGCTATTTTTGAAACTTAGTTGTGGGTAATAATGAAAAACACTGTTTGACGGCCCCATGACTCCTCTTGTTTCGAGTCCAGAAAATAGCTTTCTTCTTGCTACTGCATAAGTTAGATACGATGTCATGTAGAAGCATCCAATCATCTTAACTTCTATCAATTGTTTGTGAAGGGTATTACTGATGATGGTGGCCCAATCCACAAACTCTTTCTTGGCAAGGATGATACAGATAAACTGATACATCCATGGGTGGAAAATCCTAGCAGAGGGTAAACCAAAAATTCGGCTTAGGAGAGTAATGATGTCCCCGATTTCTTCCACGAACTCAACGCGGTACAGTTCTTTGGGAAGCCGGTCAATTCGAGGCCTCTTGGTCACTAACCAGTTATTAACCATCTTGCTCCATCTCAAGGGTTCTTCATCCCAAAATTCTTGCGCTGACTGGCGAGTGATATCCGCATTCTCAGGAAAGTCAGGTATGCCGAGCAATTCCTCAATGTGCTCTGGTGTGATTAAGAGGAAAGACTTGCAATTATCTTTAAAAATTCCTCGTCTCTCAGGGTCATAATGCTCCGCGCAAGCAATAACCAATTCCGGACACTGCACCGAGACCGAAAATGCTTGCTGCTTGGGGTAGGCCACTATGGTAAAGTCTATCTCGAGAAAATGGTTTTGCCATCGAGTTTTCACTCACTCGCAAAATCTGTTGCACGTTAATGTGACCCAGATTTGTATCAGTGATGTTGTCATATGCTGACTTAATGGAACTGGGAGGGATGATTCCTTGGAATTTGTACTTGAGTGCGAACTTATTCGATTTCTCCACTGGCTTCCTTGATCTTCCTACGGATTTGTTAGATTTCTCAGCCATTATGAATTTCACAAGAAGAATGACTCGGGCACGCAAAACAATGCAAGTGGGGTCGGGTCTCAGTCTCAAACCCCGTCAATGCAAGAAAAATATGACTCGCTTTAATATTATTATTATTATTATTATTTTAAAAATAATAATAATAACTCCGGTTACAATTTTATATTTTTTAATTTATTTTTTAAATACAAATATATCGAGACTAAGCTCGAACTCCAGATCGGGCAACAATAATAATTTTTGTTTTAAAATTAAAATCTCCCGATGGAATTAATTCACCAAAAACCTCTACGTCGAGAATTAGAAAATTCCTGTAGGAACGTGGATTTTCTTTGCTTTCTACTTTGCGTTGGACTTGTCTTGGTTTTATTTCTTGCGTGGAGAACAATTTTCAACAAAACCAGCGTGAAACTCAAAACATTATTTGTCTAAATCTGCCTGGACACTGTTGCATGCATTGAAGTTTCTTGACAAATGCGTGAATGAATGGCTTGGGACTACGTTGGAAATGCGTGGGTTTATTTTTGGTTTGTCTTTCTTTGCTTTCCCACGTGGCCTGTGCTATAATGAATGTGTGGGATCCTCCTAGTTTGCTCTGGCTGTTCTTTTGTCCTGTAAATGTGTATTAGGCTTGTGTCTCCTCCCTGTGAATATGCGGCCTTATATCTTTCTTCTCCAAGCATGCGTGGGTTATCCTCCTCCTTGCTGTTCTGCGTGGAAATTATTCTTTTCTATGGCTGTGTTGGATACTTCATCAATGTGGGCTTTGGTATATAGTGTGAAAAGTATTTCTTTGCATTTTTTATATTTAAAAACCTGCACAACTTTTTTGTTTAATGCCTTTGTGGACTGTCCTCCTTTGCTATTTCTTCCCACGTGGCCTGTGATTGCACCTTGCTGCCCCCTTGACTATGCGTGGAAACTTGTTTTTGCTGTCTCCTTTGCCAATGTGTTGAAATCTGTTTCCTTTGGCTTTTGCTGCATGAAGGCTGCGTGGATTCTTGTTTATTGTGGATTTTTCCTCCTTTGCTAAGGCGTGGAAATTATTCTTTATTGTCTTTTACTGTCTCCTTGCTGTTTTGGATTGTCCTCCTTCTCCAATGCGTGGAAAACTGATTATGCTGTCCCCCTTCTCCAATGGTAATGCGTGGCTTTTACTTTTGGTCTGCTATTTCTCCTTCAAAAAAGGCGTTGAAACTTCTTCAAAGACTTCAGCATGCGTTGGATTTCCATGACTGTCCTCTTTCAACAGCGTGGAAAAATGATTTGGTTTTATCCTTTGGAATGGCCTTCACTTGGACTGTCCTCCTTATATTTCTCCTTCACAATGGCGTTCACAGACTATTGTTTGATGGATGTGATAAAAATATTATTATGTTTCTTAGAAGAAGTAAGAAGCAATTTAGAAAGCTTCGTATGACTCTTTCCAACGAGTTCGACGGAGGAATTTATGAGGGTTAACCCAACTTCCCCTCTTCCCGGGTAGTGGAATTAATTGCCAGGGGAAATGGGGAAAGCAATGGCCAATTGCCAACGGGAATGGCAAAGTGGGCTGGCAATCTCCGTTTTATTTCCCCATGTGGGAAATCGGGAGATTTTTTTGCCCGTTGCCAATTCATTAATTTGGCAATTGGGGGAAGAAATCCCACGAGCGGGGATTTAAAGCAATTTTGCTAGGAAAGGGGAAATCCGGGCCCGGGAAGCCAATTTGGCATCCCGACAATGGGAAGCGGAAGCTTATTTTTCCCGCAAAAACTTGTCGAATGAATTTTAATTAATATTTATTTAATTAAATACTCCAAAGTTATTAAAAATTAATTTTATTAAACAAAGAGTAATTAATTAATTAAATATTAATTAATTAATATTTAACACGATTTGAGACCTGGTGTGAGGAGTTCTCGCCCGAAATGGACGAAATGAAGACCGAACGATCACAAAAATGAGACGGTCGTGATGAGAGTGATAAACCACGCAAAGTAACACTTCTGAAAAATTTCAAAATTTCCATTTTTATTTTTAATTTTTTTAATTTTGCGAAGTCAAAATTGGCTGATAACATGTTTCAACCCCTCCTTCATGCCTTCAAAAACCTTTCAATCAGCTTCACTTGAATTTCTAAAATTATGATATATCCTCAACAATCATATAATGCAAGAAATCTAATTTTTAATGCCTTAGATATGGAGATATGAATTTCAATAAACCCTTGTTTGCAGCATTATTTTAAAAATTCATAACTCAACTTAGGAAGCACAAAAATCATGAAACTCAAGATATTGGCCTTATAAATTATGGAGAATAAGCTAGTAATTTCAGAATTGCCAAATGCACATCACACATACCAAATATTTATCTCCAAGTGGGTCGCTCCACTCTAAATAAATAGAATATTGCACCAAAGAGACCAAAACATGCAAGAAAAGATACTTTATTGCTTTCCAAATCCGCTTGCACACACCAAAATCTCATGAAGGGTTTTCATCCTTCACAAGTTCCCCAACCAAGGGTTTTCGTCCTTGGATGAGATTCTCAACCCAAGGGGTTTCGTCCTTGAGAGAGAGAGTAAAAGGGCTACACTAGCCAACTTTCACCAAAATAAGAATAATCTCCAAAACATAATAACATAATGTCTAAGCGACCTCCTTAAATAGCCATAAGGAGTGCTTATCAACATGAGAAATGATGGCCGACCCCTTAAGAAAGTGTTTTTAATATTATAAAAGGTATTTGGAGCCTACATGCTCATAATACCTTAATTACTAAACTACTTAAATTCCTCTATTGGAGCAAAAGGCTTCCAATAGGATAAATGATAATAAATGAAAACGACTATCTAATCAATAATAAAAATATAATCCAGATTTCCCCTTGCTCTTCTCCTTAGACCCATGGGGAAGGAATGGGTTAAGGTCTTAAATTTAGCCTCCAAAAAGGGACATGACAGTCCCCCCTTCCCAAGATTGCTTGTCCTCAAGCAATGATGAACTTCGCTGCTCCAAATCCTTGACTCCTTCTTGTGAGGATCCTTCTTGTGCTCCTTGATTCCCGTGAAGAGCTGGTTTTCGTGACAAGGCATCCGTTGCTGCAATGTTTTTCCTCTTGACATATTCGATGTCAAAATCAAGAGCTTGTATCTTGTTGATCCACTTTTGTTGCCTTTCGTTTAGGTTCTTTTGTTGAAGGAAGAACCTCAAACTTTTATGGTTGGTCTTCATTATAAGCTTCCCACAAACAAGATATTGCCTAAATTTGACTAAGGCATGCATAATGGCCAGCATCTTATTATCATAAATGTGAAGATTCAGCTCATGTTTCTTGAGTTCCCTGTTTTCTAATGCAATAGGATGCTGATTTTGCATTAGGACAGCCCCTATTCCTTCACCGGATGCATCAAATTCCATCATAAATGGAAAAGAAGCATCAGGTACAACAAGTACTTGGCATGAGTACATCACCTTCTTGAGTTTATCAAATGTTTTTTGAGCAAAAGTGACCAGCTGAGTGCACCCTTCTTAGTTAAATCAATTAGAAGGGCTGCAAGATGAGAAAAGTCCTCCACAAACCTTCTGTAGTAGCGGCACAACCCAAGGGACCCTCTGAATTGTGAAATGGAGATGGGAGGAGGCCAACCAAGTATGGCATGTTTCTTTGTTGATCCACATGTACCCCTTGAGACTTTATGATATATCCTAGGTACATAATTTTGCTCAAACCAAATCCACATTTGAATTTCTTTGCAAGTAAGGACTGCTGTTCTAAAACTCCCATCATCATGTCAAGGTGTTGTAGATGCTTCACCCATGTTTTGCTATATCCCAAGATATCATCAAAGATATCATCAAAGAACACAAAGCTGGTAAAACTGATCTTTCTTTATGCACATGTATGGACATGATTGCTCCAATGACTATGTTTCATTTTTTCTTCATTCTTTATCCTCATGATGTTGTTTGCCAAATTCCTCCTTGCATTCTTAGCTATGATCAGTCCCTTCTCTACTGCTGGTAATGAAATAAAATCAGTCTTTCCTTGCTTAACATGCCTACCATTTCCATTTCTGATTTCATGAATTCTGACTTCTTCATTTTGTAAGTGGAACTTCAACCCTTCTTGTGGATTTTGAGGGTAAATTCCCCTAAAGTTTGGAGCTCTTGACCCCCAAAAACAATATGTGCCTCAGCTGAACTTAAAACAAAGAAGTCAATACAAAATCCATACCTTTTCATGGGAATAGCAAGCTGTGGTATCTTTCTTGTGCAAAGAGGATATGTTCCATAAGTTATGGTGACCGTGAAGCCTTTGAAACCAACCTTGTTTGGCCCCATCCTTCTTGCCAATTCTTCTTCAATAAATTGATGCATATTGCCATTCTCTATAAGCATGGTGACCCTTTGGTCATGAAGAAGACCCCTCACCCGAGATGGGTGATGTGTGCCACATTTTATAGTAAGAATGCTGCCCATCCATTCCATTCTTTCTAGTTCTTCCATTATTATGGAACCATGGGTTAACCACATATGAAACTGAAAATTAGAATCACCATCATTTCCCTCCATAATGATTTTGAAATCAGGTATTCCTCCCCATGTAAATCTCAACATATCACCTATATGCCATGTGTGGAAACACCTTTGAAATTGATCCCAAGTATCTATATGCTTTTTACTACAAAAGTACTTCTTACCTCATCACCCCGTGAAGTATGATGTGCATGATGATATCCAATCAGCGGTGACATAGGAGGATACAACACACATGAGACATGAGTACTCTTCCTAACCAGCTGTCCATGGTAACAAATCTGAAATGATATATTGGCAAAAACTGAGATATCCTCATACCGTGGGCTGCCTATGACACTCTTATGACTCAGAATTTCTGAGTTCAAATCAGCACTCTTCCTTGGCATGGTTTCATCACCGGATGAGATCTTTCCCTTCCACATTTGTCAGTACTTGTCTTGGGTAACCCGGGCTTCTTGTTAAGGCTGAGTATTCCATCAAATGACCTCCTTTTGATTGCTGTCATAAACAGACCAGCAAGCTGACTGTTATCATGTCCATTTGAGAAATGGGTTCCAACCATTCCTTTTGCTTCCCCTTCTTGCTCCTCACCCTTCCTTTCAGTCCTGGATTCATCACATGCTAAAATATCATCAATATTAATTAAACAATGATCATTGATTACCTCATAATGTTGACCCTTCGGGATTACAATGGGTGTAAGCGTCATGGCCTTAGATCTCTTGACCACTGAATCTTCTTCCTCAATGACTCCATCTTCTATTGTCATATGAGAATTGCTTGAGCTATTCACTTCATCCTCTTGTTCCTCAAGCTTCCCTTCATCCTCCCGCTCATGCTCCAAAGTTCCCTTAGTATTTTTCCACATACAACCATTAGAATTCAAGGGAAATTATTGATAATTAAAAATTCGTTACCTTCCCTTTCTCTTGGTTCTTGCTTGCCCATTTCTTCCCTTTCTTGTGCTTTCTAACGGCTATAAGAAAAATCAATCAAGGGTTCACCTTTGGCAATGGCGGTGGGTGCTTCTAGGGCTCCCAAAGGTTGATCCTTCACCCCAAACAACTGCTGCGATGGTTCTTCCTCTTTTGTCACCTTGGAAGGGTGGCTATAAAAGGAAGTTGCCTCTTCTATCTTGTGGCTGATCCGCTACATGCTCTTTGACTTGCTTCATTACACTGGAGGGTTTCCTTCCCTCAATGGATGAGACCTTTTTGCCAAGGTCCTTTGATGGGGTTTAGGCATTATGCCTTGTGCCAATTCCCACTCTATGATTCTCTATTTCCACAAAATCCTCAAAGGAAAGGGCATCACACACCATCTCCGGAAGAGCTTGATATGCTGCTGCCAAGCTGTCACTCCTTGAAACCCTTTCTTTCTTGAGCGAACCACCTCCTTGCATAATTTGGATGGCTTGGACAAGCCTATCCAATGCATCCACCATTCCTTCTTGGGACTTCATGATCATCTCCAATTTTTCCATGCTTCACAGGCTGGGAGGATGATGCTCTAATACCATTGTAATGTCCCTTTTTGGGGGACCTCAGAAATGACGAAAAGTTAAAGATAATCAACATTTTTCAGATTTTTAGTGAGCTATTAAAGACTGAAATAAATGTATAAAAATCCTTAACTGTTGCCTGCCTACACCCTTCTAGGGCAGCGACTAGTTTTGGGGTTTCAACCCCTCCTTCGTGCCTTCAAAAACCTTTCAATCAGTTTCACTTGAATTTCTAAAATTATGATATATCCTCAACAATCATATAATGCAAGAAATCTGATTTTTAATGCCTTAGATATAGAGATGAATTTCAACAAACCCTTGTTTGCTGCTTTAGTTTAAAAATTCATAACTCAACTTAGGAAGCACCAAAATCATGAAACTCAAGATATTGGCCTTATAAATTATGGCGAATAAGCTAGTAATTTCAGAATTGCCAAATGCACATCACACATACCAAATATCTATCTCCAAGTGGGTTACTCCACTCTAAATAAATAGAATATTGCACCAAAGAGACCAAAACATGCAAGAAGAGATATTTTATTGCTTTCCAAATCTGCTTGCACACACCAAAATCTCATGAAGGATTTTTGTCCTTCACAAGCTCCCAACCAAGGGTTTTCGTCCTTGAGAGAGATAGTAAAAGGGCTACACTAGCCAACTTTCACCAAAATAAGAATAATCTCCAAAACATAATAACATAATGTCCAAGCGACCTCCTTAAATAGCCATAAGGAATGCTAATCAACATGAAAAATGATGGCCTACCCCTTAAGTAAGTGCTTTTAATATTATTTAAGGTATTTGGAGCCTACATGCTCATAATACCTTAATTACTAAACTACTTAAATTCCTCTATTGGAGCAAAAGGCTTCCAATAGGATAAATGATAATAAATGAAAACAACTATCTAATCAATAATAAAAATATAATCCGGATTTCCGTTTACTCCTCCTTAGACCCACGAGGAAGGAATGGGTTAAGTTCTTCAAAATTTACCCTCCAAAAGGGACATGCCAAAGTGTAGAAGAGTGATTGAAATCTCTCATTCAAAGCTCTTCCAAGAGACTCGTGGTATACTCTTTTATTTTTTATTTTGAATGATACATCATATTAATACAAAAATATTTACAGAAAACAGTACAAAGCAAGGATGGATATATACAGTGACAATCATAACCTCATCCTAAGAATAAGTGCAAAAATAAAATCAGATATAACTTTGGGTCGAAGGCATGGGCATCTGTGACCATCAAAGCTCTTTTTAGCAAGAAGTTGATGGTGAACCTTGTCCCTCCACATAGAACAAAAAGGCAGACAAAGAGCTGTCCTCTTGAGCAAAAACATTCTTGCATCTTTTTTTTTTAAGAATAAATAAGGCCGGGACCCTCAGCCAAAGGCAATAGTCCAACGAACACAAGATGAACTCCGAGAGCAACAATCTCCAAACAAGGTAGAGTGCCAAGAAGACTATTCAGAAACATTGCTGAAAACTGATCTTCAAGTTACCTCCAACTCTTCCTAGCAAATTTGCACTCCCAAATGTTATGCTTTATAGTCTCCGAACAATGGCAAACAGTGTAGAGGCCATTAGAGAATCCAACCTTGGCCAACCTGGCCTTGGAAGGAACTCCCTGGTAAACAAGCAACCATGCAAACACTTTCAACTTATAGAAAAGCCAAAATGACCATACATTGTGAAGATGATGAATCCATCTATCCTCCGGATCTTGGAGAGCCAATGATCGGTAAGAACCGGGAATAATGGGTTTCTTTGATGAAACATTGAATACATTTGACGAGAGTCATATTGAAGAAGCTCAATGGCTAAAAATGTGAGCTCAATGCTGCAATTTCCGAAGAGGAATATCAAGATTCATATGAAGACCCTTACACTGAGCCTGCCACATTAACCTTTAAGCCTTTTGTCTTTCCTTCCCCTGTGGAGCACTCCATATGGGATAATAGAAATACTTTATTTCTATTTTAACATTCACTTTTCCCACTTAAGGTGGGACGACCCCCCCTTTATTACATTCTTTTTCTATTTTGAAGTTGGCACTTTGCACTTTAGCCACCAACCTACTATTTCTAGTGCTATAATTGGCAATTTGCCTTTTTACAAAAATATTACAAAGCTGAAAATAGCAAATTACAATTATAACACAAATGTACTTCCCTTATTTTCTCCCTTAAAGCCCACGGGAAGTAGAAATGGGCCCAAGGTCTTCAAATTGAACTAGCTTGGAAAAGGGGAAATTACAGATACCAATGCTAGAATATGTGGGAGAGAAAGAAGAAAAAATAGAAAGTACAAAGAACGGATGAAGAGTAACCGAAATGAACACGTTATTCAATGTGTGTCCATCCTTTTAGTACGTGTGAGATGGTTACAAAATGGCTGAAGTGGTTACAACCGTTTATTTATTAAACTTAACTAATATTAAAATAACGCTAATTTATAAGCCTTATATTTAATAGCAACGTGGGTAGAATACATTCACGTTAAAATGTCACTTTACTGAGGTTTCCCTTCTTGGTTGCTCACTCTCTGGATGCTCATGTGAGCTAAGCGATCCACTTGCTTGCTATTGGAAAACTGATGCACGAAAGATGTATAGAATGTCAAATGTCCATGGGTTCAAAGAACTGACACAAAGATCATGAGCCAATAAATGTAGCAGGAGGTGTTAGAGTGAAAAACATGGAATGATCTGAACAAACATACGAAAAGACTCCAAATGCACGTCTGTAACCGAATGTGATATTGAATGAAATGGATCTGTGGGTGGAGATCTTCACAAATGATAAGAGTCTACAAGGTCTATGAATGCCAACTTGATTGGAATAATAATTACACCCATGGATCTATCAAGACTTTGACAATAGCTGAAGCTAGATATTATCAACACAAGAAAGTTTGTGTATGCTCTTGTATATGATTGTGCAATGCTAGCCACTTTCATTGCCACCATATCACTTTAGCGACACTTCCACATACTTTACTGACGAAATCTTACATAGGGAAAAATATTACGTACTTTCCCTTGTATGATGTGCTCCACTTGTTTCTCTTTCACACTTTTGTTCTTATTGTATACGATTTCACACTTTCCAAAAAAATACGTTCACTTCTTTACAGAGGTAATTTGCTGCCACTATATGCTTACAAACTCAATTACCAAATCTAATTTACAAAGATACAAAACTAATATCATTCATTCACTAAGGAAACAATATAACCTATGGCAATTTGCAACTATAGACTCTCATTTGCTTCTGTCATACATGGGACAACAAAGAATACCTGTTGTCCCTTCAAACAATTTTCTACTCCATCATATAAGCACGACATCTAATCTGCTTTGATATCAAATGATGTTTTTGGGTTAAATTGCACACAAAAAATTCAATAAGACTTTGTTATCAATTCATATAATAGGAATTACATATATAAAGCCATATGATCTCCATAAAACAAGGAGATATTTCGTATCAAATCCACTTAAATCGTTCTCAATCTCCAATGTTTCTCAAACAATCGTATCAACTATGGGTTGTCTCATAACAACTCTTACCTTACACACACTCACACACCGACAAATATTATAATAATCCAAATAACTCACACGCCTAAGTGAGTAATAACCAAACTATTCCAACACCCTCATTCATCTTTACATAAAACAATAGATTCTTCAGTTACAAGACCCAAATTTCTCTGAAGTTTGATACTCGTTTTGAAGACTGGTCCAAAGATCACTTGGCACTATGTCATTTCAGACCTCAGGAATTAAATCATCTGAAATAGACAATTTTAACAACAGAAGAGCCTCCTTATGACATTTGTCATAATCAACAAGATCTATAGGAGGTATTGATAGTTTTGAGAATAATTTTATCACAGTCTCAATACTCTGCAATTGTGAGTGTCTCGTGACTCAAAATGTTATAGTTTTGGCCAATTAGTTTCTATGTCTCCGGTAGAACCAAATTTTGGATATTGCCCATGATTTTCGACCTTGTGCACATTTTTTGCCTATGAAACGCATGGCATGATGTTTTGGTTTGTCAATCCACGAGTCTTGTTCATCAGCTCATGAAACAGGTCTTGTCGAGTGACTCTGTCAGTTCACAAAACTGCCACGAAACAACTATGGAGGATGGTGCACCCCTGTCTCCCAGAAATCACATTATCAAAACATAGTCACATATATATAAATACACATAATCTATAGAAACATATAGAAAAACATTATAAATATAGGTGTATATTAAATGGAGCTCGGGATATATTCAAACATAGTATATATTGTTAGGTATATTCTGCAAATATATTAAGACTCGTCAATATATATATATATATTGACAGGGGTACATATGCTATCACAAAATTTATAACATAAATCAAAACATAGCATACCTATATTCTCTAAATATATATTAAAATTTAGTTCATATTTATTCGAGCATTTTCATCGATTTGGACATCTGAGTAGAACTTATCATGTTCTATTTTATATTTCAATGCATTATAAACTCGCTCTCTATTGACTGTAAAGTCATAATTTGTTCCACGCTGATCTCTCCTCCGAACAATAATCATCGGCAAATCTTTCAATCTATGGGGTAAAAGATTAGCGATTTCTTTTACTTCTTGAGGAAAACTTATCGTGTGACCTTTATATTTATATTGACCTCCTGTTGCATGTGTCACCTGTAGGATTGGGTTGACACGGGCTATTAACATTTCCTCAATTTGAGTTAAGTTTGCAAGTTCTGGCGGTTGTGGCCCAGGATCCATATTGTTTGATGCCGAAAATCGATGATGACCTTTCTCTTGTCGACATCTAGTACACACAGGTCCTTCAGGTGTTCGAGAAACTTTTATTCCAATGTAACATTCTTGACAAATATAACACATGACCGTGAAAAAAAAAGGTTATCAAGACCGTGTCGAAAAATCATTTGGACCGTATTGAAATCTCTCCCAAGCATTCCATTGGGATCATCTATCATGTGTTCTCTCGCAATATGCGAGTCTTGCATTCTTCTTCTTCTTCTAGGTTCGATTGTTAACTCCTCTTGTAAATCATTATTTTGCATTCTTCTTCTTCTCGTTAACTCCTCTTGTAAATCATTATTTTGCATTCTTCTTCTTCTCGTTGTTCGTATTGGTTGTAATGTCGTCTCCTGTTGCACACTATCATTCTCTAAATTATTTACAACATCTATATTCATTATATCTTGGGCCAAGTTTTCTGGTGTTTCGAGCACGCAATCCATCGATGTTGAATTTTCTTCCCCAGAATTAGCTTCAACATTACCAGCCATTCTACGATAATTCCTCTGAGATGCTTCGCGGTGAAGTTCTTGTCTATGTAGTCTTTCCTCCTCTTGCAACTGACCTGAACGAATCTGTCTTTGTAACCTTGCTCTTGATACATGTGAGTCATCTTGAGACGATCGTTCACGAATTATTGTCATGTTATTTGCATGTTGTCGTCTTTCTGCATCCAATTCTTCATTTGTTAATTCAGCCCTCCGTTCTGCGAACCTTTGTCTATCGTTATCATTTCGAAGTTTCCTTTGTTCCTCTCGTTGTGCATCTGTCATTTCTTGTTGTCTCCTTCTGCGATATTGTCTTTGATATTCTCTTCGATATGCTCTTCTTTCATCTTCATTTTCAAAATTTAATCGTGGTCGAGCCCCACCTATAAATTATTTTCAACAAATTTTGTAATTATTTATATAACTAAAAAATCCACGTACATGTAATAGAAATCAATCATATATTATCCAAGTTGTAACAATTAGCAAGGCTAGTCAAAGAATGATATGAATTTAAGAGAATAGGAGATTAGAAAAAGCGTTTTCATTTCCATATCTATGACCTTTTGTTTGATTTATAACAGTTTTTTCACCAACACACTCAAAACACTATGCAATTTATAAAATCTTTTATATAAATAATGCAAGTAAATCCTCACATTCTCGTCTTTCTTCCTCAGGAAACTGATCTGTACGAATCTGTCCTTGTATCCTTATTCGTGATACATGTGAGTCATCTTGAGACGATTGTGCACGAATTGTCATCATGTTATTTGCATGTTGTCGTCTCTCTGCATCTATTTCTTCATTTGTCAATTCAACCCTCCGTTCTGCAAATGCTCTTCTATCATTATCATTTCGACGTTTCCTTTGTTCCTCTCGTTGCGCATCTGTCATTTCTTGTTGTCTTCTTCTGCGATATTGTCTTTGATATTCTCTTTGATATTCTTTTCTTTCCTCTTCATTTTCAAAATTTAATCTTGGTGGAGCCATGCCTTTAAAGTATTTTCAGAAAATCACCTAATTATTTATATTATTTAAAACTCCATGTGCATGTAATAGGAAATAATCATATAGTAAAGAGAATGTAAAAATTATGAAGGACGCTCAAAATATGATATGAACTAAAGCGACACAAACTATCACATTTACTAATACCTCAATTCTCTATTAACTCAACAATTCTTCATCAACGTCATTGTATAAATCGTTATTATACAGGCAAGTTGTGACAATTCAACAATGTTCCTCTCATAAATAACACAATATCAAAGACAAAAATATAAAACAAATAATTCTCAATTGCGTATTCAAAAATCAACTATATCCATGTCCTTCAATGAAATAAACACACACCACATTGTAAAGAAATGTTCAAATGCACATATCCACGTTAATCATTGCTTGAAAAAACACAACATACAAAAAATAATATGTCATCCACTCATAAAAATGAAAAACATTATGATGGAACCATAGTTCCTGAGAATTTATATTAAAACATTTTTCCAAGCATACACAAAATATGATTTCACGGTTTTGCTATAGAAATATAAAATATTTATATTTGACATTTCTTATAGAAAAATTGCATTGTTAGAAGATGCATATGTTATACATACATCGGGATTTCCCTCGTTACGTTGCTTTAAAAACCTTTTTGAGAACACAGGATGACATCCAAATTAGGACGTGCTAGGAGAGCATAACAGGAAACATCCCATTTGCGAACCTATATACTCTCGGAATATAGAAACCTACATTAAACATGAAATATATTGTTTAATGTGTTAGGAAAATTTTTATTCAATATATGGGTTGATAAAAATACAAACATTATTAAAGTTGTAATTTGTCTTGGGCACATAGAAATGTTGTTTTAATAATACATCTCAACCGGAATCTTTTTCTAAACAATTCAACTTACAATGTCTACATTTTTTAAAAATTACTCAAAATTTCAAGTATATTTTTTTCTTTCAAAATTAATAAATTTTACCAAGATAGAAATTTAAATAGGATATAAATTTCATAAAGTAACTTTTAGTAATACATCTCAACTGGATTTTTTTCTTTTCATTCAAAATTATTAAATGTGATATACATTTAAATATATATAAATTCATAAAGTAACTTTTAAAAATACATATCAAACCTAAACATCAAAGTGAAAAAGACATTGAATATATTTTCTAATAATAATTTTTTTATAAATTTCATACCTATATCATATTAATTACTAATCCTGGAGTGTGTCCAAGTTATGTGAACTGCAATTAATAAATTTGTTTATAAATTTCATACCTATATCATATTAATGACTAATCCTGGAGTCTGTCCAAGTTATGTGAACTGCAATTAATTATGTCTCCATTTCCTGCAATATCATGTAAGGTAAGAATTTATTCACATAATCCCAAAAATAAAATTGAAATATATAAAACACTGTAACCTGTCACAATTTCCAATTGACAAATACTCATGATCGATTTAGAGTAATTTTAATATATAGGTAATTTTAAACATATATAATTTTTTTAATATATTGTTAGGTATATTCTCGCAAATATATTAAGACTCGGAATATAGGTATGTTATGTTTTGATTTATGTTATAAATTTTGTGATAGCATATGTAGCACATAGAAACATACACATAGAAACATAAACCAAAACATGGTATGTAAAATATGCCAAGAGGTGAAGTTCACGAGGCACCTATATATTTACATAATATATAAATATATGTAATATATACCTCTCGGCATATATTACATATATTTAGAGAATATAGGTATGCTAGTAGCAACCGCAGGGTTGCATTATACATAAAACAATACCAAAAATAAAGTATGAAAAATCAGGGGGAATTTAGTTCATGTATGAATAAAATAAAATTTATAATTTAATATTATAATTACTTATTATCAAAACATAGTCACTTATATGTAATTTTCTTATGTAATTATATTACTATATAACTTAACACATATTTGACTTTGGAGAATGAGTATGAGCAAAAAAATCAAGGTCTATAATGCACGAAGTTCTTATGGATTTTATTAGTAACCGTATTATCAAGTTAAAAAAATACAATCCTTTTTCATACGAATTGAAATGTGCAATGTACATCACATGTAATGACAAATTCATATAATGCAATGTGTGCTACATATGGTACATTATTTATATTCCAAGGACATAAGTCTTTTTTCCTCAGCCTTTCGTTTCGAAAGTAGTTTTCCGTTCTTCATTTTTGCATAGCGCTCATATGAAAATGGCGGAGATATTCTTAGACTCTGCAACGACTTCACTCGAGAGATAGCCACAAATGTTAACCCCATTGTCTCTCTTTCTTCAATATCAACTGTAGCCTTGGAAAGAGTCAAACCTTGCGATTTATGTATCGTCAATGCCCATGCCAACCGTAAGGGTAATTGGTGTGTGCGTCCCCTTTGTATTGGTGTAATTGGGATGGTATGCGGAGTTCTATCTTCAAATGGTATTCCGAAGTAACTATCAAATTCAACCATTACATATGTTGGCGGGTTCGGTGGACCAGTACCAGGTGCATATACTATGTTTCGAATATATCCCAGAGCTCCATTTACAAGACCTGCTTCTATCCAAAGATTGGATGTTAGCATAACCCTTGCATCATTAGAAATTAATAATTCTAAATCAAGTTCATCATTCAGACCTCCTGCCAGTGTGTTGGCGGTACTTGTTCTAGTTGCAATGCTACGTGCGACAGGTCTTTTCAATGAATGCAATTTTTTTGTTGTGGTTATTCACGTTAATCTTTGTCGCCATTAGGTGAATATTATTATAGAATTCTTCATTTTTATCTTTGTCTAATGCAGAACTTGTTCTACTCATTAACAACATCCAATCATCCAGTGTTGGATTCGCATCTCTGAGATTGGCCAGAAGTTCTCGAAAACGCTTTTGGTCTTCATCCTCTCCTGCTTGCCTAAATACCTTATCCAATGTAACAACTGTTCCGAATGCTTCCCATAACAGCTTTGCACGTCTATTACTATCATATGGTGGTTTATCGGTAACAGGAGGAAGTTGCCCCAAATCTCCTACCAAAATCATAGAAACACCACCAAAACTCATGTCTGCTCTTTCAGGGAATGCTTGACGAAGTCGGGAGTCCACGTTTTCTAGCAAACTTTGTCCGACGAAGCTCATTTCATCAATCAATACATATTTTATGTGGCAAATCTCTTGTTGGAATGTTGCAAGTCTCGATCCCTCCAATTCTGCAAAATCTGTAATAGGTATTCGAAGTTGTGAATGGATGGTCGAGGCGCCAATATTAAAAGCTGCAACTCCTGTTGGTGCAAGCAATAGAAGAGGAGAACGTTCAGGGAATGATGCATCAAAAAGTGCCTGACGAATCGCACCAATCAAATATGATTTCCTTGTTCCCATTGTTCCTTGAACTATCATGAGCAATGGAATGTTATTTCGATGTTGATTATAATGTGTCATTATTATATCAAGTGCTTGTTTTTGTTTAGCACCCAAGGTGTCGCAATTGAAATTCGGGGCTAATTCATCATCTATAACCAACCCATTATCTTTCATGCTGCTTATGAATTTTATCGCTTTGCTTGTGTATTCTTCACCTCGATATTCATCATTCCATGGTGCTTGTCTGTCAATATCTCTCCTTCCCAACATATCTATTTCCGTCGCTTGCAAAAATTGACCATGATGAAGCCTACACATGATTTCCCATTCATGTTCTATTGTATTCTGTTGAACATGTGGATTAATTTCATCTTCAGAATTACTGTTATTTTCAATGTCTTCTACTGCAATCCTCCTTTCGACATGCCATGGATTATAACGGAACGAATCCCAGTTTAAACTTATTGAATCAGAATCATGTCCGATATCTCTGTCTATATCTCGAAACGGCTTGTAAAGCAACAAATCTGACCAACAAAAATCAACCCATTTATGAGATTCCTTGAAGGGACAGAGGAAAACCTCGGGAAAACTCTCACAATAGCTCCAAAACTCCTGACCTCCCACTTGTTATCCCGTTTTCTCCTTGGATTATATGTCCAAGATCTAGCGGCATCAATAAGAGACACACTTTCCATGGAAAAAGGCCTATTCTTGTACCCATCAATGAAACTTTTTGCATGTTCCTCATGGTCATCTGCATCAGGTGTTGTTACTTTTTTGAACACCTCACGTGCAACATTCAAATTGACAAATACTCTACTGCTCTCTACCAAAGGGAGCTCTAACAACATGTGACATGTTTCTTGTGCACCAATGTCTCTTTCAACAATTGTTTCGGTTAGAAGTCTCCTATATGCTGTCGCTGCCATTTCATCCGGGTTTTCAATATTTGCCATCCGCATCAACATTTGATGATAAGTTTCAGAGCTTTTCTCCGCTTTCGCTGCATACTTTGCAATGTACTTGACTACGGCATGTTTGGAAAGAACAGGTTGCCAATCTACGTTTGCTCTCCACAATTGTAATATGTAGCGATTATGTGTATTTACCCTATCATCATTTCTCGCAGGTTCAAACTTTTTATCTCCGTCTCTGAGTCTTGATATAACTTTGATCCATTGAGATTCAATGGCCACGGTGCATTATACCTGCAAAATGTAATAATCAATTATTAGTTCTTCCATGTATGTGTTTTTTAGTTCAATTTAATTATTCAAATTTTTGAACACCTTACCTACAGACACTTTTTCCCCTTTTCTTACGTAGGCAGGCACCCTCTCTACACATCGTATGTCGTTCTACACTATTGAGAATCTCTTCATAGTCACGTTCCATATCGAATTGTGTCAGTTGTCTTGTATTTCGAAGACACGGATGTTGCATAAAATTTTGGTAGACCTGTAACATAGAACATAAGAATACACAATATATTTTGAGAACGCAAAAATTCTATATAAATCATAGACTCGATGAGAATCGATAAATTACCTGTATGTTTCGTTGGTGCGGGTCATCCCGAGGATTCCATGCATGGACAATAGAATGGAAGTATTTTTCAGCATTTCCACGTTGAAAATCATCATTCCAATCAAGGTTGTCCATATTCGGTGCCCCTTCTAACCATATGAATCCATGCACATGTGGCGAACCTCTATGCTGCCATTCATATCTAGACCAATAATCTTTAACTTTCATTCCTTTTTGTAATACCTCCTTTCGGAAAAGTGTATGTCGCAGGTGCATATAATGTGCCACTATATGTGGAAAATCGATGATATTTTTCCTTCGCCAATTTTGCGCTTCTCGTGGATTATCCGGCGGTGTTCCAGGCATTAATGCATGTAGATCAGGCCAATACATATCAGCCGCGCTCAATGTGAAAAAAATAGTAGGCGATCCTATTTGATGCAACATGTCAGCCAATTCACCACGACATTTTGCCCAGTAAGACCTTGTACCCCTCAATGATGTTCCAAACCGCATCAAACGATCAGCCAGATTGGAATGGGGAACATTCTTCATATGCTCACGTAATTCGTTGATGGTGATTGGCATATCTTGGAGGTTTTTCTTCACAAAAACTGCAGATGAATTTTGTGCACGATGTCTCATGATCATGTTCATCATGTAATACCTGAACCGAGGATGTCGGCCAAATCGGTGATCCCTATATCGCAATAAATGCTTTACAAATTCATGGAGACGTACTCGTCTTAATCGCGGTTCTATCCAATCACATTTCCCATCAGGAAAGAGAGTAGGGAATGCCATATCAAGTAGTCCTACTGTCACATACTCATTGATAGGAGATGCTCCTATCCCTGGCCAATCAATGAGTGCTCCAGGGTCCGCATGAGGGTTATTCACCCACGCATGGATTAATTCCATCTCCCTTGGTGCATTAGGAAGTTTAGATGCCATCGATGTTGTATGACTAATTATATTTCCTTCATCTGTCTCCACGGTCGGACCTACAAACACATTGCAGTCTCAATACTCTGCAATTGTGAGTGTCTCGTGACTCAAAATGTTATAGTTTTGGCCAATTAGTTTCTATGCCTCCGGTAGAACCAAATTTTGGATATTGCCCATGATTTTCGACCTTGTGCACATTTTTGCCTATGAAACTCATGGCATGATGTTTTGGTTTGTCAATCCACGAGTCTTGTTCATCAGCTCATGAAACAGGTCTTGTCGAGTGACTCTGTCAGTTCACAAAACTGCCACGAAACAACTATGGAGGATGGTGCACCCCTGTCTCCCAGAAATCACATTTTCTTTTCTGCAAGAAATGTATGGAAAATAGCTCTGTAAAATCGCCTGCAAAAAAATTAATTTATGTCTGCTTGGTCGTGAAACACAATTTGTTTGTTTGCCATTTCATTCCTCCTCGTGCATTGTCCTCCTTCTGTGCATGGAAATTATGGCCTTCTTGCAACTTGTGTTCTCTTTTTGCCATGCTCTAGCGTGTTTTTAATTGCTTTGCGCACAACAAATTTTTCCACGGATTTTCTTTTCCTATGCTTTTGTCTTGATTACCTCTTCTTCTTGGCCATTCGTACTAGCATTTTTTCCTAGGGATTCCCGATTGCTTGCTTTGATGTCAATGTTGGTAAGAAAGAGAGATTGAAGAGAATGGGAGGCACACTTCTAACACACTTAAGTGTCAGTCTTTTACTAATCAAAACGAAGTTGCATAGTTTGTTGAGGAGGTTGAAAACATTGATAACTGAAACATACTAACTAATAGTTAATGTATAGAACTAATATCTTTAATAATTCTCAAAGCCATGTGGGCCAAGATAGAAAAAGGGGAATATTCAAATATCGAGAAAATATTGACTGAAAAATTTAACAAGTTTAGAGTTGAGAAATGCCGAAGTGAGGAAAATGAATTTGGTGAAGTGGAAATAAGTAGAGGAAATCAGATGCCAAAGTTTTCAACAATAGAAATTGATAGAAAAGACAAGACACCTATGTTGATAAGCACAAGCAAGGCAAAAGTGTGACATCAAAGAAAAGTCGCATGTCGAAAAAATAAATGTATAAAAGTATGAATGTACTGGTGTGGAAACTAACTGAAGAATACAATAATACCAAGACAAAATAAACAAGGATTTCTTGAGAAATGTTTGTAAAATATGCAAGGTGTGAGTGCCTACGAGTTCTTCACAATGGACTTAAATGATTTAGGTGAAGTCATAAAATGGAAAGGAGTGGATAATAAGGTGGTTTTGATGCCAATTTAATATTAATGCCAATTAGTATTGAAAGCTATATGGTATTATCAACTGTGAGTGGGATGGCTGGTTCCTTATCTATCTTGGAATGTCCATGAAGCTTGAGAATCAAATACTAGCTGAAGCATATAAAGCAAGAAATCTTTAGTCCACACATTATAACTTTTATAAGGTTGAAGAAAGATGCTGTTAGGAATTTCGGATTGTTAGTGCTCCATAATTATATAATTGTAATGAAGTTGTTTTGTTGTTGAAACAACTCGCTGGAATAGAAGAGTAGTTTCCTACTTTATAGGAAACTCTCTTCCTATATATTTGTCTATCTCAAATGAATTAATGGACAGCCAAATTATTATTATCATTTCACTGTGCAAATTTGGTTCTGCCATTTCATTTGGTATCAGAGTATGGACGACTTACACCTGTGACAGAGGCAATGTGTATTTATCTTGTGTATTAACTCCATATCAATTAGTTTGTCTGCTAGAACCCTCCATACGGCTGTGTTGGTTTTGTGTGCTGTACAAAGAAGACGTGTACTGTCAGATATATGTGTTGTGCAGTCACCCTGTATCTGCACAGTTCTGCTATCGAATTCTCCTGCGTCCCTGTCAAGTCATCATCGGTTCATATATCCGAACTGTGTTGCGTTAGGCGTTTGGTGATATTGAGCTATGGAGACTTGAATATCCAAAGATTGCATTTTCCCTGGATGCGTTTTTGGTTGTGGCATTGAAATCTATGTGTGTGTGGAGGAAGATAATCATGTGCGTTGAGACCAGTTTGCTGAGCACATGACTCTGTCCACGTGTATTGCAATAGAATCAAGTTTCGCAACCATCCAATGTTCCAACAACCACTTCCCATTGGGACCGACGTCCTCACCAAGATCAATTCCACATACTAAGTTAATGTTGATTGCTCATTCCAAAATTTGCTAGCTGTATATTGGTGAGTTGGTTCTGTCAAGTTCTGATATATTTTCTTTATTAAAGTCAAGTGTCTCTGGCAGTATAAAGGGTTTATTATTGTCAATATTATTTGGTTCAAGTTTGTTGATTTTGTGGAGTTTCAAAATGGAAAAGATAAATTTAATTGAAATATTTGATGGGAAAGACTTCCACACATGGCAAGTATGAACCCAACTACAATTGATCGACAAAGACTTATGGGACATTGTTGATGGAAAAATTAAAAAACCGAATGATGTAGATGAAGCAGCGAAATGGGAAAGTAAGGATTGGAAAGCAATAACAATTATCGGCCTTGGACTATTTGATGCATATTTGCATCATATTGATCTAACCAAGTCATCTAATAACATTTGGGTGACATTGAACAAGTTATTTGGATCTCAAGCAGGTAGTGTGTTGGAATATGCAAAGAGAAGAAAGAATACGTAAGGCAAAAACTGCGCTGTACAAATGATACAGGCAGAGGTTTATTTATATAAGAGAGAGGTGGTTGTACAGTTACCAACCGAACAACTACATAACTGATTTTACATTCTATATAATGTGTTATATTTTAACACCCCCTCTTAATGACTAAACCGGAAACAAGACAAAGTTTGTCCCGAAATTTTACAAATATCCTAAAGCCCATATGTTTAGTCATTACATCTACTGATCGTGCCATAAGTTGTACTTTAAAATCAGCAGTCCTTAATCGTGATGCATTGTTGAATGAAGACGAACCGTAACACAAAAATCTGGGTCCATGAACAAAAGATATGGCAAGTGGTCCACTTTGGTTCTCTGTTTCGTGATTCATTGACCAGTGATGAATCACCCATGGTTGAGAGTGTCAACCCCATCTCCAGAGTGCTGAAATTAGAACCTCGAAGATGTGAATTGAAAAATCCATTCCAGGCTTGTGTAGCCTGCTGGAGTCTGTACAAAGACTCAATTATCCTGTGATCAAAGTCACCTCGATCACGTCCTTGCACCACCATGTAGTGCTCATCCGACTTTTTCAAGAAGAAGAATGTGACCATCTATGCAGGAGTTAGAACCAACTCCTCAATAGTAGGAGAAATAACCATCTCCGTCTCAACAGTGGTCTCTGCTCAACAGGAGAAATAACCATCTCCGTCTTATCTATTTGCTCATCTATCCCCCTCTGTTGGGAAAGATCCTTCACAACACAATGAGCAACCTGTTCATGCTCTATTGTCCTTCGAGCAAGAACCTCTGAGTGAGTGGCTGGGCATGCCATCTCACCATGCACCGTCAATGCATCTGGAATAGTGGAGTCTTCGTCCACAACAAATTGTTTTTCGAATGAGGAAATCCATCCTCCCAAGGCATGTCCGCCTTCCGTACACCTAGTATAGTGGATATTACCTCCACAATAGGTGCATGTAGTTTATTTGTATCCAAGTCAACAGATTTGTGAGGAATGGCTTCCTCCCGAGGCATTGCGGCCTCCCCACATCCCGAATGGTGGGCTGTCCTCCACACATGCATTCATGTTGATCGCAGCCGGATCAACAAGCCGATCTTGACCACCTACCCCAATACCAGGGGCAATCATACGTCTCTGTTTCACATCGAGACAACACACTTCTTTCCACGAAATCCACGAAATATTGGGATTTTCATCGATTGTGAATAGATAGAAGATTCTTTTGTAAAGAAGGTACATATCTAACATTCCGTACCAACAATTTATGAGCATTATTCAATACAATGCATATATCTCCTATCCCTTCTCTATAGCGATTCTCCATCAGCTAGTACTACTACGATTCAAAACAAATATTTGCAGAGTAAATGAAACATACCAGTCCTACGACATGAAAAGTGTGCGAGGCGCACTTGAGTCAATGATCCAAAGAATCGGTACCACTATCATTTGAGCATGATGTCGTAAGATAGTAAAGAGCATACTCGTCATCGAAATCCCGTTCTTCTTAATTTTGCTTTGCCACATGTTCCTCATTACACGGCTTTTTGTTACTTGAAAGATCATACATCCGCTTCGACAATCCTTCTTGAGGTGCCCAACCTTGTGATAGAATAGCATGTGACGATCACCGTGGAAGACTCACCAGATTACGTTTCCACTTTCCCTTTGGTAGAGTGACAAGAGCACTCTTTGAATGGTCACAATTAGATTATGCCTGAAGTTGTCTCCGCTCCTTTTGCAACAGTAGGAACTCACCTTGTCAAACGTGAGTGTTTGACTTTCAACCATTAAATGGAGTGCCTCCACAAATGACTCATACGAAGAAGGTAAGCTGCTCAAAACCGAGCCACCATATCATCGTCGTCCACCTTTTTGTTGATGGAAGATAACTGGTCTCGGAGGTCTTTCATCCGAAGTAGGTGCTCAAACAACGATCCACCTTGTAACTTCACGGAAAAGAGCATATTTTTCAGGTATAAAACCCGACTCTTCTCTGACGTCTGATATTTATCCTCTCGGTGGTCCACAACGTGCTTGCCACGCGTGGCATTCGCACTTCCGGTATCAAATCATTTGACACCGATAACTTGAGAAGCAATAACGCTTCCTTATGACGTTTGTCATAATCCTCGAAGTTCGCCACGATCGACTTTCATCACCCTTGATTATTTTATCACAATCACGAAACTCCTTAATCACAAAATTTTATGACTCCAAACATTGAAATTCGTGCCCGTTAATTTTTGTGTCTCCGGCAAGTTCAAGTGTGATATATTTGCCATTTTATTATTCCAAAGTAACGGAGAATAATAAAATAATAATTTCACCTCACACTTAATAAAATACCTTTTTTTTCCGGCAAATATATTTATTTTAATTTCTCCAGCAAATCGTATGAAATAAACTATGCATATACGTGGTGTAGGGAAAATATCTTATGTGGCAGGAAAATATTAAAACACAACACCAAATAGTTTTATAAAAATAAAACTCTCCATGACTTTGTTGTTCGCAAGTTTTACCTCTGCCACGATTTCGAAAATGGTCTGTAACCCATGATTTTTCTGGTTTCCACCACGATTCGCGCGCTTCTTTGGTGATGCCCTCGATTTTCACTTCCCCGCGCGCGTCTGTCCCGATCGCCCTTGTGCTCGCGTCCCGCCCGCCTGCGCTATCCCCAGCGTCGTCCGTCTCTGCTGCGACCACGATGCCCTCCCACCAAAAACACGACTGTTTTCTTCACGAATCCCTTCCACGATTTTTGCCTTGTTATGTAGGAATGGCGTCGATCTTACCATCGACCTCACACACACTTCACTGCAACCCGTCTTCCTCCAACGACGTTTTCCAAACTCGTGCCTTGTTAGGGCTTCCTCGAGTTTCTTTGTTCGTGCCTCTTGACGGCTTCCTCGAACTACACCCTTAACGCTCGATGCCAATGTTAGAATATGCAAAAAGAAGAAAAGAAGATGGAAGGCAAAAACTACACTTTGTCATAAATGATACGAGGCGCAGAGGTTTATTTATATAAGAGAGAGGTGGTTGTCAGATTACACAACCGAACAACTACATAACTGATTTTACGTTCTATATAATGGGTTATATTTTAACATAGTCCACCGATGGCGCTAAAGCAAAAATTTTTTTAGGTTAAAGATGGGAGAAAACGACAATATGGTTCAACATATTAGTAAGTTTCGATCCATTTTGAATCAATTAGCAAGAATAAAAGTTGAGGTGGATAAAGAAGATGCTAAAGCAATCTTACTAAATAGTTTGCCAAAAGAGTATTCAAATATTGTTTTTACTCTTAGTAAGATCAATCCTAGTTTGGAAAACTTAATTTCCTCTTTGCTTGATGAAGAAGAAAAAATCAAAAGGTTTGTACCAGAAGAAGAAACAGTAATGGTTGCAAAAAATAAGTCATCCTTCAAGAAAAATACACATCAATTCAAATCTTCAAGAAAACACCTTCTATGTCATTACTGTAAACAACCAGGACATGGTTTTGTGAATTGAAAGAAAAGAGCTCAAGATGTCTTAGATGATAAGTTTGAACAAAAGGCTTTAGCTGCTGAAGAAGATGATTGGGATGATTATTCTACCCTTGCAAGAGATAATGAACTAAATGATTATCCAGTGATGAACATCACCTGTACTAAGCATCTATAATCTTCTTGGAGGAAGGAGGCAACAGAGGCAGGAGGGTGATCAACGTCCTCGAGTTTGTCACTAGCTCAAAGGCTGCATATTGCTTTAGTGACATTTATTTGATTTGTGTGTGATGAATAAGAACAAATGAACATCCCTGTTCTTGTGTGCGGTATAGTGTTTGTGTTTTTCTTGTTATGATGATGATGTGGAGATTTATACCGTTGAAAGTATTGTAGGAAGTGTTCTTGATCAGATTGACTTGATGGTTGATGTGAATTGGTTGATGGGTCCCAATTCATGTATTCACCTGGATAGGTTGATGGGTCCCTATTCAGGGATGATGTAGTTCTCACAATCAGTGTTGAGGATCAAGACCATGAGCAAGCTACGGAGCGACATGCTTTGCTTGGTTGAAGATGGTGTTTTTCCCCATGTTCGCACTAAGGGGGGAATGTTAGGAATTTCAAATTGTTAGTGCTCCATAATTATATAATTGTAACGGAGTTGTTTTCTTGTTGAAACAACTCGCTGGAATAGAAGAGTAGTTTCCTACTTTATAGTAAACTCTCTTCCTATATATTTGTCTATCTCAAATGTATTAATGGATAGCCAGATTATTATTTTCTTTTCGTTGTGCAAATCTGGTTCTGCCATTTTAGATGCACCTCGAATAGGAGTTCAATTCATATGTTTAATGGTAGCATCAATCACCATCGCAACTAATGTGGGGGTGTAGAAAAATAAATGTCGGACTCAATAGTATTGGATCATCAATTATAGGGGAGTAACAAAAGTCAACTTTCCCATATTGTTTTGGAACAAATATCCAATCTTCATAGGCGAGATATTTATAGCTGGGGTAAAAATGAAAACCCTCAAATAGGTGTCTACATTGATTAAGCGTTGTTGCATTCCAAATACCAATAGAAAACAATATTGCAAAATATAGAGTGAAGATGCTTCCAAAAGGAAATATGGGAGCACCCGATTCCCCAAAAGGGTGGATTGCACTGCAAATCCGATTGTAACAAAGGAGCTCTCACACAATGGCAACTATCTCTTGCATTAAGTTTTTGATATTGTAAAATAAGATAATATATTCTTAGGGCTTGTTTCCTCTTTTTGTATTCAATCTAGAAACCCTAAATTTTAACCCATGGACAACTCAAGGGTGCAACCATTTGCTAACTCTAGACAACCAAAATAACATAATAAAAAACTACTAACTAAACACATGAACATATGTTGTGCTTAGGTATACAAAAAGGGTCATCTGAAACCCTAAATTTTGTTAGAAGTTTATAACCCATAAATAAACCAAGCTTGGCATATATAGATTACATGTTGGAAGACGTGCACAGGAAGAAATAAAGAGAAGGTTGATTACACACATTTGAGATTGTGTGTCTGTTTATTTATTATGAATGATGTAGTTAGAAAACGGTTGATATAGTTCTGACCGGTTATAACCATCTTGTAGTTAGATAACTAAAGACACCCTTATTAATGCAGAGGATCATGACAAACAACAACCATCACAAGTTAGAACATCCATTTGAAAGAAACATTCGAAATCCATCCAAATTTTCACTTTTTCTTAAGACCAAAATTCTTGCATTTCTCATCAAATTTGCTAAAGACAAGGATTAAAAGCTTGAAAACACTTAACACTTATTATATTTCACTGTCACAACAAGGTTTACATGCTTGGAAAGATTCTATCACTTCATCTTCACTCTAACTTCATCTTCACATAAAGCTAAAACAAACATGCTAACAAAATAGAACTACGTAATCTTCGAGAGGCGTTCCCTTTGAAAGCAATGCTAGGACTATGTAGGGCTCCATCAAGTGCTTCGTGACCTTCGTAAAGGTGTAGCTTCCAAGCTGAATTCCCGAGTTCCCGATTCCACCTCCCGAACTCCCGAATCACGATCTCCCGAATTATTGGACAACCATCCATACCGAGCTATCCACAAGCTCCATCAAGTTGTCTTATGACCCTTGTGAGGGTATAATTCCCAAGATCCACAATCTCTTGAACTATTTGAGCAACCATCCATACCGAGCTTCATCTACCTTGTATCCTTTCTTGCCTTCAAAGTTTAGAGCATCTTTATATTGCGTATTCGTCATTGTCCTCACTACCTTTTTGCATCTGTGGGTCTTCAACGATGGCTATATTGGCTATATTAATATGCCTTTACCCTTGAGCACATCATTGGCTCGAACACGACAATCCCATGCTGTGTGACCTCTTTTCTTACAATAATGACATTCAATCTCCCGGTTATCTTTATCTGATCTTCTACGAGAGTTTCGGTTTTGGAATAGAATGCACTTTCTTGCTGAGAATGACCTTCTACATCTTCTGTAGTTCATTTTTCTTTAGCTAGAAGAGCTACAATCATATCATCTAGAGATTGAGATTGAATTTGACTGAGGGTAAAAACTACATTGTTGTATTTTGAAGACAAACTATTTAATAGGATAGCTTTGGCATCCTCATCCTCAATTACAACTTTGATTTCTGCTAGTTTTCTAATTCGGGACCTTAGATTATTGATGTGGCTCGACATAGAGACTCCTTCATCCATTTTGAACCTATATAACTGAAGTTTTAGGGAAAATTCGGCATTAATTGGTTTCGCTCCAAATAATTTATTTAGAGTATCCCAAATTTCCTTAGATGATTTGTGTAGGTCTACATGATGAAGTTCACAGTCGGAGAGAGCAAGGCCAACAATAGCTTTCGCTCTATCATCTCTTCTTTGCCAATCTAACAATTTTGATGCATCGGAGGTCTTGTCTCTTTCATGTTTACAATGCCCCACAATTTTATTCATAAGTTGCATTTGTATTTTCACTCTCCATGTATGAAAATTTAGACCAAAATATTTTTCTATGGGAATTTCCATTTAATAAAATAAATACGATCACAGATTCTTGAAGCGAGTAAATAGAGGAAAATACCAATCCTTTGCTGCTTAACCGTGATGTGCACAGTTCCATGCCCTAACACAGGTATTATCTTTAGATCTCTGGTAATTTTTGAGACTTTTAATTGACAACACTGTTTTTGACCAGACAGGGTTTCATAAACATCATTTATGTATTTTATGCCCTCGGCTCCTGAAATTCGTGACTTGTATATTAATGGTAACTGTGTTTTGTTTATTTCTCTTTGAAAAACTTTGAATGACATCTTTGCAATTTATAGTCTTTCTTGCCCCACAAATGTGCCCTTGTTGGCGTTTTTGAGATTCGTATTCTGCCCTACAATTGTGCCCTTGTTCGTGCTTCTGAAATTCGTATTCTGCCCGACGACTGTGGAAAAAGATTAGAGAATCTCTCCTTGTTTTCGCGACTTGACTGTAAACAGAATATTTGCCCACATTAGTCTTCCGTGGACGAGTTCGACAGGCCCTTGAAAACGCAAATATACCAGTCCGGAAATGAAGTTCCAAGCTTTTGCGACCTCTATTAAAACAATTTTGTCCCGTCGATTTTCGAAAAATCCTCACAAAAAATCTTCACAAAAATTATCTTGATTTCTTCAACGTGCCCTAACGGGAAGGTCACTTCCCCTCTCTTTACTTGCCTGCGCTTTGTGTAATGTCCCCATGTTTTGAAGACCCTTAGCCTATCTTTCCCGTGGGCTTTTGGGATGTTGCAAGGGGAAAATGCTAAGTAATTGAATGATATTGCATGGAGAGTGATTTTAATCATTTGTCATTATAAAGCAATATTCATTTAATTATTTAATTATGGATGCTAAGTGGTTTTTCCACCACCTTGGAGTATTGCTCACAAAAGAATATTTATTGAGCAATTAATGTAATGTATTATTTAATTTAATTCCCAAAGATACAAAATAAAAAAGGGAATTAATTAAATAATAGTAGAGTGGCTTTTAATGTCAAAAATACCCTTAGAAAGGGGACGCCACACATAGGGAAAATAAAATGTTTTTAAATTGTGTTTTCCCTCCAAAAGGGAAAGGTCGGTCTTTATTGG
This sequence comes from Taxus wallichiana var. yunnanensis, assembly GCA_018340775.1. Classification (NCBI taxonomy): domain Eukaryota; kingdom Viridiplantae; phylum Streptophyta; class Pinopsida; order Cupressales; family Taxaceae; genus Taxus; species Taxus wallichiana. The sequence continues at coordinate 853,808,864 of CM031238.1, read as the reverse complement.
ATATTGCACCCCTTAACTCTATAAAAGGAGGTCGCATTTCCTCTAGTGGGGTTATGTTGATTGATCATTTGATTTCACTCCATGCTTGGAGTATTGGGATGTATGCCCTAGTTCTTGCATTGTGCTCTCTCTCATTTGGATCCATTATTGAAGAATATTGAAGACTCATTGTTCTCTCCATTGTGTTCTCTTGAGTTGAATGTGTTTATGCATTGTTTTTCCATTCCAATATTGGCGACTTCGCTCATATGTTGATGAATTAATTTGTGAGGTTAAATCTGCATGTTGTGGCTCAAATTTAAGTGATTTTGGAAGGGTTTATGGTGTTTTATTTACTGCTGTTCATTGCTGTATTTATTAGAGCTAAAGTGACTTGCATGGGAGGTTGTTTTGACATGTTTTGGAGTCTTTTGAGCTAGATCTGCAATCTGATCTGTATTGGCATATTTTTCCAAGTTTGGGACTAATATTTTGGTGTGTTTGGAGGCTAGGAAAGAGCTGAAAATTATTTAATTAATTTTCCTTAACCCTAGCGACTGGTTTTCAGATTTTGGGGGCTGATTTGAAGGGGTTTCAGTGATCTAAAAATTCAAAATCATAGTTCATTGGAAAGGCCTTGAATTATAGAATAATCTGCATTTTATTTGGTGGAAAAATATTGAGTTTGGGGCAAGATATTAATTTTTGAAGTTTTTAGCTGTTCTGGGTGTTTATTTAATTAATTAACTGTTGTTAAAAATCAGATTTGGATGATATTAGCAATCTAATTAGTTTTCTCATCTAACCCACCACTTTGGCATACTCCAACCCCTTTTTGGGTTGTATTATTGCCGACATTGGGTTATTTGAGGTCAAACTAAGAAGATCTAATCTTCCTAGGATTGATTTGGTTAATTAATTAGGAGGAATAAGGAGGAAGTAATTTTATAATTTTTTGGAGTTGGTTTGATGCCCTAAATGTGTTGGGCGACCTACTTTTTAGGGAAAAATTAGGGTTTCATGTTGGTTATGCAAAATTTGATTTTTGCATATTATTCTTCATATTTTTGTGGCCCAATATCCAAAATTTCAGCTCATTTGGACTTCTCTAGCCAAAGATATGAAAAAATGCAGCAGTTGGGGTTTGAATTTTAATTATTTTCCAACAGTGTGTGATCTGATTTATGTTAATTCCTAACTTGTTCTAAAAGGGGACATTACACTCGATACCAATGTTGGAAGACGTGCACAAGGAATAAATAGAGAGAAGGCGGATCGCACACATTTGTGATTTTTGTTCGTCTATTTATTATGAATGATGGAGTTACAAATGGTTGATATAGTTCAACCGGTTACAACCATGTTGTAGTTAGATAACTAATGACACCCTTATAAATAAGCTTTACATTCTAATATTATCTACTTGATATATATAGTCATAAAAAGAGATAAAATGTATTTTTGTTCACGAATGATGGAAGTAGGTCAATAGGACTTGAAAATGTAACAAGTTACAATAGAGAAGAACTAGGATACGAAGACCCTAGGATATGAAAATAACCAAAGACAAAAATATAGAAACAAATGTAAAAAAAAAAAAAAGAAAAGGTAAACAAAAAATTGTCAAAATCCTCGAAACACAATGTCTAAGTATAGTTGACCAAGGGAAGAACCCTCTAGTGAAGTGCGGTGAATCATAGTGCGAGGAAGATCAAAACATGTGATTAAGGACTGAAAACAACGCTGTCACATTTATGCAACAAGGCTTGGGCCAAAAGAACCAACAACATCATCATCAACCACCACAAAATTTCCAATGCAAGACCTATTAATGTTCATCATAGAATGGCCAAAGCCAAGGCCCAACGAGAAAATCCTAGGAAAAAGCAAGGTACCTACCCCCATAATCTCTCCCAACATTCAAGGCCGACGGATGCCTAATCATAGAGAACAAACTGGTAATGTACACCCACCCCCATGGCCCTATGAATCAATGGAACCAATGTCCCATGGGGATGCATCCACCTATCTTTCGTCCCCCTTCCTTGTTCCCAAGCTAGTTTATTTTTAAATATCATTTCTAGGATTTTGATAGTACTTATAGGCGTCCCCGTCTTTGCATCAAGTAGTTCTTTACCAAAGTACTTTGCTAGAAAAGAACACTAGCTGTTTATAAAAGTAAACCAACACTAAATCAATGTAAACATAAAGGAGTAGGTGAACTGAAACAGGTAAACCCTAGCCATAATATCCAACAATAAATACAAAGATCCATGCAAAGCAGATTTTTTAAAACTTGCATAAATGTCACAATGAGCGATTCTATCAAGTTTCAAAAGACAAATATTTGTTTGTTAGCTAATGTAAGTCATGTTGAACAAATGTTTACGTGGACGCACAAGAAATTTTCATTTACTATTAAGTTTGAAATGCTTGTCCCCGGCTTAATTTTATCGATCATGGATGTTTGGTTTGAGTGTGCATCTCTTTGGTTTACTTGATTGGGCCAACCATTTGACTAGATTAACCTTTCGAGGGTTCTCACTCAAACCATTGGGACTTGAAAATGGTTTGGCAAGTCAATGTGTAAGAGTCAACTAGGATAACTTGGTAATATTCGGCAATATCTTGATATATTAAAGACTATATGAAATATTCAAAATTTTATGATCTTAAAAGCATTTTGAGCTTTGATAAATTTTGGGGAGTTTTGATTGGCTTTAGGAAGTTTAACTTGTAATTTCCCATGTCTTATGGCACCAAGTTTGAGCGAATGGTATTGCATCTTTGAGACAAATATTAATCGCATGGCCTCTTATTTTGGTCATTTTCCAAGATTAGTTCATCTTGTGACACATTTTACTCCTTTACCAAATTTAAATGTTCAAAGCCATTTGTTGCAATGAATTTAGTCATTTGTAAATGAAGAAGATTCTTTCGGTTCTCTTGTATGTATCGGTTCTTCTTCTAAGGGCATTTTGGAATGTCCTTGCAAAGGATCACATTTTGGTATATCCACGCGACATTGATCTCGTATCCTTTGGGAAATTGGAAGAGGACCATGATGAGTATAAAATAAAGCGAGGTTTTCTCATGCGAGTACCTTTCATTGTATATTATCCCCCATTTATTGAAGTTTGCAGTTTTTATGTAATATCCCTTTTGGGGACAAAACTAAAAATGTTGGAAATTAGCTCAAACCCCCAAAATAAGCAAGTTTGATTTTTATGACAGCAATTAAATAAGGACCAAAAAACACTCAAACCCTAGCGACTAGGAGAGAGAGAGAGAGAAATCCACCGTAGAAACACTCAAAAATTATGAGAAGTTATTCCTTGGATTGCCCTTGATTTTAGAAGCCAAAAAATGTGATCAAATCATTAAACTCAGAATTCTGGAATTTATTATGGCACAAAAATAGCTGAAACTTGTAAATTCAATAACTCTTAGAAAACAAGGAATCTCCACACATATGAATACTCAAAATGATCATAAAAATACCAACAATCAAATGAGACCAATATCATAATTTTCCAACCATGGAAACCCTCTCAAAATTGATCCCGAAATATCTAAATGAGTAGATAAAGTTGCCCAATGCCAATAAAATCTGAATATGAAGTATTCTCCTCAAATCTGCAATATTCTTCAAGCTCACACAATATAGGAGGGTTTTCCCCCCATAAGCCACTAGAAGGGTTTTCGTCCTTATGGGAATTGCCACACACTTGGGTTTTTGTCTAAGAGTGGAGAACAAGGAGTCACAAGCTCACAATGTCACAGTAGAAAAATGTGCCAAGATAGATGATCCCCAAATGAGCTCCTCTAATCCTCTTTTATACCTTTCTTTGGCGCCAAATCCCATACAGGTATGGCCGATCCCTAATAATCATTATAATCTTTTATTAAGCCCCATTAAAGGCACTAAACCCAGCCGACCCACTAAGAATGGGAAATACAAAAATAAATCATGAATGATGAAAACTGAAATATAATCCATGATCTTCCATTGTTCAACCATGGCTTGCCAAGGAATCCTTATATTTCCGATAATTCGAAAAAAGGGACATTACATTTTAAAACTTGCAATTTAAACTCTGTTCATATTCTTTTCAATTGTTATCTCTGATCTTTACATATACAAAGTGTGCCAGGTCCTTAGAAAAAAAGATGAAAGAAACAATATTAATGTCCACGAGCGACCAAAGGTAGTTTAATGGGACTTGAGAGTGCAATAGATAAATTGTGCCAGGTCTTTACATGGATACATCTTCCCAAAATTCAGAGCTTTGGGTAGTCTAGCTGTAATGGTTCAAGCCCAAAAGTACAAAAAATGATTTGATTAGCCCTTGTATAACCAAGCATGTTTGTGCTTACCCAGATTCACATGGAAATAAAATCCAATACGGTGAAAGAATAGGCACACAACAAATGCATTTTATGTAATTAGTTGTTACTGTTTCTTTCTTTTTATGATGGTAGTATATTTCATCAAATATAGTTCATGGTAACTCGTGTTTTTATGTGTCCATTGTTTTGAGTACTTTCACCATATAGTGAATCCTGATGAGGAGATGGTCTTACCTGCCTCAAAGTGTTTTTGCATACAATTTTAGCTTTTTCATTAGGAGTAATTTTATCAATAACCATATTGACTTTACAGATCATTAACGGTTGTTTGCTGCATATATTTGGCAGGTCAAAATTCATGGAAACTAGAGATTTCATGGTTCTTTGTGATAATCCTAGCTGTTGTAGCTATTCTTGCCGAAAGTGGATTTTATGTTGTGTGGACTATGAAAATGGAAAAGTGGAGAGTTGCAGGGCTTTGGTGGGCGAAGCTCATAGGATTTGAAAGGTGACACACTTTTGCTCTATATTACTTTTCTCAAACTCTTTAGGAGTTATACAACTCTTTCAATCAATGCCATCAGCTTGAGTTTTCTTTTTAGTCTCTTCTTATAGTCTAACAAATTATTTTGTCTATGATGTTTAATGTGATTAAAAACTGTTGAATTGTTTAATAACAAATTAAACAAGTAAGCTGAGGATTCCAGGGATACATGGGCAGCATGTAAAAATCCTGCGTGCATGGACAAAACACCATGGTTAAATTACTTTCTACAGGAAGGATTATTGTTCAGGGAAAGTGGTTGTGTATTTGATCAAGGAGAAGCACATCAAAGGACTAGCTGGTCCTTTCGGTCTGGATAAGACATTGACACAGCTTAGTGAAGGATACTTTTGGCCGAAGATGAGCATGGATGCGAAGAAATATTTGTGAGGACATGAAAGCAAAAGTCAGTATCTAAGGTTGTATCAACTGCTGCATATCCCAGACAGACTGTGGGAACATATCAATATGGATTCTGTTTTACAATTTCCTATAACACAAAAGGATCACGATTCTATTTTTGTTATGGATAGATTTTTGAAGTTGACACAATTTATTGCATGGAATAAGAAAAACAATGCTACACATGGAGCTAATTTGTTTTTGAGTAAGTTGTGAGATTGTATGGGTTGCCGATGAGTATAGTGTAAGATAGGGACACTAAGTTTGCTGGAATTGTTTTGGAGGACGTTATGGAGGAAGCTGAACATCCTGCTGTAGTTTCTTTCAGCTACCATACTCAGATGGATGGGTAGACAGAAGTAGTCAACGTAATTTTCGGATATCTGTTGTGATGTTCGGTTGTGGAAAACTCAGGATTATGGGACTTGGTCTTGGCGTAAGCAGAATTCTCATACAAAAATTCAGTGAATAGGAGCATTGGGAGAACATTTCAGATGGTATATCGGAGTAGCCCACTCGGGGTTGTGGAGCTGTGAGATGCCAACATCGAAAGAAGTGCAAAAGCAAAATATTTCGCTGAGTACATGCAAGAGGTACATTAGAAAGTGTGAGAGAAATTGGAGAATAGTAATGCCAAGTATAAACAACATGCCGATTGCAAGAAGCGCAGGATGGGGTTTGAGGACAGCGACTTGGACTTAGCTCACTTGAGGAAAGATCGGTTCCCGAGTGCAATGTATGACAAGTTAAAGTGGAAAGAGATTGGACCGTACAAGGTGTTGAGGAAATTTACGTCCAGTGCTTATAAGATAGAGCTAGTAGAGGGGATAAACATTTCATTTGTCTTCAATGTGGCAGATTTGTACCTGTACCATGAGGGGCAAACAAGTGTTGAGAGCTCAAATTTGGAATTTACGAAGGTGGATTAAAGACAATAGTTTTCTAACAAGGTAAGAAAAGAGATTGAAAATGCAATTGACTCCAGAATCATTAGGACAATGCGAGGAAAGCTATACATGATACAAAGATGGAAATGGGTTCGAAACACGGAATTTCAAAACCCTTGGATACGAAATGAACACTCTATGAGCTCATCAATAGACATTTCATGTCTCATAGCTTCAAATGCGCTCATCCAAGTTGCATCTTCAACCTGTGTTCTTCTATTTCACCAGATATTCCTTGTAATTATTTCCTCCTCCATTGTAGGAAACGCCTTTGCTCCCTCCCATTTCTACCTTGAAACATACTAGGTAGAAAAGTACAGAAACAGTAATTTCTTAGGCACCTGTCGGAAGTGATAATGTCACATCTGTGTTGTTTCTAGCATGTGCTCGAGCATCCAGACCATTTCCGGTGGCACAAGTTCTTTAAAACAGCCAAAATAACAATAAATACATTTTAAAAACAAAACATTGACCTTGTGTGACTCTCTTCAACTTTGACAAAAGCCTTAGCAATATGGTTTTGAAAGATAATATGGCTTGCAGATGCCCTTGGAGCTTGAAGGGGAATGAAGCTTCCATATGTTTGCAAAAGCACACCTATACCTACAAATGAATTACAAGAGCTTGAAGGGGGAATGAAGCTTCCAATTTCTTCCTCTAGGATTTCTCTCGCCGGTGTTTCCTTCTTCATGTTGTCTTCTTCCCTAAGGTCTGTGCGTCATGGTGGTAGGAAGGTCTTCAAGATCATCAACCAGAATTTCCATCTCTTCATCAATTTCTTGCCAACCATCATATTATTCATCTTCGATGACTGATTCAAAAATGTCATCTTGTTGATAGAGGTCTTCTCCTTCATCAACTACATCTTGCCATGCTGCTGTGTTAGTGTTGTAAACACCTTTGACTGCTTTATTATTACAACTGCAGTTGTGGGCAATATGGCCTGTTTTATTGCAAATGTAGCAAATAAATTGTTGGGATGGTTTATGCGGAAAGTGGCGCGACACAGAACTGTGTAGTGTGGTGCATGTGTTATGGCAGCATGGAAATGATCTTCTGTGAAAAGTAATGCATTTGCAATGTGGTTTGTGTGTTGCTGTTGAAACAAATGGTCTGCAGCCAAAAGGTGCAATTTCAGAGAATTCTACAATTGTTGTTTTGGGCATGGTGCTTTGGTGTAGGTGATGAAATGAATCACTCGTTGTTGTGCAGAATCGATAACATCTGTTAGTCCATATCAGACAGGTTAAGGCCTTTGATATCTACATAAGAAATTACCCTATTAGTAAGATTATAGGGCAATGCTTCAAGGAATTGAATTACAATAGCATATGAAGTATAGGATTTTCCTTCATAAGCTAGATTGTGATATTGGATTGCAAATGTTTCAAATTGAGCAAGGTCACACAACTTTATTTTGGCAAGCCATTTATTGGATTCAATTTTGCAAATTCCTTATGGGAGAGAAAACTCATTGATTAGCATTTGGTAGAGAGTTTTCATAGGGTCAGGGAGAAATTTCTTGCATGGCTTCAGACACAGAATTCCACCAGCGTAAGACTATTCCCCATAAATACCTTACTGCAAAAGTAGCATTAGTTCTGCCATCAAAGTTAGCAGCCTGACCTAGGGGTTTCATGGTGCTACATCATGTGGTGATTTCATTTAGTGGATTGAGATGATCATCCACATTCAAATACCATGGATTTAGGAGGTTTTCATCCCCAAATGCAAGAACCAGCAACTCTAAGCTTACTTTGCTCCAATAAGATAAATTATGCCAAGTCTAGATCTCAAATGATCCCTCTAATCTTCTTTTATATCCTCCTTTTGGCGCCAAGGCTTGGAATAGCAAGACCGACCTCATAAAGATGTTATTTTCCTTCATTAGCTTCCATTAATTAATTAAAACCCAACCGACCTGTTATAAGAAAGAAAACACTAAAAGAAAATATAAAATATTAGAAAAACAATGCAAATAGAAGCTCAAGGTTCTCCTCCTTCATCTTTGCTTCTTTGCCAAGGAGAAGGAATGGCAAGAAGACCAAATATCAGCTCTCAAGTGGGAAAAAGGGACATTACACAAAATTGCAGAACCTGAACATTTCCAAAGTTTTCCTACCTATTGTTAATGCTTTGCTCGTTGGGAAACCCCTTGTGCTCAAGGGTTGATGTGGCCAAGAAGCCACATGCCTCTACCCAACGTCATATGGATAGGAGGTGAGTATACCCTCTTTCAGTCCTCACGAGAAGCAGATTTAGAGCTCACCCAATTAGAGGCAGCAATCCATACCTTGTCTCATGGCTACCATCTAATTCACAAACATGTATTTTTATTTGTTGCTTTGGTTTGTACAGGTGGAATATGTGGTTCATGAGATTTCTTTGCATTTCCAGAATCAAAATATAGCTTGCTGTACTATGCAAATTATGAGTAAATTGTTTTTTTCCCCTTTTCAAGTATTTTAATTAAGGAAATAATTTATAATATTATTTGTGAAATTGTCATGGTCTATTCATAATAAAAAGGACACTTAATTGTATTATTAATAAAGTCAAAATTAAAAAAAAGGGGGCGTTGCTTTTCTAAAAGCTTATTGGACGCTTTCTTCAACAAAAGTGAAAATAAAACTATAAAGAGGGGTGTTGGGTTCATGGGAGATTATCTTTTGCCTATTATCAATTACACTTTTGCAAGTTTGAGCATCTACTTCAACTTTCAGCCTCCGAGGATGAAAACCCTCTAGTGGATAAGGAGACTTGAGGACGAAAACCCTCCGGTCTTGTGAGGTGGTTCCATTCAAGAACTACAATTGTGCTTTCAAATCAGGATATCGTTAAAATTCAGCATTGGGAGAATCATCAAGCAGATTTATCAGTTTTCTAGATCCTTCTTAGGTTTGTGCTAGGGTTTTTGACCAACCGTACCAGCTAGGGCAACAGCCATACATCCCTCCATTGCTGACATCATCATTTTCAGCCCTAAATCAGTTCACTACAGTGACACTACAGTAATATATCATGTCCTTTCTCAAAAATAATTCAGCTAGAAGACCCTTGGCCTATCCATTATTTCCCATAGGCTAATGGGGTGGTAAAAGGGTGTAATGTCCCTTTTTCCGGATTAATTCATTTAGAAGACTTCTAGCTCATTCCACTTCTTGTGGGTTAGAAGAAGGTGAACAAGGGAAGTATTTGTTGATGTTTTTAGTCCTTTTTCCGTGAGCATTTACATTCTTTTTAGTGTTTTCCTATTTATGAGGCAAGTCGGTGGAGGAACTAAACGTAAAATTAAAATATAAAGTAAGCTCATGGGGTTTTGGCACCACCTTAAGGATATAAAAGGGGTTGCTTAGGCTCATTTTGGGCATGCTTACCTATTATAATTTTATTCTACTTGGTTTTGGGGCTGATTGCTCTATTCCATTCCACTAGAGGGCGAAAATCCTTTGGTGTGCAAAGCAAGGAAGACGAAACCCTTCCTTGTTCAAGGTTGGAGAATGAAAACTCTTCAATTGGTGGTTCCAAGGGCTTCAAAGAAGGTTATCTTGCTGGTTGGCATCTAAGTCTTCTACATCAATTTGACACCCTCTCCTAGGGTGGCGACTTGGGTGGAGAAGGGTTTGAGTGCCTTCTAGGGCACCAATTGACATTTTGTGTTGATATTCAAATTCCTCCTAATTTATAAGGCTGATTTCTCACTTCATTGGTATTTGTTGGGGTTTGGAAACATCTCCTATATGCTGTGTTAACAAAAATAAAAGGAGGATGTGATGGTGGGGAGGGCTGTGCCACCCCCACATCACCATAACTTCTCTCCTATCCCTGTCGCCAACCTGCTCCATTGGAACACCAATAGCAGTGGGGATGGCATTGTCGTCCCTCATCTATGATACGGGAGACGCCAATGCAGCCCCAACCCTGCCATGCCAAAATTGATAGGGCACAGCCCCCTCTTTCTTGTATGCCCCAAAATATGGGCTTTTTCTACTTGGGCACAGCCCCATAACACACATCTGGACTGCTGTAATAAACAAAGACTATTTAACATGCTCTCCTTCATCTAGGCATGTGATTTATGCATACATGAATATGCCCACGTTTGACATTCATTGCCAGAGCCAAAAAAATAAAAGAGAGAAAATCAGATCTCTCAGACATGGTTGTTATTGAAAATAAAAATTATATATATACTCGCAATAATCCAACTCTCCGTGTAAAAGGATAAGAGAGATTACAGCAAGCCAAAATCTGGTTGCAAACTAAATCTGAGATCAATATTTACATCTTCCCTTCTATAGTACAAAAAGAAAAAGATTGTAATAACCAGCTTCATTCTCATGTCCATTGCTTTATGGAGAAAGAAGCATGGACATTGTAGCAATGGCGGAAGATTGGTAGGCATTGGAGGCCTCCATTTTCCATGATCAAATATAAAACTGAAATCGGCAAATAGTTGTGATAACATGCTGTCTTATTATACTCAATAAAAGAGAAAACAAAATAATGCAAATAAAAGAGTGATTCGAAAAAATGAGTGGATACGGGTAAGAGAAACCCATAATATATAGTGAGACTAGGGTTTAGGGTTTCCCTAGGGTTTCTTTTAAATGGAGGACTTAGATCTATTTGATCTGACGGTGGAGGTTTAATCCTCCACCTAAGCCCATTTAAATATTATATTTCGAAGTTAAGTGTATTGTTAATAACACTTTAGCTCCACCTTGGTTCTTATCTTGCCTTACTTGGAGATAGTGGCTGTCAGGTCCGTTCAGTGTTTGCTGGGCTTTGACACTGCTTGAGAGTCCCGTTCCTCTAGAAAATTAGATGCAAGAATATTTTTGCTCAAGAGGATAGTTCTTTGTCTTCCTTTTGCTCCTTGTGGAGGGATGGAGCTCGTCATTAGCTTCTTGCCAAAGGCAGGTTGCTGATCAAGGACGCTCATTCCTTGGATCCTAAGCTCTATTCTGATTTGATATCTGCTCTTATGGCTATTAGGATGAGGTTATATGATTGTCATTGTATATACCCATCTCTGCTTTGTATAGCTCTTTGTAATTTTTTTGTATCAATATGACGTATCTTCCAAAAAAACAAACACTTTAGCTATTGTCATGTTATTAATAATGCTTTAAATACTGTTAAATGGTGATTAGATAGGGTTAATTGGTAGCTTTCTTTATGTGAACAATTTAATTATCCTAAAAGGATTAAGGAGGGCAAGTATTATTATTATTTTATTATCATCTAGATAATGCAATAAAATAATTGTGAATAAAGCTGTACATAAGTAATTAAATGAAGTATTAGATCCTAAGTTGATTAGAATTTATTATTATAATGGCTTTAAGAATTATTTAAATTAAATAAATAATTTATAAGAGACAATTGTATCTTGCCTAACCCATATAGCGGGTCCCTTGCGTTTAAATCCCTAGTGGAGCAGAACCTATTACCCATAAGAGTAATCCCAAACCCTAAAAAAGTACCTTATTGTGGCCATGTCATGTGATTATGAAATAACCTTTATTAGCCACCTGCCCAATTTTGATTTTGACCTCTTAACTTGTGCCTTGAGGGGATGCCCTCCTTCATGATTACCTTTGGTTGTGTGTTCTTCTTCCACCACACCCCTAGCATCTGTGTGACCTTGTTCTGTCTGGCACTTATAAACAAATTATTTTTGTAAGCCCTTTGGGCCAATGAGTTTTGTGAGAGCATTACCACTAGCATGGCATAAAGGTATTGGGGGTACTGATGGGACAAAAGGTACTTATTGGAACATTGGAACATAACTTTTTTTGAATTTTGTAGTCATCTCATTGTTGGGTTGAGGTTGGTTCATAGCAGGTAGAGCTGACCACAAGTAGAAGAGAAATCTACCCTCCATTGAAGACAAAGGCCATGAATATGTGATAAATTTGAATAGTCAGGGTGTATGCAAGAAACCAACCTCATTTGAATCGTCGGACTTGGACTCCAAAGAAGAGTTCTCGGAAGACGGATACCAAGGTACAATGAAGCCAAACAGTGAAGGGAACTTGGAGTTAAAATCGTGGTTTAAAGATGATACAAAATCCCTCAACAATATGTTACATTGGCAAATGGAAGACTATGAAGTGTTTTATTTGGATTTCAATAGCATTGAAATTATGGAGATAAAATAAGGTTTGCAAAGAGATGACTAGAAACAAAAATTGGTGATGCAAAGTCCTTCCGAATTGGCAACATCATAGTCAGCTTACCACTTCAATTCACCAAATGCAAAGTCAAGGATGCAAAGTTTGATGATAAGCTAGCTCGTGAGTTTGAAATTGTAGGCGGCATGAAGCTAACAAAGTTGAGTACAGTGAGTGTGACTGTGGCGTTTGTTATACTTCAAATTTATCTTAAATATTTGAACCAGGTGATTTAAAAAAATCATGTCTAAGTGGTCATCCTTAAGAATTGTCTAAGCTATGCATTTTAAGCCCTTGCTGTTACAGCACTTTGTCCAAGCTTCCATTGTCTTTCTTGAGTTTTCCTTCTTATTCTTTCTATTTGAGAAATTAGAAATTTGTTACACATCTGCTTTGTACAAAAGTTCCGTTTTCCCTGCAAATTTTCATTGCCAAGTAGCTCAGAAGTCCTTTTATCTGAATCATTGGAAACTTCTTTATGCATCTGCTCTATCCCTATGTTTTTCCTTTCCCAATAATTTATGAGTGAATTTTTCCCCAAGTTCTTTGTTGGAACTTTGTTATACATCTGCTTTGTCCTTCTTTCTCGAATTCGCAAACCAATATTAGTCATGAGCTTTCCTAGTTTTTTTTGTTGGAGGTTTTGGACTTTGTTTACATCCTTGCTTGTTTGTACATGAGTAACCCATATTTCAATTCCTAGATCTCTTCTTTGCATTATGATTTGTTAGAGCAATTTATTGGTGACCGTGGGCTTTGCTTACAAGCTTGCTTTTGAGCTAACTGGGCATATCTGGTTCAATTGGAGCATACCCAGGGCAACTCTTAGGATCAATCATATTGGTACCTGGTTACTGGAGCAGCACCAAGGGAAGGGCTGAGCCCGGTTAATTAGGTCAGCTTTGGTAGTTTGTTAAGTCATTTTTAAGCTATGAATGGTTGGGTCTGATGGTTGCGTCCCAACCAACGACCATTTGGTCTTAAATAACAAGTTGAATGCCAGGGAAGGGCGCTGATGTGACAGGTCTTCCCTATACCAAGCAAATGTACTTTGCATTACCCATGGAAGAAAGGAACGATTTGGATATCTGCGGACCATCTTGGGCGTACTCGGTTTGAGTATATACAATGGGAAGGGAACTGATGTGACATGTCCTCCTTATGCCAAGCAATGTACTTTACACTATCCATGCAATAAAGATAACGTTTTTTGAGTTTTCCTGTTTTGCTATGTTATGCCATGGTATCTCTTTATAATTCTGCATATAATATTCCTTGGTAGTGTAGATTTTGTAGCAAACAGACACAGGAGAGCAAATTGTTGAGGATTTGCTGTTGCAAATTCTTGTGGTTTGGACTGTTGGACAATGCTGATGAGTCCCACCGATGCTCAAATTGCTACGGTAAAAATGGCTCTTAGAGAGCATGGTGCGGACCTTTCCGTTCTGCCAAATGTTATCAAGGATTCCTTTCCAATCACATCACGGCTAGCTTCTACTCTCTTGTTGCAAGGGCTGGTGTGGTCATTGTGCAAGGATCCCCACTGCCTTCAACATCCAAAAGGGCAGTCTGGCGTAGTATCACTTCCTTTGCCTCGTTTAATCTGAAGGACACCTAAAAGGAGAGGATGAAGCTGGTGGAAAATCCAGGGCCTTCTACAAGAGGAAACAACTTTCTGAGGGAGTGAATCCTCTAAACAGAAATGGACCTACCACTCTCAGGCCATCTCTCATGAATAACATCATGTCCCAAGCGAATATGATATGGATGCACAGTTATAGTATATACATTTTGGTTTGTAAAGGATAGAAATGACTGTAAAAGTCTGACACTAGTCTTAGACAGCTAAACAATCATTGCAAATGTGTGTGAAACCAGTCCTCGCTGCACCTTGTTGAGCTGCTTTTTAACCTGTTGTGACCAGTTTGCAGCTCACTATTGTATGTAATTTGTATTCCTATCTAACTATTTCTGATTATTAAATAAAATATGGGTGAGCAGTCAAGTTCCTGTGTGATCATATGGTGTTGTTAGTCTAATAAGTAATTCAAGTTCCTAGGAACGAGAAGAGCGTTTTCCCTAAACTATAGATGCCATTAGTTGAAAGCATGACATGCATCCTGCTGGTCATGTGCTCTATGTATGTCCTCCTAAAAGATGGATGTCATGACTGATCAGTTCCATGGCTATTTCTACTTGTGCATAGATCTTATTGGTTGGGGTTTAACCACATTTACTTTACCCTCTCTTGCTTTGTTTTCTTTGCTTTAGCTCTTAGTGTTTAGTTAGTTTCATGACATAGGTTCCGTTTACCCTGGTATTTCTATGTAAGGGATTGCACTTTCAAGTTCCCTTGACCTTCTTTCATCATTTGTAGGCATTAAAATATTTTCTTTGTTTCTTTGTTCTTGTTTTTCCAAAACATGGCTATTGCTTAGTACTTTTATTTGTTGTAACATTCAGCATTTTTCAAGATTGTTTGTAGAAGAGGAGGATTCAAGTCAATTCATAGCAAAGGATTTATAATTTACATAACAGTATCTACAATTCTATCATGTTACATACGTACAGTAACAAGCTAAGTTGGAACTCTGGAGATATTATAATACAGTTTCTGCTCATACATATGTGTCTTTATTTTTATTGTTCTTGTAGTGCTTTCATCCGAGAGGTTTTGGTTGCATTATGCATTATGTCTCATTCGATTTCTTCTTTTATGTGCAGGTTGAATCCTTGGAAAGAAACTTCTTTCATATATGTTCTTTTGGCCATGCAACTGGCCGTTGTGTTAGTTGCTTCAATTGCTTTACACACTAGTAAAAGAAACCATTTATCATTGCCCGAATCTTCTTGGAGAAAGTTTCTATCATCAATTTCACATTCTGGTGCGCTTTATATACCTTAATTTAAGAAAGATGTAGTTCTGGAAAACAACACGTACTAAACAAAATATATTATTTATCTTGCGTTTCTTTCTAGTATAAAAATGTATTATTTCGCATTTCTTTCTAGTATCTCTTGACTTTCCAATAATCATCTCTTCTTCCTCCACCTTACATTGAATTTTTGCAAGCATATTGCGCAAATGTATTCAAATCTTGAACGGTCTGCTTCATTCAGTTTTCATCATACTAGATCTTTTAAGAGTTAAGCACCATGCTTTATTATTGGATAGATTTTGATGGATGGTGTTAACACATCTTTTTGTGTTATTTTGAGATAAGCAACTTCACAAATGTTGATGATGTGATCCAAACTCGGGTTGAATCTAGGTAGACAACCCAGTGCTTGAGTCTTGGTTTATAAGGAGAAATGTTGTTACCTGTTTGAAACAAATTAGCCAATATTGTATTATTACTCCAAAGAATGCAGAAACAACAAAGTCAAAGTGCACAAAAAGTTATACATGATAAACTATTCATAATAATATAACTCGGAGTCGCAATATAATTGTCACAATATACTCAGATAATTCATTGCCAAGTGAGGACCTGTGTAGAACCTCCCGTCAATGAGAGGTTTTGCCATTTGGTACAATGTGTTTGTATTAGCTCTCTCTCTAATTTGTAGCCAACTTCATTTCTTATCAAGCTATTTGGCTATTGCTTAGATGATCTTGCCAACAACCTTCGATTTGTGATCCTACTTATGGTTTGACAGAGTTTTGGTAGTACTAGTAGAATGTGATTAAATCCCGTGAATTTATAGTTAAATATTTTCATGTTTTAATCAAGAAACTGATTAAGTTGAAGGGTGGAACTGCATGTTGCAGGGAGGAATGACAATAGGTACCATTAGAGACTCTCATCCACGTTCATGGTTCTAGTGGTCCCAAGGGGCCAGGATATTGGTGTGAATACTATAGTGCTAAGTAAGGTAGTGACATCCTTACTATCATCAAGCTTACTCTATCTAAGTAAGATTCAACTTGAGTTTCATCCATTTCATGAATTGATCTGTATGTTTTCATCCCTTGATTGTGAAGAGTTCCTGTAGAAAGCTAAGTTGCCAGTAAATGGATATGGAAACGAAATGTGGAAACTATTAGAAGATGTTAATGCTGAAAGAATTAAGAGAAACTGGAAGGCACATGGCACATTGAGATATGTGAGTGTTCATCATTTTATTATTTTGAAAGAAGTGACATTTTAGTTGGGGAAGTTCATAACCGAACATTAATTAATAGATAAGTAATAGATAACTTGTTGGCAGCTGCGGAAAATTGTCTGAGAAGGATTGAAAGACTGCCCATAGGCATTCCAAATCTGTCCAGGGTGTTGGAATTGTCATTAAATTCTGCTAAAACGTTGAACTGCTATCATTGTGAGTGCCATCCACCATTGTTAAAGCGCCATATGCCTCTAAGAAGTGCAAGGCATAAAGAAAAAGTTGATTTATTTTATTCACTGCTGCAAAAGGTGTTGGAGCTCCAAATCTATCTCATTGGGTTCAAGTTTTTAATAGCTACATATATTTACGTTGCCGGATGATTTCTGGAATTGCTGCTGCATATTGCTGGATATTAGCTTGCTTTTATTTTTGAGTTATACAGTCAAAAGGGGTTGTATAGAAGCTTATGAAGTAGTGATTCATAAACTGCCTTAGGCGAGTTGGTTATCATTCCTTTGCTAAAACTATCCATTACAAGTCCATTGGTCAAGAGTTCAAACCTCAAAAGTAACAAAACTCATTTTTTTGATAAAGGGCAAATTCAATTAATTGTCAAAACCAGGGATATAAGTATTAGCAGTTATAGTTGTCACCATATTTGTTCGGTCATATTTGGTTATAAAAGTTGCGTTTATGAAAACTAGACTTAGAAAGCTTTTCAATGAGCATATATAGTAAGGGGCATATGTTGTTGATGTAGTAAGTCGAACTTCCTGTAAAATAAACAAAATTTCAGAATTTGCATTGGTGAGGTGTATATCTAGCTCAAAACTAGTGGAAAACTTGTCTATGGCATAATGTTTTTTTACGACGGTCAAATTTGGCGTATGACTACTCATTTTTCATGGAATGGAACATCCAAGGAATTTGTCATGGACAATATTTGAATTTGATGCATGTAGATACATTTTCCACATCTCGTTGGAGAAACAAGATGCTTTAATGTACAAAGAGTCCATTTTTGGTCGAACCGACTCCTAGCTTTTGCTCGAATATTGAAAATGGAGTTTTGAGCGTGTAAACCATGAATGTGACAGTGTTTCCTGCAACTTATGTTGTTGGAGACAATCTAGTTACACTTTAGAGTTTACAGGTCCCCCAAGATCGAACAGATAATAGACATTTTTGACCCTAGATGGATTTCCATAAATCCCAAATAAAATTACAAGTATTAGAAATTATACAAAAATTATACAAAAATAATTAAGTTTAGATCAAAATTTCTATGGGAAAATGCGACTTGCCTATGGGTGTAAAATAGCCTCAAAACACCTTCATAAATTATGAAATTAAACCTTTAGCTAGCCCTTGAATTATCAAATCTGAAAATACTTATATTTTTGCAAAATACTGAAAATCTGATTTTTTATTACAGAAAAATTGCTGAAACTTCAGAAATTCGTAACTCGGAAAATACCCAATAATTTTTGACAAATGATAGCTCAAATTGAAGATAAAATCACAAAAATCAGAATTTTCCGATGGGTGGAAAGCACCCAAAACAGGCTCGGAAATATGGAAATGTGTAGATGAAACCCTAGTTGTACCCGAAATCAACAACTACCATTTGCCCCTCTTGGAAAGCCCTCATTTACTTCTGAAAAACACAAATATAAGCTTGATCTTCAATGGAAAACATAAATAAATCCTTGATCTTCAATGGAAACCCCTAAATGGAGAATCCTCTCACAAGAAAGAAGAGTTTTCGTTCCTCTTTCTCTAATCCTCAAGAGGGTTTTCGTCCTCTAGAGTTAACTCAAAAGGGTTTTCGTCCTTAGGAGTTTATTTGCAAAGCTTACAAAGCTCGACAAAATTCAGAATTTTTATAAAATAAAAAGATGTTTTACAAAGCCAAGCACACTTGCTTTTATAAGCAATCTTGGCTTAGTAGCCACCCACAACCACCAATCAAATGCCTTTTCCCACATTTAATTCTTTTTTGGCATTTATTTCTTCCTCAACATGGGTCGCATTTTTCCCTAGGGGAAATAAAACATAAAGTGACCTTTTTTTTTCTAATTTCACTTTTATTTTTATTGAGTCTATAATAAATTAATATAAGTGCTTTTTATAATATTTTTTATGCACTTTATAATAATTTATTAAGACTATAGTTTCCTTTTAACACCCCATCAGTGTCGGGAAACAAAATTGGGCTAAGGGTCTTCGCACCGAAGGGGATATTATTTTTGGGTTATTTGATCCAAAGTTATGTTTGTTATTTAGTATAATGTATGGGGCGTGCATCTCGTGAGAGATACCCCCTTCAGATAACTTATCTATAAAGGTAATCATTTTTTACCATTAGGTTAGAGATGTTAATGGTTTGTTATACGGGTGTATAATGGGTTAGAAGTTGGATGCCCAACAAAACCAGTAAGAAATCTAATTCTCTTGTAAGCTTATTTAAGCTTGGTGAAACAATCAATCTTACCATGCGGTTCATACACATCCGAGATAGGGAAGTCACCCTCCACTATTTTACTTTTGAGTGGATTTTCCTACTAGTTCACCATGCGCCTCCCGCACATCCAAAAATTGAGACATTTCATATACCCGCATCGAAGCATTCTAGCCTCCACATATTCTTTATAGTGGATATTCCCTCTACAATTAGTGCATGTAGTTGATGAAAGTAGGGTCAACAAGCCTATTAGGAATGTCATCCTCGACACATTGTGTATGGTGGTCTCCCTCTGCATGTGTTGGAAAACATGCACAAGGAAGAAATGAAGAGAAAATGGAATGCGCACATTTTGTTGTGTGTCTGTCATTTTATTATGTGAAAGATGGTTACAAAATGGTTGAAGTAGTTTCAACCGTTAATTCGTTAATATTTAACTAATATTAAACTATCATTAATAACTAAGCCTTATATTTTAATACCCCCTCTGAAGGCTTACATTGAAAAAAAGATAGAAGAAGATAGAATTACAATCTTGTTTTTTGTTTGGAACAACAGTTTTAAGACCAAGTAGAACTCCCCATAAACATTGCCTCCCTAACCCTTGTACATGTGTAGTTCCCGGATTCCACCTCCCGAACTCCCGAATTGTTGGACAACCATCCATATTGAGCTACTCCCACAATGCTCCATCAAGTTGTCTCATGACCATCGAAAGGGTAAATTCCCAAGATCCCAAAACTCCCGAACTATCTATGGAAGGCAAATGGCACACTTTGGGATTAGTGTGCCAATCATATTTATTATGATAAAACCGGTTTCATAAGTTGGAGGTAATTTATAACCGATTATTATTTAACACTAACTAATAGTTAATTAATGGCGATTGTGTAAGTTGGAATTCCCACATTTGGAAGTGGTTGAATTATTTGCCCTGGTTTGAGCATATATTGATCTGGTTTTTTCTAATGTTCTATTGATATTTTAAAATATATTTCCAAATACTGATTTGTTCCATTCTTTCAATTTGCATTTTGTGATTTCAAGGGCTTCAACAAATTTATAGGATTCCACAACCTTTGATGTTTCTTCCTCTTTTCCACCATTTTTGCACTTACTATTTTTTTTTATTGTAACCAAATATTTTCAGATTTAAATGATATTTTCTTTATCTCGTGAAGGAATAGTTATATTTGTAATGTCCCCTTTTCAGAATTAATTAATTATAGATACCCGAAGCCTATTCTTATTATTTTCTGTAGGCTAAAGGGAAATTAAAGAGGGAAATAAATTAATTTAAGTGGCTCAAGGGTATTTTTATATTTTAATTGAAAAAATGACACTGAACTTATATTATTAATAAAAAACAAAAATAGATTAAAATAGTAATAGAATGATGAACTTCTATTATGGGGCGCTAAAGATAGAATAATAATTAAATAAAACATTCTATTATGGGTGCCAAAGATAGAATGGGCTGCATGAGCATCAAGATCCAATTTTTGGGATTTAGAGAGGATAAAACAATTTTATATAGTTTATTCATATTTTTAGGTTGGAACACCAACATGGGAGAGGATAAAACAATTTTTTATTTTTTATTCCTATTTTTAGGAGGGGGTGCCAACTTTGGAGAAGGCCTTGAAAGTTATAAATGCAAATTTGGGGTTTATTATTACATACATATTGGGAATTTATCAACAACTTCTTTGTCTACAAGTAGCTTCATAGACTTTTGATCAACAATAGAGGATGGAATCCCTCATTTATATATAGGTCCGAGGACGAAATCCCTCATATCTATGCTTGGCGATTCCATTCAACATAAGACCATTCAAGGTACATGTGTTTAACCATTTTGGCTTGGGAACACTTTTAGGCTTAATTCTACATCCGAACAAGAACAACTAGGGCTTCGGTTTCTTGGGCAAATTTACAGAAAATAGTTTGCGCATGCTCTCATCTTTCACCTATCTTTTCATTTAGAATATCAATTTTAAGGAAGTAAGTGTATTCAAACAATAATAGCTTTTATCGTAGCTGATTTGAGATCAATAAATAAAAGTCTTTGCTTTTATGGCACATTAGGTTTTGTTTTGTTTTAATTTAAAATCAGATTGTCCCCAATTTTTTTTGTAGTCATAGTAGAAGTCAATTTTTATACTACTTTCCTAGGGTTGAAAAAATCTCCAAGTTTATCTAAAATATTTTTCGGGGATATTCTTGTGGTATCAAAAAATTTCCTCTAGCTTGTGGAAGGTAATTAAAAAAATAGAGGAATTTTTTTTTGCAGCTTTGAACTTCATGCAAGGTAGTGATAAAGAAGTCAGGTACTACCAAAGGGAGAAAAAGAAAGGTACAAAAATGCAACCAAAGGTCACGGGTAGACAAGGATCCAGATGAAGCACACTTTGACATGCATGTTTTGGGATAAGACATGTTAGCTGATATGATGGGTCGAAATCCAATTAATCGCAAATTGGCACGAATGTGCAAAGGCTACAAAAGGGGACGAGGGAAGCTCTTCAAGAGTGAATCATAACCAACCCTATCGGAGGACAACTCCGTGTTCTCGCTATTAGGCCCTTTAGAATATACTTTCCTACATAGAGAGGAAGCGATTCGGAGAAGTAGAAATTCATCCTACCGAATGGAATAGAGGATATTGCTGCTAGCTATGAGGAGTACATGATACTCTCGACGAGGTTAGAGATGCCATATCTCACCAATTTTATCAATCAAGGAAAGCAAGAGTGGACCAAATGTTGAACCTAGGCCACAAACTAATCGTGAGAGACCTGTAGTTTTAGGCTTTAGGTTAGTTGTCATTCCCTACTTTTGATGGATCTAATAAGAGTTCTCCATTGTAGTGAGGAGAAAGGAAGAAATCGTGGTTCATGGACCGAAGAAAGAAAATTCAGATTTAACATTAAAAAAGTAATAAGGTTTTGGGGTGGAGTTCTAAGAAGACCATCTTGAGGGGCATGAACATGAAAAAAGGGCTTTAGTGATTAATAATGTTGATTTTCAGTTTGCTTGAATTTTCAGAACAACCTATGAGAAGTAAATTGACCGTGTTCATGACTTTAACAAGAATCATGAAGATGTTTTATTGACTTCTAATGTTTGTGCGCGTCAACAAGATTCACTTGTTGAATGTGAAGAGTTCAAGGTGAAGAAAAATGTTGTTTTTAACCCAGAAGTTTCGAGTCACAAGGTTAATGATGCTGAAGATATCTCAACCAAGCTTCATTTTGCAAAAGAAAGTGAACAAGTTGAGGAAAGCCAAATGTATGAAAGTGTTGTGCGATTTGTTGCTTCTCTACTAAGTCATTTTAGATGTGTGGTCATCATGGATAACATAGTGGAAATGGTGATAGAGTGAAGAACACTTTGAGTGGCAAATACTTAGATCTGTTCATATAAGTTCCAAATTGTGTGAACATAAGAGTTTGGGATCCAAGTATTTAACTAATCAACTTGCAATTGCTTTAGGGCAAACAATTCTGGGAAGGGCAGATTGTAATTTCCTCTTTTTAGAATTAATTAATTCGAATACCCAAAACCTATTCTTATTATTTTTCATAGGCTAAGGGAAAATTAAAGAGGAAATAAATTAATTTAAGTGGTCCAAGGGTATTTTTATATTTTAATTGGAAAAAGACACTTCAAAATATATTAATAATCCAAAATAATAGAAATAGAATAAAATAATAATAGAATGAGAAACCTCTTTTATGGGGCACTAAAGATAGAATAATAATTAAATAAAGCATTCTATTATGGGGTGCCAAAGATAGAATGGGTTGCACGAGCATCAAGATCCTATTTTTAGGATGGAGAGAGGATAAAACAATTTTATATTGTTTATTCCTATTTTTAGGAGGGGCGCCAACTTTGAAGAAGGCCTTGTAAGTTATAAAGGCAAATTTGGGGTTTATTATTACATACATTTTGGAAATTTATCAACTACTTCTTTGTCTGTAAGTAGCTTCCACATTTGCATCAGCAATAGAGGACAAAATCCTTCATTTGCATACAAGTTTGAGGACAAAATCCCTCATATCTAAACTTGGCAACTCCATTCGGGGTTGCGTGACCATTCTAGGTACATAGGTTCATCTAGTTCGCTCTGGCACACTTTTTTAGGCTTAATTCTACATCCAAAACAAGTACAACTAGGGCTTTAGTATCTGGGGCAGTGTTCGAGTCAAACAATTTGCATGCTATTATCTTTTATTTAGAATGTCAATTGTAAGGAAATAAGTGTATTCAAACACTGATAATTTTTATTCTAGCTGATTTGAGATCAATAAATAAAAGTCTGTTTTATGGCACACTTTGGGTCGTTGTTTTTTAAAAAATTAAAAATCAGATTATTGTTGGTATCATAAAAGTCAAGTTTTATCTTTGTTGGCCTAGGGTTTTGATGAAAAATAGCCAGGTTTATCTAAATTTTTTTTCAGGGATATTGTGAAATATCCCTTTTCGGGATAAATCCTAAAAATAGCTGCAGACTGAAATTCTGATTTTTATGACAGCAGTGAACAAAATCTGAAAACACCCAAACCCCAATGCCTAGGGAAAAATTGAGATCTATCACTTCCAACTACTCAAATTTGACGAAATTAATACCCAAGATGGCTATATACATACATATACATATACATATACATATATATATATATATATATATATATATATATATATATATATGTATATATATAAAGAATATCCAATCAGATTTCCGAAATTCTGATAATTGAATTTTTAATGATGAAAATATAGCTGAAACTTACAAAATTAATAACTCTGGAAATACTTGGAATCTGATTACAAATGATAGCTCAAAAGATAGATAAATCCAATATCTATCCAATGCATATTCAAGCACAATTTTCCAATGGGTGGAAGGCACCCTGAAACTGCTCCTCAAATTTGGAACTGAGTAGACAAAACCCTAGAAAATAGTTGTTCCAAATTTGAATGTAGAAGGTTGAAATATGAAATATCCCCAAATACGAGATAAGCTAGGGATATGGATCTGAAACCCTCACCGAAGAATGCTCTACCAACTAGGAATGGATCTCTCACCACCGAAGCTAGGGATCTTGCAGAATCTGACCTCCACAAGCAAGAGAACTCCCAAAACATGCAGCTCTAGGGTTTGCACAAGCAAAATCTGAAAATAGAAGTAGATGATTCCCCCTCAAACAACCTCAAGGGGAAATATATAATCATCTTCCAAAAAGATGTTATAATCTCCACCGTAGATCTGATCCAAATTAGGGCAAATCCAACGCTCACCATAAAAGAAGCCTTTATTAACTCCAAAAAGGCCAAAGAAGCCCTAGCGCCCCCTTTTGGGAATTTCCCATGTGCAAAAATTATAACTTAAGTGACTTTATTGTGCACATGTTAAAAAAATGACTTAAGTTATCCCAACGATGAAATATAACATAAAGTACCACATATTCACCCATCACCTAAGTCAATGACGAAATATAACATAAGGTGAAGATGGTGACGAAAACCCATACCCAATAGCCTCCAACGTCTCTAGCCTCTTGGGTATGACCAAGGCTAAGACTGAGTTAAGCCTCCTAAGCCTCCTACGTAGGAATGGGGACATTACATATTACAATATCCAACTAGATTGCCCGGTGATTAGTGATGGCGAGGTTGTGAATATGTGTTGCTAGTTTCCATCTCTCATTGATCCGATACTTTGATATTAGGAATTTGTTGAATTTGTCTAGTGCGGACATTACGATTGAAAAGGCGAGATAAATTTTGGACTCCATTGCTTGAGAAGCCAAGAATCTCTACAACTCAAATCCCCAAGAATACAAATCGTGAGGGCATGAAATACATCGCGTGGGCATGAAATGCATTGCAACGTGTAGTTCTCTTCATGATTGCTCCTCCCTTGAAAATTTGCACGTTCCACCCTTCGCAAATCAGAAAGTTCCTTTCCTTTCACGATTTGCAGTGATTCTCTCATCACGATTTTGGTTTAGACGTCACTAAGGCATTTTCGATCCTTATCACATGTTTAGGGTCACAACCGATCAGTAAACCTCAAACTTTGGAACTTTACAAACCACAACCTTTACTCTTCTACTTTCAACTTTCAAAAATGACAGTCCTTTTAATTAATTGTGAGCATACTGAACTTAGAATTATGTTGCAGCAAAAGAAATAACAATTCAAACACCGAAATTTTATCCTGGAAACCCCCAAGTTGAGGGAAAACTAGTCGGGAAGGGCAATTGCTCTTTCTTCCCAAATTTTATTGGCCAATTATAAATTGAATACAAATTACAACAAGAGGAAAGGAAGAAAACAATGTAAACACTTCCTTTCTATACTTGGTTGATCTGTTTCTTCACCTTTCTTCTACAAAACAACTCCAACTCCAATGGTTTCTTTCTCACTTCTTGCATCCAACTCTGATTGTCTTTGATAATTGATTCTTGCCTATGCTCCTCCTTAAATAGCCTTCTTCCCATGTCCTCCCGTGCACTACGAAAGGGAAACGTCGTCAAGGAAGAGACGTTTGAATTCCTCGTCTGTTCGTGGCTTCATTTTTATTTTTCATCCATAAGTGACAGGATCGCCAGTGTTTGCAGACCGGTGGTTACGCAACCATCGTTTTGTGTAGGGGCGGTTACGCAACCGCCTCTCTGCACGATAGGTGGTTCTCAGTAACTCTCCACTGACCTTCTCTTCATTCTCGTTTAATTTCCCCTTCAAACCGGTTGTTTTGAGGAAGTAGTGTTTATTTGGATCCCTATGGATCACACCTCCCCTGCTTAGGAGGCTTTTGGTCCCACAAAAGCTTAGTGGGGGAGTAGATGAGGAAACATTTCCCTCACTTGCTCCTTTGAGTACCATTAGGCCTACCTTGGTGTCTTCCTTTTAGTCCAACCTGCCAAGACTCCTGTGGACCTCTCCTTGTCTCTCTGATCTTTTGTTGCAACACTACGTCCTCCTCCAATTCGCCTTGTGAATCCAAGATGCAATCTTCTATGGAAGGTAACAACTGACATTCTTCTTCTTCGTCAAGCATGGATGGCTCATATAGGTGCAAGTTCTCACAATTTACTATTGAGTACATCCGCATGAATGGTGGCAAATCAAGCCTGAAGGCATTTTCTCCAACTTGCTCCAATATAGTGAATGGTCCATATCATAGTGGCTTGAGTTTCCTTGCTTGGCCTTGTAATCTCTCCTTGCTCAAGTAAAGCCAAACCTTATCTCCAACATGAAGTTTGTGTTCCCTTCGATGCTGATCATGTCTAGCCTTATACTTGGCTTGAGATCTCTCTAATTGTTCTTTCACCTTGAGATGGATTTGCCGGATCCTCTCAATGAATTTCGCTGCTCTAGTCACCTCTGAATCACGTATCTCCCCTTCTTCCTGCTGCCCAACTGCTATGTCCAGTGGATTCGTAGGTAGATATCCCAAGCATGCTTCAAATGGTGACTTCATAGTGGATGTGTGTACTGCCCAATTGTAGGAATGCTGAATTTAGGCTAAGGACTTATGCCAAGCCCGTGGATATTTGCTATTATACTCTCTAGATCATTTGCACCAAAGTCCTGTTTACTACCTCTCTGTTTGCCCATCTGTCTGTGGATGGAAGGTCGTGCTTCTCTGTAACTTGGTGTCCATCTTGTCCCATAAAGTAGTCCAAAACTTCCCCAAGAACTTGGAATCTTTGTTAGAAACAATAGACTTTGGCAAGCCAAAATGCACCCATACATTAGCAAATAAAAGTTCAGCTACCTCATATGCTTTTATTGTCTTTTTACATGCCATAAGAACACACATCTTACTGAATCTATCTACAACAACATATAGATAATCATGGCCATGTTTAGACATAGGTAGTCCTCCTACAAAATCCATAGAAATATCTTCCCAAGGATGAGTAAGGATGGTAAAGGCATATATAAACATTCCTTCTGATTTTAGGCTTGCTTGTACAACAAAGTTTACATCCTCTTATGAATTTAGATACTTCTTGCATATTGGGCCAATACACGTACCTTTGTAAGTGGGCTAGGGTTTTACCAACACCGAAATGTCTTGCTACTTTCGAGGTATGTGCTTCCCTCATCAATAGAAGTCTTTCTTCCTTTGGCACACAAAGCTTCCCCCATCGGTAGAGTAGCCCATCTTTGAGATAACAATCTTCAATACCCGTCCTTTCAGCCCCTTGAGACTACAACTGCTGATATGTCACCCCAAAATCTTTGTCTTGAGCATATGCCTCTCCGTAAGCTTCCTTCGTGAAGGGCTCAATCTGAGAGATAGTGGCCAAACAAGAGATTTTCTCTTGTGTGGGCAGCCTAGACAACATGTCTGCCACCAAATTTGTGCTACCTTTCTTATACTTGATCACCAAATGGAACTGCTTTGAAGGAACCCCATCCACTTGTAGTGCCTTGCCTGCTGCAATTTAGATTGTGCTTGCAAATACTGGAGAGGTTTGTGGTTAGTGTGCACAATAGTTTCTTTACCCAATAAATAATGTTTCCATTTCTTTATTGCCTGAACTAGTGCATACATCTCTTTATCATAAATAAAATATCCTCTAACTGCTGAAGTGAAAGTTTTTGAATGATAACATATTGGCTTACCTCCTGTAGCAACACTACTCCCATAGCATAATCACTGGCATCTGTCTCTACTTCAAAGGGCTGCTGCAAATTAGGAAGAGCAAGTACTGGAGCATGACTAATCTTGTATTTCAACAACTCAAAAGCCTTATCTTGTTCCTTACCCCAATCAAAACCCTTACTCTTTGCGGTTCTTTGTGTGTAGAGGTGCAGCAATAACAGAGAAGCCCAAGTGAACTTCCTAATATATTGTATTGCTCCCACAAAACTCCTAGTTTCTGTGGCTCCCGTTGGTGTCTGCCGGTTGGTGATGGCTTCCACCTTCTTCGAGATCCACTCGTAGCTCTCCTCCTCCACCACGTGCCCAAGATAGACAAGTGATTGGCAAATTCACACTTCTTCATATCGCATAAAGAATCGCTTTTCTCTCTCGAGAACTTGCAAGCCTTGCTTCAAATGTGTTAGTTGTTCCTCCCATGTGGCACTAAAAATTAGAATATCATCCAGATATACAATGACACATGAATCTATGAATTCCCACAATACATCATTCATCAATCTCATAAATGTAGCGGGCACATTACATAAACCAAATGGAAGTACTAACCACTCATACAAACCCTATTTTGTCTTAAAGGTGGTCTTCCATATATCCTCCTCCTTTATCTTGACTTGGTGATAACCCGACTTGAGATCCAACTTCATGAAGAAGTTTGCATGTTGAAGTTGTTCCAAGAGATCATCTATGCGGGGGAGTGGATATTTGGTCTTTATGGTGATCTTATTCAAGGCTCGGTAGTCGATGCACATTCTCCAAGAACTATCCTTCTTCGGAACCATCTTAATAGGCGAACCACATGGCGAGGTGCTTGGGCGTATTACCCCTTGGTCCAATAGTTGCTGGAGTTATTTCTTTACATCTGTACTCTCCAGTAATGATTGCTTATACAACCCGATGTTTGGTAGAGGGGACTCCGGCAACAACTGAATCTCATGCTCTACCTCTCGTTTTGGTGGTAACCTGCTGGGAGTCTAAAATACTTCCTAAAAAGACTGAATAATACTATCCAAATCCTTTATCCATTGGTTAGAAACATCTGAAATTTCCACCCCATCTTGTTTATCTTTCAACAAAAGTAAACAAAACTGATTATGATTTTCCTGAATTAGTCTTTTTGCTTGGCCAACACTCACAATAGCAATTTTCATCTTATCTTTGGCGTGCTGGATGTTGTAACTAATTCCATCTTTGACCCATCTCGTATTGGTTCTCCTTTCTCGTGAATATGACATCCCTGATATACAAGTAAGGACTCCCAAAAGCAACATCAAATGCATCAAGTGGAATTACAACAGCTTCCAATACATCTATATACCGAGATTTTATCCCAAAATTGAACCTACATCTTCGTGTTACTTGAATTTCAACACCCTTCTGCACTCATCCCAAAGGATATGGATGTGGATGCTCGTAAGTTTCAAGACCAAACTTCTTTACAACCACATCGTAAATCAAGTTAGGCCGAGAACCAGATGAACCAAAGCATTTACCTTAGTTCTCTTGATTTGGATTTTGATCTGGAATAACTTACTCATCTCTTTTTCCTTCTCTTGGCTGTCCATGTTGGTAGCCGTGCATCCAAGCCTCTCGTCTATATCAGAATCATCCTCTACTTCCACGTCCCCATCTGTCTTTACAATTGTCATGGATTTCTTTGAATCCTTGGTTCGGTTCTTTGGATGTAACTTCCAACATGTAGCATCAGTATGACCATTGATATCACAATTCTTACAAAAATTCTTGGGATCTTTACAAGTATTCAAGTTGTGGCAGTTTGTTTACCTTTTCCCTTCCATTTACCTTTGTTACTTGTTTGTCCCTGCTCTTTCTTTGGCTGATTTTTTGACTATTTTGTCTTTGACTCCGCCTCTCCTTGCTTCCTTTCATCATCTATGTAATATGCTTGCACACAAGATTCATTGAGATCCTTGGGCTTCATGGAGATGTCCTTTCTTCGAAGGTGAGTGTGAAGTCTTTCCAAATACTTGGTTAAAATGTCCTCATCCTCCAAGTCCATATTAAGCAACATGGCTTGCCTTGAAACTCCGTAGTATAATCCCACACACTTTGACCACTGCCTTGTCTAAAGTACTACCATTTAATCATCTGGTCAGTCTTATGGCCAATAGGATAAAAGTTAGCTCTAAGCAATTCTTTAAAACCCTCCCAAATACTAACAACATGATGTTTCTTCCTTTCACAAGCGGCTAAATGGGTTTCCCACCAAACCAGAGCATGACCTTCCTATTTGAGATGTGCAAAAGTAATCCTTTGTGCCTCCGTGACATTATGCACACTAAAGTAAACTTCCAGTTGCTTTAACTATTTATCTAATAACTTTGTATCTACTTGTTTTTCAAAGCTCTTAATTTCAACCTTAGTTTCAACTTTAAAAGGAGCATGATCAAATTTTACCTTCTCTTTTACTTCTGGATTTTCTTCTTCACACCCTTCTACATCTTCCTCATCGTGGCTCTTGCCTATGCCAAACTTTTCGGCCAAAGCTCAAACCACTGAGTCCATGTTATCTTGCTTGACTGAAGCCGTCTTTTGCAGATCTGAGAGTTCTTGTTGATGTCTATACATCCTATCCATCATGGTCTCTAGCATCTCAATTCTACGGACCAAGTTCTCTTCCTCCATTTGATCTCGAACTCTTTGTTTCCACTTCTTCGTAGATATGTCTGGATCACAAGGTAAAACTTCTTCGCCTTTAGACCTTGTCATTGTCATACAAATCACAAGAACGAATACCACAGTCTTGGATACTTATCAGCTTTGATACCAAAATGATCTGTAAACCTCAAACTTTGGAACTTTACAAACCACAACCTTTATTGTTCTACTTTCAACTTTCGAAAATGACAGTCCTTTTAATTAATTGTGAGCAAACTGAACTTAGAATTATGTTGCAGCAAAGGAAATAATAATTCAAACACCAAAATTTTATCCTGGAAACCCCCAAGTTGAGGGAAAACCAGCCGGGAAGGGCAATTGCTCTTTCTTCCCAAATTTTATTGGCCAATTATAAATTGAATACAGATTACAACAAGAGGAAAGGAAGAAAACAATGTAAACACTTCCTTTCTATACTTGGCTACTTTGTTTCTTCACCTTTCTTCTACAAAACAACTCTAGCTCCAATGGTTTCTTTCTCACTTCTTGCATCCAACTTTGATTGTCTTCAATAATTGATTCTTGCCTATGTTCCTCCTTAAATAGCCTTCTTCCCATGTCCTCCCGTGCACTGGAGAATGGGAAACGTCCTCCAAGGAAGAGACACAGACGAGACGTTTGAATTCCGTGTTCGTTCGTGGCTCCATTTTTATTTTTGTCCATAAGTGATAGGACCACTAGTGTTTGCAGAACAGCGGTTACGCAACCACCGAGGCGGTTACGCAACCACCGTTTGTGTAGGGAGGTTATGCGACCACCTTTATGCATAGAGGGGCGGTTTTGTAACTCTATAGCTTGCTTCTACTCAATTTTCCCTTATGAAACTGGTTGTTCTGATGAATTAGTGTTTATTTGGATCCCTATGGATCAATAACAGCTTGTTATTATCTTTTTCTGGGCTATCAAGAGAAATTTCAACGATTTCGTGGACATTGTGGTCGCCATTCCTCAATACAGATCACAATTTTCAACATTGCAGGTTCTGCCCCATCTTTGCGGAATCTCTGTTTTCTGTGAAGTCCTATTCATGGTCGTGTAACTCTAATGCCCACTAGTAATTCATCTTCCAACCCTCTTGTTATCTCGCCCCTAAAAACTATCCTCCCAATATACCTGTTATAAAAGGCTGAGATGGAGCCTTGGCGAGTGCCACAAACAACAAACTCAAAATGGTAACCAGAATCCAGATGCTTGATTAACAAAACCCTATGGACAATGCCGAAATTCTTCAAGAGCTGCTCGATAGAGTGCAGCGAATGGAAATTGTGAACTAGGCCCTTCACACATAAGCGTGCATTCTCACCCACTGGGTGACAACAATGGACTCAAAGAATGCTATTTTAAAAGAACAGTTTCCAACAATGCAGACAAACCCAACCATCACAATGACATCATTCATGCTGAGATTCTCGACCTCAAGAATAAGCATGAGGAAATCAGAATCCAACAAGCTTCCATCCAACAGGAAACAGAAACAAAAATCAAATCTTGGGCGCAGGTGGCTAGTGTTAAGGACACCCCGCCTATGGCAGTGGTGGAGGAGGTTGTCCATGCTAAATTGGTGGAGGAACACACGAGAAGGGAACATGAATTGAATCTTAAAGTAAGAGGGCTCCCCTCAAGTCAGCAGGACCCCCTGACGGTCGGGAACTCCTTTCTCAGAGATACTCTAGGCATACATGATATTACTCTGGATAGAGCTTGGCTGGGTTACGAGTCTACCCTTTTTCTTCGGTTCAGGTCAGCAACAGATAGACTCAAGGCGCTCGAGCAAAAAAACTACTATTCTCTCTTCCCAATAAGATCTTCCTTGACGAAGATCTCACCAGGTCATAGGTAGCAGAGCTCAGACATTCCAGGGAACTGGTTATGGCTGCACGAAAGGAGGGGAAGTGGGCTGTTATCAAGAACCTTTGCGCAGTTATCAGAGATTCTCCCCCCTGGTTGGGAGTCTCGAATCGGGGCTCCCAAATGACAGGCTAGGCGGGAGGGGCGGCAACACGCAGCTTGTCCGTGAGGTGCTGGAACGAGAATGGCTCCTTTTGGTCATCGCTTGACCTCCTTCATGATGCTCTTGGATCAACTGACATCCTTTTTGTCACGGAACCTCATGAGAGTCTGTGCGGCCTCTCCTTGGGATCACGGGTTGCCAGTGGTATTCATGCCTGAGACAAGAGACTAGGAGTTCAGGGGGTGTCAGAGGTTCAAGAGGCGTAGCATGTCTGTACAAAGATTCCCTCTAGAGCGGGATTTCTTTGATCGCCAGGGATGAGTTTTCCAGATTCCTTTGGGTTCACTTTTGGGGTGTTGGCCACCAGTTTAGGGATCTCTACTTTGCAGTTTGTTATTTTTCTCCGGCTTCCTCCCCCTATGCCATTCATAATGGCCCCGGTGATGATCCTTTTCATTACTTGACGACAACGTTACTCAATACTCGCGCTTGGGGATGTTTTCCTTCTGGGGGATTTCAACGCCCGTACCATAACCCATCAAGTACTTCTCCACGACCGCGCAAGATACCTTTTGTACTCGCAGTGGATCCCGAGAACATTGGCCTACACAGGACTTCTAAGGATGATTCATGACCCTTCGACTTATGGTTGGCACCTCTTGCGGCACTGGGAATCACACGGGTTATTGATCCTCAACAGGATCAACTGCTTTCCGGATTCCCATTTCTTCACTTTTCGGCGTCACGAAGGGGGGGAATGTTGTGGATTATATCCTTTCTAGCCAACACTCCTTGTCCCTCACCAACCATTTCTCTATTTCCCCCATCCCCCTCGTCGACCATGCTCTTCTCTCTCTCTCGTTTCATGTTGACATTCCCCCTATTTCCATTCCCTCCCTTCAAGCCCTCCCTCGTACTACATTTCGGTTTGATGAAGGGGATCCCGACACCTTTTCCTCCCACATTCGACAACTTCTCCCTTATGCGCCCCAGTTCTTGTCCCTAGATAGTGTTGAAGCCAAGTATGCTTGCCTATCTTCCATTATCTGGGAAGCGGCCCTTGTTTCCTTTCCCAATGCCACCCGGTCTTCCTCCACTTCCCATCACCACAAAGCTTGCCCCATGAACAAGTGGTACGATGATGAGTGCAAATCCCTACACCGCCAACTTCGGTGGGATTTTTCCCAGTCTCGTTCCTCGTACCCTACCTTGAAAACCTCCTATCGTTGCCTTCTTCGCCACAAAAATGCCTTTTCATTGCCCAACGTCGAAGAACCTTGTGTGCTTCCCTTCGACACTCTCCTAAGCAGTTCTGTGCACCATTTTCTCTTGTCATTCCCCTCCCCCGCATGTTGTCTTACACTTCCCAACTCTATGACTTCCTAGGGCAGCCACACATCCAGGTTGATAACCCGCCCTCTTTGTGCAACTTGTTTACATACAGAAGATCAGGGAAGCTATTAGAGTGATGAATAGTAGCAGGGCACGAAGAGGGGTTCCAGGCTGAATTCTTTAAGTATGGTTTTGAGGGATTTGGTACTTTCTTGGCTGATCTCTTCACGTGGTTCATTCTAGTTGGCCATACTTTTTCCAAATTATATGCTATTGTTCTCCACATGCAACTTTCAGAGGAGTTGGAGCATAGGCACCTCAGAGCTAAGGGGCAAGTAGGCTTCCGCCCTGACCACCAGACTATTGATCACATCTTTATCTTCGGGCTATTATTAAGGAGGCTCGTCATCGCTCGTTGAAAGTCTATTTCTGCTTTGTAGACTTTCGAAAATCTTTTGACTCCGTCCACGGCGCTCTTTTAAAGACTCAGAGACATTGGGATTTCCGAGATCCTTCTCACGACCATCATGCGTCTCTACGAGACAATTTTGGGTCACCTCCGCACGGCTCATGGGGAGTCAAATTTCATCAGGAGTACTATCGGAGTCAAACAGGGGTGTCCCCTGTCCCCCACTCTTTTTGGGATTTATATTGATGAGCTTGAGTCCTTCATGAGCATATTCAGGATGGTGACGGTTGCCTTCTTCACCAGGTTTTGATATCCATTCTTTTGTTTGCCGATGATGTGGTTCTCTTGGCCTCCTCTCTAGAGGGGTTGCAGAGGCAACTTGATGCCCTAGACCTCTTTTGTCGCCTCCAACAGTGACGGTTAACTTGGGTAAAACCAAGGTTATGGTCTTCAATGGTCTGAAGACCTCGCACCTTCACTTCTTCTTCAGGGGGGAGGAGATTGAGATCACCAGCTCTTACACCTATTTGGGCGCTTAGTTCTCTGGCCTGTGCTTCAGTTTGAGACAAGCCTTCCAGCCTCGTGTCAACAAGGGCTATGGATCCTTAGCCCTTCTTGAGAGATAATGTTTTTGCCACCACTTCCAGGACATTTCATCTAAAATGTCCCTCATGGACTCCCTCATTCGACCCATTGTGCTCTATGGTTCTGTTGCTTATGGGCCCTCCTTATCAAAGACCAACTGGGCTTCTGTCGAGCGAGTTCAGGCACCCCTCCTTTGTCACGGTTCATTAGATGGAAGCAAATAGTCCCCCAACACATCATTTTGGCAGAGTTTGGTGCTCGTCCTTTTAGATTGGAGACCATGTTTGACCTGATCTCTTTTCTACATTGCATTAGAGGCTTTGTCGACTCGGTTGAGGGACGTAACAAGTTCCCGTACTTGGCCTATCGCTTCCTCGAGGCCATTGCTCTCTCGTGCTCTCCACTCCGAGGTCAGTGCTTGGTATTAAGAGGTTTCTGACCTTCTGGGGACAGTTGGTATTCAGATGGATCGTCTTCCTCCCTTCCAATATTCCCTTAACGCTTTGGGCCACCTTCTACCTACTAGACAAGTACTGAACAGGTCTATCAGAGAGGATATCTACAGGCAGTTTATTCACACCACTTGGGCGAACCCTCAAGGGGGGCTACGCCCTAAAATGGCCTTTTATGCAGAGCACTTCTTGGAGTTGAGGGACGGTCTCATTGTCCATTTGCAGTACACTCTCCGTCACTGGATGCATGCCCTTCGTATCCCCTTTGGCCAGATCAGAGTTGGTTCCCATAGACTCCGGTGCGAGACAGATCATCACCTTGATCGCTCTGATAGGACTTGTTTGCTTTGTAGCCTTCAGGAGACCGAGACAGAGATGCACTTCATTTTCCGATGCCCCCTTTATTATGAGATCAGAGGGAGATTCTATTGTCTTTTTAGGAGGGTACTCAACCTCCGCCCTCGACGCATGCCTATCTATATAGGGATAGGGGCTTGAGGACTAAAAGTGTCTAGCCTTATACATACAAGAGGCCACGAGGCTTCATGAGCACACTCTTCAGCCACCTTCCAGCCCGGATTCTACCCAGCGGATCACTTCCTTCTTCACAGCGCTGCCTTTAGTGAGAGGTACTAAGCGCCAATGTGAGACTTGCTTTGCTTCTCACTCCAGATCTGTTCATCCCAGGGACACCATCCATAGTTCCTCAAGCCATCACATTTAGGTCCTCACAAGGTCCCGTACCAGGCAACAGACTAAATCTACCAGATCTTTGAGATATAGTACGACGTCCAGACAACAACATAGTAGACGGCCCTTACACTCCGCCGCTTCTTTTTCTCGGTCGTCAATCCATCCAGAGTTTCTTCCAGTTGGCCTTGAATGTTAGGGGAGCTCCCTGATGGACTTTCTTCTTTGCTTCTCTCCGACCTTCTTCCCTCTCTTCTTCTCGCTTGCATTCCCACACCCGGGTTTGGGTTCGTGGGATGGCTCTTCCCATTCTTGTCGCCTTTTTAGGCTTTTTGTATTTTCTTTGTATTGTTCTTTCTTGGGAACCTTTTGGTTCTCTTGCTTTGTATTTACGCTTGTGGGCCTTTTCAGTCCCATTGACCTACTTTTGTGGTCATTCGTTGGACATTAATATATTTATCTTATCTTATCTTATGTACAATGTAGTGACTCCCTTTTTCTTGTTACACTATGTATATTTTCCTTGAAAATTTCCATGTTTATTAGAACATCCTCTAATTTTGTTTTTGAATATATCTGCTGAAACTTGGCTGCTTTTGGTACACACCCTTCTCTTCTTTCGACTTTATAATTTTGAGGTCGCCTTGCATTGTCAATGTTTTCCTTTTCATATCAACATCCAACCAGCTATTTCTTGTAATGATCATGAAAGGAGCTATCTAGCTTAAGATTGTTGTAATTACTGTTTTGAATTCAAGAGATAAACCTTTGGATCTGCAATAGTGCTGAATGACTGTTCAAAGTTCCAATATGGATGGATTCCAATGCATAGATGTTTCTCCTACTGTGCTAAATAATTATGTGTATGCTATTTGTTGTATTCCAAATGTTTTTCTTGATCTCTGCCGTCTCCTTCGCATTGAGTCTACTCTCTTGGAGCAGGAATAAATCAGCTTCACTGTTTACTACATTCTTTTCTTGATTACTCCATTCAATGCCTTATTCTAAGCCCTCTTTCATTTTGAGAGATGTAATGTCCCCTTTTGGGGGGCTCCCAGAAATAGCTAGGGCTGAAAGTGAGATGACTGAAATCAATTTTTCAGATGGCCGTAATCATATTTCAGAGGGCTGGAAAAGACTGAAAATGCACACTGAAACCTGCAATTTTTCCTTTCCTAGGGCAGCGACCTGTTTTGGGAGCTCCCACTCACTTTTGTATACCAAATACTTGCTGACAATACACCCAATCAAGCTCAAAATTCTGATTAATCACCAACAATCAAAATATGAAGGAAAACTGATTTTTAGTGCCCTAGAAATGAAGATATGAATTTTCTATAAACCCTCTGTCTGCAAAATTTATGAATCACTTCAAAAATTCATAACTTTACCTAGGAAGCTTCAAAAATCACGAAACTTGGGATCTTGGGGTTTAAAAATATGACGAATGCAAATATTAAATCAGCTTGCTCAAACATCCACCACAACATGCCAAACCTGCCTTACAAGCAATTCACCCCTCTTGGAAATGCCCTAGAAACCATGAAAGATCACTCCAAATATATTCAAACTCAACAATCAATTGGTGAAGGAATTATAATTTTTGGAAGCCTAGAGATGCTGGAATGAATTTCCTTCAAACCCTAGTTGCTGCAGAAATAAATAAATTTTACCGGCGTATACAAATGCCCAAAATTCAGTAGAAATAATGATCCCAGCCTTAGAAAATATGGAGGTTACAACCATGAACTCAGAATTCAAAAATTACTTCAGCAAGTACCAAAACCCTCCATGAGGCAAGTCGGCTAGGGTAGAAAATGCATGGAAATGACACAAAAATACCTGAGATTCAGTAATC
Organism: Taxus wallichiana var. yunnanensis; assembly: GCA_018340775.1. NCBI lineage: Eukaryota > Viridiplantae > Streptophyta > Pinopsida > Cupressales > Taxaceae > Taxus > Taxus wallichiana. The sequence continues at coordinate 853,771,247 of CM031238.1, read as the reverse complement.
TTTCTGCAGTGAGCTGTGTGTGAGATCACCCAATTGGATTGATGGTTTTTGTCCTTAGATCCGGATACTGAAGAGGGTTTTCGTCCTCAGTAGTTACTCTTAAGGGTTTTCGTCCTCAAGGGTTTACAAGTAGCAATTGCTCTTGTCATGAGAAAAATGAGCAAATGTCTGGAGGTAATCAACCACACTGGTCCCACCACAAAATGGTCTCTAGGTGAAGAACCGGGATTTAGGGAAGCGAGGAATGCAATTCAGGATTAGTAGGTCATGAGATTCCCCTAATTGGAGAAAGTATAGGCCAACTCTGGATCCACCTCAGACGGTGCAAAGTACATCGTCGGTCCTGTCATGCCTCGGAATCTGCATGTTTTTGGTACGGGCATTGAAGTCCCCTAAGATGATGATCTCCCCAGAGCCCGAGAACTGAGATATACCAACATAAAGGTCAAAGAAGGGGTCTCCATCTGGGCCGTTGTGGATGGCAAATGAAGAGGAAGTGGAGGGAAGTAGCAAACTGCAATAAAGATGTCTCTCAGGAGGGGAGAATTACGTCTGATCCGTACCCAAAGAAAGCGGGTAGACTCATCCTCAACGGCAATAGAAATCCTGCTCCAAAGAGTGTCTCTGACTAAACAAGCAACCCCGCCGGATCCTCTGACGCCGCCAGAACTCCAAGTCTCTTGTCTACAAACGGAAAGCTAGTAGTAACCATTGATGTTTGGGAGAGGGCGAACCGGGCTCGCATGTGTCTCCGTAACAAAGAGAAGGTCCGAGAGACCTAAAGCATCATGCAGGAGGCCAGGAGAAGACCAAAAGGACCCATTTCCATTCCAACATGTGATGGAGAGGCCTTGCTTCCGAGCCTTCTCCCGCCGGAACCGTCATCTGGAACTAGAGCTGGATCCGGGAGCCCAACCAGGGGGAAGGAATCCCGAACCACTGGCCTGAGGTTACGAATCACCGCCCATTTCCTCGCTTCTGCTGCCATGACAGTTTTCCAAGATTTCTCGAGTTCGGTCACTTGTTCTCTAGTAAGATCTTCGTCAAGAAAGACCTTATTGGGTAGAGAGAAAAGTTTCCGCTTGGCTCTAAGAGCCTTAAGGCGGTCATCAACTGACTTGAAACGGATAAAGAGAGTAGATGCCAAACCAATCCAAGCTCTATCTAACTGAACCTCGGGCAGCTCCAAGTTATCTGTGAGGAACTTCGAAGCAATGGCTAGGGGGTCGGAAGAGGGAAGAGTGGGCAATCCTCTGACCTTAAGGTTCAGCTCCTTGGAACGTCGGATTCTCTCTTCCACAAGTTTGGCTTGAACCACTGCTTCAACTGCTGTTAAAGGAGGATTTGTATCTTTACCCCTGACCACTTGGGCCCAGGAATTGGTTTGTTTTTGAAGATTTTCCTGCTGAGTTCTAAATTCCTCTTGCTTCTGTTTTAAATCTGAGAGCTCAACCTGTAATTGATCATTATTAGCAATGGTTGTTGTGTCTTTGAGCTGTCCTCGCAAGGAGATATTATCAGCTTCAACCTTTTCCACCCGAGAGGTTAAATCAAAAATCTCAGTCCGGAGGGATTTGTTGGATGATTCCAGAGTCTCAAGCCTGCTGAGAAGTTCTGCAATGATGTTAGGAAGGTTGTCATCCTGCTTACCCTGTTTGTTTGACCCAAGACTGGAAAACACCTGTGCAGCGGGGGTGGAGGGAGACATCATAGCTGGGTAGACTGCCTGGAGAGGAGAAACGATTAGAGGGATGTCTGTAGGACCTCCGATACCCCCAAATTGATTACTGTGCATAGGATTAGCAATCGTAAAATCCAGAAAAAGCTTGCAGAAGCCAGACGTAGGTTACAGTTGGAGCAGGTTGCAGGCACAACCACGGAGGAAGGTTGCAGAAGAAAGGCCACGTGTAGAACCAGGAGCCACGACTGTAAGGAAAGGAGCCATGATTGCAAAAGAGAGGCCACGGGCAAAACCAGGAGCCACGACTGCAGGGAAAGCCACGAAATCGTGGAGGTAACAGGGCATCGAAGGCCAATGAAAACCGTATCCAAATGAAAGGTCACGAGCCACGAATGAGTGAGTGAGGCCACGAACAGGCTGTGTGACAATGAAACCCTCCTTAATCAGCAGAGGCAAGCCACGAAAAAGAGACAGGCCACGACCTAGCAAAAACGAGCCATGAGCTATAAGGAACGAGCCACGAGCAGCAAATACGAGCCATGATGAGCAGGCCACGAGCTACAGCAGTCACGAGCAGACCATGACCAAGGCAGACCACGAGCAGATCACGACCAGACCACGACGAGCAGACCACGACCAAGGCAGACCACGGCGAGGAGATTCATAATCCTTATAATTGAATGACATGAGTAACCATGTTGGCTGTCCTGATCTGTCAGGCCACGGCCTAGCAAAACGAGCCATGAGCTATAAGGAACGAGCCACGAGCAGCAAATACGAGCCATGATGAGCAGGCTGCGAGCTATGGCAGTCACGAGCAGGTCACGAGCAGACCACGACGAGCAGACCATGACCAAGGCAGACCATGAGCAGATCACGACCAGACCACGATGAGCAGACCACGACCAAGGCAGACCATGACGAGGAGATTCATAATCCTTATAATTGAATGACATGAGTAACCATGTTGGCTGTCCTGATCTGTATGTGCATGCATATCACCACAATCAGTATTGACAAAAGTAACGCCTTGGGTGCTCGCTTTACCTGCCACGACCCTGTAAACGATTCCTCCACATTGATGGATCTTCTAGAGCAGGAAATGTAGGAGATTCATAATCCTTATAATTGAATGACATGAGTAACCATGTTGGCTGTCCTGATCTGTATGTGCATACATATCACCACAATCAGTATTGACAAAAGTAATGCCTTGGGTGCTCGTTTACCTGCCATGACCCTGTAGAGGGATGAAATGGTATGCTCATTCCAATTGATGACATACTTATAAAGCTCAGGAGAGGCGGCATTTGCTAACTCTTATAATAGTAACTCAGTTTCCACATGAACCGAGAGATTATTTACACGAAGCCATTCCTATTTTATTATCATCTTAGCCTAAATCTATGGGGGACTGTATCAATGAATGATATTATATCATGGGGCCAATCACAATGTTAACAGAATTATTAGAACAAATTTGTTTAGATTCTTATTCTCATCTGATACATATATCAGACAAATTATGGAAAAGTAAGCAAGCCTCGTATGAAATATGAGATGCTTGTGTCATGCATATGAATTGGAGTTTCCAAAGAAAACTTGGAAAGTGCTGGATCTTGAGTATAACTTCCTTGACCAAATATCAATATTATTTTAACGACGTGGTTTGGTGGTTATTTAATTACATGCCGAAAATGCTTTCTTACAGTGAGGTCATATTGATGTACAAAAATCTTATGTAGCTACGGTTTTACATATGGGAACATCATAGATACTGAATTTTATGTCTTTTGAAATTGAAATTTATTTTTCAATGATATTTGTCTTTGAATTAACTTTCCTAGTGCAGCACCAAGGTTCTGTTTCACTTTTGAGTTTCCAAACCAAATTCATTTGTATAGAAATGAGATATTTGGAATTTTAACAGCATCTCTGCACTTATGAACAGTTTGGGCATCTAAAATATGGCATATTGTGCAAGTTCTTTTTTATTTTTGTATTTCTCAAATGGAATTGTTAATTTTTGTTCGGGAAAGGTTCTCAGCTCAAGATTGTTTTCCGATTATTATTACCGGGTCTCCAGTTGTCAGTAGGCATAAGTCACCCATCATGGGTGTCTTTTCCCTTCTTCATGTGTTGCTGCATCAGCCTGCTCAACTGGTGTTTGACAAGCAAAATAGCTGATATTTCCTGGTAAGGAGATACATTGCATGCTTCTTTTCTCTATATGCCTTATATGAAAACAACTGCTGTTTTTTGAGAAATACTTTATAAAGAGCCATCGTTCCAATGTAGTGTTATAGTATCAAGGTTTACATTGCGAGATCTGTGGTTTACACAGGTGTAGGAGGCCTCTTCTGTCATATACTGCATTCAACATTCTTCTACTATATGTTTACCAACTTCCAGTTGTTTTTCCATCTCCATTATCAACAGCAGCGGATTATTTGGGTCTCTATAAAGTATCAACAAACATGCAATGGCCAGAAATTATATCTGGAGTTTCCCTTCTGGCATTTTATATTTTGGTAAGTGTTGCTCTCGGGGCTCTGACATCCCTGTGTGCTTGGAGTGTTTGAAATACTGCAATCTGAAAGTATGGCTCACTATGATTAAACATTGAATCGTTTCAAATTTCTTTGGTTGAGTGTCAAAAAGGGTTGAAATCATACTTTATGTATAGTCTTGTCATTTTCTGTATCGGGGTTAAGTTAAAATAGTTTAAAATCTATATGCTTTGAGTTTTATGGTTTTCAAGGAAATAGCCAGGCAAAAGATACAAAATTAATATCAGTCCTTTCAAAGATCACAGAAAACCAGATTTTTAGGATTGGGTGGTGTTGTTCCAAATTTTTTATTGCTAAGATTACAAAAATTTCAAACTTTTTGGCGTTAACATGCTTTGTCAATCAGCCATTTGCATTATTTTGTGATGACATTTCTCTCCTACAAGCTGGTCAAAAGTTGTCGCAATGCTGTTTGTAATGTCCCCAATGGGATAATTTCTGACCCCAATCGGAACACCTTCAAATCTGATCTTAAACAGGAATGTATAGAAAATATACTTAAAATAATGCAGATCTGAATTTATTTAAGGAAAATGCGACTTGCCTAAGGGATGGATGGCACTCAAATCTGATATGAACTTGATCAAATATGTTCCCAAATAAATCAGAAATTATTATGTATATAAACACCAAAAAGAGACCAAATTTATGACCAATAAGAGGGCTGGAATTTTATTTTATATCTGCAGATAAACCACTTACAGAACTGGCTGAAGATGAAGTTTCCCAAGCCCAAAATATATATAAACCAACTGATTTTGGCCTCTACAATGTGCCCTAGAGAGTTCAAAACACTCCTAGAAATGGGTCGCTCCAATAGAAACAGGCTGGAAATGAAAGGTAGAAATCAAAAACAAGCTTCCACCTTCAAACCCTAGCTGGAAACAATATAAATCTGCAACTTTGACCTTCAACACTATTGGAATTCAGAAATAGATCCTTGAAAACTCAATGGAAAACACAAAGGAAGAAGAGTTTTCGTTCTTCTACCTAGGCAAAAGAGGGTTTTCGTCCTCTAATGAAAAACAACAAAGGGTTTTCGTCCTTTGAAGTAAAAATGGAAAGCATGCAAGCTTAGACCAATTTTCAGAAATTATAAGATGCAAAAAGATGCCTTCTCCATGCATGGTGACTTGCTTTTATAACTTTTCTTGGCATATTAGCCACACAAAGGACCAATCAGCTCACTTTACCTTATTTAATGTTTTCCCCTTGCTTTATTTCATCCCCATATGGGTCGCATTTTTCCACTAGGGAAAAATAAAAATAAAGTAACTTTTCCTTTTATTATTTTATTATTTTGTCACTAATAATTAATTCAAGTGCTTATGATAAAAATTTATTATGCACTTAAAAATTAATTTATTATGACTAGTTTCCTTTTTTCCATCCCTTAGCTATCGGGAAACAAAAAATAGGCTAAGGGTCTTCGACTGTTATTTTTGAGAAGGGGATATTTCAGTCCTCCCTTCCCCAAATTGTTTGCCCTCAAGCAATTGCAAGCTTGGATGCTCCAAAATCGCTGCACCTTCCCATGCAACATCCTTAAGAGGCAGACCTTTCCATTGTACAAATACCCTCTTATGATATTGTTCCTCAATTTTTTTCACGAACCTCCATTATGGCTTCTGGTTCTAGAACCAATTTTTCCTCATCATCAAGAGGGGGCAGCTCAATGGAAAGAGTGATATGCTGTCCTAATGCCTTTTTGAGGCATGAAACATGAAAGACATTGTGAATTTTACTTTGGTCCGAAGCTCTAGTTCATATGCAACATTCCCCACCTTCCTTATGACTTTGTAGGGACCATAAAACCTTGGTTTTAACTTTTTAGTTCCCTTCCCTTTGAGGGAAGATTGTCTATAGGGCTGCAACCTCAAAAAAACCATATCTCCTACCTCAAATGACCTCTCAACTCTTCGTTGATCTGCATACAATTTTTGCTGATTTTGGGCATGTAGGAGGTTGTCTTTGAGTGTTTTCATGATGTCTTGACTTTGTTATATCAAATCTTTATCCCCAAACACTACTATTCGAAATGACAACATCCACCAAAGAAAAACATCACAACCATACAAAGCTTTGAATGGTGACATACCAATAGACATGTGATAGGAAGTATTGTAACAAAACTCCCCAAATACAACCACTTGATCCAAGCTGATTGTTGACTTATAACAAAACTCCTTAAGTACCCTTCTATCCATTTGTTGACAATTTCAGTTTGCCCATCCGTTTGGGGATGGTAACTTGTACTAGGAGTCAATTTTGTGCCTGAAAGATGAAAGAGTTCTTGCCAAAAAGAACTCATAAACTTGTTGTCCCTGTCACTCACAATGTTCTTTGGCAGCCCATGAAGTCTGAAAACTTCTTAAAAAATATCCCAACCACTAGTGGTCCATCAAACTTAGTGGGAAGAGGAAAAAATGTGCATACTTGGTAAGTCTATCCACCACAACATAAATAACACTCTTACCTTGAACTGTGGGGAGTCCGGTGATGAAATCCATAGAAATACTCTCCCATTTTTGATTTAGAATTGGTAGAGGCTGCAAAAGACCTGCTGGAAATTCATGTTCTGCTTTACTTTGTTGGCATGTGAGGCATTCCCTTATGTGTTGAAGAACTTCTCCTTTGAGCCCTTTCCAAACAAATTTCTCCCTAATTTGTTTGTATGTTTTAAAGTACCCCAGATGACCAGCCAAAGGAGAATCATGCATAGCCTCTAAAATCTTATGTTTTACCTTGGATTCCGGAGTCAAATAGACTCTATTTTTATAGAGTATAATGCCATCAATCACCTTGTACCTTTCATCATCAATTTCCCCTTCTAGGACAACACTAACAAATTGATGTTTTGCATATTTCGCTGTTATAACAACCTCCAATCTACTTTAATTTCTAGAACAACAATATGGCTTCCTTGACAATGCATTAGCCACTATGTTATTTTTCCCTTTCATAAACTCAATATCAAAGTCAAAAGACTGAATTTTACTTATGTGTCAAAGAACTTCTCCTTTGAACCCTTTTCAAACAAATTTATCCTGAATTTGTTTGTATGTTTTAAAGTAACCCTTATGACCAGCCAAAGGAGAATCGTGCATATCCTCTAAAATATTATGTTTTATCTTGGGTTCCGAGTCAAATATTCTCTATTTTATAGAGTATAATGCCATCAATCACCTCGTATCTTCATCATCAATTTCCCCTTTTAGGACAACACTAACAAACTGATTTTTTGCATATTTCGCTGTTATAACAGCCCTCCAATCCGCTGTAATTTCTGTCATAGAACAACAATATGGCTTCCTTGACAATGCATCAGCCACTATGTTATTTTTGCCTTTCATAAACTCAATATCAAAGTCAAAAGACTGAATTTTACTTACCCATTTCTGTTGTCTTTCATTCAAATCAGTTTGGTTGAGAAAATACCTCAAGCTATTATGAGCCGCCTTCGGTACAAATCTGCCTCTAACTAAGTATTGACAGAAATTTACCAAGGCATGTATGCTTGCCAACTATTCGTTATCATAAATAGAGTGTTTTTCTCAATATCTTTGAGTTTTCTACTCTCAAATGCAATTGGATGTTTATTTTGCATCAAAACAGCCCCAATACCATCTCCGGATGCATCACACTCAACAACAAAAGGAATTGAAAAATCTGGAACACCAAGTACCGGGCATGAACTCATTACCTTTTTGAGCTTATCAAATGCTTGTTGGGTTGAAGATGACCAATTGAAAGCTCCATGCTTTGTCAAATTTGTCAAGGGGGCTGAAAGTTGTGAAAATCCTTTCACAAATCTCCTGTAGTAGCTACAAAGACCCAAAAATCCCCTTACTTGATCTAATGTGGTGGAAGGAAGGAGGCCAATCCATAATAGCTAGGATCTTTTGTTGATCCACTTGTACTCCTTGAGCATTGATGACATGCCCAAGATACAAAATTTCTTCCATTCCAAACTTACATTTTGATAATTTAGCAAAGAGAGATTGTTGTTTCAAAATGCTTGATACCATATCCACATGCTTCAAATGCTCATCCCATGACTTACTATAAATCAAAATGTCATTAAAGAATACCAATACAAATTTCCTCAAATGCTCTCTAAGTATACGAGACTGCTTGGGCCGCCTCCGCACCTCTTAGGGTGAGTCAATGTTTATCGAGAGTACCATCGGGTAAAGCAGGGGTGCCCCTATCCCCAACTTTGTTTGGGATCTACATTGAGATTGAGTCTTTTCTCCATGAGCATATTCAGGAAAGTGATGGGTGCCTCCTGCACTAGGTTTTGATATCCATTCTTCTTTTTGTGGATGATGTGGTTCTCCTAGCTTCTTCTCCAGAGGGCTTACAAAGACAGCTCGATGCCTTAGCCCTGTTTTGTGATCTTCAAGAATTGACGGTTAACTTGGGTAAAACCAAGATTATGGTTAGTTTTAAGACCTCGCATTTCCACTTCTTCTTTAGAGGTGAGGAGATTGAGATCACCAACTCTTATACCTATTTGGGGATTCTGTTCTCGACCCCGTTTCAGTTTGAGACAAGGTCTCCAGCCTCGAGTCAACAAGGGCTATGGGTCCTTAGCTCTTCTTGAGAGACAATGTTTCTGCCATCACTTTCGGACATCTCCAAAATGTCTCTCATGGACTCCCTCATTAGACCCACGGTTCTCTACAGCTCTATTGCTTGGGGACCCTCTTTGTCGGGTATTGAATGGTGTTCCATTGAGAGAGTCCAGACTCTTCTCTTTCGCCGTTTCATCAGATGTAAGCAATTTGTACCCCAACACATTATTTTGGCAGAGTTTGGAGCCCATCCTTTTAGACTAGAGACCATTTTTGACTTGGTTTCTTTCTTACACCATGTTAGGGGCTTCGCAGACACTACCAAGGGGCGGGAAAGGTAGCCACTCTTGGCATATTGTTCCTCTAAGGCTATTGCTCTTTTTGACTCCCCTCGTCGGCATCGTTGTTGGTATACTGAGGTCTCCGAACTCTTGGGGGCAATTGGTATTCAGATGGACCATCTTCCACCCTTTCGGTACTCCTTACACTTTGTAGAAACCCTTGTTTCCCCCTGATTTTGATTCTGACTGGTATTTGCAGCAGAAATGAGAAAACCCTTGATCTGGTACAACAGCAATGAATAACCTGGTATTTGCAGCAGAAATGAGAAAACCCTTGATCTGGTACAGCAGCAATGAATAACCTGGTATTTGCAGCAGAAATGAGAAAACCCTTGATCTGGTACAACAGCAATGAATAACCTGGTATTTGCAGCAGAAATGAGAAAACCCTTGATCTGGTACAGCAGCAAATAATAAATAAGAGTACGGCTATTCTCTAGATCTCCAGATCTTATGGAAGTTGGCGCCTTGATGTAAGAAACCTCTCTGGACAACTTGCTATCCAAAACCCTGTAATTTTGACTCAATGTGAAGCTCTGTAATTTCTTCTGGATGAAGAAATCCCTCTGCCTGGCAATAAATCGGATGATATTTCACACCCTCTGAATTGCACTCACTGGAGATGGCTCGTTCCCCAATGTTTCGAGACTGAAACCCTAGGCTCCTGTGCTCTGCTCAAACTTGATCAATTTTTTATTCCCAAATAATAATAATTTTCTTCTTCCCAAGCAAATGGCTTATACTCATGAAAAGTGCGAATTCCTCAATAATAGGAAATCATTAAAAAATAATTCGAACTTTTAATTTTAATCTTTCAATAGTCTCCAGCCAAATTTTAATAATAAAATATATTCATCAAGAATGGCCCCTTTCTGATGATGGGCGACCCCTTCACTGAAATCACTTAAGTTATAATAAAATATTATAACTTTATATTATAATGCTCCCACCATTAATATTTAATTAAATCAATTAAATATTAATATCTCTCTCGATATATACCCGATGCACAAACCGTCAAGAAGGTGTTTAACAACGAAGTGATTACGCACGTGATCAATCCATCTTTGCTAAAAATAGCGGGGTCCCTCGTTGAGTCTTTGAATCTTTAAAAATAGCAATGCAGGCTAAAAGTGTCCGAACGAGCCCGAACGAAAGCCAACTGATCAAATACTGCCAACTGAAACTGAGCCAAACTCCAACATGACCCCCTATCCAACCTATCAGCCTACGAGGGTCGCATAATAGGCTAATCCTGTGCTCTGAGAGATGTCAACTAGAAGGGGACATGACAGTCCACCCCTCCTGAAATTGCTTGTCCTCAAGCAATCTCAACTCCGGATGCTGCAGAATATCCTCGCTCTCCCATGTAGCATCCTCAACAGGCAAATCTCTCCATTTCACTAGGTATTCCCTGATAGTCCTCCTACGCAACTGTCTCTCCCTGTACTCCAGGATGGACTCAGGTACTAAAATCAACTTTCCCTCATCATCTAAGGGAGGTAGAACTGCAGATGGTACCACACGGTGTCCCAACGCCTTCTTGAGGCGTGATACATGAAAAACATTGTGTACCCTGCTCTCTGCCGGAAGCTCAAGCTCATAAGCCACCTCTCCAACTCGCCTCAAGATCCTGAAAGGACCGTAATACCGTGGCTTAAGCTTTTCTGACCCACTCTTCCTAAGAGTGGACTGACGGTAGGGCTGCAGCATAAGGTAAACCATGTCACCCACCTCAAAATGCCTCTCTGTTCTCTTCTGATCCGCATACTGCTTTTGCTGATTTTGTGCCTTGGCGATATTTTCTTTGAGAGCCTTCATAGTATCCTGACTCTCCTGCAACAAGTCTCCAGCACTCGGCACTCTACTGTCGCTCAGTAGCAAATCCAGAAAACTCGGCGCCTCATACCCGTACAACGCCATGAAAGGTGACATCTGAATGGTCATATGGAATGTCGTGTTGTAACAATACTCACACAAATGAATCCATTTGACCCACGCCTTCTGCTGCCCTGAAATGTAATTTCTGAGGTATCCTTCCACCCACTTATTCACTATCTCCGTCTGCCCGTCTGTCTGAGGGTGGTAACTGGTGCTCGGTGTAAGCTCGGTTCCACAGAGTTTGAAGACCTCCTGCCAGAAATGACTCAAGAACCGACTATCTCTGTCGCTCACAATGCTCCGAGGCAATCCATGTAGTCTGAATACCTCACGAAAGAAGACCTCTGCCACCTGTGTAGCTGTGTAGGTAGTGGTAATCGGAAAGAAGTGGGCATACTTCGTCAGCCGATCCACAACTACATATATGCAATCTCGCCCTTGGGCTTTAGGCAAGCCCGTAATAAAGTCCATCGACAGGCATTCCCACTTCCTGTCAGGAATCGGAAGTGGCTGCAATAAACCTGCCGGGTACGTGTTCTCCTGCTTGTTCTGCTGACAAACAGGGCACTCACGCACGTACTGAAGAACATCTGCCTTGAGTCCTTTCCATGTGAATCTCTCCCGTATCTGTCTATAGGTTTTGAAATACCCGGGATGTCCTGCAGTCGGTACATCATGAAAGGCTCGCATGATTATGTTCTTCACCTCTGAATCTGGGATCAAATAAATCCTGTTCTTGTAAATGATCAAGTCATTCACAAGTGTATACCTGGTATCAACCGTCGATCCCTCAACAATGCTGGAAGCCCAAGTGTCCTTGGCATACTCTGCCACAATCATATGCCTCCAATCCTCCGTAATATGAACCATAGAGCTCAAGTATGGCCTACGTGAAAGAGCATCAGCTACTACGTTCTGTGTACCTTTGATATACGAAATATCAAAGTCATAGGCCTGCAATTTACTGACCCACTTCTGCTGACGATCATTGAGATCTCGCTGCCCTAAGAAGTGTCTCAAACTGTTATGGTCAGTTTTAATGCAAAATTTGCTGCCAACAAGATACTGTCTAAATTTTGCTAAGGCATGCATGATTGCGAGCATCTCCTTATCATATATGCTATAAAGTCTCTCTGGCCCTCTGAGCTTTCGGCTCTCATACACAATCGGGTGCTTGTCCTGCATAAGCACCGCACCAATGCCCTCACCTGATGCATCGCACTGAAGCTCAAAAGGCTTCGTAAAGTCGGGTAGTGCTAAAACAGGGCATGTAGTCATCAACTCCTTGAATTTCTCAAAACATTCCTGTGCCTCAGGAGTCCAAATAAATGCACCCTTCTTCAGTAAATCTGTCATAGGGGCTGCGTGTCGTGAATAACCATTCACGAATCTACGGTAGAACCCACACAACCCTAGAAACCCTCTCAATTGTGTCAGGTTTGTCGGTGTAGGCCAGTCAATAATGGCGCGGATCTTTTCAGGATCCATCCGCACTCCATCTGCACTGATAATGTGACCTAAATATAACAATTCGGTCATCCCCAAGTCACACTTGGATTCCTTGGCGTACAAGGACTCCCTCTCAAGAATACTCAACACGGTCTCCAGGTGACCCAGATGCTCCTGCCAAGTCCTGCTGTATATAAGGATATCATCGAAGAAGACCAATACGAATCTCCTCAACAGTGAATGAAAAACCCTGTTCATCGTGGACTGAAATGTAGCTGGTGCATTAGTGAGCCCAAATGGCATCACCACGAACTCGAAGTGTCCACAATGACATCGGAAAGCCGTCTTCTCTATGTCCTGCTCACGGACCCTGATCTGATGATACCCTGACCGTAAATCAATTTTGGTAAAGTAACATGCACCATGGAGCTCATCAATAAGCTCGTCAATACGCGGTATCGGATACCTGTTTTTGATCGTCCTCTTATTTAGGACTCTATAGTCAATACACATGCGCAATGTGCCATCCTTCTTCTTTACCAACACAACCGAAGAAGCAAATGGTGACTTGCTAGGCCGAATGTGACCCATAGCAAGTAATTCCTTGATCGTTTTCTCGATCTCATCCTTCAGCCGTTTAGGATGTCTATAGGGCGTAATCATAACGGGCTTAGCGCCCTCCTCAAGCTCAATAATATGCTCAATGCCCCTGTCTGGAGGTCTCCCTGGTGGAATATCACTGAATACCTTATCATGCTTGATTCTCAACTGCTGTATGTCGGGATGGTATTCAGTCTTTTGCTGTCCCTCCTGTATAGGTGCCAATGTGCACTCGGCAGCCCACTCTACCATGTCGTGACGCATGAGCCTCTCCATCCGACGAAAAGAAATTGTTTTGATGTTGCTGTCCCGAATTGCTTTTAGAATGTGTGTCTTCCCGTCAACATCAAAACGGATCTCCATGTCCTTGAGACGAAGAGTGACTTCCTCCAATGAATGAAGCCACTTCATTCCCAAAACCAAATCAATGTCTCCCATGTTAACTACGTAGTAATCAGCCTTGAACTCATAATTGTTCAAGCGTAAAGGGAGATCCTTAATCATGCGTTCACACCTCAAAGTGTATCCGTCGGCCACCTTAACCCTAATGCCCTCGAACTCCTCAGTGATGAGTCCGCGTTTCTCAACGAATCTAGCATCTATGAAATTGTGTGTGGCTCCTGTATCAAGTAGGGTAATGACCCTCTGTCCTGCCAACACTCCACGAATCCTGAAAGAACCCTCCTGCTGAATGCTAGATAGGCGTGCCTCCTGTATCTGAAGCCCTGGCTCTGTCTCTGCCCTAGGCTCTGAAGCCTCTGACTCTGAATCCTCGGAACTCTCATGCTGTTCGGATTTTTCTGATTCTGAGTCCTCATAATACGCCCACATCACTCGATTTGCCTTGCCCTTAGGTCTTAGAGGACAATCGTGATTGGCGTCGTAGGGGCCTTTGCAGTAGAAGCAAAGCTTCTTCCTGCGTAGATCGTTAAGGGCCTCACGATCCAAAGGTGGCGCTGCTGATTTACCCTTCGAATCGTTCTTAGCATCTGATTTTTCTTTGATGAAATCAGACTTGTCCCTGTTTTTGTTAAAGCCCTTGTTATCCCTGAATGAAGAATTACCTCTGGAGTTAAATCTACTAGACGGTGCTGCCAACTCCATGCTCCGTGCTTTCTTCATCGCTTCCTGTAATGAAGGAGGATCAAAGGCTTTGATCCAGCCTCTCAATGGCTCTGTCAATCCCTCCATGAAGAGCACTACCAATCGCCTCTCTGAGATGTTCGGAACCATAACTGATAACCTCTGAAAGTCACCAATATATGACTCCAAGCTGCCACTCTGTCTCAACTGAGCCAAGTCTCTGAAGTAGGATTCTGGATCCTTCCTGTCAAAACGCTCTACCAACCTGTCAACAAACTCCTGATAGGAAGTGATCCTATCATGTTGTAGCGTCACCATTCCGTGGTGCCACCAGTCGTAAGCTACTCCCTCCAAATGTAGTGTCGCATACCTGATTGCATCTCTCTCCGCCATCGGACGCAATGTAAGGAATGTGTCAAGCTTACTAATCCACGCTTGGGCTGTCACTTTGCCACTGCCATCGAACATCGCTAATGTGAGCCGGTTCGTAGCATGTTTTAGGTCATTATTCTGGTGCCTAGGTCTCCAATCCTGTCGACCTCTGTTGTGTTCTCTCCTCTGAGTGACAAACCGGTCAAAAGGAATCCTTTCTCGGACCTCGGGTGGTACCAACTCCCACTCCTCGTTCGCTGCCATAAGCGTATCAGCGAACAACTCCTCATGCTCTTCACCTGCTATAGCCTCGTCGGGCTCCTGTCTCATGAAAGTAGGCCTAGTAGGCCTGTCTGCTGTCCGTGAAGCTGTCCAAGGAATTCTCCGTGAACCTGCATCACTCCTGTCATCGTCACGATGTGGTGACGGTCTCCTCGATGTCCCCAGTCTCTGAAGTGCTACTGTCAACTGCTGTAATACATCATTGGACTGCCGTTGACCTGCACGTAAATCCTGAGTGCATGCAAAACCTCTGCATTGTCTTGATCTCTGTCATTATGAGGTATCTCTGCCCTGTCAGCTCTGTCATTCCTGTCAGCCATGTTTTCCGGCTGCCGAATCGAACTCTGTTGCCTATCAATCAGAGCACGCCTGCGTGTGTAATACCTGTGAGACCCAATCTGTTCTGGCTGCATAAGACTGCTAAACCCTCAGGATGGAAGGATTTAGCTCTGATACCACTGTAGAAACCCTTGTTTCCCCATTTTGATTAAGTTGGTATTTGCAGCGAAATGAGAAAACCCTTGATCAGTACAAATAACTATATGATGAATAACTGGTATTTGCGGAAATGAGAAAACCCTTGATCCGCACAGTGCAGATGATGAATAACACATGGTATTTGCAGCTGCAGAAATGAGAAAACCCTTGATCTGGTACAGCAGCAAATAATAAATAAGAGTACGGCTATTCTCTAGATCTCCAGATCTTATGGAAGTTGGCGCCTTGATGTAAGAAACCTCTCTGGACAACTTGCTATCCAAAACCACTAATTTTGACTCAATGTGAAGCTCTGTAATTTCTTACGGATGAAGAAATCCTTCACTTAGCATAAATCGGATGATATTTCACACCTCTCTGAATTGCACTCATTGGAGATGGCTCGTTCCCCCAATGTTTGAGATCGAAACCCTAGGCTCTGTGCTGCTCTGCTCGACTTGATCAATTTTTTATTCCCAAATAATAATAATTTTCTTCTTCCCAAGCAAATGGCTTATACTCATGAAAAGTGCGAATTCCTCAATAATAGGAAATCATTAAAAAATAATTCGAACTTTTAATTTTAATCTTTCAATAGTCTCCAGCCAAATTTTAATAATAAAATATATTCATCAAGAATGGCCCCTTTCTGATGATGGGCGACCCCTTCACTGAAATCACTTAAGTTATAATAAAATATTATAACTTTATATTATAATGCTCCCACCATTAATATTTAATTAAATCAATTAAATATTAATATCTCTCTCGATATATACCCGATGCACAAACCGTCTGAAGCTGACGAACACTGAAGTGATTCTGCACGTGATCAATCCATACTGCTAAAAATAGCAGGGGTCCCTCGCTGAGTGCTGAATACTGCTAAAAATAGCAATGCAGGCTAAAAGTGTCCGAACGAGCCCGAACGAAAGCCAACTGATCAAATACTGCCAACTGAAACTGAGCCAAACTCCAACATGACCCCCTATCCAACCTATCAGCCTACGAGGGTCGCATAATAGGCTAATCACGTGCTCACGAGAGATGTCGACTAGAAGGGGACATGACATACACACACCAGGCCACCTTCTACCTACGAAATAGGAGATGAAACAGGATCATCAGAGAGTATATCTACAGACAATACATCCATGGCACTTGGGTAAACCCTCGGGGTTTACGTTCCAAGACGACCTTTTATGCTGAGCATTTTTTAGAGTGAGGGACGGTCTCATTACCCACCCTCAGTGCACCCGTCGACATTGGATGCATGCCCTTCAGATCCCCCTTGGTCAGTTTAGAGTTGAATCTCATAGACTTCCTTGTGAGATGGATCACCGCCTTGATCGTTTAGGCAAGACCTGCTAGTTGTGTAACCTCCAGGAGACCGAGAGGGAAACACATTTATCTTCCGGTTCCCCATCTACTATGAGATCAGAGGGAGGTTTCACTGTTTATTTAGGAGGACGTAGGGTCTTTCTGACTTTTTCAGGTTCGAGGATAAAAGGTGTCTAACTTTATATTTATAGGAGGATTTGAAGCTTTCGTGAGCACTTTCTTTAGCCGCATCCTAGACCAGACTTTACCCGGCGGATCACTTCCTTCTTCACAATGTTACCGGCGGAGAGAGGCATCAAGTGCCCTGGTGAGACCGCCCTCGCTTCCTCTTCTAGATTGGTTCGGCACAGGGAATCCTTCCATGGTTCTCTGAGTCATCACAAGCATGCCCGTACTAGGCCTGGACTCAGGAGACAAACGAGATCCAGGCATTAGAGGGATAATTCCAAACATAGTCATTAGGCAAACTTTCTCTTTGACTAGTCGGCATTCTATTCTCAGCTTCTTCCAGTCGACCTCGGATGTTAGGAGAGTTGGATCTTCCATCCCCTGATGGGCTTTCCTCCTTTCTTCTCCTTGGTCGTCTTTCCCCTCTCTTCCTCTCACTTGTTTTTCCACCCCCATTTTGGGTGGTGTGATTTCTTTCTTCCGGTTGGCCACTTCTTCTGGCCTTTGTATTTCGTCTTTCTCGGGAACTCTTTGGTTTTCCCGCCTTGTATCGGTGCTTACTATTTTCTCACAGTCCCTTTGACCTACTTTTGTGGTCATTTGTTGGACATTAATATATTTATCTTATATATCTAAAAACATGGTTTATACATGACTCAAATGTAGCGGGGGGCATTGGTTAACCCAAAAGGCATTACTAGGAATTCAAAATGACCAAAATGACATCTAAATGTTGTTTTGTGGACATCTTCATCCCTTACCTTAATTTGATGATATCCAGACCTTAGATCAATCTTGGAAAAAAACACCTTTGCTCCATGCAACTCATCAATCCGTGGTATGGGGTACTTGTTTTTGATTGTCTTCTTGTTCAACAACCTGTAATCAACACACATCCTCAAAGTTCCATCCTTCTTCTTCACAAGTACAACCGAAGAAGCGAAAGGACTAGAACTTGGTCTTATGAGACCCATATCCAACAATTCTTTGATTACTTTCTCTATCTCTTCCTTGAAGGCCCTTGGATGGTGGTAAGGAGAAGATATTACCGGAGTAGAACCCGGTTTTAACTCAATGATATGCCGAAATCCTCTATCCGGAGGCAATCCATGAGGTAAATCATTGAATACCTTAGCATGCTTATCTAGAATAGGCTGAATATCAATATGATAGGACTGCTGTGATGAAAAAGAGGATGTATTTCTTACCAGACAATGTGTAGCCCATGCAATTTGTCCTCTTTTGAAGGATCTTTCCATACTTTTGGTGGTCACAACTTGGGGAGCACCATTCTTCATACCTTGTAGAATCACTTCCTTGTCTTGCACTTTGAATTTCAACTCCATGGTCTGATAATTTTGGGTGAATTCACCCAAAGATTGCAACCATTGTACACCAAGGACTACATCAGTTTCACCAATACCAATGACATAAAAATCATCACATACCTTATGCCTTCCTAAAGTGAGCTCAAGTTGGGGGATCTTCTTTGTGCATGAAAGAGAATATCCATCTGCTACTGTCACATTGAAGCCTTGGAAATCTTCCATCTTCAATCCCATCCTCATCACCAAGCTCTCATCAATGAAGTTATGAGTAGCTCCACTATCTATCAACACGGTGATCCTTTGTCCATGAAGAACACCTCTCACACGAAAAGCATGGTATCTAGGTGCTCCAGATAAAGTAGCTAGTGTTCCATCCGTGGGAACCACTTCCTCATTCTTTGCTTGCTCTTCATCTTCTTCCGGATCAGCACTCTCTTCTTCTTCTTCATCATCTGAAATTACTTCAATATAGTGGGCTGATCCTTTTCCATGGCAACGGTGGTCAGGTGTCCATGGATCCTTACATATGAAACATAATTTTTTCCTTCTTAGCTCATTCCTTGCCTCTATTTCCTTGTTGTTTTTCATCCATTCTCTTGCATCAAATTTTCTTTGAAAGGCCTTAACTTTCTGCCCAAAATTTGGTGTCTTTTGCTCACTGTTTGAAGTATTTCTTGGCTGTCCAAAAGACCCCTTTGGCTGCCCCGGATGTGCCGTCCTTTGCTGTCCATAAGGTACAGTCCTATGCTGTCCAAAAGGCATATTTTTACTTTTTGGAACTGAAGTTTCCAAGTCCAAGGACTTCTTAATAGCTCCTTGTAGAGATGGAGGATTGAAGGTTTTGACTAGGCCTCTAAGTGGTTCCGCTAGACCTTCATAAACAACAATACAATTCTTCTTTCACCGATATCTCGGTACCATCACTGTATGTCTTTGAAACTTTGAAATATACTTGTTCAAAGATCCCTCTTGCTTGAGTTGAGCTAACTCTCTGGATCTATCCTAGCAGACCTCTCTATCAAACATTGACCGAATTATTCAATGGTTGTGATGGAACCATGCCCTTGTGTGATCAATCCATGGTACCACCATTCATGTGCAACTCCCTCCAAATGTAGAGTTGCAAACTTAAGAGCTTTTTTCTAATACATTGAATTCAATGATAAATATGTATCTAACTTTTGTAACCATGGTCTAGATGAACATTTATCTGAACCATCATAAGAATGAAGAGTTATCTTACCCAACCTTTGTTGTATATCTCTTCTTGGTTGCTCTGTTGAACTCTTCTATTCCTTCCCGTGCCTTTGCTATTCTTCACTTGACAATAATCCTTGAAGGATAACATCTCTCACTCTGAAACTGAGGGCTGCATATTCTTCACCCCATGCCTTTATGTCATCAACATCACTTGGAGGATCTAGCTCAATTGGTTGTTCCTCTTTTTGAAGAAACTTGGCTCAAATATTTGAGGTGGAGGCTTGATGGATGTTTTAACTGGTCCAGATGAGCTTCCTTCACCATTGTTGGTTGCTCCTTGGTTGCCTGATATATTTTGCCCTGTATAATTTTAGCCAAGTCCATGATTGATTCTGTTGATGCATCCCACATTTCTCTTTGAGATTCCCTCATGCCATTGTAACTCTCTTTGACTCCTTGTAATAACCTCATGCATGTAGCTTAGCTCATATGTAGGAGGAGCTCTCTGATCATGCTTGTCCATTGTCACTTTCTATGTAGCTGGATACCTTCTTTGATAAACTGAAGGTGATTTTCGTGTTTGCACTCGGATATGACCCCTTCATAGGATGACAAGGAACATGCTCGATACCACAAAGAATGTCCCCAATATGATAATTTCTAACCCCAATTGGAACACCTTCAAATCTGATATTAAAAAACAATGTATAGAAAATATATTTAAATAAAATAATGCATATATGAATTTATTTAAGGAAAATGCAACTTACCTAGGGATGGATGGCACTTAAATCTGATATGAACTTGATCAAATATATTCCCAAATAAATAAGAAATTATTATGTGTATAAACACCAAAAGAGACAAAATTTATGACTAGTAAGAGGGCTGGAATTTTATTTTATATTTGCGGATAAACCACTTACAAAATTGGCTGAAAATGAAGTTTCCCAAGCCCAAATATATAAACCATCTGATAATGACATTGAAAATCATATCTGAACCAAATGTGCCCTAGAGAGTTTAGAACACTCCTAGAAATGGGTTGCTTGAATAGAAACAGGCTGGAATCAAAGGTAGAAATCAACAACAAGCTTCCACCTTCTAACCCCAGCCGAAACAATATAAATCTGCAACTTTGACCTTCAACACTTCTGGAATTCAGAAATGGATATTTGAGAACTCAATAGAAAACACAAAGGAAGAAGAGTTTTCGTTCTTCTACCTCGATAAAAAACGGTTTTCGTACTCTAATGCAAAGCAACAAAGGGTTTTCGTCGTTTGAAGTAAAAATGGAAAACATGCAAGCTTAGAGCAATTTTCAAAAATTATAAGATGCCTTCTCCATGCATAGCGACTTACTTTTATAACTTTTCTTTGCATATTAGCCACACAAAGGACCAATCAGCTCCCTTTACTTTATTTAATATTTGTCCCTTACTTTATTTCATCCCCATATGGGTTGCATTTTTCCACTAGGGGGAAATAAAAATAAAGTAACTTTTCCTTTTATTATTTTATTATTTTGTCACTAATAATTAATTCAAGTGCTTATAATAAAATTTCATTATGCACTTAAAATTAATTTATTAGGACTAGTTTCCCTTTTTCCATCCCTTAGCCGCTGGAAACAAAAAATAGGTTACGTGTCTTCGACCTGTTATTTTTGAGAAGGGGATATTTCATAGCACTATCGTATTCCCATCATCGTTGCTATCCCGCCTCATTCACATACCATCTTGGCTTCACAAAATGATACTAAATGCTAAATTAATGATTTTAATTTAATTATTTAAAATTAATTAATTGATGATATTGATTTAATTAATGTTATTAATTAATTAAATTTAAATAATTAAATTAACGTTATTAATTGTATATAAAAATTTAAATTTTAATTAATGTTATTTAATTTATTAATTAATTAATGTTATTAATTTTATTAATTAAATTCTGCATTTAATTATTAAATTAATGATGTCAATTTTATAAAAATGTTAAATAAATTTTAAACTGGCAGTTAATAGAATGGAAAGTGGGAATTCACTCCCACTTCACTATTTGGAGCAATTCCCGATCGGGTAAAAATTAAATTACTTTCCGCACATCATACTAGCGGGATATTTCTCCCGGTGGTCCACATGAAAGTTTTCCAAATGTCAAATTTGGCAATTGACAAAATTCAACCCACTTCCCCACTTTCCCCTTCCCTCTCTCTTGTTCTCCCACATTTAATCTCCACTTCTTGTGATTATGGAGACGTTTATTGGAGGCATGGAATCGTGATCATGGATAAATATTAAGCTCTAATTAGTATTTAATAAGGGTGCACATTCTATTTTGTCTTTTGTGCATAACTCACAATATGAGAACTCGTACCTACTACTTTCTAGAATTCTCTCTAGAAATTTCTTCTCTAGGTTTCTCTAGAAACCTTCCCTTCTAGAATCCTCTCTAGAATGATCCTCTCTTCTGGCTTGCCTATTTATTGGCATTCTACACTCCTCTTTGATTCATTCTTTGGGTTGTATGTGAGAGAGATAAATAATAGTAATCTCTTTTCTGCAGATCTTGTGTTCTTGGCTCTTTTGTTGAAAATTGTCTTCCAGCTAGATCCTTGCCTGTGATTGGTTCCACCTACATGGTATCAGAGCATTGAAGAGTTTGGAAGGCTCTTTCACTCTTGCCCACAATATTCTGCATTGTTTTGGATTGGTGTGGTTTGGAATATTTGGGGTTGAAGAATTTCTTTGACTGTTTATCATTGGCTCGGCCTCATTCTTCATTGTGGCACATTGTCTTATCTATTGCAATTTTGGCTTTCATCTACAACCACCAATCAGGATCTGAGGCATAGAATTATTTTTGAAACATATCGGCTATTATTTTTTGGTTTATTGGTGCAAGACTAAGCTTTCATTGTTGGATCTGGCATAATCTTGATTCAGTTTTGAAGTCCAAAATCCACCTTGCATCTACATAGAACGTGCACAGATCTGCAGTCCAAAACAGATCTGCATTGGTACAGCGCTTGCCTGGCTAGGCTCCAAGCCAGATATCAGGTGAATTCATTTATCTTCGCCATAAATTGTATTGTTGTTGTTCTCCATAAAACAGATTTGGAATTATTTGAGTTCGCATTCTTCTTTTGAAATTTGCAGTCTGTTACCTTCGATTTGATTCACGGCAATCATGTTTCACGGAAATCAATTTCTCCGTGCTCCAAAATATTGTCCTAAGCTTTTTCTTATTAACTTTTCTGAAATACCAGCCCTCTCCTATTGGCGATTTTTTAAATTACTCATTTGCCTATAGTTTTTATTTTAATTTTTCCTATAGTTTTGGAAAAATAAATCACTTTGGTGAGTAATAACAGTTTTTTCGGCCAATTATTACTTTTGGCGGGCTGTTTGTAAACGGAGACCAGATTTGAGTTCCTTATTTCCTTCGGGTCCAATGAGTGGTCACACGATCACTTTTCCCTTTGTCTTAATGATTTTTTTAATCGTTGAGTCTTTTTAAATTAATTTGAGCCATTTTTAAGGGAAATTGATCTGTTAATAACTTTTGCATGGTAGCTCGAATTTGAGTGCCGTTTTTTGCAAAAGTGACTTATTTTTCGTTCTCGTTCTATTGGTTCAATTTTTATTGCAATCCGGGGGTTGATTTTTGACTTTTTGGGAGGGTCCTCTTGTCATGCCTTGGGATGCATTTTTGGTGGTACCTAACGTCCATCCAGGCCCATTCATGTCCTCATTTTCTCCTATGGAGTCACGTTTGTTTGAGCCACTTAATACTTCCAATTATAATGTCTAGAAACCAAAGATGCAACAATTATTGCAGTCGAAGGGCTTGTGGTGCATGGTGTTGGATAATGGTCCAACCTTCACTTCTGAAAAAGACCGCTACTTGATCGAGTGCAAGCAGGATGAGGCTCTTGGTTTGATCGGGTTGAACGTTTTTGACAACTTGATGTTCCACCTTTCCAGCCTTAGCACACCTAAGGAAGCATGGGACAAGTTTTTCGAACTCTTTGGTAAGGTGAATGAATTCAGATTGTTGCAACTAGATGCAAAATTATCTTCCCTTTTGCCATCTAATTTTGCCACTATAGAAGAATTTTTGTCCAAGTTTAAGTCTATTCACTCAGAATTACAAGTAGGAGGAAAAACTAAAACTGATAAAGAAGTTATATTTCTTATCCTCTCTAAGTTGAAGGGTCCTTTTAGTGTCTTTGCCTCTACCTTTTATTCGGCTATGGATGCCCTTGGTGACCAATTCAAATGGCCTACTTTTGAGCTCTTTTGTGATCGCCTTACTAGGGAGCAAACCAAATTAATGTCCCTAGATGCCCTTCCTAGTAGCTCTCATGCTCTTGTTGCTAGCTCTTCCAAAGGCAAACCCAAGTCTAAAACAAAGACCTTGCCCTCCACCAAATCAGTAAATAGATCTCCTCAATCTTTTGAGCCTAATCCATCTTCTGAGTCCACTAAGTCTTTCAACAATCCTAATCCTAAAGCACAAATCATTCAAAGAATAGATGTTTCAAGAAGATGAAAGCCTTGGAGGAAGCGAGTTAAACAAAATAAGATTTTTGTTACTCCAACTTCTTCTTCATCAGGAAAAGGGAAACTTCTTTCTGCTCGAGGTATATTTGCATCTCATGATAATTGGATCATTGATTCAGGGGCTTCTCATCACCTCACACATTCTCGAGATCTTCTATCTTCAATTTCTGATTACAACACTTCCCATATTGAAGTTGGTAACTCTTCTCGAGTTGATGTTTTGGGGAAAGGAAATGTTCAGATACAAGATGGTTGTATTACTGATGTACTCCTTGTTCCTAAAATTACTTCTAATTTGTTGTTTGTCTATCAAATTTGTAATTCAGGCACTGGAAAAAACTGTGGAATTTACTCCACATAAAGTTGTAATCAAAGAAATACAAGATCCTCAAGAGATAGTGGCTACATGTGTTGCAGATCATAGTGCTCGTCTTTATCATTTTGAAGGATTTGAGCCTTCTACAGTGCTTCATTACTTTCCCATGCTGATCCAGTTAGTAAATTGTGGCATGAGAGGTTTGGCCACATGAACTACAAATACTTACAACAGATGAGTACACAGAAGTTGGTTCTCGGTCTTCCGAATATTTCTTGCACAGATGGAGTATGTCTCGAATGTATGCTTGGCAAACAACATCAGGATCCTTTTCCAAAGGGCAAGGCATCTCGCACAAGGGCTCTTCTCGAGTTGGTACATAGTGATCTTCTCACCTTTCCTACTCATTCATTTTCTGGGGCCAAATATGTACTCACTTTTATTGATGACTTTTCTCGATGCACTTGGGTCTACTTTCTTAAGACCAAAAGTGATGTTTTTGAGAATTTCAAAGCCTTTAAGGCTCTTGTAGAGAAGAAATCATCTCTTCCAATCAAGATGATACACACCGATAATGGGGGAATATGTGAGCAATGCATTCAAGGATTTATGCACTCAAGCATGGGATCGTGCATCAGTTTACAATACCCTATACTCCTCAACAAAACGATGTGGTTGAGCGGAAGAATACAACGTTGAAGGAGATGGCTAATTGCATGATTCATTATAAGGAAATGGATCCTCATTATTGGGTGAGGAATCAATTGTGCAAACTACATTCAGAACTGGACCATACATAAGGCCTTGCAGAACAAGACTCCTATGCAGTTTGGTCTGGAGAGAAACTTGATGTGTCAGATTTTCATGTATTTGGGAGTAAGGCATGGGCATTTATTCCTGATGAAAAATGCAAGTCTATGGAGAAGAAAAGTCGACCACTTATTTTTGTTGGCTATTGTGAGACTATTAAGGCTTATCGCCTTCATGACCCCATCACTAATAATGTTTTGTTTCGGGAGTTTGTTTTGATGAGAGTGACTCTTCTATGGAGACTTCATCTCTTGACACTCCATCCCTTTTTCCTCCTAATATGTTTCTAGATGATGATGATGAGGACCCAGTTGATGCACATGTACAACCTCCTCCTCCACATGCTTCTCAGGCTTTGCCCAAATGGGGTCAATCCACTTTGGATTCCGCAGGTCCTATGGTTGGTGATCCTTTAGTTCCTCGTCAAACTCGCTCACAGATTTCTGGTATGGCTGTTGTTAGTCATGTTATTTCAGATGATCCAGTTCACTTTTCTAATGCTATTGCCAAACCGTAAATGGGAGATCTAGCTATGCGGGAAGAGTATTCTTCACTTATGAAGAATCACACTTGGGATTTAGTTCCTCTTCCTAAAGGAAGAAAACTTGTGCGATGCAAATGGGTCTATAAGACCAAGTATGCAGCAGATGGTTTTGTTGATCGGTACAAGGCTCACTTAGTTGCAAAGGGTTTTTCACAAGTTGAGGGATTGATTACTCTGAGACTTTTTCCCCTGTAGCTAAGATGGATTATATTCGAGTTGTGCTCTCTCTTGCTGCAACTAATCATTGGCCCGTATACCAGATGGATGTAAAGAGTGCATTCTTGCATGGTGATCTTCATGAGGAGATATATATGGAGTAACCTCCAGGTTTTGTGCAGGATCCTTCACTCGTTTGCAGATTCCGTTGTTCTCTCTATGGTCTCAAACAAGCTCCACGAGCTTGGTATGAAAAGATGGATTCTTTTTTGCTCTCTTATGGATTTCTTCGGTGCCACTCAGACCCTAATGTCTACATTCAACGGAATGGGGATACTATTCTGATACTAGTCCTATATGTTGATGATCTCATCCTCATTGGCAATTCAGATTCCCTCATTCGAGACATTCAACAAGTTGATGGAGCATTTTGACATGACCGATATGGGACTTCTGCATTATTTCCTTGGTTTGCAAGTTCAAACTTCTGAAGGAATCTCTATTGACAACAAAAGTATGCTCATGATTTACTTCATCGGTTTCATATGGCAAATTGCAAGCCTACTCCTAATCCATTTCAGTCAGGTGTTGTTTTATCTGCTGATTGTAAGACTCCTCTAGTTGATCCCACATTATACTTGGCAACTTGTAGGAAGTCTTCTCTACTTGACACACACTCGCCCCGACATCACATTTGTTGTTAACCTTGTCTCTCGCTTTGCACATGAGCCTCATGAGAGTCATTGGAAAGCGGCTAAGCATATTTTGCACTATCTTCGGGGAACTTTGCACTATGGCATACAATACACACCACGAGTTCTTCACAACTCATTGGATATACCGACTCAGATTGGGCAGGTGATGTTGACACTCGCAAATCTACCTCTGGATTTGTTTATCATCTTGGTTTTGGTCCAATTGCTTGGGGATGTAAGAAGCAAACGCTATTGCATTATCTTCTATTGAGGCTGAATATCGAGGTGCAGTTCGAGCTAGTCAGGAGGCTATTTGGCTTCGACAACTACTTGATGAGTTTGGTCTTCCACAATCTGTTCCTACTACTCTTTGGTGTGATAACCAGTGTCTTTGCTATTTCTCGCAATCCGGTCAAGCATCAGCGTACGAAACATATTGAGATACACATGCGCTTCATTTGACAATTGATATAGGATGAAGTCCTTTCACTTGATTTTGTGCCTACTGTTGACCAGGTTGCCGACATCTTCACTAAACCTTTAACAACTCCTCGTTATATTCATTTGCGAGACTTGCTTAGGGTGAAGGAAGTTGTCCTTAGGGGGATTCTTCATGAAGTCCTCTTTGTTATGTACATGGGTACTTGTATGCACCCAAAATTACACGTGCAACATTGTCGGAAACAGTTCAAAAGTCCCTAATGGTGATTCATGTCTTTTCCAAAGGTATTCGAGCTCCTTAACCTCTTTGCAACTTATATTTGTTGCCTAGTTTACCTTAGACATTTCTTGCTTTTCTACAACTTCCCGCACCATTTCGCCTTAGTTTTGGCCTTTAGTTACAAAACCACCACCTGCCTAGGCAACGGTCTGTAATCGCCACCCGGGAAGGGCGGCGGTCTGTCTGGTAATTTTCCCGAACCCTTCATGTGCGAATTAGATGTGTGTTGCTTCACTTCATTTCACCTTAAGAGCATGTTTCTCAATCATTTTAGCTGATTTTAAGCTTGACTGACTTGTGGCAATATCCTCTTTCACTTGTAATTTGTAATTGACTATTCAAACTTCCCCTTCATGTGTTGATGTGGCACCCCATTGCTGCCAAGTGTGATAGTGCACAACCCAACCAACCTTCTATAAATTCATTGCTTGTTCTCAAGCAAAAGGCGGAGAATTTTGTAGTGCATTGCTATGTGATGCTTTCTTCTGATCTCGCTAGAGATTACACAATCAAGCTCTGTTCACTTGTATTGTTCTTCCTCTGCTTGCATTGCCACCAGATTGCCTAATAAGCCATTACTTGCTCCAGCACCTTCTTCTAGCTTCCTCTGCATTCCCAGCTCCTTGGACTCACGTGGACACCGAAGGACGAAAAAGAATACTGAGGGGACACAAAAGCACACCACAATTGGATTGCCACAACATTGCAATTACCAGGTTGGGGTTGTAATTGGGTTTCATCATTTCTTTATTTCTTTTTTTGTGAAATCTGCATACACATTATTTACTACAGTAGAAAAAGGCATTTCCATTTTCATTGTTGTAATCATTGAATAGTTACAGTAGATCATTTCCTTCAACAAAGCTTTCTTAGGATAGATAGCTTCCTTTGCCTATCTCTGTAGATTTGCAAAGAGGTGATTTTGGAAGAAAGCTTCTATGTTAATTTAGAAATCAACGAAGCATCATTTCATTTAAAAGATCCTCCATAAAAGCTTTCTTTACTTTTTCCGGGGAAGTTACAGGGGAAGAAAAAGCTTCTGAGAAGCTTTGATTTCTTCTCGTGCCTCTGAGGCAAAAAAAGAGGATCCACATACATCATTAAAAATCTTTCATTTGATTAGACTAGATTATATTTCTACTACACAGATAAACAACTACATGTGGTTTGTTTGTTTTAGGATTTACTAATTAAATTGGAAGCACTTTATTTCCTCTGTACGTATTGTTATTCCAGAAAAGCAGGAAAATATTTATTTTAATTAGATTAGTTGCTTTGTATTGTTTCATTTTCCTTATATTGCAAAATATAAAAACATAGTGTAATCTTTGCTTATTTAGATTAGATTGTTATTTGCTTTGATTAGATTAAAATCACACAAATGCACACATGACCATTTTCGGACCACAACCAGAAAGAATTTACGGTTGTGATCTAGCGATCCCCAACCAAACAGGCCCGAAGACCAATTAGATTTATACACCGGATTACTTCATTGTTTTTTAGAACATCCCCACATCCGCCGGATATTGTCGGACAATTAAACGTCCTCAATAGAGATGCTTACAGAGCTTTTGCATTTTGGACCAACCAACTAATCTGTCCCATAGATCTCGCAAAACCACACCTCTCTCACTTATTCCATGACCTTTTTGGAAATCATTACGAGGCACCCATTGGTTTTCCATGTATCCCGCAACCATTGGAAGGGATCTCTGTGGAGCTCGATATTGATTGGAGTCTTCGTGTGGCTATCCTTTCCGATCTGTTCATTAGACCCCTTGAGTTAGAAGGGGCCTTTCTTGCCTTTGACGAGAAATCCCGATATTGGATGTCAAGGGCATTGTCTTACCTTGATAACTTGTCCATCCCATTTCCGCATATTTTCGTCCACATCACATTTTGCTACGGTAGCCACCCACATATTCTACATCATCAAATCCCGGCACGACCTCGGGAGGTCGAGTGCGATTGAAGGTCGCGTGTCGATTTTCATTCGTAATAAAGCACCTAATATGGCCTAGTAGCCGAGACACATTTTTGTTCCCACCTTCCTAATTCTTCGCTTAAGGGAGGGTGTTAGGATAAATATTAAGCTCTAATTAGTATTTAATAATGGTGCACATTCTATTTTGTCTTTTGTGCATAACTCATAATGTGAGTATTTGTACCTACTTCTACTTCTAGAATTCTCTCTAGAAATTTCTTCTCTAGGTTTCTCTAGAAACCTTCCCTTCTAGAATCCTCTCTAGAATGCTCTTCTCTCTTTTCGCTTGTCTATTTATTGGCATTCTACACTCCTATTTGATTCATTCTTTGGGTTGTATGTGAGAGAGATAAATAATAGTAATCTCTTTTATGCAGATCTTGTGTTCTTGGCTCTTTTGTTGAAATTGTCTTCCAACTAGATCCTTGCTTGTGATTGGTTCCACCTTCAATCGTTTAACTTCTTCTTCCCTTCTTCACGTGTACATGAGACACTTATTCTTGGCATGCACGACTGGAAGCTTCCAATCCATGGTGGAGGATTGCAAGTAGAAGAACAAGAAAACTCAAGATTATTTCACCGTCAATCAGAATTCTCGGCAACGGTAAATGAATGAGTTTCAGTTACACAAAGCATAATGTGGGGAAAGAATGATTTGATTACTCCAAGGCTTCATGAATGCAAGAGAAGAGCAACTCAGTATTGAAGAGCACACTTGGAGAGAGCAAATCTGCGCATGAGAGGAGAAAGACTCAGAGAATGCATTGGATAGAAGCTTGCAACCTTGCACAAAGCTCAGACCTGTGCATAAACAAAGAGAAGAGATAAGTCCAAAGTCTATGCTGGAGGAGAGGAATGCGTTAAAACCAACAGCTGAAGCTTACATTGGAGAAATAAAAACCAGCATGGAGGAGTAAATAGAGAAAGTATGCGCCAAAGTCCAAGCCAATGAGGAGGAAGGAGCCAAATACCTGCATACCAATAAAGAAAGACAAATAAGCAAAGTCCGTGCTAAAGTCATGCAAAGAAGAAGAAAATGACAGTGCATATGTCAGAGATTACATTGCAAGATTCCAGACTTGTGCACCAATAGAGAGGTGTGAGAATGTGTATAAATAGAGATATAGAAATCTGCTTAAGAGAAACCAGAACCTGCGCAGGAGGAGAATAGAGGTTAGTGTTTGCAAATAAGTCAAAGATCTCAAACTTGCATTGGAAGAAGCATAATAAATCTGGGTGCTAGGAGACACAAAAGAAGTCAGAAAGACTAAATATATGGAAGAAAATACAAAGAGGCGCTAATAGACAAAGCGCACAATGAAGAGAGCCTGCACATTAAATAGTTAGCGTTCAAGGAAAATACAGCCCAGACAAAGCTTGAACCAGCGCCCAATAAGATCATTCAGACCTGTAAAAGAAGACGAAACACCATCATTAGAAGACAAAATACAAATCAGAAGCTTGTGCACAAAGCTCAGACCTGCAAAATTAATAAAGAGAAAGAAGCAAATGCGGAAAACAAGATGATTATATTCTCTTTTCAACATTGGCTGGAGCATTCTTTCCTGATGTCTTCATTTATTCCCTCCAGCACAGGTCTGAGCTAAGTATATGATAGTGAAACACAAGCAAACAAAGAAAACAAGCCCACACGTGAAGAGGAAATTGTCTCAAACTTGTGCCAGCGTGGCACGTGAAAAGGAGAAGTTGAAGCCAACATGAGACACAACCGGGAAAATGAGCAACCAGGAAGAAGTTGTCTCAATGCAAGCAAGGTTGCAAACCCGCACAAAGTAAAAACTTGAAAATCCATTTTGGAGGTAACGAAAGGCCAAGCCAGGAGTGTTCCACGAGTGAGCAAGAGGATTTTTTCCACTAAGCATGGAATTTTGCACCAATTCATAGTACCTACACCTCTTAGCAAAATGGCGTTGTTGAGCGGAAAAACAAAATACTCAAGGAAATAAGAAATTGATGATACAATCTAAGGACTTAGCACTCGAGTTCTTGACTGAGGTAGTAAATTGTGCAAATCATATATCTAGAACTGTATTCCCCACAAGGCAGTGTACAATAAGACTCTTGAAGAAGCTTGATGAGGTATCAGCTACAAAGTCCTCTCCACCTATGGCTTCTCCTCTTGCACCTGATAGGGAGTGCTTAGTTATTGATAATGATGACGAAACCCGTGATGATATTGCTCCACCGCCTCTTCTTGCTCCATAGTCCATGTCTAAGTGGGTCCAATCTACTTTGCAAGCAGCTGGTGATTTGGTTGGTGTTCCTTTAGATCTATGTCGTATTCGTGCTCAAACATCTGTATCGCTCTTATGAGCGAAGCCATTTCTAATGATCAAGTGTTGTTTTCTAAGGCGACAAGAAAACCTAAATGGGATGTTCTTATGCAAGATTAATATTCTTCACTAACGAAGAATAACATGTGCGAATTAGTTCTTCTTCCTAAGGAAAAAAACTCGTGTTATAAATGGGTCTATAAGACCAAATATGCAGTAGATGGTTCTGTAGATAAGCACAAGGCTTGTCTTGTAGCTAAGGGTTTCTCACAAGTCAAGGGGTGGATTACTTTGATACTTTTTCTCCGGTTGTAAAGATTAATTCAATTCGCCTTGTTCTCTCCCTCCTTGCATCACATGAATGGCCAATATAGCGAGATGGACATGAAGAGGTCTTTCTATATGTTGATCTCCAAGAGGAGATCTATATGGAACAACGTCGGGGTTTTGTGTAGGATCCTTCACTTGTCCGGAGGTACTATCGTTGTCTATATGGGCTCAATACAAGAAGATGGATAAATTTTTGTTGAGTTCTAGCTTCTATCGGTGTGAATCTGATCACAATGTTTACATCCTGAAGCATGGCGGGGATATTTTAATCTTGGTTCTATATGTTGACGATCTCATCGTCACAAGCATTTTAAACTCTATGGTTTACGAAATTAAGCACAAGTTGAAAGCTTAGTTTGATATGACATATATAGGGTTGCACCACTACTTTCTTGACCTCTAGGTTCATCAATCTCCTGAAGGTATTTCTATTGGGCAACAAAATGTAATGTTCCCTTTTCCAAACAACAATTAATGAGGCAAGTTGAATAGCTTTTAATCCACTCCCCTTGGATTAAAAGATAATTAATTGATTTGTGCTAATGAATTAAAATTAAAATATTATTTATTTTGTGCAAGTCAAAATAAAAGGGAAAAATCGATTTATTATGGGCCAATTAAATATCATTTGAAATAAATCGATTTATTTGGAGAAAAGAAAATAAATGGAAGGCAAGTCGATTTCCTTTAGAATTAATTAATTATTATTTATGGGTAAATCGACTTTATTTGGCAAAAGTCGATTCCTTTTGGGCATCAATTATTATATTTAATTCTCCCATGTATTTAATTTGCAAATGTTTTAGAGGGAATTAACATTTCAAATTTGGAGTTTGACTTTTTCAGGCCATGTGGACTATTTGAAATTCAAATCTCTCCTCTCTAGAAGGTGGCGCCAAAAAGGAGGAAAACATTGGAGATGCACAAGGACAAATCTATAAAAGGAGATGATGGGCACCCCTTTTTGCATGTTGACGGTTTTTGAAACTTATCTTCATGCTTGAAGAGGGATGTATGCCCACTCATGATCACAAAATAAAAGGTGTTTATTAACACCACCCAAGTGTGAAGTGTGTGTTAACCTTTCAAGCTATTTTGATAAGTTTCTTGCATATTATTATCATAGTTGAAAGGCGCCTTGTTTTGGGAGATGATTTGCATGTTTATGGAGCTCTAAATGATGATTTTATGAAGTATACTTGCTGCTGGTTCTTCTATATCAAATCGACTTGTTTGGGAGTGATATTTGCATCATTTGAAGATCTTACTTGTGCCTAAAACTTGCTGGTTATTTCCAGATTTATTGTTGCCCAAATCGACTTGGTTGAGGGCTTATGTGGTATGATTTCATGGTGTTTTGAATGAACTTTCAGATCTGATTTATATCTGCATTTATTTCCAAGTATTGGTGCATGCTTTGATAGTGTTTTGGCCCATTTTAACTGCTGGAAATTATCTAAGACAAATCGACTTGATTGGAGGAGTTATATTATATTCTATGAGGGTTTATTGACAAGTTTGCAGGTTGTGTATGTTCAGAAATTTATTGTGCATTGTGAAGGTGAAATTCCAAGGGTTTGAAGGTGGTTTAAGGCTGGAAATTAATTATTTGAATTTCCTAACCCTAGTCGACTTGCACATAGATTTTCAGGGCTGTTTTGAAGTGGTATTTGTTGACGGAAAAATCAGATTTATAGTTTGTTGGAAAGATTTAATTTTTAGCTTTCATTTGCAAGTGGTTTCATTGAAGTGTGAAGGGTATTGTGCAAGTTATAAATTATTGAAGTTCTGCTGGTTTTTCAGAAGTTTTTAATTAATATTCTACTGCTGCAAATTATTATGGTTAATGAAGTGTCATCTCCAACTAGTTAGCCCATCTAAACCCATCACCTTGGCTCACTCCAACCCCATTTGGGTTGTATTGAAGCCGACATTGGGTTAGTTGAGGTGAACCTAGAAGGGTTTGCTCTTCTAAGTTTACTTTGCAAGTAGTAATTTTCAGATTTTAATTAATATCCCAAAAGGGGATATTACACAAAAGTATACCACATATCAACTTCATCAATTTTACATGGCTGATTGCAAGCCAACTCTCACACCATATTAGTCCGGCATTGAGTTGACTACGATCGCAAGTCTAAGTTGGTTGATCCCAAATTGTATGGACAATTGGTATGCGCCTTCTTGATTTGACACATACACATCTTGATATCACTTTTATTGTGAACCTTGTATCTTGGTTTTCTCGTGAACCTGATGAGAGTCCTTGGTAAGAAGCTTAGCATATTATGAACTATATTCAGGGCACCTTGCACTTTGGAATTTAGTACATGCCAAAGTGTTATTCAGAATTTGAGGGATTCATAGACTCAAATCGAGGTGGATGTGTTGATGCCTGCCGAAGCACATCTAGATTTATTTTTCACCTTGGCTCCGGTCTTGTTGCACAAGCATGTAAGAGGCAGGCAACTGTTTTCTATCTCTTCAGTTGAAGTTGAGTATAAAGGTACTGTTAAGGATGGACAAGATACTTTTTGGCGACAACAGTTACTTGGTGAGTTCAAATTTCCTTAACAGGCTCCCACTTTGATTTGGTGTGATAACCAGAGTGCTATTGAGATTGCATGCAACCCAATAAAACATCAACGAACTAAGCACATGGAGATTCACATGCACTTCAGTCTAAAATTGATTCAAGATGGAGTTATTCATTTGGAGTTTTTGCCTACAATTGTGCAAGTTGCTGACATCTTCACCAAGCCCTTGACTTCTCCTCATTACCTACAGTTACGAACATTGCTTGGGGTGAAGTTGTATTTAGGAGGATCAGGTTGCGTCCTTATTTCAATTTTTTGGATTGTGCATGGGTACTTTATCAGGCCTAGTAGTCGGGACCTATATGTAATTTGTTATTTTTACTCCCTACACCTTCACTTAAGGGAGAGTGTTTGTATTGTGCTTACACTAGGTATGTTAGGAAGTAGTTTGGGGTATTTTCTAGCAACTACAAGTTTGTATTCACATTTATTAAACAAACTTGGTGCTTGTATGAGTTTTATTTAGAGATTGTTTGAAAGCATTTGTTTGAATAACTTGAGGTTGTTACTAGTAACTTCCTCGGAAAGCCTATTTATTTGGCCTTTTGAGTCTAGTGTATTAGTGGCGTGGAATAATAAAATATTTGTTTGCTAGTGTGTTGCATTTGTGTAAAGAGTGTTCCAAGGAGATTCGGAAATTGTGCATAGATTGAAGGCTTTAACCTAGCTGGTTAACCTGCCTAAATCCTAATGGATGCTCCTAATACCTTGTTGATATCTTAAGAAATGGATTTGATTCTACCATTGGGTTCCTCTCGGAAAACTACATTACATAAAAGAATGAAACTCAATTTGGAGTGCGTAGGAAGAAGTTATGGTCTTAGAAAGATATCACTATTGTGATATCATGTTGGATTCTTGAACCAAATGTCACCTGGGTGACACCTCACCCAATGTTAGGTCTGATTGTACTCTTGGGTTCCACATGAAAAATTATATGATTTCAAAAATGACACTTGATTTAGAGTCCGCATAAGACAAAGTTATGGGCTTTGCAAAATTTCAAGGCTTTGACCAAAAACTAATTGCATGGGCATCTGAAGATGATTTCATGCTTGATCCTCTCAAAATCCAAGTGGGTGTTCGTATAAAAAGGTGTCACCTCCGCAACAACCCAATACTCACTCCAACATGCAAGATCATGTTACTTTCTTACTATACAATTGCATCAGACTACCTAGGATAAAATTTTGTGAGCTTACAACTAACAAAAATAGGCTAAGTGGTAGGACCACTCTTCTGGCAAGCTACAGTGGCCAACGTAGACTTCCACCATGTTAGGTACTCCTTAGCCTGTGACTTCTTTTGTCACCTCCTTTTCCCGTATGTTGTTGGGCCATAAACCATCCATTGCCTACCTCAGATTATCGTTTTCTTTCTGCATCCTTTTGTGGGTTTTGCCCACATACCCGCCCATCTCCACAAAGTTCTATTTCTTTCTCTTGCTCTTTGCAATGTTTTTCCAGCCAGCTATTGCCTGGAATGACTGTCTCCAACAATGTCAGCATCATCTCTTTCTTCTTTTGCTTCACCTCGTCTAATCTCCCTCTTGAACCTCTATTATTAACACTTTGGCTGCAACATCAATCTTTTGCAACTCCTCTTCTGCTGCAACATCTTTTTGGCATGCTCTTGACATCTTCGCTTTTTTCTCAGCTGCTGCAGTCACTTAATTACCTGCAACAAACCCAACATACAAGGTATTATCGGAATCAAACATCCCCATTTCGATCTCCTCCATTGGCACCTTCTTTGTAACGTTACCCTCTACTCCACATTGCTGGGGATAATAACAACATCAGCTGCTACATCTCCCTCTTCTCTTGTTCCTCTCTTCTCTCTTCATCCTTCTCTCCTTAGCTTCTGGCTGATTTCTACCTCCTGTCATCATCTTGTTTGGTATCAGATGCATGCCACGTGCAAATAAGTTTGCACTTTTTCTGTTCTCACTCTTCTCCAACCTATGGCTCATAAAAGTTTTCTCCACCTCAGCTCCCCAAGAAGCCTCATCATGTGCATTCACTTGCACTTTCTTCACCTTCACCTTCATCCCCTCTAAAAGACATACTTCTGCTGCTCTGCCTCTGCCAATGCTCTCCTCATCTTCTTTCTTAAGTTAACATGACTACATCTTGATCCTTTGTCAAACTTGCCTCTGCTGGTTTTTGCTCCAGCTCTTTTATGCCCCTGCTGGTTTTTTCTCCAGCTCTTCTATCTCAACATTCACATCATGACAACTTTTTCCTTTTACTCCTTGCTTTCTTGAAGGCAATTTTCATCCGTATTTCCGTTCTACAAGGGTTGTTCAAAGCATCTGTCACTCTTCCTGCTCCTCAGGACAGATCATGTTTGCTCACATAGAAAAATCACCTTTCTCATTTCCTTTAAGAGCAATCTTCTTCTCTCCACATTTAATCCTCACATCTTGAGGCATTTTCATCCACTGTGACTGCAGTTTTGGTTGCACTATTTGCCCCATCAACATGGAAATCTTATGTTCCCATCTTGTCACTTCTTCCTTTCCCTTCTCTTGTTTCCTCTCTCGGATATCTCTCCAACTCATGGCTGCATCACCATACAATCTCAAACTCGCAATTTTTACCCTCTCGGGCCTTCAATCTTTTCCTCTCCAAAATAAAATTGCAATTTCACTATCCACCTCATCAGCTCTTCAGGGCTGTCTTTGCCTAAAGACAAAGGGGTACTATTACTGGGCTTTCCTCTAACCACAACCTCTACTAGACTCTTATCCATTTCTGGGATTATCTCCTCTTGGCTCCACGGGCTTCTTTTTCTCAACAACCCTCCTCTATTTTCTTGCTGGTATCCTCTGCAAGGTAACCAATCGGGTCATCAAATCTTCTAACATTCTTTCCACCTCTCTGCAATTTGTGACTTCGGTCACTTCTCCTCTGTCTTGATTCTTCTCTGCACCATTGCTTTCACTCTTTGTTCTCTACTCACCTATGCAAGATGTAGGGCACTCTATGCACCCTATACCCACTATCCACTCGATCGATGTAATATCCCCTTCCCAATCAAAGACCCTTAGCCAATTTTGTCTACCCGACGGCTAAGGGGAGATCCTAAGGGTGACTTAAGTCAATTGTAAGTTATTATAAAATGCCATTAATAAAAGAAAAAAATATATATAGAGCACTTATAATAATTTATATGACTTAATAATTATTAAATCTAGGATGGAAAAGGCCCAAATATAATTTGTTATCCATCCTAGGTGAAATGGCGACTTTCCTTAGAAGGGGAAATGGGAACTTAGAAAGGATAAAAGCCCATTTCATTGTGTATTCCCTCTAGGAAAAATGCAACCAACTTTGGGAGGGAAAAATAAGTATTAAATATCTTTTGTATTCTCCCTAAGGGAAATGGCGACTTGTCCTAGGAAGGGAAATGGAGGGTGGAAAATGCATAGAGAAATTCAATGAATGTTGATTGGATGTTTAAGAGGTTGCCTTTGGGTCTCTTCTTTCTTTATAAGGAGAAGTCAACTTGCTTAGGCATTCATTCTATGATCATTTTATAATCTCTGATTTTATGTCTAAGCTTGTACTTTTGCAAAAATATTCTAAGGACGAAAACCCTTAGTATTTACCTCTAGAGGATGAAAACCCTCTTAGAGCATTTGAGGAATTTCTACACAAGGAATTCCATTGAGCTTGCAAAGTTTTTAGTTATTTCCAGCAGTTGTTCGAAGGGATTTTGCAGATTTGGTACAAGGGTTTGAAGGGAAGAGAGTGCAGTTGTGTTTCCTGCATTATTTCAGCCTGGAGCAACCTATCTCTTGCATAAATCTGAATTGTTTTGAGGTATTTCAGACCAGATTTGTATTGCTATATCATAATCTGATTTTTATGAATTAAAGCAGCCAATTTTCAGTATTTTTCCAGCCCAAAACCCTAGGGGCGAGTTGGTGTTTTGGCTGTTTAGGGCACTTATGGTGGTCATTTGCATGCATGGGTAACATCATTGCGTTCTCCTTAATTTTCTGAATCCGTGCATAGTTTATTTGTGTGGATCGAAGCATTTTTGAGGGAGTTATGAATTTTTGAAGTTGCCATAATTTTCTGCAGATTGGGGTTTCAAAATAAACTAATTTCAGGCTTCTTGTGTATCAAAATCTGTATTTTTCTTCATATTTTTGCTTTATAAAATTGAAGGATGAGATTGGAGTGGAAATATGAAGGTTTAATCACTGATTGTTGTGAGTTTCCTCCCATACCCTAGTCGCACTTCTCATGTTTAATTCAGATCTGCATGATACTTTATTGATATTTTGTATATAAGTTGCAGTTAGTGGGTGAGATTTGCTTAAAATCCATTGAGGGCAAAATATGTCTGTTTGGGGACATTGCAGTGGTATCAAAGCTTGAAATCCTCCCAACCTATGTGAGGAAAGAAAAATCAGATTTGAATGCAAAAGGGAGAGATGAAGTGGACCCAAGTCCCTTTCTTTGATGGAATTGAGTAAATATTTGCTAGATGTTGGTTGAATGAATTTAAGAAATTTTTGTGGTATAATCCTATGTGTCAAGATGATGCCCTCGAGCTCATCTCTAGATACATGGTTGGAGAAACACATAAATGGTGGCATCATTTGTTGAAGACCCAAGGGGTCGAATCAGTTGATTCACTTGCAAATTTCTCACAAAGATTTCTAGAGAGATTTGATGTGCAAGATGGTAAGGACGAGCGAGAAAGTGGAACCATGGAGTCTATACCCACGAAGGAGGACAAATCAGATCTACGCTTGGAGAGAAATCAGCCCATTGTGTATTCCACCATGCAAGAAGAAGAAGCTTCAAAAGGTATGATTTCCATTGAGCAGAATAATTGTGTTAGTGAAACTTTGCTTACTAGAGAAATTGATAATAGACATGAGAATAAATTCATATATGCAAGCAAGGAAGATGTAATGGAGACTCTAAGAAAGTGTGAGGAATGGAATAGCAGAGCTAGAGCTGTTAGGTTGATAGCTGCTCAAGTGAAACAACACTTACAAGAGTTCAAGGCAAAGACTTCTTCACTTAGTGGGCAACGAGGTATGAGGAATGATATCCCTCAAGATATGGCAGCCAAAAACATGGAAATCCCTTTCTAAGGAGGGCAGATGGTATGGATTGAAGAGTGTGTGGAAGAAGGTATGTCATCTTGTTTATTGCAACAATTGATTCATAATGATATTCAACCCATTGTTGACAAAAATGATGAGGAATTGATACAAGAAGGTCAAATTATCATGAAGACAAAGGATGGTGAAGACCTTGATGGTACTCCAAGGTATGAATGGAATAATAATGGGTCATATTTATTGCTGCATAATGAACCATTTCAGATTTGCTTTATTCATGAGGTGTATGGTAATGCAAGTTGTAGAATAAAGCATGTGGATTCCTTGTTCCAAATTTATGAATATGGGCATTATGAGAGCTACCTATTTTTGCAAGAGCTCTCTCATTTGACAGGTACAGGTGCAAGGATCTTGGAACACTTCAACATGTTTTGTCTATTGTGCATGGCACTTGGACAAAACAAATGTAGAATTGCTTGAGGGCAAACAATTTTGGGAAGGGAGGACTGTAATATCCCCTTCCCAATCGAAGACCCTTAGCCTATTTTGTCTACCCGACGGCTAAGGGGAGATCCTAAGGGTGACTTAAGTCAATTGTAAGTTATTATAAAGTGCCATTAATAAAAGAAAAAAATATATAGAGCACTTATAATAATTTATATGACTTAATAATTATTAAATCTAGGATGGAAAAGGCCCAAATATAATTTGTTATCCATCCTAGGTGAAATGGCGACTTGCCTTAGAAGGGGAAATGGGAACTTAGAAAGGATAAAAGCCCATTTCATTGTGTATTCCCTCTAGGAAAAATGCAACCAGCTTTGGGAGGGAAAAATAAGTATTAAATATCTTTTGTATT
The DNA here is from genome assembly GCA_018340775.1 of Taxus wallichiana var. yunnanensis. Classification (NCBI taxonomy): domain Eukaryota; kingdom Viridiplantae; phylum Streptophyta; class Pinopsida; order Cupressales; family Taxaceae; genus Taxus; species Taxus wallichiana. Next base: position 853,730,931 of record CM031238.1, on the reverse strand, counting down.
CTCCCTAAGGAAATGGTGACTTGTCCTAGGAAGAGAAATGGAGGGTGGAAAATGCATAGAGAAATTCAATGAATGTTGATTGGATGTTTAAGAGGTTGCCTTTGGGTCTCTTCTTTCTTTATAAGGAGAAGTCGACTTGCTTAGGCATTCATTCTATGATCATCTTATATTTTCTGATTTATAGTTGAAGCTTGAGCTTTTGCATAAATATTCTAAGGACGAAAACCCTTAGGATTTATCCCTCTTGTGGACGAAAACCCCAAGAGCATTGTGAGGAATTTCTACTCAGGAAATTCTATTGAGCTTGCAAGGTTGTTAGTTATTTCCAGCAGGAGTTTTTGCAGATTCCTGGAGCAAGGGTTTGTAGGATTAAAGTTGCAGCAGTGGTGGTTCATTATACATAGTGGAGCGACCCATTTTGTAGCTGATTTGTATTGAATGCATGACATTCCAGGTCTGATTTGTAATGCCATATGTTGATATGATTTTTGTGACTCAAGATAAATTGTTTTCAGAATTTTTGGAGGGTATTAAAGTGTTAATTTCAGTCTCTTAAGTATGCAGATTTTTTGATGATTATTTCAGTCCAGTTTAGTCCCAGAAAATTCAGATTTTTCCATATGTTGGCTGTAAAAAAATATTGAGATCGGTTTTGATAAGGATCAGATTTGTTTGAGTGACTTTTGTATGGGTTTCATAGCCAAACCTTAGTCACCATTTCTGAAAATATTGCTGCAGTCAATGATATGATTTTTGCATGGTTACATACATCAGTAGGGACTGATTTGACTACATAAAATCTGCATTTCATATTGGATTGGAAAGATTACAACTTAATTGCTGTTTTGTGAGGGTTTTACAATCAGCCCTAGTCGCATTTTTCAAGGACCAATTAGATCTGCAGTTAAAATAATTATAATCTGTCTTGGAGGGTTTGGGATTTGCCTAAAATCCATCGGGGGCAAAAATAGTCCCATTGGGCACAAGATACGATCGAGGATGTATCTTGAGTTGTTTTCCCAAAGGAGGATGTACCTTCGCTTCTCTACCCACCTATGCATGATGGGGAATAAATCACTTTGTACTCTCCCCACACCTTCTATCCAACACTCTCTTTGGAATAAATCACCGTAGTCGCAGCTTTTCAAGGACCAATTGGATCTGCATAGTTAAAATAATTATAATCTGTCTTGAGGGTTTGGGATTTTCCTAAAATCCATCGAGGGCAAAAATAGTCCCATTGGGCACAAGATACGATCGAGGATGTATCTTGAGTTGTTTTCCCAGTGGAGGATGTACCTTCGATTCTCTACCCACCTATGCATGATGGGGAATAAATCATCGCTTCTACCCACCTATGCATGATGGGGAATAAATCACCGTAATATCCCCTTCCTAATCAAAGACCCTTAGCCTATTTTGTCTACCTGATGGCTAAAGGGAGATCCTAAGGGTGACTTAAGTCAATTGTAAGTTATTATAAAGTGCCATTAATAAAAGAAAAAAATATATAGAGCACTTTTAATAATTTATATGACTTAATAATTACTAAATCTAGGATGGAAAAGACCCAAATATAATTTGTTATCCATACTTAGGTGAAATGGCGACTTGCCTTAGAAGGGGAAATGGGAACTTAGAAAGGATAAAAACCCATTTCATTGTGTATTCCCTCTAGGAAAAATGCAACCAGCTTTGGGAGGGAAAAATAAGTATTAAATATCTTTTGTATTCTCCATAAGGGAAATGGTGACTTGTCTTAGGAAGGGAAATGGAGGGTGGAAAATGCATAGAGAAATTCAATGAATGTTGATTGGATGTTTAAGAGGTTGCCTTTGGGTCTTTTCTTTCTTTATAAGGAGAAGTCGACTTGCTTAGGCATTCATTCTATGATCATCTTCTATTTTCTGATTTGTAGTTGAAGCTTGAGCTTTTGCATAAATATTCTAAGGACGGAAACTCTTAGGATTTATCCCTCTTGTGGACGTAAAACCCCAAGAACGTTGTGAGGAATTTCTACTCAAGAAATTCCATTGAGCTTGCAAGGTTGTTAGTTATTTCCAGAGGAGTTTTTGCAGATTCTGGAGCAAGGGTTTGTAAGATTAAAGTTGCAGCAGTGGTGGTTCATTATACATAGTGGAGCGACCCATTTTGTAGCTGATTTGTGTTGAATGCATGACATTCCAGGTCTGATTTGTAATGCCATCTGTTGATCTGATTTTTGTGACTCAAGATAAATTGTTTTCAGAATTTTTGGAGGGTATTAAAGTGTTAATTTCAGTCTCTTAAGTATGCAGATTTTTTGATGATTATTTCAGTCCAGTTTAGTCCCAGAGAATTCAAAATTTTCCATATGTTGGCTGTAAAAAAATATAGAGATTGGTTTTGATAAGGATCAGATTTGTTTGAGTGCCTTTTGTATGGGTTCCATAGCCAAACCTTAGTCACCATTTCTGAAAATATTGCTGCAGTCAATGATATGATTTTTGCATGGTTACATACATCAGCAGGGACTGATTTGACTACATAAAATCTGCATTCCATATTGGATTGGAAAGATTACAACTTAATTGCTGTTTTGTGAGGGTTTTACAATCAGCCCTAGTCGCAGTTTTCAAGGACCAATTGGATCTGCAGTTAAAATAATTATAATCTGTCTTGGAGGGTTTGGGATTTTCCTAAAATCCATCGAGGGCAAAAATAGTCCCATTGGGCACAGATACAGTCGAGGATGTATCTTGAGTTGTTTTCCCAGTGGAGGATGTACCTTCAGATTCTCTACCCACCTATGCATGATGGGGAATAAATCACTGTACTCTCCCCACACCTTCTATCCAACACTCTCTTTGGAATAAATCACTGTAGTCGCAGTTTTCAAGGACCAATTGGATCTGCAGTTAAAATAATTATAATCTGTCTTGGAGGGTTTGGGATTTTCCTAAAATCCATCGAGGGCAAAAATAGTCCCATTGGGCACGGTACGATCGAGGATGTATCTTGAGTTGTTTTCCCAGTGGAGGATGTACCTTGCTTCTCTACCCACCTATGCATGATGGGGAATAAATCACTGTTTCTCTACCCACCTATGCATGATGGGGAATAAATCACCGTAATATCCCCTTCCTAATCAAAGACCCTTAGCCTATTTTGTCTACCCGATGGCTAAAGGGAGATCCTAAGGGTGACTTAAGTCAATTAAGTTATTATAAAGTGCCATTAATAAAAGAAAAAAATATATAGAGCACTTTTAATAATTTATATGACTTAATAATTACTAAATCTAGGATGGAAAAGACCCAAATATAATTTGTTATCCATCCTAGGTGAAATGGCGACTTGCCTTAGAAGGGGAAATGGGAACTTAGAAAGGATAAAAACCCATTTCATTGTGTATTCCCTCTAGGAAAATGCAACCAGCTTTGGGAGGGAAAAATAAGTATTAAATATCTTTTGTATTCTCCATAAGGGAAATGGTGACTTGTCTTAGGAAGAGAAATGGAGGTTGGAAAATGCATAGAGAAATTCAATGAATGTTGATTGGATGTTTAAGAGGTTGCCTTTGGGTCATTTCTTTCTCTATAAGGAGAAGTCGACTTGCTTAGACATTCATTCTAGGATCATCTTCTATTTTCTGATTTGTAGTTGAAGCTTGAGCTTTTGCATAAATATTCTAAGGACGGAAACTCTTAGGATTTATCCCTCTTGTGGACGTAAAACCCCAAGAACGTTGTGAGGAATTTCTACTCAAGAAATTCCATTGAGCTTGCAAGGTTGTTAGTTATTTCCAGTAGGAGTTTTTGCAGATTCCTGGAGCAAGGGTTTGTAAGATTAAAGTTGCAGCAGTGGTGGTTCATTATACATAGTGGAGCGACCCATTTTGTAGCTGATTTGTGTTGAATACATGACATTCCAGGTCTGATTTGTTATGCCATCTGTTGATCTGATTTTTGTGACTCAAGATAAATTGTTTTCAGAATTTTTGGAGGGTATTAAAGTGTCAATTTCAGTCTCCTAAGTATGCAGATTTTTTGATGATTATTTCAGTCCAGTTTAGTCCCAGAAAATTCAGATTTTTCCATATTTTGGCTGTAAAAAATATAGAGATCGGTTTTGATAAGGATCAGATTTGTTTGAGTGCCTTTTGTATGGGTTTCATACCCAAACCCTAGTCGCCATTTCTGAAAATATTGCTGCAGTCAATGATATGATTTTTGCATGGTTACATACATCAGTAGGGACTGATTTGACTACATAAAATCTGCATTCCATATTGGATTGGAAAGATTACAACTTAATTGCTGTTTTGTGAGGGTTTTACAATCAGCCCTAGTCGCAGTTTTCAAGGACCAATTGGATCTGCAGTTAAAATAATTATAATCTGTCTTGGAGGGTTTGGGATTTTCCTAAAATCCATCGAGGGCAAAAATAGTCCCATTGGGCACAGTACAGTCGAGGATGTATCTTGAGTTGTTTTCCCAGTGGAGGATGTACCTTCAGTTCTCTACCCACCTATGCATGATGGGGAATAAATCACTGTACTCTCCCCACACCTTCTATCCAACACTCTCTTGCCTCTTTCTCCCTCTCCCGCCTCCCCCTCAAACTTGACTCTGCAGGAATTTAACCTACTACACTCCACTCAACTATCTCTCACGATGCAAGACTCTCTGATTGCAACGTCCTTATGACATGCAGTACTCTCGAACTTGCTCTCAACACTCAATTCAACTCTCAACAACTCACCATTGCAGGATTTTTACATTCTTTGATACCAAATGATGTAGGAGGGTTGAGTGTCAAATGAGCAACCGTGAACCCATTTCTGATCAGAATGGACAACAAAAGCCAACATAACACATTCATGGCAAAACATGACATTATCCGTCAATCTCATAAAAATTATTTTCTCTTGGATCCTATGGCTAGTTCTTTCTCTAGTGTTTACCTGTTTTGGACTCACCCACTCTAGTTATGATTTATTCATTAGTTTAGTGTGTGTTAGTTTTCAGTACTTGAAATTCTTGGTAACACTCCTTGCTTTTGCAACTTCTAATTTGGAATCCCATTGACCTTCTTTGGTTATTTTCCGAGACAAATATATTTTCATTCTTTTCCCATCAAGAGCCTAGAATTTGATGTGTCTTCTTGTTGTTAGCAAGTTTTCAGTGTTTGTATTCATTGGTAACCGGATGGTTGCCACTGTTTCTCGTTACTTGCTTCATGAGGTAGCTAGTGCCTCGTACTAAGTCGTAATTTGTAGCCATCTGGGCTCATGAAACAACGTTTACATGCTAAGGATTTTTTTGCTGATCATAATGAAGGAGTACACATGATTTATGAGTTATGTTTTCTGCATAATACATGGAAGAAACATAGACTGCATGATTGCTTTTCTTAAGGACTTATATGTTTATGTGAATTACAGTTTTGCAGTGTAATACTCGATTTGGAAAAAACAGAAAGGGAAATATTACCATTGTCAGAGACTTATATGTCCGATGGGTATACATTGTTGCATTCAGGCAATAATATGACACAGCATCTTTTGCCATCTTGGCTACCAAATTCAGATTCAGACACAATGTAATATTCAACTCTTCACTCTTCATGTGTGCAGTCATGTGTTGTATGTTTTTGTTTTTATCCTGGAAGATACGAGCTTGTAAATAGCAACCATTCTGCTATTTGATTTGTCCCTTAGCTGTATTATTTTAGTTTTATTTTTTATAACACCTATATTATTTTGCTTGTGGCTGCTAGAATTTTATGACCTAGACATTGCCAGTATCACGAATAACATGGCTCGATTTAATTTTATATTTGACACAAGAGATCATGATAGACTGTATAGTTTCTGAATTCTAGGTAATCTTTATTGTAGTGACATGAACTTGTACCTTTTTGTATATTTACAGATCGATGGCTATACCAAGGCGACACTCGAGTGCTGGGGTCATTTTTCAACATGCCATTTTGAATTTCTTCACATATGGATATCCGGTATTCTTTTTGTTGCTCTTTATCATCTGGTTGATTCAAATGCTCGATTAACTATTTAAAATTTTAATTTCTCAGCCTTTGCTTGATAAAATTGAAGTCAATTTGGATGTTCTTTTTCATTTTCAGCTGTCATTTTGAGCACTCATGTTTGATGTGGAAGTGAATGTGCAATCCCTCAACCTTCCTCAACCTTTAGTTTTGAGATGCCAAACATCTCTTGTGTTCATCTTTAGATTGAGAAAGTAAACCTGATTTACATATAATGCCCATCATGGTTTTAATTAATGTAGAATTTATTTTACCATGATTGAAATTGAGTATCTAACATGCAGAGGAGATTGTAGTCTATATTGCTATAGGGACTAGCTTAAAATCAGGGGACGATTTCGAGCAATGTAGAAGCTGTTAATGTTAGAGAATCTGTGTTAAGGACTGTTTTAGTTTGCCTAAGTTTTGTCTCTTGTTTTTATTTATGAGTTTGATTCAATTAAACATTCGTTGCTATTTCAATGACATCTGTCTACTACAATTTTTTTCTTTCTTTCTTCCTTTCTGTTGGATTGCTTGGATGGTAGTATGTAAGAGCAGCACATATTTGTACTAACATTCACTTCCATGGCTGTATCCCTGATCCTAAAGTGATGCTATGATCATCGAGCCGTTAACAAAGTACACCTTCTTGAAAAAATTGGAAGTGTTGAGGATGGAAGAAGAAGATTGGGAAGTTCAAACGAATCTGAAGTTTCAGTAAAATCTGTAAGTCCATGAAAACAGACCCTTTGTACCTCTCTTTGCTCACAAATTTGAAATGCTGCGTGATGTCAGAAACCGTGGAGATTCTTGATATCACATATTAAATTAGTAAGTTACTTGGGAGTCTGGGATTGCAAGTAGCATCCATCCAATGAATCAATTATGCCACATCACCCTCTAGAATCTTAAACCGTCATATACAGATATCTAGGAAGATGAGGAATGGATGTGCACTTCACGAACTTCTACACGCCAACCAAAAGGCAGAGGGGAGTGATGAATATTTCAACTTTTGAAGACATTTTGGACTCTATAATATGAATGACTTTCATGCAAGATGGTTAATTCAATATTGCCTTTCAAAAGCTTGGATTATTAAGACATTTAAGGATTAAGTAATTTATAGGAACTCAGGATTCCCAGATGCTGAGTGACATTGAGTGAATATGGTGTGTCAATCTTGAGGGACATATTGTGCCCCCATGCAACTATATACACCTAGATGCAGGATAATGAATGACATTGACAAAACATGAAATATCACTTTGCATCTCACAAGTTTGAGTTGTTGGGTGATCTCAGCAACTGTACAGGTTCTTTACATTCTCTTCCTCAAAGCAACAAGGATAGCAATGAAGTCAGAATATTCCCCAGTTTCAAGCTTTTTGGCTTCCTTGATCAAAATAAAACTTTTGGCCAGCATTTTCAAAGGCGCTGCTCTTTTCCAAATGTGACAAAAATGATCTAAAGTGCATAGCTCATTACTGAAAACATAGTTGCATCTAAGTTTCCATAGGATAAATAAGGCAAAAACCCGTACACAATTCCAAATGCTCCTAAAAGGACTTTGGATAAGAATATTGGAGTTGCCAAAGAGATCCGCCCACCAGTGAAGACTCCCATGAAGAATGGCTGCAGGTTTGGATTGAACAAATTTCCAATAGGATCTTGCGAAAAACCAGTCCCAAAGGAGATGTTTAACTGTTTCCAGTTTAGAATCGAAGGGACACAAGCCATCCAAAAGACCACTCTTGGACAAATGAGTTTTGGAGGGAAGCCCCTGATAGATCACTAGCCAAGTGAAAACATGAAGATTGTAGGAAACCTTCAGTGACCACACACCATGCAAACGATGAACCCACAAATGTTGTTTATCCACCCCTTCACATCAACTCCCATGAACAAACTCCCTTTCTTTAATTCTTACAAGTCATCGATTTAGCTGATGCCCTCCACTTCTAAGTGTCAAAAACATGGATCTAACTACATATCACGTAACACTACACTCTTTTTACACCAATGGCCATCTAGGAATAAAAGGTCAAGTACATACCCATTACTTCTCATAATGCAGCAACTCGCCACATTCTACAGTAAGGATCCTCACAGTAACTCTTTTGATAGTCATGATAATGGAAATTTTGGCAACAGCAGAGGCAACAGCATGCAGCATTTGTGTCCTAATGAAAGGGCTTGGTGCTATGATGTGATTGAATGGGAAATTAATGACAACGCTTCATAACTCCTCCTAGGACTTGCAAATGGAAATCAGGATCCGTTTGGGAGGGAAAACGAAAATTTAAAATTTGAATTCTTAAAAAGTTTGGAAAACTCTGGTGCGAAATATACACATTATATATGAGCATACATTATAAATATTCAAAAAGTGACAAACGTAATAAAAAACAATAAATATCAGTAATGTAATATAAAATGTAAATATATTTAATTTTGGATAATATATAAGGTTGCTGGATGCCTTTTTTGTTTGCAAAGAAACTAACAAAAGATTATTATTATTATTTTGTTGGAAAAAGAACAGGGCTTAACGACGGATTGAACTTATCTGGACTTGCTGAAAAATCCGGATCCGACCGGATTTCGTAAATTTTAAGAGCATTGCTCACATTTGATCCTAACCAGTTTTGCCCAAGTGCTTTCAGCCCCAAATGAAATCTCAAGGAATACAAACAAATCATAAAGATGGCACGTTTGAGAGCAAGACCTGGAGATCATCTCAGAAGATTTGCAAAAAGATGTAGCATTCAAGTTCTTATACCAAATTTTCCATCAAAGATACAAATTTTCAAAAGCTTTGGCTATAAAAGGGCAGGGCCAAACAAGAAAATGTACTCGCTCTGATTCTGCACAAGTAGTACATGAGGAAAAAAGCAGAGCAAAATTACAGTCTTGTGTAATAAACCACAGATGGAAGAAGCCAGATTGGCCTGGCAAAATGAGCAGGATAATCAATCCATTTTTCTGTAGGATGGTGACAGTGTTGACCCATTAAGAGCAAATAGGTACCTCTGGTGGGTTGGCATCAAGTAAGAGCTTTTACCTCTTTCAACAAAATAATGGTAGGGTAGAGAGCGATTGTCATGTCCCCTTTTCGAGATAATTCCGTTTGAAGACCTTGAACCATTTTCCTTCCTCGTGGGTCCAAGGAATCAAGCTAGAGGAAGCCAACAATGTCATTATGTGCTTAATTTTGTCTTTGTTTCTCTTATTGGCATGTAACAATAAGTTAAAAATAAAAAGATATTAGTGAGCATGTAGGCTCCAAATTGCAAAAAGCAAAATAATAATAATAAAGCAAGTCTATTTTGTGGTCGGCCTCATTTGAGAGCCCCAAGACTTGGAGCCACCCTCTTATTATAAATAGAGGTTGTTGGCATTAGTTGGAGATGTTGATTTGGTGAATTTTATATCTTGGTGAAGGTTGGCTAGTGTAGCCCTTTACTATCTCTGTTGAGGACTAAACCCCTTGATCGAGGACTTGTGTGGAGGACAAAAACCCTCTCACAAGGGTGGTGAGAATGAAAACCGTTCACCACGATTGTATTTTGCAAAGAGGCATTCATGGAGTAATACATTCATCATTCTATGCTGGTATTATTTTTAGTTTGCTGGTTATCTTCCCTTTTTGAGTGGGACGACCCACCTTGGAGGGAAAATTGGTATGTGCTGGTGGTAAATTGGTTAATTTGAGTTTATTATCTTATTCTCCATATTTTTAAGAGCCAAGATCTCAAGTTTCGTGAATTTTGGAGGTGATTTACTATTTTTCCAAGTTAATTGAAGTTCGCTATAACCAGCTGGTTAAGGGTTCCAAAAAATAAATATTTTCATGGTTAAATCTGATCTCTAACAGCTGAATTGGTTTGCTGGGGTTTATTCATAATTATTGGCTGGCTAATCAAGTATCTTCAGTTGCATATAGCTAGGGTTTGAGGGGTTTGACGTCCCCAAGGAGGCCGCTGCCCTAGGAGGAAGAAAATTGCAGGTTGCAGGGCTTATATCAGTCATCTACAGCAGCCCACTAATCTGATTTCAAGTTTTACTTCTCAATTTTTGCCCATTTCCTGAGGTCCCCCAAAAAGGGACATTACAGTGATATTATCCCTTAGTGCAAACTATCCCCCTTTATTCTACTGACCATATCGAAGTAAGTTCCTTTGATGACCTTGGCATGCTGATCCCTATCAAAAATCACTCATCTGCTGCTCCTGTGCATTATTTTCATTCCCATATGAGTACTTTTCAGCCCCATAATTATATATGCCTCTGGCCTCAGTCATGACAGTGTTACTCATAATGAAACAAGCCTAGTTTATGAAGTATCCCTTGTGGGATATTACTTGAAATCCACCATATATGTATTAAATAACAACGAACTGAATTCTAATTTTTATGACAACAATATGCAGAAATAAAGAATTTTTTGTATTTTGCAAACTAATCACTTCCAACACTAACCAGAAGCTTCAAACAACTCATAAAAATATATAGGCCAATAAACAAGAGAGAAATAATTTTTCTTTCAGGTCTGATTTTTTTAATTTATTTTTATGGCTGAAAACTGCTTCAAATTTCCAAAATTCACAACTACCTGAAATGGACTGATAAAATTCTGATTTTCAGATAATAACATGTAGAAAATATAAGGAATCAGATCCAACCTTCAAATCCGGAAAATGCCAACTAGAAACCCTAAAATAATTGCTGCAAAACCCTAAGGGTGACGTCACCCTAGGAAAGGGCCCAAAAACTCCACCAAACTCCTCCAGAGAAGTCGCCAATCCTTCCTCAGGGCTAGAAAATATTCTGAATCGCTGGAGATGGAAATATCTCTCTGCCACTGAATCAATCCCTGCAAACTTCTGAAAAGCTCTGTCTGAAATCCCTGTAGACTTTACTCGTTGATCTGATCTGAAGTAGGCTCCAAATTAGCAAACTAGGGAGGATCTTTCACCACCGAAGAGTGCTTTGCTAGCTAGGAGTGGATCTCTCACCACCGAAGCTAGGGTTTCGTGGATCTTACTCCACAAGCAAAAAGTATGCAACCAGCAATGGCTTCAATATCATAAAAGAGTGAGTGTATGAATGAATCCCAACTCTCCCCAAGCGCTTCCCTTTTATAACTCTTCATTGCAACAAAGGGCCCAAAAGAACCCTAATCGACCTCCTTGGGGGAAAAACCACATAATAATAAAATAACTTAAGTTACTTTATCACCACTAAGCCAAAAGTACACTTAAGTTATCCCGACACAAAATTAGAATATCATTACGACCAAGTCACCCAACACTAATATCAACGACAAAATATAACATAAAGTACCTTAGGGGAGCATCTCACAACCTTATTTCACTTAAGTCACCTCAAAGCACGTGTCCAACTCCAAAACATAATATATAAGTGAAATGAAGGTACAAACCACACCCAATAACCATCAACGTCACTTGCTCCTTGGGCATAACCAAGGCTAAGACAGATGAAAAGCCTCCTACGCCATCTGCTCGAAAATGAGGACATTACAATTTATTGATCCAGAGGCAATCAATATATCGTTCATTTTGTAGGTCATCAACCTGGGATTGGGACTGTTGCTTACTCCAGGGGAATGGGGTGAAAAACAAGTTAAGTATCCTTATGAAAGCTCCACACACTATTGAGAAACCATGGAGATCAATACCTTTATGTCCAAAGGACTATTGTAAATTTGGATAAATGTATAATGTATTTGGTTAATGTTTTCCAACAGGAAAGAGAGAGGATTGACACAGTTGAAAAGATGTTGTTTGGGGACCTGGAAAGGCATAAACTTGAGGAGGAGAGGCTCGAATTTAAAAATTATCACCTCACTCCCAAAAGCCAAACCTTTCAAGGTGAAGGATCTAGAGCAGAAGGAAACCCTGGAGCTGAATGTGCTGATTTTGTTCTTCGCCCCAAGCTAGGAAGGCGTCACCCAATTGGTGGGACCCTAATGGTTGATAAGAGAAGATAATTATATTAAATGTCCAACAAGTGACCACAAAGATAGGTCAATGGGACTGCACCATACAAAGCAAAGCAGAAACAGTAGGGAAAACCCAAGAGGGTCTTCGAAAACAACAAAAGAAGAAGAAGAAGAAAGAGAGCACAAGGAAAGAGAGGGAGGTGGAGGGAAAAGCCTCGACACCAACCCTCGGGAGGATCAAGCGCCAAGGTTAGCTGAAAAGAAACTGGTGATGTGTTGCTGTCTGGTGTCAGGGACTGGAAATTGTTTGAGACGCCCATGTTCCGTGGAATGTCGAGCTCTCTGGGTGGACCTAGTGGTCTGTCGTCTAAAAGAGGGGGCCCTTGGCTGTGCATGAATCCGGATATCTCTGGTCAAGGAAGAAGCTCCTCTAATCCTGACAGATCTAGCCAGAAGATCTCCACTAGGATCATGTCCCCGCTTAGTGCCCCTCACACTTGGGAGCAAATCAAAGAAAGATGTGATCCGTCGAGTAGTAGCCTCCCTGGAAAGAAGATGGAGGGCCTGTCATGGAGCTTAATAGCTTCCTGTAAATAGAGAGCGAGACACCTCTGATCATAATACCTGAAGAAGGTCGTGAACGTAGGATGTTCACAAAAAGACAATGAAACCTCCCTCTGATCTCATAATAGATGGGGCATCGGAAGATGAAGTGTTCCTCTGTCTCAACCTCCTGGAGGGAGCAAAGCTGGCAGATCCTCTCAGACCGAACCAAATGGTGATCACTCTCGACCCGAAGCCTGTGGGATCCAACTCTGAACTGGCCCAAAGATATGCGAAGAGCATGCATCCAATGACGGGAGATATAGGTGGGCCGAATGATGAGTCCATTGCTGACTTCCAGGAAGTGATTGGCGTAGAAGGCCATTTTCGGGCGTAGCTCCTCTCGGGGTTGGTCCACGTAATCTGAGTGAATAGTCACGTATCATAGTTCAAAAAATTGTAAATCGGGATTAATCGGCGGCCAAATTTTGAATCAAAAATCGGAAATCGGCAAAAAATTGGCAAAAATCGGCAACTTTATCGCTACTTTTAAAAATTATTAACATACATTGATACACTATACACCGTAATATGTATACTGATCACAAGGTACACTATACACCAGCATCGGCAGTGTATACACTTACAATATTAATATTAACATACATTAATATACATTAATATTAATATACAGTGTAACAGTATTAATATTATTATTTTTACAGTGTAACAGTATTAATATTAACATACATTAATAATAAATATACATATTCATACCTGCAGGCTGTCACGAACTGCAAATGGGCAAGAAAATGCAAATCCCCACGAGCTAAATCGCCACGAACAGGTAAAAAACGCGCACGGACTGGTAAAACGCGCACGGACAGGTAAAAAAAGCGCACGAACTGGTAGAAAATGCACACGAACTGGTAAAAAATGCCCTCACACGTCGACTGTACACGAAGGAAGTCACAACATAAAAAACGAGCCCGTGGAAAGAGAAAACAACATAAAAAACAAATCGATTTACTTTATTTTCGTCTTATACCCTAGCTGCATTTTTTTCCCGTTTTTCGCCGATTTTAGCCGCGATTTTCAACGATTTTCGAGGGTTTTTGACCGCGATTTATCAGATTTCAAAAATCGCGATTTTTTGTAAGTTTAATCGTTTTGCAAGATGAACACGATTTATCGCGATTTATTGGCGATTTTGGCGATTTTGAATCGAGGTCCGTATATGTCGTCTCTGATAATTCAGTGCAAGTCCTATGTGCTCGGAAGGAGGTGAGCAGGAGCATCCATGGAGTACCTAAAAGGGGGGAGACAGTCCATGTTGATCCCAAGAGATCCAAGAAGACGAGAGGTCCCGACATACCAACACCGAACATGACCACTACGATTAGAGAGAGTAATGGCCTCGGGCATTTAACGAGCGTGCAAGGTAGATGTATCTATCCCTGCTAGTGGAGGAGTTCGAAAGTCCCTAGATGCGGTGCAAGAGTGAGATGAGACCAAAGATGACCTCTAGTCTGAAAGGGCGAGCCCCAAACTCGGCAAGGATGATATGATGAGGAACAATCTCTTTGCATCTGATGATCCGTCTGAGCAAAAGGATTTGAACTCGCTCAATAGAGGCCCAATCCAACTTGAGCAGGGAGGGGCCCCAAACCTCACAACTGTAAAGAACAAGTGGGTCTCACAAGAGAGTTCGAGAGAGACATCTCGGACAACGTACACAAAAGTGATGGTAGAAGCACTCTCTCCAAGATCGCGAGGGAACCATACCCCTTGTTGATGCGGGGTTGAATAGCCGGACGTAAACTGAACCGAGGTCCAGAGAAGAGCACCCCCAGATAGGTGTAGGAGTTGGTGATCTCTAACTCCTCCCCCCAGAGAAGAAATGGAAATCGGAGGTCTTCAACACATTGAAAACCATAACCTTGGTTTTACCCATGTTATTCGTAAAAGTCGTCTCTGTAACCCCTCCGCCGAAGAAGCCAGAAGGACCACATCATCTGCGAAGAGAAGAATGTAGATCGAACCTGGTGGAGAAGACAACCGTCCCCGTCCTGTATGTGGTCTCTAAGAAATTCCTCCAACTCATCAATATAGATACCAAACAGAGTAGGAGAGAGAGGGCAACCTTGTTTGACCCCGATGGTGCTCTTGATGAAATCGGAAAGCCCAACAGCAGTGCGGCGACCCAAAACCTCCTCATACAGTCGGGTAATGGCGACAAGAAGGGTTTTGGAAATACCAATGTCTCTAAGTCTGCAGAAAAGGGCTTCCGCGAAACAGTCAAAGGCTTTCCGAAAGTCCACAAAGCAACAAAAGACCCTGCACGAACGGTGACGTGCTTCCTCGATGATAACACGAAGGGTAAGAATGTGATCGATGAGTCCTGGTACCTGCTTGAAGCCACTGTCCTCCGGCTCGCACTGGTTGCTTTCAAGAAACTCTCAGAAAGCTGCAAATGAAGGACAGTGGCGTACAACTTAGAGAAAGTGTGGCCCACCATAATTGTCCTGTAATTATTAGGATCAGAAGTAGGACTGGATTTGTGAATAGGGTGGATAATGTGGTGGGACCAAGATTGTGGGAAGCCAGTACACACCACCTGATCAAGAGGTCTACCAAGTAATCAATGATGGTATTGATCGCATGCTTGAAATTTTTTGTCTAGAAGCCTTCCTCATTTGCTGCTTTGCTGCAATTCATCACCGATATGGCCTTCTTGACATTTGTGTGGGTGAAGATGTGGCAGGTGGAGGGTGGGGATATAACTTGGGTCTTGAGCTGACCGGGATGTCATAAAGGGTGGACGTGTGAGTGAACATAGTATGGGGATCAAGGTCCAGGGGTAAGGGAGAGCGTCGGGAATGATGGTACACTAAAAGTGTTTGGGGGAATGCGAAAATGAGGTGCGGAGATCCCTTCTTTTGTGGGCAATAAAGGTGCGTTTCTTGTGGCGGAGGAGATTACAATAGGCAATTTTGAGGGGGGGAAGGATGGGAGGTCATGGGTAAAGGCCATGCGGAGCTGACAGTGGAGGTTTTTGCAATCTTCATCATACCATTGGTTCATGGGGCATGTCCGTGTACTACGGGGCTTGGAAGTGGAATGGGGGTAAGAAAGCAAGGCAACCTCATGGATAGCCGTGGCAAGAAGGTTGTACATCCTGTCAGAGGGGTACATAGTGAATTGGGGCAAGTGGGGGAAAAGCTGGCGAAGATGAAAGGAGAAGGTTATGGGGTCACCCTCAGCAAGTCTCAGAGTGGTGTGTGGAGGGCAGTGAGAAGGGCTAGGGGTCTGGGGGGAGTAGTTTCCAAGGAGAATGAAAGGGCTGCATGGTCGGTGAGGGGAATGGGGGAGATGGAAAGGTGGTGAATAAAGGGAAGAAGGTCGGGGGTAGTCATGACGTAATCAACAACACTAGCGCCACCACAGTGAGGTCTGCAGGTGAAGAATTGGGAATTTGGGAAACATGATATGCCATTAAGGATCAATAGGTCATGAGCTTCCCCCAACTGTAAAAGGTGTCAGCCGTATGTCGTCAAGGGCCCCACACATCATCTAACTCCCTCTGAAGACCAAGAGAAACCGGGTCCACCTCCGAAGTACAAAGAGCATCAACAGTCCTGTCATGACATGGAACTTGGATGTTTTTGGTTCGAGCATTGAAATCACCCAAAAGGATGACCTCACCAACTGCTGAGAACTGAGAAATGCCAACAGAAAGGTCAAAGTAGGGATCCCCATCCGGGCCATTCTCAATGGCAAAAGGAGAAGAGATAGGGGGAAGTAACAAACTGCAATATAAATGTCCTAGATAAGGTGCGGGGTCCGCCTAACCTTGATCCATAGAAAACGTGCAAACTTGTCTTCACCGCCATAAAGATCCTGCCCTGAAGAGTGTCCTTGACCAAACAAGCAACACCACCAGAACCCCTAACTCCACCAGAACTCCTAGTCTCTTGCTGCAAACAGAGAGCCAATAGTACCCCCTAAGGTCCGGGAGAGGACGAACGGGGCTCTCATGGGTTTCTGTAACAAAAAGGAGATCTGAGTGACCCAATGCATCCTGTAGGAGACTTGGTGAAGACCAGTATGACCCATTACCATTCCAACATGAAATGGCAATGCCCTTATTACGCTGCCTCACCCAGTGGGACCATCATTTGGACCCGGGAGCCCAACCAGGAGGAAAAGTGTCTCGAATCACCGGTCTGAGGTTCCGAATCACTGCCCATTTTCCTGCCTTCCTGGCTGCCATGACCATCTCTCGGGACTGTTTGAGTTCTGCCACCTGTGCTCTAGTGAGATCTTCATCAAGGAAGATCTTATCCGGAAGTGAGAAAAGTCTCCGTTTAGCCCTGAGAGCCCGAAGTCTGTCTTCAGCTGATTTGAAGCGAAGGAATAGGGTAGAGTCCAGACCAAGCCATGCTCTATCAATTTGTACCTCCGACAACCCCAACTTGTTTGTGATGAAGTCAGAAGCAATGGCTAGAGGATCAGAAGAAGGAAGAGGTGTGGGCAGACCTCTAACTTTGAGATTGAGCTCTCTTGCTCGTCTGTTTCTTTCTTCCACAAGTTTGGCTTGTACAACTTCTTCCACAACTGTAATAGGAGAGGTGTTTTGGCCCTTACCTTTCACAATTTGTGCCCATGAATCAAATTGTTTCCTGAGGTTTTCATGTTGGGTTTGAAACTCTTCCTGTTTGTGCTTCAGATCTGAAATTTCTGCCTGTAATTGGTCATTAGTACCTGTAGGGGTGGCTTGGGTCGTGATATCTGTAAGTTGCCTGTGAAGAGAAAGGTTGTCCGCTTCAACCTTTTCAACTCGAGAGGTTAATTCAAAAACCTCAGTTCGAAGGGTTCTGTTGGAGGATTCTAATGTCTCTAACTTGCTGATCAGCTCAGCCATAATGTTTGGGATGTTGCTTTCCTGTTGACCCTGTTTGTTCGATCCAAGGCTAGAAACCAACGGTGCTTTGCGGGGGGTGGAGGGAGACATTGTGGGGGGTAGACTGCTTGAAGAGGTGAGATGATAAGAGGTGAGTCTCCGAGTCCCCCAAACTGAGTGGCCCTGTGCATAGAAGTCGAACCACAAATAGAAAACACAAGCAGCGGACAAGAAACGATAGCAATGGATTATGAAGGAGCCAAGAGATTACAGGAAGAGAGCCACGAATGCGAGGAACAGGGGCTACAAAATTGCAGGGAGGAGAGCCACGAGGTTGCAGAGATAGGAGCCACGAAATTGTAGGACAGAAACCCACGATTTTGGCACGGTAGGGATTACGAGAACTCGAGCCACGAAGCTTGTGGAAAATGCGACCAGGAAAATCACGAATCTCGAGCTACAAAACCTGTGAATCGTGACCACATGTGACCAGGAAAAACCACGAATCGCTTAACAAAATCAATGAATCGACCTCACGAACTCGAGCCACATTACCTATGAAACCGTGGCCAGAAGACTCACGAAAAACGTGATCAAAGGAGCCACAAAACTTGTGATAAAAACGTGAGCAAAAGATTCACGGAAATGCACTAGCGATCGAGGTAGGAAATAGAAGACTCTGTAGAGGTTTGGAATGTCGAGGGGGAGTTACGGTAGTGTGAATGATGACAAGAAGACTGGGGCAAACAATGAAGGAGCTGGAGTTCGTTTCGGTTAAATGAAACTTTCAACCACTCTAATTAGGATGACATCTTATACAATGTAATGAATACATCCGGATTTGTTGTCATCGATTCGGTATCAAAAAGCCCTTCTTTTTGGATAATACTTCATGACGGGCATGTAGTAGCAAAACGAAAATCAGTAGATGGTACATAGTCAACAACAAATATCATATCTAGTTTTTGCTTTTTCTTTACAATCGATTGTTAGTTTGAAGTTAGCTTTTACTTTCTTTGTTAGTGGTTGTAAAATGTACTTTAAGGTTTGTAACTATCTTAGGCTTGTGCTTTTGAGCACGAGGCTGAAATGTTTTAATTTGTATTTCAAAACTCCCAACCCCTAGTTTTGTCTAACTCAAGGGTTGGAGTTGATGTATTTGCTTTTTTGTTTGTATTGGCATATGTAAGAAGAAAGAAATCGAGAGAAGGAAAATTGGCACACCGTCTAGAGTGGACCTTGACAGGTATATTTATTTAGAGAGATGTGGTTACAAACAATTTACAAATAGTTCATAGTTAGAGGCGGTGTATTCGAACCGATTGAATCGGAACTGCAATTGACCGGTTTAGCTGGTTTGAGGTTTTTAAGCATTAACCAGTTGAAAAACCGGATTGTTTGACTAGTTTGGGGCCAAACCGGTCAAATCGGTCCGGTTTCAATGCAAACCGTCTGAGTCGAGCCCCTGCACAAGTATACCCGCACAAGTATACGGCCCAATTTATAAAAAAACACTTTTTTAATTAAAATTTATACTTTTTAAACAACCTAAACCCTAATTTATTACTATATAGACCCCCCCTCTATTCACTTCACACCTCTCTCATTGAGCATTTGTGAGCATTGTGAGCAAAAGATTGAAGAGTTTAGTTTTGGAGTGAGCTTGGAAGTTGGAGCTTGTTTGCCATTGCTTGTGGGCTCTTTGTGGTGATATTGGCATCCATATAGAGACTTCTTCATTTCTATTTGTGAGCACCTCTCTCATTTGTAAAGATTTGGTGGCTTGGGGCAGCATTGAAGAGTGTTGATTTGGAGTGAGCTTGGGGTTTGTTTGGTATTGCTTGTGCGCTCTTTGTGGTGGTCTTCACATCTACATTCGGAGGGTGCAGCCCATATACAAGCTTGGAGTGTTTCTTGACCTCATTTGTGTGCACATTGAAAGGTATGGTAAGTTTTAAACTTGCCTCTATTCTTAAATCTTATTAAATAGGTAATATATATATATATATATATATATATATATTTGCATTTTCAGATTTCTTTGCATTTGCATTGACCCCGAGTTAAAGACGCTACACGGAACCATGCAAACATAGTTGATACTAGAGTATTTTGTAAATATTGTAAGAAACAAATCGGGGGCATTCATAGGTTGAGATAACACTTGGCTGGTCAAAGAGGCCAAGTTTCCCCATGTGATGCACCGGATATAGATGTCTTTAGATTGGAAATGATAAACTTGCTTGAGAAACATAAAGAAGAGAAGACTAGGAAAAAAATGGATGCTTTGAAATATGGAGGAGGCAACATTCCATGGCGCAAACAAGTGTCGAAAGTTCTTGCTCGACCCCTCTGTCCATGTTAGAGATCCCTTTCGGTATATGCCTCCCACATCCACTCATAGTCATGAAAACCAACCTAAAACAAGAAAGAACATCCAATTTTTTTCCATCTTCTTCCACACTGCGAGTACCTCCATGCCAATAGAAAATCAACCCACCTTAGATAATCATTGGAAGAAGCAATACAAAGAAGCAACTTTCGAATACATTGCTAGGTGGTGGTATGATGTAGATAAACCGTGTTCGGTCTGCAAGAATGCATGACATCCTAATGATAGCTAACTTACCTTATCCCTCAACAATTACTTACTGCAACATGAAACTAGTAAAATGTGTTGAAATTTGTGTGTCATGTCCCTTTTTTCGAGCTAATGCCAATTGAAGACCTTGGCCCATTTCCCTTCCTCATGGGTCCAAGTGAACAAGCTAGAGGAAGCTAACAATGTCATCATGTGCTTCATTTCATGTTCATCTCTTAATTGGCATTGTAATTGTTGGTGAGCCTAGCACCCAACAATAAATTAGAAATAAAAAACTATTGGTGAGTATGTAGGCTCCAAAATACCAATTAGAAATTAGAAAAATACTTTTCTTAAGAGGTCGGCCATCATTTACATTATAAGCCCCCTTATGGTTATAAAAGGGAGGTCGCTTGGCCATTAGAGGATTATGTTATGTGGATTTCTCATTTTTGGTGAAGGATTGCTTGTTAAGCATCTTTTCCCTCTCACTCAAGGACGAAAACCCTTGATTGAGGCACTCCCAAGGACGAAAACCCTTGTGGAGAAGTGGTGTGGACGAAACCCCACACTACCCTTTGGTGGATTTCTCTCTATTGCTGGTTATAACAGATTTCTTCCCTAAGTGACTTGCTTGGAGGTGTGTTTTCAAGGATATTGCTGGTTTTTATGTGATCTCTTTGCATGGTTGGACTCCCTATGATCGATAAAGTTGATATCTTCCATTTTATCAATTGTTTGGTGCAAATTATATTTTATTTTAAGTGTGGTGACCTATATTGAGGTGGTGTTCTAGTATGTGTGGTGACATTTTGGCAAATCTAAAATTATCATCTTATTCTCTATATTTCATAAGGCCAATATCTAGAATTTCATGATTTTTGGTGCTTTCTAAGTTGAGTTATGAATTTTTAAAAATAACATTGTAGACAAGGGTTTTGTGAAATTCATATCTCCATATCTAGGGCATTAAAATAAGATTTCTTGCACTACATGATTGTTGAGGTTATATCATAATTTTAGAAATTCAAGTGAAGCTAATTTGAAGGGTTTTGAAGGTTCAAAAGTGGGGTTGAAACCTGAAATCAGGTTGATGCCCTAGAACAGGGTTTAATTTGTAGGGTTATAACAACTCGGTAAATCTGATTTGAGAGCTTTTGGCCATTTCTTGAGGTCCCCCAAAAAGGGACATTACGGTGTTAATGAAAACATGAATCAAATTGCGTAAGAGATGTTGCGAGGTAAGCATATGAAGAAAGGGAATCTATGCAAGTCATTACGAGTAACTGAAATGTGTTTAGTGGCTGCTACATAATGGACTTTTGGATGGAGTCCCTAGGTAAAATGGAGATCCATTAATTTTCACTACACAAAGGCACATAGAAAGATAGAATCCAATACACTTGATATAATATGGATGGAATCAAAATGACATTACCTATAATCCAATGCACTTGATATAATATGGATGGAATCGGAGCGACATTGAGTATGAATGAACAAGAACGAATAGGATAAATTTATGGTGTCAAATATTCACTCATCGGCAGGAGTTAAATGATTTGATGTGACATTGTACAAGACTAGGGGCCCCATCAAAGGTGGGACACATACTATATAAGTTTTAATGGGGTTTCACATGGCTATGAGGTTGGGTGCGTGCACAATTGTGTTTCAACTTCCAACTCATCCAAACATCCAATTAGGATATTCTACTCTACTCTTGGACTGCTTAGGAGGAAGTCTAGTTCTTGGGTGTCTTGTCCTCCCCAGAGGATATCTTGACTATAAAAATTTATTTGTGCTTGAACACGGGCATTCTCTCCTTCATTCCCCAATTATTGTATATGGACAATTTTTTTTTTGAAGCACTTTGATCACCCATTAGCATGACTCTTCTACATGTGTTGGATGATCGACCGGGATGTTCTCTTGATGATTGCATACAACTTTCTTAACAACATTCTCCTTCCGAGAACAAACATACCTTTCTAGCATTTTTTGCTCTTCATGTTTTGATCAGCCTTATGCTTCCTTGTGGCGTCCTTTCCTCACGGGACTATTTTGTAGTGTCCCCAATGGACACTATTTTACCCCCAAATGGATTTTTGGCAAAACCCCAATCCAAAGAACAATTTCTAATCATTTATAAAATAATACATACATGCATCGCGACTTGCATAGGACATGAAGACCCAAAATGAAAGGAAAAACCACTGAATCTTTAATGGAATCAACTCAACAAATTTTATAAAGATGGAATCAAGAGATAAATACCATATTTGACCTCAAAACAGGCTGGAATTATTTTATATAAATCTGCAGACAACTGTCCTCAGACACAACTGAAAAGTACAAAACCCTTGAGCCAAAAATTATGCAACCAACTGATTTTGGCTTCTAAAATTATGGCAAAGTTGTTGGTGATGAGATCTGGGACAGCCTTGCCCTAGAATGTACTTAACTCCACCCACAAAGGTGCAGATAACCCTAGATATGGCTGCAAATGGAGGTAAAAATATGCAACAAGCTTCCACCTTCAAACCCTTGTATAAATGTGCACTTTATTGCAGCCTTCTATACCGCTGGAAATTATCGAAACACAATTAAATCTGTGATATACAATGGAAACCCCAGGGTGGAGAATCCTCTCAACTAGGAGAAGTGTTTTCGTCCTACTATACCTCTTAGAGGGTTTTCGTCCTCAAGAGTGGATCTCTAAGGGTTTTCGTCCTTAGAAGATTATTGATGCAAGCTGAAAGCGTAACATACAATTTAGACTTTATAAAATAGAAAAGGATGATCTCTACAAGCAAGTCCACTTGCTTTTATAGAAGTAATGGGCCAAATGGCCACCCTCAACTCCCAATCATATTTTTCCTCCTTCATTTAATGCTTTTCCCACTTTATTCCATCTCCTAAGGAGGTCGCATTTTCCATAGGATAAATAAACATTATCAAATGCCTTTTTTCCCTTTCTAATTTTATTTTATCATTAAGTCTATAATAACTTACTATAAGTGCCTTTATAATATATATATATATATATATATATATATATATATATTTTTTTCTTTTATATGCACTTTATAATAACTTATTATGACTTAAGTTCCCCTTATGTTCATCCCTTAACAGCCGGGAGACAAAATGAGCTAGGGGTCTTCGACATGGATTATCTTAGGATGTGGGACATTTCATATTTATATTTGTATGTTGGTACATTGATGTTTCTTAAGTGCTTTGTACCCATGTACTTTTTCATAATACAAGGGTGCATTACCGTGGTACTTCTCTGTTAAAACTGAATGTACTTTTTGAGTCCCATTGACCAACTCTGGTCATTTTTGGACAATAATCAAAGTTCTTTCTCTGTTTCTTTCTTCCAGGCACTTGAACTCCCTAACAAGATACCCTGATTCTAAGCAATAAGATGTCTCTGCCAGGATATCCTCTTTCTGCTTGTTTGGACATGCAAATAGAGTGTCATGAAATCCTTCACATGTACTATTATACTAGGCATCTTCACCTTCTTCAATGCATCCTCGTTTATCTTTATTTAGAGCTGCAAGTTGTCTGTACTTTAATCATATACTAGGTGGTCCTGTCTTGATGTCCCTGATTATGACATCAGGATGTCTTGACTTGGCATCCTCCATCTTTAGATCAGAATGTATTAAGTGACCTCCATCTCCACATCATGTGGATAAATGGAGTGGATGTTTTCTCTATCTTAACATGAAGATGTCATAATTAGTTATCATGTATCCTTGCATCGTGGTTTCCTAATTGGATGTATTGTCTCTGTTTAACAGTTTGTTGTTTAGCACATGTATTGTACAAGCACTGTATCACTATAGAACCTTGATGGGGAAAACACGTAGTGCAATCCAAATTAATATGAATATAACTTTATGAGAAAGCTCATTTAAACCATTTTTTTTTATGGGTTTTCTATTCTTCTCCTCACTTCCTTTCTACTTATAACCTCTTTATATTGGTTTTAGTATTAATGTTATTTGAACATATTGATTTTATTTTTTTACTTTATCAAAAAAGCATCAACTATATGCATTAGAAATGATATTTCCATACTTATTATCAGCTTCCATGCACATTACTTATAACGACAAATAACATACATTAACTTGAACATTTGCTTTGCTTGCAGGTTACTCTCCTTGCCCTTGCACTTTGTGGAGTTTTAACTATGCAAGTTTTATTGCTTTTGGCCTTGTCATCTACATTGGATATGTTCTTTATGTCTTCCCTTCAATTTACTCTCTGCCCCGAGTGAATATTGTTCTTCTTATCTTTATTCTTGTTTGGGTTGTGAGCTCATATGCATTCAATGCAACTTATAATGTCTCGAGGAAGGACATTAAAAAGGTAGTTCCATAAAGCTGATTTGATATTTTTGGTAGTGAGGCTATGTAACCTTGTTCAAAGATGATTGATAAAACCATTAACAACTTTCTTCTTCCTTCAGGATACTAAAATTTGGGACTCAATTGGGCTTTGCCATTACTCTATTCCAGGGTTTTCATCTTTTCTCAATTTTGTCTTGGCACCCTTGTTGCGATGGTCATTTTTGTGAATAATTGCGTGCTTAGTAATTTGAATAATGTGGTTGCAACGCAATTGAGGGGAAAGATAATGTGGAAGGTATGTGATGGCATAGCTTAAATGCTATCTTCTTATTTGCTTTCATGCCCTGCAAATATTGTGTCATTTCATAATTATCGGTGAGATTTATGGTGTTATATTAAGTCATCTGTATCAATTTGTTTCACATATTTATGATATTTTCCAATAAGCATCTGTAACAATCTATGTTAAAACTTTTTCTGGTTTCCTACTTTGTGAATGTAGTGTTTCATGTTTGGATTTGACTTTATTCTTGATATATCCAGCATATTTACTGATGTGACATATCCATATGCGTTGAGCCTAGAATTGGATTATGAATAATTTTGTCTCTAATAAGATATCCAACCTCCCTCTTGCCTGTAATATGTATTATTTTACTTCTAGGGATTTTGATGGAGATTAGGTATGGGATTGATGTATGTAATGATAGTAATAGACATCAAGATGAAATTGGTAACTTGCTTTGTTAATATTCATATCTGAAATGTCCCTCTTTCTAAAATAACATTGTTGAAGACCCTTGGCCTATTTTGTCTACCCGACGGCTAAGGGGGAACATAAGGGTGACTTAAGTCATTTTAAATTATTATAAAGTGCCATAAAAAGAAAGAAAAAAATATAAAACACTTATATTAATTTTATGACTTAATAAAATAACAAAATTAGAAAAGGAAAAGGCCCATTACAATTTGTATTCCCTCTAGGGAAAAATGCGACTAGCCTTGGGGAGGGAAATGAGTGAAAAAGGAATTAAAAATTCAAAGAATGCTGATTGGTTGTGTTGGGTGGTCATCTTTGGGTCACTTCTTTCCTTAAAGGGGCAAGTCGACTTGTTTTGGGATCATTCTACTATCATCAAAAATTCTGAATTTTGCTTGTGAGCTGAGCATTTGCAGCTGCATTCTCTGAGGACGAAAACCCTCATGAGAATTGATAGGAAGAACGAAAACTCTTCCATTTGCATTCATCTACTAGTGTGTTGAACATTCAAGGAAATCTATTTGCTGAAGTATTCTATTTTCTCCAGTTGGAGCGACCCAGTTTAGGGACTGTTTTTGCATGAAGGAAGGTTATTATAATCAGATCTGATTGCTGCTGTTTGGAGCTGATTTTCAGACACCTTTTCTGCTATTTTTGGAATATTTTCTAGGGTCCAAACCCTCATTTTCCAGCTGTAACTGCAGATCAGGTTTTGCAGATTTATATTAAATAAAAATCAGATTTTGGAGCTTCAATTGGTACATTTCTATTGCATTGATCCTCAGAAAATTTATTGCTTTCATTAGACCTAAGAAAAGCTTTGTTTAGTATCTTGTATTGCATTTTTCTTCAAGGGTGCAAGTCGCACTTTCTCATAATAAATTCAGATCTGCATTGTGTTCAATTCTTGTGTGTTCTATTTCAAGTTGGGTATTGGGAAAAATCCTGTGTATTCCTTTTGTCCTTTAGGGGACATTACAGTGGTATCAGAGCTTGAAATCCTCCCAGCCTGTGAGAAAAGAAGCAGAAATCAGATTTGAATGCAACTTGAAAAAAACCCTTTAGTATATCAAAGAAGGGGTACTCCAAAGAAAGGAACAATGGAAGAACATGATCAAAGGGCTCCTCCCAATGATGAGCTCAGCTATATGAATGAAGTCATAACCGAAGTCAAAGGGAGCTGCAGCAAGCCATGAGGGAAAATCAAAGAGAAATGTGTGAGGTATTTACTAGCTCCATTAGAGACTTGGCAAGATTCTACAAGGGAATAATGCATCTAACAATTAGGGAGAAAACAACAATGGAGAAGGAAGCTCTACAGGGCCAACTAGAAACCCTTCCAAGGCTACACATCAAACTTTCAAAGCTAAGTTCCTACAAAGAGAGGAACCATTGAAGAGGAAGCCCAAAATGATGTGGAAGCATGGGGTGATGAGTATGCACAACTTAGTTTCAGAGTAAGAGAAATGCTTTCTTTTAGAGACTACTTTGCCAGGTGAAGAATAGCAAAGGTTTAGGGAGGAATCGAAGAGTTCACCAAGAGACACCAAGGAGAGACATTCAACAAAGGTTGGGTAAGGTAACTCTTCCTTCATTTGATGGAACTGAAAAGTGTTCTGCTAGAGCTTGGTTACAAAAGTTTGATACATATCTTTCTTTAAATCCAATGTATGAGGAAGAAGCCCTCAAATTTGCAACCTTGCATTTGGAGGGAATGGCACATGAGTGGTGGTACCATGGGTTGATCACCCAAGGTCATGGCTCAATTACTACACTTGAAGAATTCAGTTCATGCTTGATTGAAAGGTTTGATAGAACAGATCTGGATATGCACTTCAAGAGCTAGCACAACTCAAGCAAGAAGGATCTTTGGAGAGGTATATTTCTGATTTTGAAAGGCTTGCAGTTATGGTACCTGATATCAGTGAAAGGAGGTTAGTATTGCTATTTATTGAGGGGTTGGGTGAACCATTAAAGGGCCTTGTCAAAGCATTCAGCCCCCCATCTTTACAAGGTGCTATTAAGAAGGCATTGGACTTGGAAAGTTCAGTTCCAAGAGGTAGAAATCTGCAGTATGGACAACAGCAAAAATCAGCACCTTTTGGGCAGCCAAAAGGAGTATTTGGACAGCCAAAGGCTTCTTCATCAAGTGGGCCAAAGACACCAAATTATGGGCAGCAAGGTAAGCCTTTTCAAAACAAATCTGATGTAAAAGATTGGGGTAAAAACAACAAGGAAATTGAGACTAGGAATGAGCTTAGGAGGAAAAACTATGTTTTACATGTAGAGATCCTTGGACTCCTAACCACCGTTGTCTTCCAAAAGGGGCAACCCATTATATTGAAGTTATTTCAGATGTAGAAGATGAAGAAGAGAGTGTTGATCATGAGGAAGAAAAGAGAAAGAAAATGAAGTTCCCACGGATGGAACATTGGCCACTTTATCCGGAGCACCAAGGTACTATGCTTTTCGTGTTAAGGGTGTTCTTCATGGACAAAGAATCATAGCCTTGATTGATAGTGGAGCTACTCACAATTTTATTGATGAGAGCTTAGTGACAAGGATGGGGTTGAAAGTAGAAGACTTTCAAGGATTTAATGTAACTGTGGTGGATGGGTATACTCTTGCATGCACAAAGAAGATTCCCCAACTTGAGCTCACCTTGGGAAGGCATAAGGTATGTGATGATTTCTATGTCATTGGTATTGGTGAAACAAATATTGTTTTGGGTGTACAATGGCTGCAATCTTTGGGTGAGTTCACCCAAAATTATCAAACCATGGAACTGAAATTTAAGACTCAAGACAAGGAAGTCACTTTGCAAGGTTTGAGGAATGGATCTCCACAAGTTGTGACCGCATATGAAAGCACGAAGATAAGATAAGATAAGATAAATATATTAATGTCCAATGAATGGCCACAAAGTAGGTCAATGAGATTTCAGCCCAAACAATATACAAAGTGCGAGCGGTGACAACTCAAAACGAGTTCCCAAAAACGAAAAAAAAATGAGAAAAGACAAAGTAGAAAATTGGAAACCCACGTTAAAACCCCTCTATGTGTTGGGGCAATGGAGCAAGCGGGGAGAAAATGAGAGAAGCAAAGAATTAGGAATGAAGGGGAGGTAAATGAGGATCATGGTCTACTTAGGAATGGTAGCCACACCCTCCTAACATTAGAGGTGGACAAAAAGAAGCTCTTGATGGATTGACAACTTGAAGAGAGGGGTTGAAAACATCCTCCCATGCTTTTACCTTTATCGAGATCTCGAGGCCCAAGTGACGACGGCTCAAGATGCGAGATGGAAGATTACCTTTATCGAAAGGATCTTTATACTCATTGTGCGACGAATGGAGCGGAATGGGCTTCCCTAGATCGAAGGTACGTGTGTGCATTCGATTTTTTGGTGGTGATCGAGGAAGTGTGAAGGTCCAATGGACGAATTAGATCTATGACTAAAACCCTTTGCGGTCAAAAGATATTTTCTGAAATTTAGTTCCTTCACCGAAGATGTAGAATAGAAGCAGAATCATTTAAATGATTGTGGGGATGACTCTCGGAGGCGATGAAGAATCTGGTCCCGAACAACAAAGACTCACAAGATGTTAGGGTAAGACATCGCTCTTTACTGAAAGTCAATATATAATGAAGAAGATCGGGAGAGTCTCGAATCCCTCGAAGAGACAAGTGAAATCGTCCTTTGATCTCATAGTAAATGGGGCAACAAAAGATGAAATGAGTCTTGGTCTCCACCTCTTGAAGTCTCAGAGCCTACAAAGCCTCGTCCTCCCGATCAATGTGGTGATCGAATGTTGCGCACCGAAGTCCGTGGGAGCCGACATGAAACTAACCCATAGGTATACGGAGGGCATGCACGCAAAAATCGAAAGATCGAGGAAAATCGAGAGGTGTATGTTGAGGGCGGATGACGAGTCCATCTTTGATTTCGAAGGACTCTGGGAGCTTGGGACATCTTAGGGTGCAAATGTGAGGGTTCACCCAAGTAGATGCTTTGAATGAAGCTCTTAGATATCCTCCCTTTATGGACTTTTCATTGACACTTGCTTAGTTTGGCAAGAGATGTTCGGGAGCATTTAGGGAATGTTTTCTTGGTGATGGGAGACGATCGATCTGGATACCAACTGCATCCAACAAGGCAAAAGTCTCGGAAAACCAACAATGGCCCACATCCTGGGCAATACTCATAGAGGAACAATAAGCGAGATACAGATACCTGTCCCGCTCATCGAAGAGATCACCAAACCTCTTGATACGGATGAAGAAAGGTTGATATGTCAAATATAGTCTCCAGACGGAAAGGTCGGGCTCCGAACTCTGCCAAAATAATATGTTGGGGACTGTTCTGTTTGCATCTGATGAAGCGGCGAAGGAGGAGAGTCTGAATCCTCTCAGCAAAAGCCCAATCTGTGTCCAAAAGGGAGGGCCCCCAGACAATAGACCCATAGAGAATAGTGGGGCGGATGAGGGAGTTCATAAGAAACATCTTGGAGGAGATGTCCTGAAGTGGTGCCGAAAACACTCTCTCGAGAATGGCAAGAGACCCATACCCTTTATTCACCCTCGGACCTACGAAGAGAGCATGCCTCATAGTTGGTAATCTAGGCCACGAGAATTGGACTCTCTTGGAGGTGTATGTATTATGTAATTTCAATCTCCCGATACAAGAAGAAATGGAGGTGTGATGTCCTCAAACAAATCGATAATTTGACCTTGGTCTTAAGATGACCGAAATGCCAAAGATCAGAGAATGAAACAAGCTAAAATGTCTCGTGTCGGATAAGGAGGGGAGTATCTTAAGCCCCTTAGATGAAGATGATCTAGTAAAACAATATCGTCGGCAAATAGGAGAATAGAAATCAAGACGTGGTGAAGAAGG
Source organism: Taxus wallichiana var. yunnanensis (assembly GCA_018340775.1). Classification (NCBI taxonomy): domain Eukaryota; kingdom Viridiplantae; phylum Streptophyta; class Pinopsida; order Cupressales; family Taxaceae; genus Taxus; species Taxus wallichiana. The sequence goes on along the minus strand of CM031238.1, from coordinate 853,700,882 downwards.
CAACCATCCCCTTCTGAATGTGATCCCGAAGAAAAGATTCCACCTCATTAATATAAATGCCAAAGAGGGTAGGAGATAAAGGGACCCTCAAATCCCTTAGATGGTGCTCTGATGAAATCGCTTGGTATGGTAAGAAAGTTGATGACCATTTCTTAGAGTCTGGACTGTGAGGGCGCATGATGGCGATAATAAGAATCTCGAAATACCAATGTCCTGGAGCACTTTTATTGGTTAGGTGGTGATGTGACTTTGGATTTAAATTTTGGAAAGTTTACAAAACAACAATAAATCATTCGAGAGCGGTGAGGCCTCCTGTGGCTTTAAGGGTGAAGATGTATCGATGGTGTGGTAACAAGGAAGAATCCAAAACCAATTTGACCTCTTGCTAGAGGATCTTCGCTCCATCTCGGGAAAGTAACCCATGAATCGAAAGATAGAGTTTAGAGAAAGAATGGCCCTACCATGATAGTCTTAGGAGGAAAGCCCATGGTAACTCACTTGATTAAAAGATCACAAATATTTACCAAAGACCTCGAAACCCTACTTGACGAACTTAGCAAGAAACCTTCCACATCCGCATAAGCCTCTACTGATTCAAAGTCCTTATTTGCCTCTTTGACATGCAAAAGTGAAGGGGGTACAAAGTTAAAGATGGAGGATGCCAATATAAGGCCCGGTTGGTACTGGAACATCGTAAAGGGTAGAGGTGTAGGACACATTTGATGGGATGCACATTGTTTGGTAAGGGATACATCTTCTTTTTCATCTCAGCCATCATATCATGTTGATATTCAATTTTGGATAAGCATAGATAAAGTATTTTCAGATTTACCTCACGGATTGCCTCTGATAGAGGATTTCAGCATATTATTGAGTTGGAACCCGGTTCAACTCCAGTTATGTCTTCTCCTTACCATCACCCAAGAGCTTTTAAGGAAGAAATTGAAAAGGTGATTAAGGAATTGTTAGACATGGGCCACATAAGGCCAAGTTCTAGTCCTTTTGCTTCTTCAGTTGTTTTGGTGAAGAAGAAAGATGGGACTATGAGAATGTGTGTGGATTACAGGTTATTGAATAAGAAAACAATCAAGAATAGGTACCCAATACCAAGAATTGATGAGTTGCATGGGGCTATTTTCTTTTCAAAGATTGATCTAAGGTCGACTACCATCAAATTAAGGTAAGAGATGAAGATGTCCATAAGACAACTTTTAGATGTCACTTTGGTCATTTTGAATTTCTAGTGATGCCATTTGGGTTAACCAATGCCCTGCTACATTTCAGTCATGTATGAATCATATCTTTAGGGAGCATTTGAGAAAATTTGTGTTGGTATTTTTGATGATATCTTGGTGTATAGCAAATCATGGGAAGAACATTTGATGCACTTGGATACGGTCCTAAGCATTTTGGAGCAGCAATCTCTTTTTGCAAAGTTATCTAAATGTGAGTTTGGCATGGAAGAAATTTTGTATCTAGGACATGTCATCAATGCAAGAGGGTGCATGTAGATCAACAAAAGATTCAAGCTATCATAGATTGGCCTCCTCCCACCACATTGACTCAACTAAGGGGATTCTTGGGTCTTTGTAGCTATTACCACAGATTTGTGAAAGGATTTTCACAACTTTCAGCCCCTTTAACAAATTTGACAAAGCAAGGAGCTTTCGTTGGTCACCATCAGCCCAACAAGCATTTGATCACCTCAAAAAGGTAATGAGTTCATGCCCAGTACTCGCTGTCCCAGATTTTTCAATACCTTTTGTTGTTGAGTGTGATGCATCAGGGGATGGAATTGGGGCTGTTTTGATGCAAAATAAACACCCCATAGCATTTGAAAGTAGGAAGCTCAAAGATGCTGAAAAGGGGTATTCCATTTATGACAAAGAAATGTTGGCAATCATGCATGCATTGGTGAAATTTAGACAATATCTTGTTTGTGGCAGGTTTGTTGTCAAAACACGGATCATAACAGTTTGAGATACTTTCTTAATCAAACTGATTTAAATGATAGGCAACAAAAATGGGTAAGCAAAGTACAATCTTTTGACTTTGAAATTGAGTTTGTGAAGGGAAAAAATAACATAGTTGCAGATGCTTTATCAAGGAAACCATATTGCTGCTCCATGAGTGAAATTACAGCAGATTGGAGGGCTGATATAACAGTAGAGTACGTCAAAAATCAGTTTGCTTGTGTTGTCCTTGAGGGGGAAATTGATGATGAAAAGTACCAAGTGGTTGATGGCATCATACTCTATAAAAATAGTCTTCTTGGTCCCTGAATCTAAGGTAAAACGTAAAATTTTAGAAGCCATGCATGATTTGATGATTTGTACAATAAAGAACATTGTGTTAGGGAACAACTTAACAAACTCAAATTCGTGATTTGCAAAGTGATTTAGTCTCGTGAGCGATCAAAAAACAATTTGTGGAGAGTTCAAAATTGATTGGCATAAGGGATAGACCGAACAACGATGAGTTCACAATTTGAGATGGACTTGAAGTCCAAGACGTTGCAGATCGTTGTAGGGCATGAAGGACCAAAAATTAGGAAGAGCAAAGGGCACGACAAAGATGATAGACTACAAGAGGAAAAAATACAAATACAAAAAAATCATAGAAGGGCAAAGAATGAAGAAATGGGAATACTAAAAGTAAAGTCGTGAGACACGAGACTAGATAGTGAAACGTGAATCGTGATTTCCATCATAGGCGACATTGTTATGGTCGTTTTTTGTGATTTCCATCATTTTTAAAGGAAAAGAGCATAAATAACAATCTCGATTACATTATTGTTCACAATTTCCATGGTTTTCATGGTATCTAGTGCACATAATGTAATGTCCCCTTTTCCCACTTGAGAGCCACTATTGGGGCTTCTTTCCATTTCTCCTCCTTGGCAAAGAAATGGAGAAGATGGAGGAGAACATTGAGCTTCCGTTTGTTATTTTTTTACTAATTTTTATATTTGTTTTTAGTGTTTTCCCTCTTATAGCAGGTCGGTTGAGTTAGAGTCCATTAAAGGAGCTAATGAAGGAAAAGAACATCTCTTGGGGTCGGCCTTATCTTTTCAAGTTTTGATGCCAATGGAGGAATATAAACGGGGACTTAAGACATCATTTGACATCTAGTTTTTGGCGCATTTGTCTTATCTTGAGCATTGAGAGCCTGTGGCTCCTTGTTCTTCCACTTGAAGATGAAAACCCTTCATTATTGCTTGGCATTGGAGTTTAAGGAAAATTTTGAGGTGAGAACATTCATTTTCAGATTGTTATTGGCTTCCTACATGTGGAGCAACCTACCTTGGTGTAGGGTTTGAGGGTTTAGTGAACATATATTTGCATTTTCAGTTTATAATCTGATTTGGCATATTTTCTAAGGCTGGAATCTGCATTTTCATGATTTTTGGGGGTTTCTAGACCCATAATCTATAATTTTCTTGTGGCTGCTCTTCGCTGGACATTAGTCAATTTCAGCAGTGTGTTTTTGAGATTTATTATTGCTCTTGGTTCTATTGTGTGCATAAAAGATATCTCTAAATTGTAGTAAGTTTATTTGAAGTATATTTGGTGTTTGGCATACATTTTTGAAGAGTTCAGTTCGCTGATTTCTAATTTTCAGTTTGCTGCTATAAAAATCAGATTTGAATCATTTGGTGTTTGTCTAAATTCCTTGGTTTTGGTCTAATCCCTTGAAAGGGTCATTTTAGTGGTATTAGATCTTGGATCTTCAAAGGACCTAGGGTTTATGGAAGAAGGTAACAAGGGTTACATCTACTACTAAAAAGGAAGAAGGTAGATCAAGAGGACCAGCCAAGGAAGGAAGGAAGCATGGCTGATCATGATTCCCAAGAAGCAAAGGTTGACAAATTAATTGCCGGCCAAGAGAGACTCCTCGATAATATGGATCTTCTAGCTCTTTCCTTTCAAAGAATCATCAAACCAAGGGTTGAAAGTTGAGAAGGTAGCTCGAATGGAGCTAATAATGCCAAGCGACCTATGGGATTAGCCCGAGGATTGCGTTTGAAGCACACTTTCCTTCTTAGAGAGGAGTTCATTCTAGAGGAAGAAGCGAGGCCTACGGGTAGACGGATTATTGCTACGAGTTATGAAGAATACATGGCCTTACCAAGGAGATTCGGGAAGCTATTTCACTTGCATAATTCATAGGAGTGAATAGAGGAAGACCTAGGCCCGAGCCTAGACATCACATGCCACAAAGAGAGGTCCAAAATGTATTGGGTAAGATGACTTTTTCTACATTTGATGGATCAACTAAGGGTACTGCTAGGGCTTGGATTCAAAAGTTGAATACATATTTTTCTTTGAAGCCTATGGTAGAGGAGTATGCAATCAAATTTGCCACTTTACATCTTGAAGGAATTTCTCATGAATGGTGGTTCCATGGGCTTGTGACATAAGGGCATAGTGAGATACATGCCTCTGATGAGTTTTGCCAAAGACTCATTGATCGGTTTGATAAAGTGGATCCAGAGGTGCATTTCGTGTGAGCTTGCACACTTGAGACAACAAGACACCGTAGAAGAGTATGTGACTGAATTTTAGAGACTTTCCGTCATGATCAGGGATGTATCCGAAAGAAGGCTCATAGTGCTTTTTGTTGAGGGTTTGATTGAGCCCCTCAAGGGTTTGGTTCGTGCCTTTGATCCATTGTCTCTACAAGAGGCAATTAAGAAGGCACTTGATCTTAAAGGTGCTAACCCAAAATTGACAGTGATGAGCAGTATTTGTAAGGTGAATTTGAGTGGGGGACAAGCAACCAAGCAGCCAAGAAGCATCCCTTTGGACCAGCCAAAGAGACCTCTCCAAAAGGTGCCCAATACTTAGACGGATAAGGAGGCTAGAAACAAATTACAAAGGAAGATTTTGTGCTTTTCATGCAAGGATCCATAAAGTCTAGGACATCGTTGCTTGGGCAAAGGTAAGGTTCATTATATTGAAGTAATTTCGATTGTGAAGATAAGATAATTATATTAAATGTCCAACGAGTGACCACAAAGATAGGTCAATGGGACTGTCAAATACAAAGCAAAGCGAAACAATAGGGAAAACCCAAGAGGGTTTCTGAAAAGAACAAAAGAAGAAGAAGAAGAAGAAGAAGAAGAAGAGAGCACAAGGGATGAGAGGAAGGTAGAGGAAAGGCCTCGACACCAACCCTCACGATCTGCGCCAAGGTCAATTGAAAAGAAATTGGTGATGTCTTTGTTGTGCAGGTGTCAGTCTTGAAACTGCTTGGAGATGCCTATGTTTCGTGGAATGTCGAGTTCTCTGGGTGGACCGGGTGGTGTGTCGTCTAAAATAGGGAGCTCTTGGCTGTGCACGAATCCGGAAATCTCTGGTCAATGAAGAAGGTCCTCTAATCCTGACAGATCTAGCCAGGAGATCTCCACTAGGGTCATGCCCCCGCTTAGTGCCCCTCACACGTGGCAACAAATCAAAGAAAGATGTGATCTGTCGAGTAGTAGCTTCCCTGGAAGGAGGATGGAGGGCCCTGTCACGGAGCTTAATGGCTTCCTGTAAATAGAGAGCGAGACACCTCTCAAGATAAAGATAATATTGTTGATGAAGCTAGGCATAATGGTGTTGTGGAAGAAGAAGACCCAAAGAAGCTAGAAGGTACTCATGCTACATTATCCGGGGCACCTAGATATCACCCATTTTGTGTAAAGGGTGATTTTCAAGGACAAAAGGTAACAATCTTGATTGATAGTGGAGCCACACATAATTTTGTAGATGAGAGCTTGATAAAGAAATTGAAGTTAAAGGTTGAAAATTTCAAGGGTTTCAATGTCACGGTTGCGGATGGCTTCATACTTCCTTGCACAAAGAGGATACCTCAGTCGCACTCACTTTGGGAGGGCATATGGTAAGAGATGATTTCTATGTTATTAGTATTGGTGAATTTGATTTGGTTTTGGGTGTGCAATGGTTACATTCTCTAGGAGAGTTTTCTCAAAATTACCAAAACATGGAGCTGAAATTTAAAGTAGAAGGAAAAGAGGTGGTGGTGCATGAAATGAAAGGTGGAACTCCACAAGTTGTGACAACGAAGAGTATGGAAAGAACCTTCAAAAAGGGGCAGGTTGCTTGGCTGCCCATTGTTTGATAAGCGCTAACTCTTCTATTTCTATTCAATCTACTTTCCATGATGATATTCAACCCATAATTGATAGTCATGCTAAAGTTTTCAATGAGTTACCGCATGGGCTGCCACCGGATAGGGAATTCCAACATGTTATTGAGTTAGAACCGGTACCAAACCGGTAATAACCACTACCTACTGTCACCCATAGATTTACAAAGAAGAAATTGAGAAAAATATCAAAGAATTGTTGGAAATGGGATCAATAAGGCCTAGTTCCAGTCCCTATGCTTCTTTCGTGGTGCTGGTCATGAAAAAGATGGTACTCTAAGAATGTGTGTGGACTACTGTGTGCTCAATAAGAAAACAATTAAGAACAAGTATCCCATTCCAAGGATTGATGAGCTCATAGATGAACTACATGGAGCAATCTACTTCTCCAAAATTGATTTGAGATCCGGATATTATCAAATAAGAGTTAGAGAAGAAGATGTGCACAAGACCACTTTTAGGTGTCACTTTGGGCATTTCGAGTTCCTTGTCATGCCATTTGGATTGACCAATGCCCCGGCCACCTTCCAATCATGCATGACCACATTTTTGGTAAGCAATTAAGGAAATTTGTGTTGGTTTTCTTTGATGATATTTTGATTTATAGTAAGTCATGGGAGGAGCACCTCCAACATTTGGATATAGTGCTGGAAATTTTGGAGCAGCAGTCATTGTATGCAAAAAAATCTAAATGTGAGTTTGGTATGGATGAGATTTTATACTTGGGGCATGTTATCAATGCTTGTGGGGTTCATGTGGATCAAAACAAGATTCAAGCAATCATGAATTGGCCAACACCAACCAGCATTACTCACTTGAAAGGATTCTTGGGTTTGTGCTCATACTACTGGAAGTTTGTGAAGGGATTCTCACAAATTGCAGCCCCTTTGACTTCTCTAACAAAGAAAAATGCTTTCAGTTGGTCCAAATCAGCCCATATAGCTTTTGATGAATTGAAAAAGGTAGTGTGCTCTTGTCTGGTTCTCGCTGTTCTAGATTTTCCTAAACCATTTTTGCTTGAATGTGATGCTTCGGTGAGGGTACAGGTGCAGTTTTGATGCAAAATCAGCACCCCATTGCTTTTGAAAGTCGAAAATTGAAAGATCATGAGAAATTTTTTTCTATTTATGATAGAGAAATGCTTGCCATCATGCATGCCTTAATTAAGTTTAGGCAATACTTGATTTGTGGAAGGTTTGTTGTAAACACTGACGTAAAATAGCTTGAGATTGTTTCTCCATCAAAAGGATTTGAATGACCGGCAACAAAAATGGGTGAGTAGACTCCAAGCATTTGATTTTGACATTGAGTATGTGAAGGGGAAGCATAATGCGGTTGCGGATGCTTTATCAAGGATGCCACCTTCATCATTAGAGGATGAAGAACTTCATAAAGAAGGGAAAGAAGAAGACGGACAATGAATGTATTGGGTTTGCAATTGCTTGGGGACAAGCAATCTTGGGAAGGGAGGATTGTAATGCCCCCTTTTCCCACTTGAGAGCTATTATTTGGGCTTCTTGCCATTTCTTCTCCTTGGCAAAGAAGTGAAGAAGATGGAGGAGAACATTGAGCTTCCGTTTGCTATGTTTTTTACTAATTTTTATATTTTCTTTTAGTGTTTTTCCCTCTCATAGCAGGTCAACTGAGTTAGAGCCAATTAAAGGAAGCTAATGAAGGAAAAGAACATCTCTTGGAGGTCGGCCTTACCTTCTCAAGCTTTGGGGCCAATGGAGGAATATAAAAGGAGACTTAAGACATCATTTGACATCTAGTTTTTGGCGCATTTATCTTATCTTGAGCATTGAGAGCTTGTGGCTCCTTGTTCTTCCACTTGAGGACGAAAACCCTCTTGTGTGGCTTTCCTAGAAGGACGAAAACCCTTCTAGTGGTTTGGTGAAGGATGAAAACCCTTCATTATTTATTGACATTGGAGTTTAAGGCAGATTTGAGGAGAGAACATTCATTTTCAGATTGTTATTGGCTTCCTACATGTGGAGCGACCTACCTTGGTGTAGGGCTTGAGGGTTTAAGGAACATATATTTTCATTTTTCAGTTTATAATATGATATGGCATATTTTCTAAGGCTGGAATCTACATTTTCATGATTTTTGGGGGTTTCAAACCCATAATCTATAATTTTCTTGTGGCTGCTCTTCGTTGGACATTTATTAATTTCCAGCAGTGTGTTGCTTCAGATTTATCATTGTTCTTGGTTCTATTGGATGCATAAAAGATATCTCTAAATTGTGGCAAGTTTATTTGAAGTATATTTGGTGTTTGGCATACATTTTTGAAGAGTTCAGTTCGCTGATTTCTAATTTTCAGTCTGCTGCTATAAAAATCAGATTTGAATCATTTGGTGTTTGTCTAAATTCCTTGGTTTTGGTCTAATCCTTGAAAGGGTTATTTCACACAAGATTTTTTTCAATTTAGAATGACGGTGTAATAACCCTTTCAAGTGTTTAGACCAATAGCAAGGGAATTTAACCAAACACCAATTTATTCAAATTTGATTTTAATTGCAGCAGACTGAAAATAAGAAATCAATGAACTACACCCTTAACAAATGTATGCCAAGCACCATCAAATACTTCAAATAAAATTTAGATATATCTTTTATGCATCCACGAAACCAAAAACAATGAAAAATCTAAAGTAACACACTGCTGAAAATTAATTAATGTCCAACGAATAACAACCACAAGAAAAGTGTAGATTATGGGTCTAGAAACCCCCAAAAATGATGATACTTTAGATTCCAGCCTTAGAAATTATGACAAATCAAATTATCAACTGAAAATGCAAATGTAAGTTCACCAAACCCTCAAAACCGCACACAAGGTAGGTCACCGCACATGAAAGAAACCAATAACAATATGAAATTGATAAATATCTCCTTAAATTTTTCTTATACTTCAATTCCAAAACAAGATGAAGGGTTTTAGTCCTTCACTCAACCTCTAGAAGGGTTTTCATCCTTCTAGGCAAGCCACACATGAGTGTTTTTGTGCTCAAGTGGAAGAACAAGGAGCCACTAGCTCATAATGCTCAAGCGGGAACATGGATCCACTATCTCCATACCTTGTTCATGTGTGTTTGGAATGTCTTCGTAGCTTTTACCAAGGTCTAATCGAACCTCATTATGCTCTTTAGGGGCTTATTGTCATCATGTCTAATTGGAAAATGGTCTCCAACCATCCTTTTCTCTTTCCCTTATTTCTACCCATTTTCTCTTCAACCTTGGATTCATCACATGTTGGGATATCATCAATATCAATATGCAAGGGTAAGGGCTAATTCTCCCTCTTTCATGGCTCCATTTCCTTCAAGATGCAGAGATCCGGTACATGTTGCACCTCTCCTTTTGGCGCTAGGTTCTTTTCTGTAATGTTTTTCTTTCATCCTTTATTTGACAAAATCCGTGAGAGACATTGCTTCTGAAACTCCTCAGTATCTCTTGGTATTCTTCAAGCAATGTGTTATGGCCATGAGTTTGTCTAAGGCTCCCTTGTGGAGCGACATCCTCCTTGGCCACGGGTTGGGGTTTGTAGGGCCTTGCAAAAGGGATTTTGTCCTTCTTTTATTCACGGGGCTATATGAAGACTCTTCCTTTTTGGCCGAAACACCACCTTGCAAATTTTGGATGGCTAGGGTAAGCTGACTCAATGCCTCCATCATTCCTTCTTGGTTTTTCATGATCATCTCCAATTTTTCCATGCTTCACAGGTTGGGAGGAAAGAGCTCTGATACCACTTGTAATGTCCCTTTTTGGGAGACCTTAGGAAATGGAAAAATGCTCCCAAATAATATTTAGAACACTGCTATTTTAACCTTGCAAAAACAAATCTCAAACCCTTCCTAGGGCAGCGACCTTCCTAGGGAAGAACAACCCTTTGAAAAGGAGATAAACCTTGCAAAAAGCTTCCAAACTTGTGCCAAAATAATTAGAAAACCCTTAGCAATCAATTTCAGCTATTAGAACTCAGATTTGCATGTGAAATTAATTAATTATGAAACCCTAACCAACGAACATTCCCGAGCATGCAAAAAATAGTAGAACATCACCAAAAATCACCAAACTCGGAATCTTGGACTTATAAAATATGAGGAATAAGAGAATAATTTCAGATTTATCAAAATGTCACCACACATACCCAAATTCCACTTCTACATAGGTCGCTCCACTTGAAATAAATATAATTTGCATCAAAGAAGACCACAATTGCAAGAGAAAGATCCTTTATTGCATTTCCAACCAGCTTGCATAATCAAAATCTCATGAAAGGTTTTCGTCCTTCACAAGATTTCCCCAAGGGTTTTCGTCCTTGGAGGAGATCCTCAACTCAAGCGGTTTCCTCCTTGAGAGAGTAAAAGGGTTACACTAGCCACTTCCACCAAAATGAGAATAATCACCAAAATATGATTCATAAATGCCCAAGCAACCTCCTTAAATAGGCCTAAAGAGTTCTTAAAGGAAACATTACAACTTGGCTGACCCTTTATGTAATTGGTTTTTAAATATTAAAAGGTTATTGGAGCCTACATGCTCACAATACCAATAAAATTAAACTACTTAATTCCTCTATTGGAGGAAAAAGGCTTCCAATAGGATAAATGATAATAAATGAAAGTACTATCTAAGGAACTATAAAATTTATTTCAGATTTCCCCCAACTTTTCTCCTTAAACCCACAGGGAAAGAATGGGTTAAGGTCTTTAGAATTTAGCCTCGAAAAAGGGACATGAATGAATGAAAGATTTTAATGACGTCCACAAGACTGAAGAGTCTATGGGACCAAAAGTTGAGACTTTAAGATGATTTTAGACTCTTTTCAATATCAAATCTTCTACTATGAATCTTGAGCACAAAACCCGCGATCTTTTCAAGTCTTGTTTCTTCGAATAACTCATTTAATTTGTCCACCTTCAAGTCATTTTCGTATTAGATACAAATATCATCATAAGTTGAACACTCCATGATGAAGTGCCATTCCGTCTCAACCACCCCTTTGTTGCAAAAAAGACAAGTTCTCCTTTCCCAATCCTCCTTGGGTATAGTCCATCTACCGGTTTCACATCGAAGGTGATGTGATCCAGTCCTCATTTGAGCTATTAAAATCCTTGCTTTACCCTTGATAACTACTCCAAGATAAGCTTTTTCATCATGCTCCCAAGTGGGGTTAAATTCTTTGATGTAATAAGCTTTCTTATGACCAATCTGCCATGTCCACATGGCAGTCCTAAATTTTTCTATCACATATTGTTTTATTTCCCTATTGTTAGGACATTCCTGAAAGTTGATGCCCCATTTGTTCATCCATTTGTTGTTTTGCTTCATCCAAGTTTTCTTTCTACACTCTAATTTTTCCTCCACAACCATTTTGGGCCAGCGATGATTATCCATGTTTTCAATCTTTTTCAGATAACTTAACAACCGAGTTATTGTTGATGCTTCCATTGGGAAAGTACCTGCTTCAGCTAACAGGATCTCATAAGGAATCGTTGACTTGACTTTAAGAGTGCTTGTGATTAGATGTTTCTGAATTCTTTCTAATTGTCTCCATCCATGATTTGACATGCTACTTCCCCATACTTCGCAACCATAAAGAGCAATGGGGTGACCAGCAATCCAAAAAGAGTTTTCTTAGTTTTCCAATACCAAAGTTCGGCTGTCCTGAACCTATTTTGAAATAGGTAAGATGCTTTCCAACTCCGCTGTATCATTTTTGTTCTACATGTCTCCCAACTAAGCTTGTTGTGTAAATCAATCTCAAGATATTTGTATTCTGTTACAATTTCCAACAGGCTCCCCTAAAAAAGAAAGTTAAGTTATTTCTCTTTTCTTTTTAAAGAAAAAATCATTACTTTGGTTTTGCTAATGTTCACTTGCATCCCTACTTCTTGGAAAAAAGTTCTAAGGCTTTCAAATAATCCCTCAATCCTTGAGCTGTTTTTGACATTAGAATAAGATCGTCGGCATATAAGAGTAACTTCACCACATAACCCGCTTGTTTGTATGCCCCCTCCTCGGTTTTACTTAACCTTAATCTTTCTTTAAGCTTGTTAATGTATAAGCCAAACAAGGTGGGAGAGAGAGACAACCTTGCTTGACACCAATGTCACCGCCAAAACTTTCGACATACCCTCTCTGGTTCTGAATTTACCTCAAACCTGCTCATAAAGCATAGTTACTTGAGGTGGGGGACGGCAGGACGGCAAAAATTTCTAAATTTTGGGACGGCGGGGGACGGCTTATTAAAAAATATAGAAATATTTAAAATATAAAGATATAGTGACTAAATTATATAAAAAGCTGAAATAAAACCATTTGAGATTTAATAAAGTGAAACTTGAACTCATAAACATCAAATACATTCCTTAATACTATAATATCAATATGTTAATGTCATAAATTGAAAATTTAAAATACATATTTGAATTTTGAATTTGAGACAAGCTGAAATTTCAAATATATTGTAAAATATAAAAGTAAAACCATTCTAAATTATGATTGATCAAGTGACAATAATTGATATTCATATCATTAATCTCATAGCTCTTGCTCTTGTTTGGTGTGAACATGAAATGAACCCATAATGTAAATTTATAACATAAAATTGCACTTTTAGGGTTAGGGTTAGGGTTAGGTTAGTAATGTTGTTTTTATATTATAAGTGATTTACAATTAAAAAAAAATAGTTTAGAGTGTTGTTTTTATGTTTTTTTATTAAAAATGTGGCAGACCACGTGGGGACGTCTGGATGTCCCCCCCCACGTTTCCCCATCCCCAGGACGTTTTCCGACCTCGTTTAGATGTCCCGGACGCTTTCCCATCAAGCATGCACTGTGGGAAATGTGGGGGAAACGTTTCCCACGTCTCACGTCCCGTGATGTCCGGACATGTCAAAAATGGGGGACGCGTCCCCATGTAACTATGTCATAAAGCCTATGTACATGATAGCCATATACTCTTCATAACTTGTGGTAATATTCCGTCCTAGTAGAGGGCCTTGTTTCATCATCCGAATAACTTTTTCCTTGGAAGGAAAGTAGGCCTCATGACTGATCCGTGGGCTGATCTCAAAGGTTGCCGTGCAATATTAGCTCCAAAAGAGCTACCACCTTTATTACTGAACGCTAGGTTCATTCATCTTTTGAAGAGATTAGAGGAGCTTCTTCCTTGACCAAAGATTTCCGGATTCGTGCACAGCCAAGAGCCCCTTTTTTTAGACGACAGACCACTAGGTCCACCCAGAGAGCTTGACATTCCATGGAACATGGGCGTCTCCAACAATTTCCAGTCCCTGACACCAGACAACAACACATCACCAATTTCTTTTCAGCTGACCTTGGGCGACAGTCGTGAGGGTTGGTGTTGAGGCCTTTCCCTCCACCTTCCTCTCATCCCTTGTGCTCTCTTCTTCTTCTTCTTCTTTTGTTGTTTTCGGAGACCCTCTTGGTTTTTCTGGTTGTTTCTGCTTTGCTTTGTATTGTACAGTCCCATTGACCTATCTTTGTGGTCACTTGTTGGAAATTTAATATAATGATCTTATCTTATCTTATCTCTTGACCTGCAATCAACTTATCGAACTTGGTTTCTTGAGGGTTTTGATTGGCCATATTGTCCTCTTCTCTTGGCTGATTCATTTTCCTTCTTTTTTGGTAGTATAGAAAACCCTTGTGGCCTTCTTCCATTGAAACCCTAGGCCTTTGAAGATCCATGCTCTGATACCATTGTAATATCCCTTTTAGGACCTATAACGGAGAAAAGGGGTTAATCGGCTGTCCTAAACGGATTTGATATTGAAACACCTTTAATTATTCGCACAATAAATTGATAATAATTGAAAACCAATCTAAAATCAGCAATCTCCAAGGGCAGCTAACTTTCTAAGGAATTCAAGTCCACTTTTGACTATGCAAATCAATGAAGAATGCCATGAAACAATTAATCTAACTAAGACGATATATATAAATCTTAAATATATTGAAAGATTGAAGGAATATTTGATTTCACAACTGGAATTAATTATTTAGAACAACAAACTAGCCAAAACCGAGGGATAGGAAAAATAGTAAACCTTTGCCAAAATTCACCAAAATGGAGATTCCGGCCTTATAAAATATGCCGAATCAGAATATAAAATCAGATTTGTAATTTGTGCCCTAGAAGGCACTCAAACACCATCAAACCCTAGTCATTCCAACTAGGAATGGCTCTAAAATGCATACAAATATTTGTAGATCTCTTTCCTTTATTCTCTAATGCCTCAAATCTGCAAAAAGTCTTCAATATAACTTGCTTCAACCAAGGATGGAAGGTTTTTGTCCTCCAACCAACCACAAGAAGGGTTTTCGTCCTTCTTGGAAAGCCACACAATTGGATTTTCGCCCAAAAGTGGAAAGACAATGAGCAAACAGCCCAAAGGTCTAAATTAGATAAAATTCCCAAAAGTAGATGTGTGCAAATGAAGTTCCTAATCTTCTTTTATATCGCCAACTTGGCACCAAAGGCCAAAAAGGTACCAAAGGCCAAAAAGGTAAGGCCGACCCATATAAAATCATAATTTTTTAATTGGCTTTTAAAATGCACCAAACCCAACCGACCCCTTATAATGGGAATCTCTGATTCAAAAATCGCCAAAAATCGCCGATAAATCGCGATAAATCGCGTCCAGCCTGCCACACGATAAAACTTGCAAAAAATCGCGATTTTCGAAATGGTATAAATCGCCGATAAATCGCTTTAAAAAACCCTCGAAAATCGTTGAAAATCGCGTCTAAAATCGGCGAAAATCGGGGAAAAAAACGCGGCTAGGGTGCAAGACGAAAATAAAGTAAATCGATTTGTTTTTTTTTCTCTTTCCGTCGACGCGTGAGAGCACTAAAATACAGCGCGTATTTTTATCAAATCGTGTGCATTTCTTACCTGTTCGTGCGCGTTTTTCACCGATCCGTGGTCGTTTTTACCAGTTCGTGCTCCTTCTTCCTGTTCGGGCGCGGTTTATACTTGTTTGGGCGCGGTTTATACCTGTTTGCGCGCGGTTTATACCTGTTCCGTCTGCGTTTTTTACCAGTTCGCGTCTGCATTTTTTACCGCGTTTTTCCCTGTTCGTGGCAGCAGGTATGTGCATTGTGTATATTTAATATTTATTATTAATGCATGTTAAAATTAATATTGTTACAAACTTACACTTTGTATAATATATATTATAAATATTAAATAATAAATATTGTAAGTGTAAAGCTGAGTGTTTACTTCAAAAGTCACATGTGACATGACTCTATGAGCATTTTTGTTTGCAAACTTTGTACTCTCTTTTTTGGTCAAAACTTAATCGAAAATATGCATATGGGCCTATGGCATTCTATAGAGTCACTTCTTGCATCATTTAACATTGTTTTTACATTTAATTTAAGTATATTTTATGAATTTAAATGTTTTTAAAAGTAGCGATAAAGTTGCCGATTTTTGCCGATTTTTTGCCGATTCCCGATTTTCGATTCAAAATTTGCCCTGCCGATTAATCCCGATTTACGATTTTTTGAACTATGATGGGAATCACAAAGATAAAAAACATAAATATGAATGAAGGAAACTTGAAATATAATCCACGATCTTCTCTTGTTCATCCATTGGAAGGAGGAAAGGCAAGGAATCCTTTATTTTGGATTAGTTCGAAAAAGGGGACATTACATTATAGTTGGTGAGAACTGACAAAGGTCAAATTTTGAGAAATCTCTTATGGAGCTTTTCCATGTTTATATTTTGATTTTAGTGATGACAACAAAAATCATTGTAGGTTGTTTTTGTCAAAAATCAAATATCATGGTCACTAAGAAGGTTAGTCCTCTTGGGATTCCACTATAAAGGCATCTCGGATTACACTCAAAAGTGGTACTCAAGATACATTGATGCAACTTACATTCCTCAAGATGAGTTGAGTTCTTGATTGAGACATAAATTTACAGGTTGGAATTGTTTTAGGCACTCCCTTTGTTCGTATTACAATGTGATGTACCTTTAATGTAATTCACATCTTTAGATCAACTATTAATAGTAATACGATCACTCTCTTTGTTTGTTTGTTTGTTTGTTTAACATAGTGGAGTTTTGAGTAGAAACTTTGGATATGATAGATTGAATAACTTTGTTGAGGTGTACTCTAGTCAGGATCGTATACTGATTGAAAGGTGACATTTGAAGGCTTTCATAAGTGCTTTTGTGGGAATGATATTAAGGATTTGTCCTGGTTAATATAAATAGAAAACCTGTTAGATCTGTCAAGATTCTCTAGATAAATGACAAATTAAATATTTGACACTAGTATTACCTTAGTTTTTAGACTTCTATTATTTTCAGGAATTACTTTGTGTTATTATATTGTAAATGAAGTTTGCATTCCAATCACTCTCTTAAAAAAATAACAGTTTTATTTTTGTACAGAGGAAAGCAAAACAAAGGTTTTAATCCTTGCTATAGCTGCATGGTGTTTCAAGCAGGAGCTCACGTCCAATTTCTTTGCTCCTCATGTTCACTTTAGGAATGAATCTTGGGCTACTTCATGCCATATATAGTAAGTGAATTGTATTTACTGATGTCAGTTTTTCATTTTTAATGTAAAATTTCTATCTATTTAAGTTCCTGATATATTTTAAGATGAAGTGGACGCACCTATTTATGCGCCTCTTCAGTGCATCTTCAAATTACTTCTATGACTCTAAAAGTCATCATTCAATTAAAAAAACACCACATTGCTTGATTGCTTTGTCGTACACTAACATAGAAACCCCAATATACCATTATCCTTATGCCAATAGGGTTGACACCACGATGGATGTGGGCCTCTTAGTAACATAATGATTGACAGGTTGCAGGGTTTAGTATGCTTGTTTGCTTGGCCTTCTCTCTCCTTTGTGGCTTCATAATACCCTAAAAAAGAAACACCATTCAATTGCTGGCCTCTAATACATTCCTTAAGACTGCAAGTCGGATATGCTTCTTTGGCGCATTTTGGAATTGCTTCTATGACTCTAAAAATCACTATTCAATCAAAAACATAATCCCAAATTGATTTGTTGGCTTGGTCTGCGGTAACATGTAAACCCCTATTTACCACGATCCTTATGCCAATTGAGGTGATGCCACAATGGAAGTGGCTCCCTTACTAATATAATGGTTGATTGATTGTGAGGTTAGTATGCTTGCTTGCTGGGCCTTCCTTTCCTCTTTTGTGGCTTCATAATACCAAAAAAATCCCATTCATTTGCTGGCTTCTAAATATATGCCTTACTATCCTGTGTCAGATATGCCTTTTCAGTGCATCTTGAAATTGCTAGTACAACTCTAAAAATCATCATGTATTCATTCCTACAAAAGCATTTATAAATATCTAATTTAGCAAACCCGATTAAAACCATAGGGAGATTCATTCAATTTCAAAAATATAATTAGTTAACTTGAGGAAAAGATGATTTGAACTTAGAAATATGACTAGTTTCAGAGTATTGTTATTGTTTCTTGAAAATGGTAGAAAGAAATTTTTACAAATTGAATGCACATTGTTAAGTTAAAGATATTTGAGTTGCTGCAAATAATTCCATGTAAAGTACACCTTTTGATATTGCTTGTTGGTTGAAATCATTGGGAGAATTGAAATATTGATAATAAACATGAGAAACAATTGGTTTCAACTTGGAAATTTAATGAAAAATCAGAGAGTTATTTTCTTGTCTTGAAAATAATAGAGATAGAAATCTTTGCAAATTGAATGTACTATGTTCAGCTGGAGACATTTCTTTTCAAACTATCATAAACAATGTGGCATCATGCACTACTGAGTATGTTGTTTTTTTTTTTTTTAGCACTTGCATTTGCTGATAACAAGTATGTCTCATTCATCCATTTAGGCAACAAAATTAAGTTCTGATTCATTATCTAGTGAATAGTTAGTTGGGCAAATAGGTGCGGGATTTGATATAATGTGGATCTAGCCTCGAGCATCGAGTTTGGACCTGTAGGTTTAACATAAGAACAATGCATTGGATTGCATCTTCTTGTCAGCCCCTGACATTAGTCCAAACTTTGTGCATATCTGGCGTAGACAGCGATGAAATAGGAAAAACTTTACTTATCCAATGTACAAAACAACAAACAAGTGTTGAGATTGGAACTTATGAGTTACATTTGAGCTGTTTGCTTTGAATTTCTCTCCATAGATATGTCCCATAGAGTATTAGAGAATACTGAAACATAGTCATTCAATTGAATCAATATTAAATTTCAAAACAAGCATTTTTAAATATATGCACAATTCTATTTATAATATTTCAGAGGAAGATCTTGTGTTAATGTCTTGTGTGTCCTGCCATATCCTTCAAAAAAATTTCCCAAAACAAGACTATCTTGTAATGATTTGGCATTCAATCAAGTGATCTCAAGGGTATTTAGATTGCTTGTGTACTTTTCTTCTTTTGAAGATGAATGGACTTGCTGAGACATTTCTCAAAATAAATTGAAAGAAACAATGGCAATTTCCTAGAGAGTCATAAAGCAAGGAAAAATCATTTCGAGATCTTTAGAAATAGTTCTAGCAAAGGCCCAAACCATAAGGTAGTGACTGCAGGAGGCCCTGGGTTCTCGATAATAGCTTCAAACTACTTTGGCTGCAAAAGTAGCTACACATCAGCAATTGCAAGTTATTTGGATAAAAAGGGTGGCAAATGAAGTGCCTTGAGTATCCTTGGGCAAGATCAAGTAGAAGCAATACTTTACTTGTGGATTAGCCAAATGGCTCGGGGACAAAGTTGTGACGGATAAGTTGGAGGTCCAATGTTTTAATTTTGAAGAGAGGTATTTAGACAAAGAACTACATAATTTATTAATCAAAAGTAAAACAAATCTTACACAGAAAAATTTAAGCTACAAAATTTTATCTCATACAAGCTTTCTAAATGGGATGCAACAGTCCAAACTAATAAATACCCTCCTGCCTGTACAACTACCACACTAGCATTAATATCATAGCTAATAAATAAATACCATTAATTACTTATCTTCTAAAGGGCTTTATTAAATCCACGGGGTTGTCTCACTCATGAGATGCATGCCCCACACATAACACAAACAAACTAATAAATATGTGAAATAAACGTTAGATCAATAGACCCAACCCCCGTCCCCATCCAAAGGGACCAAAAGATGATATTGAGCAAATGACTATGAAGACATCCAACACCACGTGCTGCAACCTGCCAGTTGGTCTTATGTACCTCTGGGTACCTAACAACCTATGTTGACACCACATCTATTACTTCTCCATAGCTTGACCTCATGTACCCTTTTCCCATTGCTTCTTTGCAGCCTGATCTGACATGAAGATGAGCATCATCCTGGGGATACTCATCCCCTCTAATCATCCATAGATTCCATACCTGTAGTGCAGTTTGAGCATCATTGCGAGAATACTTAATCAGATTGATCTTTGTCTCGATAATCATTTCGTACCTCATGTATGGATGTAATGGCCCCTTTTGAGGGTTTTATCAAAATATTCAGAATTCTGAGAATTAATGTAGCAGACTAATTATTTATGGCTGTGACTCAGTTTTCTTCGAAAATTGTGCTCAAACTCATCCCCAAGTATCATAGAACACTTAACAATGATTTCTTTATTGATTTGACAATAATTAGAGCCAAATTCAATAAAATTATGCAAAAGTATCACTGCAGGAAATTACAATTAGACTGGAAAATTGCAGCAGCCTTAAAGAATTTGATTTGACCATTAGGAATCCGTGTAAATGCAGATTTGGTCTTTAAAATGCAAGTCGACTTGGAATATTAATTTATATGGCGATAATATCATCAAATAATTCACAAATAACACTAGAGCAAGTCGCACTTCTTGGAATTAATGAGATTAATCTGAAAATGCTCAATAATGTCTTCAAATCTGATAATATAGTTTAAGTACAAATAGTTTAAAGTCAATATGAAGGGTTTTCATCCTTCATATGGACCTCACATCGGGTTTTCGTCCCAAGTGGTGGAATAATGAGAGAACACCCTCAAAATCAATTGTTTCAAATGATAGTTCATATCCACAAATGATGCCTAACACCCCTATTTATACTTGTAGGTCTTGGCGCCAAAACATGAAAAGACATGTCCATTCATTATGTCCCTTCATTATGCCTTGGCCAACCCCCTATATTTATTTATTTTGCCTTAATACAAGGCCGACCCATATAATTGAGTCCATTACGCTAAAACATATTAAAAAATATTAATAGACATATTTTTGCTCTCTCCTTTATCTTCTTTAATTCGACCATGGAGAAGAATTGCTTGGAAATCCAATTTGCCTTCGAATTTGGAGAAAAGGGACATTCTGATGGAACATTTTCTACCGATGCCCCAACAACTCAAACCACTTTGTAAACACTCTATGGTGCTTACAACCACTTTCAAATGTACAATCACTCGAAGATTGATTGAAATCAAGACATATCTTCTCCGTATGAAAGTTATTAAATCATTTTGTAAACATTCACTAATTAAATACGAGTCAATGTGCTTTAGTTACACAACGTATGACTACATCATCTGAATCTAACTGCTTTATGATTAATAAAATGATAAACAAACACATATCTTAATGTGCCTTCTAGTTTCTCTTCATTTTTTCAATGCTTACATTTTCTAACATTGGTATCGGAGGCATTGTTTGGAGCTAAGTAACTGATACGTTTTGGATACGGGTGCGGGCACGGTATGGAGTATCCAATATGCGGATATGGATTTTTTTTTTTTTTTTTGACCCCGGATACGGCGTTGGATATGGCAGTACAAAAATATATAAATTTCAGCCTTCTAAATAGGAATTAAGTTATTAACCACATATTATGCATATGAAAGACAAGATAAGTAGATAACTTATAAGTTATAAGCTAAATAAGTGAATGTTATAAATATAATAACGTCAAACGTTGTAATTAAAATATATTAGATAATAGTATTATAAGTATTACAAATGATATAATAGTGAACTTTATAACCATTATACTTTTTATATTACTATTACATTATATACATACAATAATCTTATACATTTTATAAAGCTCTAACACTTATAACGCTACAACATTATACGACATTATAAATAACGTTATATCATTATATCCCTATAGATATATTGCCTCACTTACTAACATTATTAATAATATCCGATTTTGGATAATATAGTGCATGATAAATATTAAAATGACATCATAAGGATATTAATTATAATACTATCGTAACACTATAATACTATTATATTATATATAGTACAAAATATTATATATAATATTAAGCAATTTAATATATATATATATATATAAATTATTGTATATAATTAGAAATTTTATAAACTATTTTCCAGATGCTATTTTAAAATATATATAAAATCATTTACTATAAATATTTTTGATATATTCTTCCACGTATTTAAATCTAATAAAAAAGCATATGGACCTATTCTACATGTGTATAATATTCCTTGGAGTAATAAGATTCCGGTTGAAAAGATATTATATGAAACATATAGCTTAAAAAGTATCCTATCTGCTGTATGTTTCTCCATGTATTGGTAGCAAAAATGGACCCGGCCGTATCCGTAGGGTACCGGTTGTACCCTGCCCGCTTCACCCCTGTATCCGGGCTGTACCCATACCCTGTATGTTTCTTACCGGTTTCAAGCACCCACCCCCATGCCGTATCGGTATCCTAGGTTTGGAGAAGCCCTAGGAGAAGGGTATAGACAACAAGATGCATAGTTTGAGGAATCCTTGGAAAAGGGTACAAATTTTGGAATAAAGAGAGAGAAGAGGTTGCAGATGTGAGAGGTCGCAGATTAGATCATTTGTACTGATAGGGCACCAAGTTGGCACATAATAGAGAAAATGGGGAGTTGCAAGGCTTGTGAAATTCCAGATTGATGCTAGGGCGAGATGCAAAAATGGTTATTGATAAAGATAACTAGACCAGACAATTGAAATTTCGCTTCATAGGCAAGAGAAGACACATAAATTGTGTTTTTGTGACATTAGGGCATGAGAAAAATATCAATAATGCAGTATAAAATGTATATATATTTAATATTATATAATATTAAAGGGTGTTGGGTGTATTTGATATTTCAAAAAAAAAAAACTTTTTTTTTTTGAAAAAAGCAGGACTGACTTGCATCAAATTTATCCAGGCTGCCTGAAAAATCTGGATCCGGCCAGTTTTACTGCAGATCTGGCCGGATATAATATCTATGCTTGTGACACAGATCATATTATCAGATTTCCTTGTAGAAAGATTTTCATATTTGCATGACTGATTGTCGATATAGATTGTCATAGTTCTCTGGTTTATAGTCATTAAATTATTTTTCTTTCTGCATGCTGTCAATTTATCCGCACACTAAGTTCTGCACCATATGTAATGAGTAAAATGGGCCATAATATTAAGGCTCGGGTAGGTATGATAGCATCTCTCACCATTTTATGAGAAGTCTGTATCTTATGTTTGTCATACAGTTCGTTTACAACATTGTAATTACGATAGTTGTCTCACATAGAAAACATTATACGAGCCATAATAGCCTGCTTGATGCAAACATTTTTCATAAAAATAACTAAACATGCATCCATAAATTGGATGTGTGCTAGTGCTATTTTCTCTGTTTGATTTGCTATGTTGGCCTATTCATAATCTTGCATATTTAATTGATATTCATTTAAGTAAGCAACTCAATTGTCGCATCCTTTGTTCTTCCTTTTTCGGTGCATTAGTTGACCAATTTTGTTTACTTCAGTATGGCATCTTTCTCCTACCTTCCACATTTGAATCACATCTGTGTGCATTGTCACTGCTTTTTTACTTCCTTTCTAATTATTGGATTATATTTACAAGAAGCTTTTCATATATAGTCTTTTTTAAAGCCTTGTATCTACTGACATTTGTATATAGAATTAGAGTTCAGCTTCATGAGCATATGTATACAGACTAACGATTGCCGTTTTTTGCAGTGGTGTTTTTCTTGATATATCTGATGAGGTCAACAGTAGGAAGACAAGTACGGAAGCTTCTAGTTTTCCTTTGTGAGGTGCACTTTGCACTCCTCTACTTACTCCAGTTAGATCTGATTTCAGAGACTTTGGGGCATAAAGGGGGTTCAATAAGGACAATCCTTTTTCACTTGGGTAAACTATAAATTCGTTTGCCATTGAACACGTTTATTCGTTGTGCATGTTGGTAAGAGTAATGATCATCGAGGTTTTTAAAATGCAGAGTATTTTTAATTAAATAAGGACCTAAATAATTAATAAACATGCACTACTAGTATTTATGTCAGATATCATCCATGCTCATTGGAAGTGAATTTCTAAGCCTTTTGGTTGTATTGATTTTTCTGTCAATGAAATGTGACTGCGACGATTCATCGGGCAATGATTTTTCTTCACGTATTTTATCATATGATTTAATAATTTAGGACAATAATTGGTTAGACATTTTTTGATGAAGAACTGTACTATGCATTGGACCATTTATCATAATAGGTAGCCTATAATATATAACAGTGGTGCCTCCAAATCATATTGACCTGGTATAATATGGTCAGATATGTAAAGTAACTCAACATCTATCACCCTGTGATATAGGACGGTGAAACTATATTTTCACAAATGATGGCTTACATAAATATTGAGAGTTTGGTGCTCCATCTTGATTCGCTAGACCTTGGCATTGGATACTTCACCTTAATTTCATCCTCACAGAACATAAACAACTATGCATGATAACCTACATATATGGCGTAAAGTATTTTATTCCATTTATTTTATATGATAGCATAAGAAACCCTTGATAATATGCTCTCATGTTATCCTATGGATTTCATTATGTTTATCGAGTATTTTGGTCCCCAAGTGATGTATCAACCCTAGAAAGATCTAATCCTCTCCTTAGTCATTCTTTTTTAATACGTCATTAGTAAAATAATTATCATCCTTGACAGATTCAGGTTGGTATTACCACTTGAAGTAGTCCCAACCTACCTGATGTGCTTCAATACTACTGATCTTGCTTGCGATTCTGGTCTCTTGGAGTACCATGTGCCACTCAAAGTTCAATTTTGAGGTTTTTGGGTAAGCAAAGAAAAGGTTTAATCATATTTCAAGTGAAACACAAAAGTGTTGATATTTTAAGTGGGCATAAAATTTCTGAGATCTAGTGACTAATAAATCAAAATGAGTGGAAATGGGGTGAATCTATGATGTTCTTTGATTTTTGGCAAGTTTCTCTAAGCGCAAGCAACTCTTTGAGTCAAAGTATGAGACTTGACCACCTAAATAGAGCTAAAAACCTCATTTGCAGGTCTAAGACCTCATTTGGAGCCGCCAATCTCTTTTTGAGTTTTGGGCAAATTTACTTTATTGAGTCCGAGTCATCTTGGTGTATTGGTCTTTCCAAGCCCAAGTCTTCTAACCATCTATTGAACTTCAAATGGGTAGTCTAAATGTTGAGAAGAGAGCTACAACATAAACAAAGGTTCCTATCTTCTTATCTCTTCTATGTTCAATAGTTGATTACGACCCCCATGATTTTGTCGCCATGTGCTTGCAAAACCACCAAATTTGGCTTCCTATTCTTCTTGGGAATGTACTTGGTCTAGTTTTCTACATGAATTGCTTTAGCATCAAATTAGTTTAGCCTTAGGTTCTTCCTCCTCCCACCCGCTTATATCATCTTTGGGGCAGACACACCTTCTAATTGATATGTTTGGTTTGTGTCTTCATTATCCTCTCGGAGTTAAATCTACGTTGGAATCCTCTTCTTCATTTCTATCTCAGCCCTTACTTTATAGGCTACATCCATTGCTTCATTATCTAAATCCAATAGTTCCTCAAAGGGGTTTATGTCAAGAAATATGACAATGTTCCTTCTTGTGATCCTCATTGTAACTTTTATTAATTCTTGGTTAAAATGATTAATATTGTTTTCCTCATGTGATTTGTGAGTCCTCTCTTGACTAAATGGTGCCACCTTACCTTGAAAGTTTCTCACTTGAGGGTCGTCATCTCATTTATGTGCACACCGATCGGTTAGAGATCTTTGAGATTTGAGGCAATTTCTAGCTAGGCATTCATGTTTAAAACACTATTTGTGCTTCAAAGTGGAAAGTTCTTATAATCTGGAGATTTCTCTTTTGAGTAATCTTAAATATGGATAGTGATAGAATCTAGCATGGGTTTGTCTAGATTTCAATCGTTACTTATCATTGCACACCCTAAATGGATCATGTTAGAAAAAAGGAGAGAGAGAAAAAGGGTACCCAATCCGGATACGGGAGAAAAGTTGATCTAGGTGGAAATTCAATGCAAAGGATTTGTCGATGCATGTTGGCCTCTACTTCGGCATCTTTTTCCCTTGTTCTCCTCACAAGGGGTTGTAAGGGGTGACAACCCTTTCTATGGTTGAGGGACAACGACCTTGTCAAATTCCACTTCTAAATTATAGTGATCAATGATGTTTAAGTGGCCTCAGCTTGGTTGTGTGTGAAATATCCCTTGTGGGATATTACTTGAAATTCACAAAATATGTATAAAATAACAACGAACTGAATTCTGATTTTTCTGATTTTTATGACAGCAATATGCAGAAATAAAGAAATTTTGTATTTTGCAAACTAATCACTTCCAACACTACCCAAAAGCTTCAAACAACTCAGAAAAATATATAGAACAATAAACAAGAGAGAAATAATTTTTATCTCTCAAATCTGATTTTATTTATTTATTTTAGGGCAGAAAATGAGAGAAAAATACAACTGACCGTAATTTCCAGAATAACAATGGAAAAATGATGGAAATGAATTCTAGGGCATCTTCATGATGATAACAATCTCCAGCTCTGAAATCTCCAGAATCGGACCACAGAAACCCCTCCAAAACTGCTCCTCAAATCTGGAACTGAGTAGATAAAACCCTAGAAAATAGTTCCAAATTTGAACTAAAACCCTTGATGAAGGTTTGTCCTCTTACTCTGAAACTGAATTTTTGATTACTCTCTAGATCTGATCCAAAAATCTGAATAAAGCTCCAAAATAGCAAACTAGGGAGGATCTTTCACCACCGAAGAGTGCTTTGCTAGCTAGGTGTGGATCTTTCACCACCGAAGCTAGGGTTCCTGTGGGATCTTACTCCACAAGCAAAGAAAGTGCAAACAACAGTTGCTCCAATATCAAAATAGGTGAGTGTATGAATGAATCCTATTCTCCCCCAAGTGTTTCTTTTTATAACTTTACATTGCAACAAAAGGCCCAAAAGAACTCTAATCATCCCCTTGGGTTTTTTATTTAATTAATTAAAATAACTTAAGTCACTTTATTCCCCACATGCCAAAAAGTCTCCTTAAGTGACCCCAACGAAGAATTAGAACATAAAGAACCTTATATTCACCCATCACTTAGGTCATCGACTAAATATAACATAAAGTACCTTAGTGATGTGCCTTCTTAGCTCAGCTGATTCACCATGATGAGCATACCATGGTCTAATGATAACCCTCAAGCCACTAGCAAGTAAGCTTTGATCCCTTCATATGATGCATGCACCTATCTCTGTCCTCATGCAGGATTTAAGACTATTTTACAGTCATATATTTAATGACAAATACTTCAAGTCTCAAATTTCCATGTACTTACCTTGTTCATCCTTCTATACAACCTCTTTGCTGCTAGTTCACCTCCTATAAGACTGTATCTTGTGCCTTTCAAACTTCACTAGGTGGCCTAACTCACTCCACCTATATAACCTCTTGAACCACTGTTAGATACTCCACCAAAAGGATACAAAGACTTCAAACCATGACATTCAAGTGTCTTATCTGCCCCTACATGTCAGATTTCAGTCCACAACTCTCTCATGAGGTCAAAAACCTTGTCATACCTTGCTTGAGTTATATAATCACCTTACTCATATGGAAAGAAGACATTCACTACACCCTCATAAAAAGGCATTCACTACACCCTCATAAATCTTAGCCCACATGTATGCACTACAAGATCATCAACCAATCATAGCAATACTGCCTTGTACTGTGATAGGTCCATAATTGACTCCTTGCTCATATCATGCTTGTCATTGGATATAAGAGTACTAGTTATCATCTTGGCAAGTTGTAATCATGAATCAATGCCTTATATGAATGTTCAAGCCTCCTATCTTCACATGCAAGACTGTTTCATACTACAAAACCCATTCATGAGGTTACTAGCACATATACCTTTTAAGCTCTCTTAGCCATACTTTACCTTACAATGGAGTCATTCTTCAATTAGAGTCACAAGATCATTCATACTTGGTCAGACATGTTGGAGGCATCAAATTAAAGATGTTGACTCCCTTATCAGTGTTGTAGCAATGGTTTTCAAATTGGATTGTAATACTCTGCCCCAAGGTTTCTTATAGCCTTTCTTAAACTCAAATCAAGTGTCAAAACACTGCCCCAAACCTTTCAAGACACAAGCTCCATAATTTCAGGTCTCCTTTATGCTATTCAAGATGTCCTTCAACTTTCTTGGGCTGATACTTAACACATTTAGCCCAGCTCACCTTCTTTATTGGTCTTCTAAGTGATCTAGTATAGTCTGATAACCTGTACAGTCAACATTTACTCCAAGATAGTAATAATTCCTTCATAGACTCATCCAAAACTCGTTCCAATTCCTTCTTAGGGCTCTGAGGTCTCATTCAGATCATTCTTGCTCTTGACACATCCAAGTTTGTTCCAAATATCATCAAACTACCCTCACCTCTATTTACTGTGTTTTGTCTTTCTTGCTCGAGTTTTCTGTCAACGATATCTCTGACTGTGCTTCTCCAATCACCATGAAACTTGGAGGGCCTCTAATTCGTATAAAGACAGAGATATTTTGAGAATTTTAGCTCATTCTATTGGTGCGATTAAAAGCTACAGGAGGCCCTAGTTCGAGCCATAGAACCTACAATTTGCCGATAAAGCCAAATCACACATTTTCAAAACTTACAAAAATTATATTTGCCTCCCTCATGACCTGTGGAAACTTTCAACCTTAACAGTCAAGAAAATTTTAACACATAAGTTCCATTGAGGGTTTGTACCTAACTGTGCTGGCACATTTCTCAGCACAGTCCATTATAAACCTGCTGAATTCACTTGGATTATCTATAATTCATGAAAACATCATTATAATCATGCAATACACATACTATGAAAGAGGTTTTAGAGGTCTATGAAGCCCAAGAAGTTCATCTCCATTCATTTCTTATCAAAACATGCTTTACATCATGAGTTCTATGCAAGTTTTTGCACTTGTTTTCTCCACATTTCAACTCCTACACACATTACTCATGTTTTCTGTCTCTCTCTCTTGATGATACTTGACCTCTACTGCCCTTACATAGCTTGAATTAGCTGTATTAATCCTTATCTAGGCCTAAAAGTCCTATTTTTGAGAGATACTCTCCACTATACAAGCACAATACAAGGAATTGGTTGGTCAACCATGACCTTGGACAGCTAAAGGCTGTTAATACAACATATTTAGACCTTTTCAATCCTCCTACGAAGATAATGGAGATAAGACAGCTCATACACACCTAGACACCCAACAATAACCTTATTTTGGACTAATACACTTACTTTTACACTTGTACAAAGGAAATTTACATCACAAATTCAAATATTCAAACCTAGAGATTGGAGGGAACAATTATGACAACTCCTAATACATGTTCAATGCCTTTCAAAGGCTTATTCAAACTTTATTGTCCTTCAAAGCTAGTATGGTGATGCTCTTGCATCACTTAGGGAGAGCATCTCACAACCTTATTTCACTTAAGTCACCTCAAAGTACATGTTCAACTCCAAAACATAACATATAAGTGAAATGAAGGTACAAACTACACCCAATAACCATCAACGTCACTAGCCCCTTGGGCATAACCAAGGCTAAGATGGATGAAAATCCTCCAAGGCAATTTTCTCGGAAATGGGGACATTGCAGTGTGTTAGTGGGAAGTATTGATTGGAGAGATAATGGAAAATCCTAATTCTGATGTCAAATGAATAACATAATTGAGGAAATTTCAACGACTATCTCTTGTGATCTGTAGTGGAATGCCAAAACTGACTGACTACTTACTCATATACAACCTTGGCCATAGTTTGAGTTCTTTTGTCAAGTAGCGCTCTAGGATCTACCCATTTTGTCAAATATTTTGTGATCATCCTAGTTCTTTGGTAGTGCTCATACACTAGTACCCATTTCTTGCATCTTTGTGCAATGTTGGTGTAATGTCTCCATTCCTACGCCAGATGCCTAGAGGCTTATTTCCGTCTTAGCTTTGGTCATACCCAAGGTGCTGGAGACGTGGAGGTTATTGGGTATGGGTTATTTTATTACCACCTTCACTTTATGTTATATTTTGTCGGTGACTTAAATGATGAGCGACTAGGTGATTTGGTGTCCCAGATTTCACCCTGAAATATGGGACGACCCCTTTTAAAAATTTACGTTCTTTCCAAAGTAACAGGTCGTTTTGTGTTTGTTTTGCCTGCAGTTGTTTGCATTGCTCTAAGATATCCCCAGAGAATCATAAAAGCCAAATTCGCCAAATACCCACATGCTAAAACTCACTCTATCCCTTCGCCAGGTTTTGTCTGAGAGAATTTTATTTATTTATTTATTAAATAAATAAAGTTCTTTTAAAAATAGATTGAGCTAAAATTGGAGGATTTAGGTTATATAAAGCACTTCACCCCATCATTATTACCATAGAACATTCATCCGGGGAAGAATTTTTGCAGATCAACTAATTGGAGAAATTTTTTGAGCAATTGCTCAAACTGTTTTTGTTTTGTTTTATTTCTTTTTGTCTGTGTTTTGGTTTGTTTTCTCCGGAAATTCCTGTAGCCTATTCATCCTTCTTGCCAGATCTTTCCCTAGGCCTAGGGTTTTGAAAAGCTATCCAATATTTTTAATTACTAATCTATCTACAGCGATCAGAGCTCGGGATTCTTTTAGAAGATTGCAAGAAGTTGCTTGGTCCAAAAGGATGCAAAAATGGATTCTATGAAAATAAGAAAAATATTGCCATCAACGTGTAGAGCTCGAGAAAATATGCACTTTTAGAGAAAACGACACCTAAAATGGAGCCACGAATGAAAGTTATGGCACATGCAAATTTTTGTTGCTAAATCTTCCCGGACCCTTTCCAAAAATGGCAAATTTTATTCTATTCTTGTGTTTTTTTCACCAAAAATCCAAAAAAGGAAAGAAGCGTATCTTCATGCCAGGTCCGCATTTTCAAGGCTGCCTTACAGGCGTCAATTTCCACGCAATTTTTAATGCAGAAGTCACAATGCAAGTCACACTTTTGGAAAATAGCTATTTTTCATGCAAGTCGCACTTTTTGGAAGGAAGGGTTTAAGTTGCCAGTGGGAATTTTGGCAGTGGCAGGCAGACAGTGGGAATTTCTTGCCTGCATAGTAGGTTACTTTTTCCCATGAAGTCAAAATCACTTAAGCTGCAATGAGAATATTAGAAGTGGCAGGCAGGCGGGAATTTCTTGCCTGCATAGCAGGGTACTTTTTCCCATGAAGTCAAAATCACTTAAGTTGCAATGAGAATATTAGATGTGGCAGGCAGGCGGGAATTTCTTACTTGCCTTGTAGGGTAAAAATTCCCATTATAAAAGAAAAATCACTTAAAGCACCGACGGGAATTTCTTACCTGCCTTGCAGGTAAAAATTCCCATTATGAAAGTAAAGTCACTTAAGTGAAAAGCGAGAATTTCTTGCCTGCCTTGCAGGGTGAAAATTCCCATTATGAAAGTAAAGTCACTTAAGTGAAAGCGGGAATTTCTTACCTGCCTTGCAGGTGAAAATTCCCATTGCTTTGACTTCTTATTTTTAACATGACTTCTAGCCAAAAAGTGCGACCCATTTTGGCATAGCTAAATGTCTAAAAGCTGATTTTTTTAAATTGCGGGAAGCATCCAGTTTTGGTGCCTAGGGTTGGAGAAGCTTTCTTTTTATTATTCAGAGCATCTGCATGTTGATGTGAGTGCACAAGTGAATAAAATAATATTTTTAGCTTGCTTGGCATGCAAGCAAAGTCTAAAAATAGAGGGCAGCAGGCTTTATAAGCAGATTTTGGTGATGAAAATTGAGTATTCATGCCATGGACTCCATATTTGTCTGAATCAATTGCAGGTATTCATCACAGATGCCCATATTGGTGAAGAAAGCAGAAGTCAATATCTGATACATTGAATATATCTTCAGAATCAAGAGGAGAAATAGATCCAGATCTCATAATTGCAAAGGCTTCCGGCAAAAATTCATCCTCTTGTTGCTAATGCAGCCCAAGTAGAAGTCATTGCATGGAAAATTCCTTCCAAGAGCTTGTACATGTGCTCCCAATCTTCCAGTTGAAGCCTTCATTGAATATACTTGTATTTGCCTTCACCAGAGTGCTTTCCAAAATTTAAAATTGCTCATATACAATTAAAAATAAAAGATGATGAGTTTTGTCTGAATTATTTACGACAAACATTGCACTGGTGCATATACTGGAGAAGAATTGCAAAATCTTCAAGGATGAAAGGGGAAGACATGTCAGAGGTAGCACCCACAGGAAAATCACAGTCAACTGCTTCTAGATCTCAGTTTGGTGAGAATCAAAGGCAAAAGAGTCAACCACATGCAGAATATGGAAAAAGAACAAGACTGGGAGTGTAGCAACTTTCTTCTAATTTCTTCTTTTTCTTTTTCTTTCTCTTATTTTCTCCGACAAAGTAATTGAGTAATCAATTAAATTGTAAAACTTAAGTGATTGGTTTAAAAGCCGTTACTTCAAGTTACTAGAAGAAGTCAATTACTTGGAAATAGGTGGCAGACATGTAAAATAGAAGGTTCTATTTTCAGTTATAAATTATGCATGTCATGCAAAGAGGAATTCCAGGAGGGAGATTGCCAGTTGTTTCCTTTACAACTTCCACATGTGCCAGTTCATATAGTTTCCTATTTGTAAATTGCCCTCTATACACTATAAATAGAGGAAGAGCCTATGGGGTAAAGAAGGAGAATTTGTAATCAACATTCTGTGTTCCAGGACATTGAGTTGAAACCCTTGATAGCTTTCAACAAGCGGAGGAATAGAGACAAGACAGATTTCTAGAGAACTTTGTGTCAATGGTGCATTCGTTTCTTATTTCTTTTTAGATCTCTGCCTAAACTTTGTGTTGTCTTAGATCTAGATCTGAAACTTTCCTTTGCTTCAAATTCTGCATGTTAAGATCTATTTGTTTTGTCTATGTGCATGTCATCAACTCACAACTATTGGTTAGGTTGCACATCTCCTTTCCTTTCTTCTTGTCCTTAATTATTTCCCTTTCTTGCACATATTGCTTACAATTGCTTACTTGTTGCAAAATTGCCTAGTTATGGTCCATGAGCTACGCAATTAAAGTAACACCAACAGATAGATACTAGGAAATATAATTGACAAAATTTTATACGGGAGCCTCATTGGTAAATGAGGGAGATTTATCTCATGACTGCCTAGGTTTTCAGCTGTGTAGAAAATCTAGCCAACAATGATACTTTATGTTCTATTTCTTTGTTGGGACAACTTAAGTGTACTTTTTAGTATGTGCACAATAAAGTCATTTAAGTTATATTTATGTTTATGAGAATATTCCCAAAGGGGTGTGATTAGGGTTTTGGAGGAAAAAGGTTATAAATATACCTTTGGGTTTTGAGCTCTTGCTATTTTCAGTCTTCTTGCTTGTGGAGGTTAGATTCTACAAGATCCCTAGCTTCGGTGGTGAGAGATCCATCCCTAGCTAGTAGAGCATTCTTTGGTGAGGGTTTTCCACCCATATCCCTAGCTTGTTATTTAGATTTTTGGATCAAATTTGGAGAGTAATCAGAATTTTAGATTTAGAGAAAGAGGACAGCCATTCTTCATCAAGGGTTTTAGTTATTTTCAGATTTGGGGTTGTTGGGTTTCTTCCCAAGTGGAGCGACCTACTTGGGAGATTCGCAAGCATTTTGGAAGGGTTTTTGTGGCCCGTTTTTGAAGATTTCAGATCTGAACATTGTTCTTATCATATTGATGCCAAATAAAATTATTCCAATCATTT
Organism: Taxus wallichiana var. yunnanensis; assembly: GCA_018340775.1. Lineage (NCBI taxonomy): Eukaryota > Viridiplantae > Streptophyta > Pinopsida > Cupressales > Taxaceae > Taxus > Taxus wallichiana. The sequence goes on along the minus strand of CM031238.1, from coordinate 853,667,503 downwards.
TCCCTTGATATTCTAGAGTTTACGGTCGGTTGTACTTTCTCCTCATTTACTATCATAAAATAAGTTCATATTTTTTTGTTAAAAATTATTTCATAGTAAATCTATTGTTCTCTATATTCTTCTACAAATATTAATAGGAAAGGAGCTCATTTTTCTTTCCCGATTCGGACAACAAATGTGGGAAAATTCCATAAGAGTAAGGTCTTGCCTTCTCTTTCCAATATCTCCTTTGAAAAAATTTACAAGCTTACTACCTTCCTCGGCCCTTTAAGGACACCAACCAGCATTTCAAGAGTATCATAACACTAGCAAGGTTAGCATAGAAATTAACAAGTTCCAGAGAGATTTCATCTTCGAATTCAAAAGTCTGCCATCCATCAAAAGTTCTTTAGTTTTATCTTTGATTTTAGGGTTGCAAGTTGTAGCATGCCATCCAGTGAGAGGAAAATATTCAACATGTTCCCCGTCGCTTTGTCTCTTCTATTTGGATTGCTTTTGATTGCTCGTGATTGCTCGTTTCTCCTATGGAGGTCGAGGCCTTGGCTTCTTTGTAGGTGATTGCTCGTGAATGCACGGTCGATGCTCGCAAAGCCCTAACCCGTGAACAACTCGTGATTCATCACTCGTGGCTCATGATTCGTGGGTCACCCGGATCATGAATCATTTAAGGCCAAGGGTTTGTGGTGTCTTTGTATCGTGTGCAACTTTCATGGGTTCTGTTTGTGGTTCGCTGCCACTCGAATATTGAACAACCTGTTTAGCTTCGCTTCGGTTTCATGGTCCTCCGTCTTAGAGTTTTTCCCAGGTGTCATGGTTCGTCTCTTCTGCTCGTGGTTCGTTTTTGCTACTAGTAGCTCGTGTTCTGGTTCGTGGCCATTTGCTGCTGTGGCTCTATTCGTGACTACGATCTGCGGCTCGTGGTTGTGGGTTGTTTCTCTCGCTCTGCATCCACCTTTGCTCTGCTTGCTTTCACCTTCGAGCTGCCTTTCCTGTGTTTGCACTCACGACTTCACCGACTTTCCTCTCGTGAAGTTCTTGGTCACATTTTTTCATAGTGTCTGTGGCTCTCGTTTTGCTCTCATTGTGGCTCCTCTTCACTCCCACTGATTATTTCCTTGCCCGTGCTCTGTGAGCTCTGGTTCTTAGTTGTTTCTAACCTGCAACCTACCTTCGTGGTTGTTTTCGGGCTTCCACAATTGCTAATCTTATGCACAGTAATCTAGGCAGGGATTTTGGAGGTTTAACAGACATGCCTCTAATCATTTCTCCTCTCCAGGCAGTCTACCCAACTATGATGTCTCCCTCCTCCCCTGCTGCACAAGTGGTTTCCAGTCTTGGGTCAAGCGAATGAAATAAGCGGGGCGGCTGACCTTCCTAACATCATTGCAGAACTTCTCAGAAGGCTTGAAACTCTGGAATCATCCAACCAGTCCCTCCGGAGCGAGATTTTTGATTTAACCTCTCGGGTGGAAAAGGTTGAAGCTGATAACATCTCCTTGCGAAGACTCACTCACGAGACCTGACACCTATTGCTAATAATGATCAATTACAGGATGAGATCTTAGATTTAAAACATAAGCAAGAGGCAATTAGAACTTAATAGGAAAATCTTCAAAAATAAACCGATTCCTAGGCCCAAGTGGTCAAGGGTAAAGATAAAAATCCTCCTTTAACAACAGTTGAAGCAGTGGTTCAAGCCAAACTAGTGGAAGAGAGAATCCGACATTCCAGGGAGTTGAACCTTAAGGTCAGAGGATTGCCCACTCCTCCCTCTTCCGACCCCCTAGCCATTGCTTCGAAGTTCCTCACAGATAACTTGGAGCTGCCCGAGGTTCAGTTGGATAGAGCTTGGTTTGGTCTGGAATCTACTCTCTTTATCCGTTTCAAGTTAGCTGGTGACCGCCTTAAGGCTCTCAGAGCAAAGCGGAAACTTTTCTCTCTACCCAATAAGGTCTTTCTTGACGAAGATCTTACTAGAGAACAAGTTGCTGAACTCAAGAAATCTTGGGAAATTGTCATGGTAGCTAGAAAAACAGGGAAATGGGCGGTGATTCGTAACCTCGGGCCGCGGTTTGGGGCTCCTTCCCCCTTGGTTGGGCTCCGGATCGGGCTCTAATTCCGATGATGGTTCGGCGGGAGAAGGCTTGGAAGCAGGGCCTCTCCATCGCATGTTGGAATGGAAATGGGTCCTGTTGGTCTTCTCCTAGCCTCCTACATGATGCTTTAGGTCTCTCGGACCTTCTCTTTGTTACGGAGACACATGTGAGCCCGGTTCGCCCTCTCCCGAACATCAGTGGTTACTACTGGCTTTCTGTTTGCAGATAGGAGACTCGGAGTTCTGGCGGCGTCAAAGGATCTCGGCGGGGTCGCTTGTTTAGTCAGAGACACTCTTTGGAGTAGGATTTTTATTGTCGCTGAGGATGAGTCTGCTCGCTTTCTTTGGGTATGGATCAAACGTAATTCTCCCCTCCTGAGAGACATCTTTATTGCAGTCTGTGCTACTTCCCTCGAGCTTCCTCTTCATTTGCCATCCACAATGGCCCAGATGGAGACCCCTTCTTTGACCTTTATGCGGGTATATCTCAGTTCTCGGGCTCTGGGGAGGTCATCATCTTAGGGGACTTGATGCCCGTACTCAAAACATGCGGTCCGAGGCATGACGAAATGATGATGTACTTTGCACCTCTGAGGTGGATCCAGAGTTGGTTTCTAGCGTGATATTGAGGACACAACAGGGCCCCTGACTTCCTATGGTTGACATTTTCTCCAATTAGGGGAATCTCATGACCTACTGATCTGAATGGCATTCCTCGCTTTCCTGAATCTCGGTTCTTCACCTGCAGACCATTTTGTGGTGGGGCCAGTGTGGTTGATTACGTCATGACTACCCCCGACTTGATTCCTTACATACACCACTTTTGTGTCTCCCCCATCCCTCTTGCTGACCATGCGACCCTCTCCTTTTCCCTCCAGGCTATCCCCCCAGGACCCCACCCCCTCCCCTTGCATATCACGTACTATTTGGAAATTTGACACAGGGGATCCCGACACCTTTTCCTCCTACCTTCGTCTGCTTCTCCCCCATTCCCCACTTCACCTCACTCACCTCGGATCAGATGTTTAATACCCTCTCCTGCACTATTCTTGAGGCGGCCACAAGTTCCTTCCCCACGTCACCCACTCCACCCTACGCCATGGTACATGCCCTATGAACAAATGGTACGACGAGGAATGCAAAGCCTTCCATCGGAAACTCCGCTTTGCTTTCTGCATGCCCTTCCCTCCTTCCCTCCCTGAAGTCAGCCTATCGTCGCCTCCTTCGACATAAGAAACACACATTTATCTCTCATAGGCGTCGTGAGCTTCGTCTGTCACTTATCCACTCTCCTAAACATTTTTGGCGCACCATTCTTCCCCGTCATTCGCCTTTACCCCTAGACCTTGATCCCAATTCCATGTTCACTCACACCTCCACTCTTTATGACTTCCCGGGCCAACCCCACATCCAGGTTCATTCCCCTCCCTCCCTTTGCCATATTTTCACCCACACCAATGTGAGGAATGCCATTCTTGCTATGAGTTGCAGTAAAGCAGGGGATGAGGAAGGGTTCCATGCGGAATTCTTCAAGTATGGTCGGAAGACGCTCCTCAGTTATCTTGTGGACCTCTTCAATCAGGTGGTTTGTACAGGTTTTCCAGTCTCTTGGTCCCACCACATCATCCACCCCATACACAAGTCGGGGCCCACTTCCGACCCCAACAATTACAGGACTATCATGGTGGGTCACACATTCTCCAAGCTCTATGCTACTGTTCTTCACTTGCAGCTTTCTGAGTTCCTCGATCAGTACCATTGTAGAGCTAAGGGCGCAAGAGCGACCTTTCGACCAACTTACCAGACTACCAACCACATCCTCACTCTTCGGGCTATCATCGAAGAGGCTTGCCACCGTTCTTCCAGAGTTTTTTGTTGTTTCGTGGATTTTCGAAAAGCCTTTGATTCTGTTCCATGGGAAGCCCTTTTCTGCAGGCTTAGAGATATAGGCATTTCCGAGATTTTTCTTACAGCCATCACGCGCCTTTATGAGGAGGTCCTTGGCCGCCTTCGCACTTCTGTTGGCTTGTCCGACTTCATCAGGAGCACCATTGGTGTCAAATAGGGCCACCCACTCTCTCCTACCTTATTTGGGATCTATATCGACGAGCTCGAGGACTTTCTCGGGGATCACATACAAGAAGGTGATTGGTGCCTTCTCGCACTGAGTTTTGATTTATACCTCCTCTTTGCAAATGACGTAGTTCTCCTTGCTTCTTCTTACGAGGGGGTCTCCGGATGCAACTTGATGCCTTAGCCCTTTTACGTGATCATCGGCGCCTAATCAGAATCTTGGGAAAACCAAAGTTATGGTTTTTAATTGTCTAAAGACTTCAGACCTCCACTTCGTCTTTAAGGTTGAGGAGATTGAGATCACTTGCTCTTATACCTACCTGGGGATTCTTTTCTCTGGGCCTTGTTTTAGCCTTCGTCCTGCTCTCCACCCCGGGTTAATAAGGGCTATGGTTCTTTGGCGATTCTTGAGAGACAATGTTTCTGCCACCACTTTCAGGACATTCCTTCCAAGATGTCCCTCTCTGATTCCCTGGTTAGGCCCATGGTTTTGTATGGTTCGGAAGTTTGGGGTCCCTCTCTTTTGGACTCAGATTGGGCCACTATCGAGCGCATTCAGATCCTCATGCTCAGACGTATTATTAGGTGCAAAGAATTTGTTCCTCACAACATTATCTTCAGCCTTGTGATGTTTGTTGCACCGTATTCGGGGGTATTTTAGTTCTTCTATTGACAAGGACAGTACACTTATCTTGCCTACTGCTCCTCTGAAGCTATTGCATCCTTAGATCACAGTAGACGATCTCGCTGCTTTGGTATGCTGCGTTTCATGCCTCTTCGAGTCCATTGGCATCCAGATGGACCGTCTCCCACCCTTCAGCTATTCTCTGGATGCCCTTGCCCATCTGCTACCCAACCAACAGATTCTTCATAGGATAATCAGAGATGATATCTACAGACAGTTCATCCAGCACACATGGACCAACCCCTCGGGGGTTGCATCCGAAGATGTCACTCTATGCGGCACACTTTCTCGAGATCCGTGATGGGGTCATTTTCAGACCCATGTACATTTCCCGGCATTGGTTGCAGGCCCTTCGTATCTCTCTGGGTCAGTTTCGAGTGGGCTCACATCGACTCCGTATTGAGACTGATCATCACTTAGACCGCTCGGAGCGGACTTGCCTGCTTTGCTCTCTCCAGGAGGTTGAAACCGAAGAACACTTCATTTTCAGATGTCTTGTTTACTATGAGATTCGTGGGCGATTCCATTGCCTGTTTCGCGAGCTTCCTTCCTTCACAACTTTCTTCAGATACTATGATCAGAGATGTCTTGCTCTCTACCTTCAGGAGGCCATCAGGCTTCGGGACAGGCTCCTCCATCCTCCCCCGACGGATGGCTACTAGACTGATCACTTCCTTCTTCCCGTTGCTCTCCCTGGTGAGGGGTGCTAAGCGGCATTTGGTCACGTGTCTGGACCCCCAGTCTAGGTCCGTCAGGTCTCGTGACTCTGTTCCTTCCACCCGAGGCTCCCTATCTCAGGCATGTCCCAGGGCCCCTCCACATAGACAGCGATCCACCGGGCCTACTTTGAGGCACCGCCTTCCTCCCGGACGCCGGCTCCCCAGGCATTCCACAGTCTCTGCTTCTTGTCGTCGGCGCACTGCGAGTTACTCCCATCCGGCCTTGAGTGTTAGGTGATGTTGTTGGGGATGTTGCTCCTTCTTCCGCTCCCTCCCCACACTGTCATCTCTCTCTTCTTCGTTTTTGGTCTCTCGGCCTCTGTTGTTTCCTTCTCCTCTCCTTCTCTCATTGTATTTCGGGTGACCCGTTTGGGTCCTCTTGCTGGGTTTGTTTGCTTTGTACTTTGCAGTCCCATTGACCTACTTTTGTGGTCATGTGTTGGACATTAATAACATTATCTTATCTTATCTACATCTTTTGAAGCTTCTGGGTATTGTTGGAAGTGAATATTTTTGAAGATAAAAACTATTTTAGATTTTTGTACCTTGCTGTCCTGGAAAAATCAGAATTACAGTCTGCAGATTTTTAATTAATTTCTGGGTTTTAAAGAGATCCAGAAAAGAATATTTCAGTTGGTCACCATAAACATGGAAGAAAAACTTTTCTTTTTGTGGCATCAAGTTCCATGTGGCCTCTTGACTGGACCTCCACGCGCCTCTTTAAATATGTCTTGGATTTCCTCTCGTTACACATCGTGAAAATACTTGATTGGGCCTCATCTTGTACATTATCTTGTTTACCGACTGAAATGTTCCTGCCTTTAATGCCAGTCTTTTGTGTTCATCTGGTTGCATGTTCCTTGGAAAGGATGTCATAGACATATAATCTGCAATATTTTATACCATGATGGCACGGAAACAATTTTGAAATAAATTAACATCAAGGAAATCTCAGTTCACCTTGTTCTGGTGGATTGCTCCATAGTATGCATACTGGAGACGACTCGAGCCGAGTTTTTGGTGAATACTTGCAAGTCATTGGCGAATATTTGCGAGTTTTTGTTGAATACTCGCGAGTTTTTGAAATATTTTATTTAAAAATATTTTGCATAATTTTTTTTTTTTTAGAAATTTGCGTATTTTTAAAATTGCCGAGTATTCCCGAATATTTTCTGAGTCTTGTTGAGTTTTTGCTGAATCATTTTTGTGTGGTTCTGCTGAGTATTTTCCGAATATGAGTATGTAAAGTATGGTTTGCTCAATTGAATTCTTGAGAGCTGGTCGGCTATCACATGATACTTGGACTGACAATGATCTTGAACGTGAACTTTTCTAGCAATATAAACTATCTTCTCACCTCACCTTGACGCTTCTTTATTAGGTAGAATAGGGCTTGATAGTCTACATAAAAGGTGAATGGGGTTGTTAGAAAGTAGTGCCAATATTATTGAACAATGTACAACTTACCAAGAGCCTCTTGTTTAGTATTGCTAGAGTTCTTCACATTTGATAGTAGTCGACTAGTAAAGAATGCATGACAATGCAACCCATGGACTCCTAATTGTGCCAAAATAGCACTAATTGCATAATTGGAACCGTCTTCATGTACATTAAATTCTTTATCCCGATATGGATATGCAAGAAGAAATGAAATAATATGGCATACCTTTAGCTCTTTGAATGCTTGCTCTTGTTTGTCATACCATATGAATGCAACTCATTTCCTTGTTAGTCTATCTAAAGGGTGAGAAAATTGTGCAAAATTCTTCATAAAACATCAGTAATATTTGACATGCTTTGCATGAATGACTTTATCCTTGTGACTTCTTTGGGGCTTCCATTTCCACCACAACTCGTAGCTTATTAGGGTCTTTCTTCAGTCCAACTTTGCAAAAATATTGGCTACGAGTTTATCTTATGGCACCATGAAGTTACACTTCTTCAAGTTCAATGCCAACTTTGTCGCTTAACAACATTGCATGCCCTATGTCAAGGCTTGCGAGTGTGACTCTTGGCCATAGAGTCTACCTTGGCAGCATGAATTAGCGCATCTTCATGTTAAATAGCAAATTTGTTGCTTTGAAATGTTGCATGCGTTATCTTAAGACTTGTAAGTGTGATTCTTGGCCATTTTAGATGGACCAATCATCTAGAAGGCAATAAAATTGGCCATCGACATCTTGTCGAGAGACATGTACGATAATCCATTGGAAGATTGTTAGTGTGCTACAGTCAAAACAACATCCTATTGTATGTGTAGATTCCATCTTCCACAATCGAAGTGGCCTTAATTTTATATTCTTCGTCATTGCTATTATGGTTGTATCTAAAAAATTGATCCTTACAAGTGTAAATTTCATGACTAACTACTTCCTTCGCTTATTAAGTCTCAGAATGGAAGAGGGAATGGATCCTTAATGGTAGTTGTGTTATACTTGTAAAGTTGACTCAAATTCTAGTTTGTCCATTCTTTCTTCAAATTAATAACAATCGGAGACTCCTGGTCACTTGTTTCCCACTTAAAAATGATTCCTACTTCGAGCAACTTACCAATTTCTTCCTAAACTCTTGCAATATAATTGCGATTCATCTAGCATGTTTTCATTTGCATTGGTTGTGCTCTTGATATGGGAGGGATTCTTTGTTTGCTTCAAATTTTGGACACTCCATTGAAATATTTTTGTGTACAAAAAAATGTCCTTATAATCCATGAATATCTGAATGCTATACCAAATCCTATTCATCATTGACCATGAGCATTTGGGGTTTTTCTTTGAGCCCGAATTCACCGTCATGGTGGTGGGCTCTTTATAGTCTGTAATGTCCCCTTTTTTAAACATAAAGAAATTCAAAGATCGTCAACCCATTCCATTCCCCGTGGGTTTAAGGATTAAGCTAGGGGACTTCTTTGAGATATTTGTTGCACTATTTTCTTGCATCGTAACCCCTTGACATGCCACACACAACAAGTGGGAGTCTTTGGTAAATTAGAAAGTCATAAAGTACACTTAGGATTAGTACTTTTATATTTTAATTATGGTTTTTTATGTTTCCCTCCTAAAAGGATTAGGTCGACCCGCTTTGCTTTTGTTGCACTCCTTAGCTTATAAAAGGATGATGCATGGCCTTAGAGAGTTATGTTGAATATTTGATAAATTGAATTCTTCATGCTTGAAGAATTTGGGATGTATGGCCAAGGGATGCATGCCCTAGCTTGCTATTGTTGCCTTCTCTTTGCCAATCGATTTGGAGCTGGATTGAAGATCGGATTTGAGGTTTATTTCTACGAATAAAGTGTGTTATCATTGCTGGTATGTGCCCTAGGTACTGAATTCTTGGGGAGTTATTCTGCATATTCTGTGTTCACGGTGTATATTTCCTATTCCATGTGGAGAAAATTACTTGTGGGTGTTGTGCATGGTTAGATCTGCCCTCTAGGGCTGAAGTGACTTGCATGTGTGGGGTTTGCATCCATTTTGGAGGGTTTTTATGCTGGGCGAATTAGTAAAAGTGCAGTTTTGGGTACTTTAGAGGGGATTTCTCATGATTAGCATTCATATTCTTGTTCTCCTTATTTTTGTGAGTCCGTGCATAGTTTATTTGTGTGGATCGGAGCATTATTGAGTGAGTTATGAATTTTTGAAGTTGCCATAATTTTTTGCAGACAAGGGTTTGACATAAAATCATATCTCCAGATCTAGGGCATGAAAATTCAGTTTTCCTGCATGAAGTTGTTGCTAATATTTATTTAAGATTTTTGGGCATATGCAATTTTTGATGTTGAATTAACCCTAGTTTCAAAGGTTCGAATTCCCCAAAGCAGCCGTTCCATTGGGAGGAGACTTCTGTTGTGCAAGGAGTTGCTTGGTAGTGATTGAGGGGAGTCTAAAATCAATCTTCAGTTGCTGGTTTATGACTTTCATTTTCAGATTGTGAAATTCATATTTGGGGTAGGGTTTATGAAGGTTAAAGCCCTCAAATCTATATAGGCTGATTTGCCATACTTGGGAGGATTTGCTGGTTGGTTTATGGTTGTTGCAAGATCATTTTTATGCTCTAATATTTGTGCTTTATAGTTGTGTGTGATCAGATTTGTGGTGATTGCATCATTTCCCAGTGTGCCCTAGAAAGGGACATTACAAGTTCATATCTACTACACCTCCAAATTGATGGGCATGCTTATCAACTAGCCTTGCATCATGAAGTTTATATCCTACAAAACAAGGAGTGTAAGCTTGGCAAATTTTCGCTTTTGGTCATTTTTAATAAGCTGATGCAGGAGCATCATTCCATTGTACATAAACAAATTTTTGTTTTCATTAGTGTGTTAGGTGTTGGGGGTCTTCATAGGTGCGATGTGTTGGATTATTGTCTATTTGGACCTCATTAGTCTTGTAATAGTGTGATTTTGGAGTTTCCCTCCAAAACCACCTTTTAAATATTTGAATTTTCATAAGCTGAGTCTAGTGGCTTAGGTGTTAAGTTAGGAAGTGGAAATAATGTAAAGGTTCTTAAGAACCTAAAATGAGGTAATCACGTGTCTCTTATCCTCCTTCTAAGAGTTCTTAATCTTGTTTAGCTCTCATTAAGGGTTAGATTACCTAACTAAGTGTAACTACCACCTTTTGGTTATTCAAGATGAGATATTCAAATGAAAAAAGAGAGTTAGGTTTTGAGAGGAAGGAGGCAAGTTGGTAGAGAGTTTTAGAGAGCCCTAGAGGCTCAAGAATGATCTGTGGAGATCATGAGAAAAACTGTAAGACAGATCTTTCAATGAATGTATTGGAATTTCTTGTAAATGTGTTTTGGAGTCTTGTAAATATGGATGATTTGGGATATGCAACTGAGATGCTTATGTTCCTTTTGTTGATTGTGCCTTTGTATTGTTAAAACTAATTATATTGCGAGTTTGGTTGCATGATTTCCAAAACAGGGTTAGGTCTGATTTAAGAAGATTGGAATGTGTATGGCATGGTTTTTATTTATAAGAGGAAAACTATATATGTTTGTTGTTGTATCCTGAGTAAACAGGTTAAGGAGAAACTATAAGGCATCAAGATAAGGAAAAACTATGAATTGAAGCAAGAAGCTCTAGAGAAGACTGTAACATGCCATTGGAGAAGGTAAGATAGCAGTTTCATAAAAATCTTAAGATTTATTAAGGAGAAAAACAGTGAATATATGATGGCAAGAGTTTGTTCCTGTGCAGATGTATGAGAGAGAGAGATAGTGTGTGTCAAAGGAATTCTCAACCCTGTATGATGTGTGAAATCATAAGAACAAGGACTAAAGATTGGAATTGAGAAAAACAGAGTTCACAGTCTCTTAGGACTGGTAAAGCAAATATTAAAGGTCATAAATGAGATTTAGTGATCACGAGACATTGAACATCATTGATAGAGTTATAATAAGGTAAGGGAGGTTGGAATCTTGATGAAGCCCTAAGATAAAGTCAAACAAAAATAATCCAAAAACCTATAGCTCACTGTTTGTGTACCTTGTCTAGGGTTTGGAGAAGGAGAAAAAGTAGCCTAAAATGCATTCTATCCAATAATAATTGTTGAGATTTGGTGGACAGGTGAGGTTAGGCATTTAGAAGCATGTCATAAAGTTTCAAGGGTTATGAATGAGCTTCGATAGGGCAAACGATGGAATCTCAGACTCTGTGAAAGAAGAACCTAGGTTGAGGATTTGAAACAAGAATTTGAAAGAAGCACCACAGTCACTATTTTAAACGTAGTGAAACTTCCTTAGAAGGACTAAGAATACAATATGAAGGTGTACACAGGGTTGTATAAAAGAAGTACAAATTTGTAGAGAAAAGTGAATGAACACAGTCCTATACCCTGTCTTTACACAGTTTAGAACAGGTATTTGTGTGGAAATCTAAAAGGGTGTCAAACAATAGCGGAGGAAGCTTGTATACAGAGTGTATAGAGGAATTGAGAAGGTGACGAGTTGGTTGAAAAAGAAGTATTGAGTTTATTGGGTTTGTAGACCAAGAAACTTGAAAACTCAGTCTTGTTCTTGTTTGGACAATAGTGACAAGAGCCTAAGATGTTAGAAAAGTTATGTTGGCGAGTGAATGAAGAGAGGAATCTTGGCTAAGACTTAAGGGAAGTTGTTTTTATGGTGCTAAGTTTAGAGGTCTGTGAGCCAAAAGAAGATATCAAAATCTTGAAAACACAGTTCAAGACTACTAGAACAAGGATGGTCAAGAGATAAGAAAGCAAAATTACTGAGTGGGGAAGTGAATTCAGAGTTCGAACATGGAGAACTCGTGTGAGGGTGTTGAAAGGTGTTTAAGGTGATGATTAAGGTCTGTGACCAAATGAAAGACATTAATCCTTGCTAACAAAGCCAGGAAGACCTGAACTAAACCTAACATAGACCTAATTTAAATGACGGGAGTTTTGTTGAAGGATCTATCCTGTGAATTAAAACCTGAAATTTGGCGAAAAGATCAAGCTCAATAATCGGTATCTGAAAAGGTATTTAGTTTCTCTTGAAACTCTAAGGGTTTCTCCCAACAATAAGGTTTTCATGAAAGAAGGGCTACAAAAATTAGGCCTATTTGGAAACTGTTTGAGTTGATTTGAAGGAGGTGAATTGAGAAATAGTGGCTAAAAATTTCTGAAGAGCCTAAGGCCATTAATGGGTATCTAAAAATGTGTTCATGATCTTTTGAGCCTTTTTGTATCATTCTAGACAACAAGCTTTGTATGATTTTAGGGCTAGTAGCCTTATTTCTTGAGCTTGAAGGTGAATTTGACATAATGAAGGTTTGATGAACTAATGAATGTTCTTGATGAAGGTTTTAACAGGGAATGAAGTGTATAAAGAGTGTGTATAGTATAAGTAGCCACTTGAATCCATATTTTCATGATTTTGGCCTTTTGGCCTAGGAATTGCCTAGTGAAGATAAGAGAAATTGCTTGGTTTGATGTCATTAAATCTAATGGCTGGCATGTTGGTGTGGTATTGTGTCTAGTCTGCTCATCCTCTCGCATCATAAACTTTCTGTTGTCTCCATAATTTTAATGAAATCGCAATATGGCTTGAACTCCTCGTAGTTTTTCCATTTCCAATGGAAGAGACCATTGAGGAAGTTTTTCTCATCATTACAGCATGGTTGTAACTCCAAGGTCCCTTTATCGCTTGGATCTATAGTACCATGATTTTCGTTGCCCAAGCAATCTTCTTTCGAGATGAAGTTCGACTCCCACAAATGACATGAGGTTGGCACCTCGCTTGTTGCTTGTCTCTTCAGATCTATCACATATTTTTGACCTTTATTTTCATTGTAGAGAAAGATTTTCTTCTGGCTGTAATCAATTTTTCTTCTAGTTGTGATCGGATTTGGCTGCCATCAACCAACCGCGACCCAAAAAATGCATCGTAGGATTTCTTGTGTAATGAGATTGCTACAAAATTCAGCAAAAGAGGTTTGGTTCCAATCTATACCTTTAGTGCCATCACTATGCCCAATACCTTTATGCCATAGTGGTTTGCTCCATCCATTGGAAGGTTGAAGGCCAAAAAGATGGCGTCCCTAGAATTCTCCAAGTGTCCACTAGAAGAACATTTTCTTAAAGTTTACCCCACTACTCCCATAAGTACTAAACACTTTGTGTCTCCTTTGGATTTTTCATTTTCTCCTTATTTTCCATGGGTGGCTTTTCGACAACCACAAACTTCCCTTAATCGGTGGTTCATGAGCAGTGTTGATTTCCTTCTTCATGGACTTTGGTGGAGTTTGATTTGTGGTATCAATAACTTTTCCTTGTTCATCTAGTTTCTTCTTTTGTACCTTGAACATAAACTTTCCCATCTCCTCTTCAAATCCTAAGTTTTTGCTCAAGATACGGGTGATAATGGAATGAAATTGGGACTTTTTTAACTTCCTAGCTTGGCCACATGTCACTCGTGATCTTGAAGTCAAAGTCAAACTATTTGAAGTCCAACTAATCAAAAGCGTCTCCTTCGAGTCTCGTACCCGTTAGGCTATATACAAGACTTCAAGTCAACTACCCCCAAATGTGTCAGGGCTACACCGTGAACCAAAGATTGATGACTTTGCACTATGTCCTTTTGGGGCCAAAATTTAAAATCATATGCCTTTGTTGGTGGCACAAAAGCAATACCCTATTGTCTAGCCAATACTAACAATGGATCTATTCTATCTCTATTTCAGAGATAAATTTGATTCATAATCAAGAGGCAAAAATTGATTCAATCCCCCAAGTAGTTTCACATCCCGTGGTCAATGAAAACCTCCATAGATGACCCGCCAATAGATAGATGATTCACCCATAGACATGCAGTTGGAAAATGGCTTTGCATTCCTTGAGGGATCTTTGGAATAGTTAAAAACCTTGCTATCGCTGCCATATGACTTGGTCTTGGGAGATTGTCCATAGACTAGTCTTTGTCTTTAATTGTCCAAACAATGATAGATCATTTTGAAATGGGCACGACATGGCTAGGTCAATCCAAATGAACAAGTATGGATGCCGAGACAACCTCTAGCTATTGTAGATTCACCTATGTTTGGTTTAAATATTTTTGGAGGATATCATCTATTTGTCTTACACACATACCCACACATATATGATAATGAATCAAAACGTGGAATTGATGAAGATCAACTAGGAGACTATGAAAGGAGAGCAATGCTGTCAAATGTTTGTGGTATGGCTTAGATAGCAAGAACCAACATCATTGTCTTTTATTGCTGTAAAATGACCCAAGAAGGTTTTAAGAATAGTCATAGGAGAATGCAATGGCCAAGGGGTCTTGCTTAGACAATCATAGGGGAATTTTAGCAGCCCTCTAGAACCTCTTGTGATGTCCAAGGCCAATGAATCTGTACGAGCAAATAATTTTTTTGTAATGTGCATCAATCTTCGTGACTTGGGATGCTTTGAAAGGGAAGGCCCTTGACACTAAAATGAAATAGATCAACTCGACTAGAGTGAAACTAAGGATATTGTGCCAGTCTAGTAGTAATATGCATTGGAATTTCGTCACATTGATTGGTCTCCCTCTTGGTATGAATTGAGTGTATACAAGAGGATACTTAATGCCTCGAATGCTATAGTGGGATGAAAGGAGTAATCATCTTGATAGTTGTAGGATTCCGTTGTAAGGATCTACGTTTTGGAATAACCTCTCAAAGAAAAGGGCCGAGACACCTTTGATCAAGGTCCTAAAAAGCGGTGGTTAAAGAACCACTTGTTTCTCTATACTGAACAGTGGTACCTCCCTAGATATAATAGTATATTGTAGAATCGGACATCAAGAAATAAAGTGCTCTTTAGTCTTGCCTTCTGGAGGGGACAAAGATGATAGATCATATCACCCTAAGAGATATGGTGGTCAAGCTCTATGCAAAATTTGTGGTAGTACTATCCACGGCTTATACTTATATGGGAATTTAGTTTCCATTGCTATCTTCCAATTTGAAGTCTTCCTCTCATTTGCATCTTTGTAAGTGGTATGCCTCGCCTTTTCTCTTGGAGCACCAGTGTTTCCGATACATTCCCAACATATCCCTTTGAAGATGTTTCTTGAATGCAATTACCGAGCCTATAATTTTTTATGTATGTAAACGCTTGTGGCCTTATTTTGGGGTCTTCTTATTGGGCTCATATAAGGAGGATTGAGACTCTCATGTTTCAGTGTATGATTTGTTGCAAACACACATTTCCTCAATGCATCATCCAAGTAGAGTTTTCCACATAGCCCCTACACTTTGAGTGTATCGTCATGTTCACTTTCTCTAACTTCAAACTAAGGTTCTTGGGTGGTTCATCTTCAAGGCATGAGAGATACCCCTACTTGGCACCTTGTTCTTTAGAGAAGGTTGCCTTTTTGGGCTTCATTAGAAGTTAACTTTGTTGGTATTCCAAGCTGAGTCTACTCCTTCAATCTATATAGATATCTCTATCGATCGGCTTCATCCATTTAGGGATTCCTTAGATGCCTATCCTATCCTTTTTTGTTGAAAGAGTTCATCAATAAGGATGTCAAAGGGTATTCTATTATTTACTGACTATACATTCAGGTCACTTGGACTTCTCCATGGCCATTCGGCCCCAAGTTGGATTTCTATTCTGACCACGTCTTACGAATTAAGATGGCATCACCATTTAGCCTTTCTATCTCCAACATCAATGGTCACATGGCTCAGTTATTTCTACAAGATCATTGTTGTAGAAAAACTGAATGTTCGAAATATTAGTTAGTGCACCATTTGTGTGAGTGTGGTAATAGACTTGTGATAAAATATATTTTAAGTATAAATCAATATACTTGTAAGGGATATTATATGTTATATTTGTAAGTTAGTTGTTTAGGTTGTTTAAACAACTTAGATAATATTGAGTGAATCAATAGGGATTTGTTGGTTGATGAAAGACGAGGCATAATCCCTTATTATAAGGAGATCCATATGCCTGTATATGTAATATCTCTACATTGAATAGAATTAAGTGAAGAAGCTTATTATCGTGTGTTTAAATTTTGTTGTTAATTTCTGGACCAAATTCACATTTGGCATCACAGTGTGGTCTGATGATGTTTGTTTTGGCATTCTAATCTTTTTACCAGGGGCAGCTGTACTTCTTCATTTTCCCTACAGATGGTATACTAATTTATTGAAAACTATGTATTTTGCAAGCTTAGAATAGTTTTGGAACTATTCCAAAAGTATTCACGTGGGGATTCATTATTATGCATCAGTGCTTTCCATGCTTAAATGCCTCTTTAACCCCTGGCTTCTCTGCACAGTCTCAATCCACAAGCATCTATACACTTGATCTACTGCAGTTAGTCTGCTCTCTTTTACAACCTGCATTTGTTCTGTCAATTCTCTGCCTTGTCCACATCTAAATGTGTTGTCTTGGCACTGTGTATACCATCAAATTGCTCTGACCTTCTATACCTTAAAATTAATTCAAATTATTCAGATCTATTCTTCACGGTTTTTCAAAGACCTTCTAGCTGCGCGGGGCTTCCAGCCAATAGCCATCGTGACGTGTGCTAGTCTTTGTATGTAATGACTGCATATCAGATCTGCTCCATTGAATGAGTAAGATGCTTCCTGGCTAATCCTCCACATGTGCAGTGTATTCGAGGTAAATAAATAAAATCTAGCAAAGAGACTTGGTTGTGTAGCAAAGAACAGATTTATCGAGACAGTTCAACGCATTGAAAAATATTGTAGATGAATGCGAGATCACACTGACTAAAATAAAGAATGTATGTGTAATGCCCCTTTTCGGGCTGGGCTGAACAAAAGGAGAAACGACACCAATCCAAACCACAATAAACTGAAATTTATGACAGCAAGCTACAGCAGACTGAATTCTTATGACAGCAAGAAAGAAATTGCAATTATTCACTTCCAACACCACTTTTACACCATTCAAATCATGTAGGGAACAATAATAATTATTTAGAGCAAGTACAAACCAAGAAATGAATTTTTAGAACCCTGACTGAAGTATAATAATTAATTTTATGACAGCAGTGAACCCACTTACAAAAATGGCCGGAAATGATGATTCCAAGGCCCAAAATTCAATCCGGGAAATGAAATCAACCTTATAAATTAGGAACAATCCAAATATCAACAAAGGAAGGAATGCCGTGCCCTAGACACCACCAAACCCTTCCTCCATGCAAGTCACCACCCTAGGAGAGGGTTTACAATGAGCTGGAAATGGCTTGTTCCAAGGAAAATTTGAATGTAATCACCAAGTGTGACCTCCGTGTGAGACCACCAATGAAGGAAGAGGGTTTTCATTCCCAAACCAAGTGCAAAGAAGGTATCCATCCTCATTTGCAAGAGAGAGCGGTTTCATGCTCCAATTCCAAGAAAATAAATTCTAAAACAAGCATCCCTTCTTTCAAGCCAAGCGAACCCTTTAAATAGCTAGAAGTGGCACCAAAAACCAAATAGAATCCTTCTAAAGAGGATCGACCTCCTTGGAGACATAATAGTTCCTCTTCCTTTTATTTTTCCATTGGTTTTTCACCTTTTTCCCAGACGACCTGATCATACTTAGAAAATTACTTTAAAATAATGCAAAGCTCACAAAATAACTGAAAATCATGACATTAACTTCCCCCATTCTTTCCCTTGTAGCCCACAAGAAGTGGAATGGGCCCAAGGTCTTCAAAACGAACTATCCTGGAGAAGGGGACATTACAATATGTTGATCTTTGGAGGGACAAGATCAAGTATGTGGGAAACTTAAAGGTATGCCACATTCTTTAAAATAAGAAGAAATTGTGCGTTTATAACTTTATTACAAGTCAAGACACAAGGTGTATTATAATCAAAAATCAATTCATCTTATTTTGTGGTTAAGGGAGATAGGAATTGTAGATAGAGTGCTTGTTTTGTTTAGTATATATGGGTTATATAAAGTCTATTTTCATGTGTCTAGTCAAGATGAAGTCAAAAATTGTATTTTGGAAAAGGCTATTATATGTTTAGCTTCGCTATAAAGTTAGGCGATGAAACATAGAGAAAATGTGTTTCAATTGTCATTATCGAAAGTCTATTAGGTCTTTTGTCATTGACTTAAGTAAATCCAATATTTAATTGTATTTCATACATAGTTATTCAAGTTGTTTTGTGTGTCATAATTTTTGTCAAACATGTAATTTTTTTGTCTCATTTGTAAATAGATGCACTATTGGTTGAAATTGACATCCGAGTCCAAATTGTGGGAGGGATTCATTCAATTGAGCTTCAAATTCAATTATGCTAAGTAAGCAAGAAATTGGAGGATGGAAGCACTAGATTTAGAAGGTCGATCAATGACCTCTCATTATCTGCTAACGACGAGGCTGCATATCTGCAGTAGTGGCAGATCGATAGTGCTTAAATGACTAAAACTAGGATTGGTTTCTAGGTGGCGGTGGTGACCATCTCATACCATTCATGATTAGAGTAGCAGTGATCTCTGATAATGGCGGCTGCATATGTCGACAATGAGGACTAGGTCCTCAAACCTTACATTCTCGTTTTTTTGCTCATGATGTGATGTAAAAGTAAAAATATATACAAATAGATGAATAGGAGAGAAAATATCTAGTGTTTATTCTATTGAGTACTTTTGCAGTGGTTTTCCAACAAGAAGCTCAACATTGATTGGAATTGAAAGTGGGAATTGTTGAACTCTTGAATGTAGGTGATCATTGGAACTATGTGATTGGCTGGTGAAAAGCCTAGCATTGAATGGAAGTAAAAGTGCAAGTAGTTGTGCTTCTGTATGTTGGTGATCACGTGCATCAGATATCCCAAGTAGCAAAGTGCAAACCTAAAAGCATGTATTGACATGCATTTCAGTTTTCAGTTCCTGTAGTGTGGTTACTCCCCATGTTCATACTAAGGGGGGAATGTTAGGAAATATTAGTTAGTGCCCCATATGTGTGAGTGTGGTAATATATTTGTGAGTAATATATTGTAAGTATAAATTAATATATTTGTAAGGGATATTATATGTTATAGTTGTAAGTTCTTTAGGTTGTTTAAACAACTTACGTAGATAGTATTGAGTGAATCATAGGGATTTGTTGGTTGCTGAAAGACAAGGCATACATAATCCCTTATTCTAAGGAGATCCATATGCCTATATATGTAATATCTCTACATTGAATAGAACTAAGTGAAGAAGATTTTGATCGTGTGATTAAATTTGTTAATTTTTGAACCAAATTCACACCGAACTCAGGTAAAACAACTCTTTGCTGGATATGATTAAGAGGATGAGTATGCTAGAAAAGCAAGTCCACAAGCTTATCAATGTAACTATTGAAAAGAGTTAGCAGAGAGAGAAACCTTTTTGTCTTTAATGGCGCTCCCCCTTAGTTTCGTGGATCTACACCCTTCATCAACATGTCTTTACCCCTTCTTGGAAACATAGATCTACTACTTATTGGCCACCCCCAATCCACAAGGACGAAGCACATTATGAGCTTATTTTTTGGTACAGAGCTATACCAAAGTGTTGGATGTTAGGACAAATTCTAGAGGAAGCAATTTTCTTCATTCTAGGATCTCCCAACCAAGCCCCTCCGGCTTTGGATTCTCCCAAACTACATTATTAGATATTTTACAATAACCGATGGTGGCGAGATGACTCCTCCACTTTAGGCATTAATAGAGATGGTCAATGTGTAATGTCCCCTTTAGGGGCATTACTAATATATCTGTTCATCTCTTTTATTTGCATTATAACCCCTTGGCATGCCTCTTTTACTACAGTGGAAGTCTCTAGCTAGTTCAAAATGTGCACATAGGTTAGTTATTCTTTATTATTTAATTAGAAAATAATAAAGTGCACATTAAGTGAGTCTTTTAAATATTTTAATTAAGTTTTATGTTTTCCCTCCAAAAGGGAAGAGGTCGGCCATTTGAATGTTGCACCCCTTATGTTATAAAAGGAGGTTGCGTGGCCATCATTGGGCATGTTGGATTTGATCATTTATATCTCTCCATGCTTGGAGAAATGGGATGTATGCCCTAGCTCTTCATTGTGCTCTCTCTCTCTCTCTCTCTCTCATTCGATTTGGAGTTGAAGTAAATCTGATTTTGATAAGGATCCATTAGTGTGTGTATTGCATTTGTTGTGTGTGGTGAATTGCACTAGGAGAGTTTCCTTGCCCTAGCGCATTTATTTATGGTGCAAATCTGGTTATTGTTGCATGATTTGGGAGCATATTTGTTTGTTTTCAGATCTGCTGTGTTTTGCAATTAATTTCATAATTTTTGGAGATGATTTGATGCCTTAAATGTGTTTGGGCGTCTTACTTTTTAGGAAAAATTAGGGTTTCGTGTTTCTTTGTGCAAAAACTAATTTGGAATAGTATTCTTCATATTTTTTTTGGCGTAAGATCCAAAGTTTCAGCTCATTTGGACTTCTCTAGCAAAAGATATGAATTTTTGAAGTTATCTTTGTAGAGGTTTTTTTTTACATTAATTTCTAGAATTATTTGGCATGTTTCGATGATCATAAAACAAGACTTACAAATCTGATTTGTTTATCTTTTATTTCTCGAAAGGGGGAAGGAAGGTACTTTATGGTGTTTGGAGGTTGGGAAAACTATTGGAAATATTTTATTAATTTCTTCTAACCCTAACACCCAGATTTGGAATTGTAAGTGCTATTTTGAAGGGGTTTTAATGCTTAGAAAAATCCGATCTCTAGTTCATTGGAAAGGGAAAAATCCCAAGTTTATTGTGTACTTTGTTTCATGCAAAAAGACTAAGTATCAAGAGAGCTATAAATTTTAGAATTTTTTAGTCGTCTGCAAGCAATTTTAAATTAATAGTGTTCTTTATAAAAACTAGATCTGAAAAGGCGTGAATTCCAATTGATTCTCCCATCTCACCCATCACCTTGGCTACTTCCAACCCCATTTTGGGTTGTAATTAGTGACATTGGGTTATTTGAGGTTGAATCAAAAGGATCTAATCCTTCTTGATTTGATTGGTGTGGAAGTTTGTTAAAATTCCCATTTGTCCAAAAAGGGGACATCACACAATGAGATTTCCTTCGATCCTTCATTGATACATCTTTTAGGGGCTCTTGTTCTCCCTTGAACACGATTTGTATTGATTTCATTACCACCTATGTTATTGGCACATTTTTTTTTTATGCTTTTTGTTATTGTTCTTCTAGGATTCTCTCTTCGGACACCGGTACATCACACATTAGAATTGATAGATCATTTAGGAAATGTGGCTCTGGTCTGACCTGTCGGTGTGGCTTTACTCCTCGGACCACCCGGATCTTGGGCTGCTATCACTTGGCATCGTGGCTCGCTCGACACATCGGCATGGCTTCACCCCTCTCCGGCGACATGGATCTACTACTACTTGCCCACTACCCCTAGGCTGCAGGGTAAATTGATATTACAAGCTTCTCGTCTACTATAGGAGTTACATCGGCCTTGGATGCTAGGGGGATTCTACAAGATGCGTCTTGCTTCCTCCTAGGTTCACCCAACTTGACTCCTTAGACCCTGTGTACTCGCCGAACAACATTATTAGATCCCTCATTGTGGTCGATAATGGCTTAGATGATTCCTCCACTTCATGCATAGATAGGGACATTCGATGAGTTTTGCCTCCAGTCTTCATTGTTGCATGCTCTTGGGGTTTTTGTTTGCCCCTCATTGCTATTTGTATTGGTCTCTTTGCCACTTGTGGTAGTGGCGCGCTGCTCTATTTTGTCTTTTGTACTTTATTTCTTTGGTTTGTATCTAGGATTCTCTCTTCCTAGAACTTTCTATTGCTATTGGTTGTATCCTTCAGTCCCATTGACCTACTTTTGGTCATTTGTGGACATTAATATAATTTCTTCTTTCTTTCTTTCTTTCTTCATAGAACTTTTCTATTGTTTAATTGTTGTATCCTCGAGTCCCATTGACCTAGTTTTGGTAATCTATGGGCATTTACATAATTTTTTTCTTTCTTTTAACTTTTATATCCTTGCTAAAATACTCAAAGCGATGTCTTTTAATGCCCTTTAAGCCAATAAATTTTGTTGGAAGTATAGGCTTGTTAGAACTGGACATACTTCAGGTCTGGGGAAGCTATTGCTGTTTATGATTGGACCTACCAAGCGTGGAACTTCACTTTGAAATCTTGATCAGATTATGATTTCTAGATGTCTATTTTTCTCATTTCTTCTTTCAGATTCATGATGGGTAACAATCGGAGAAGTAAGTTTCTTGTTTTCTCTATTACAGGTGTATCAAATCATGCAAGTATTTTGGAATTTGCAAACATTGCACTGCTCTTGTGTTTTTCAGCAATTCAAAATCATGGCTTAGAAATGCTACTCTCATTGGCTACGGTTCTACAGCAGAGTCCGCAGCGACCATTTGGTTTTGGCTTTATGAAGATTGGGTTCAGCAAATTGGTACTGTTGACTATATATTCACCTCAGGATGTGAGATATAATCATTTTGACAATACCCCACAAGGTAAGATGAGTTTGATTTCAACTATATTACTTTCGAAAAGGCAGTATAATAATTCGTATCTAGTGTTTTCTAATAATGTTTGAGCACTATGTTGTATTTATGCTGATAAATGGATACACATGAAGCTCGTGGACCCTGGTTTCATTAAAAATTAATTGCAGTGTTAAATAGCAATAATAATATTTTTACTGCCCCTGAATAACCAAACAAATTCTTGTCTGGTAATTCTTGCAGTGAGCTGGATAACAAAGTATCTGTCTTATATAGGCCAAAGGTTTCGAGAAATATATCGCACTTGTGGCACATACATTGCATATTTGACCATACTTGTCACTGTATATTGTGTGAACCCTAATTATATATCCTTTGGCTACCTCTTTTTCTGCTCATCTGGATTGTTGGCCGACAACTGGCAGAGAAGACAAGGAAACGTCTATGGCTACCTTTAATGATTTATGTTATTCTAGTTTTCGTCCTTATCTATGTTTTGAGCAGTTTCCCAAGCCTTCAGACCTGGCTTTCTACAATAGTTTCCTATCCAAATATGGGATTTAAACCTGGAGCTTCGTTATTCAAGAATGTTTGGCAATCTCTTGCAATTTTGGTTGTAATGCAGCTACATAGATATGAAAGGATGGAAAGTTCAGTTGAGCTACGTTGTGGGAATGTCAATGAATCCATCCAATCTAATATTGGAGTTGTTGGATTTGTTAAAAGATTTCTTATATGGCATAGTGGGAAGATTTTATCGTTGGCAGTTTTCTATGCTAGTATTTCTCCAGTCAGTGTGTTTGGTTTTGTATATCTTATTACTCTAGTATTTACAACCAGTTTCCCAAAGACTTCTCGTTTTCCAGCTAAGTTCTATACATGCTATACAGGATTCCTAATTGCATGTGAATATCTATTTCAGATGTGGGGCAGTCAGGCTCAGATGTTCCCTGGTCAAAAATTAGCAGGCCTTTCAGCATGGTTAGGTTTTCAAGTCTTTGGAAATGGCTTCTGGGGGATTGAGTTGGGATTGAGAAGTAAAACTTTGGTCATAGTAGCCTGTATGCTCCAATATAACACTTTTCGATGGCTTGAGCAGTTACCAAGCTCTTTGATTAATACAGAGAAGTGGGAAGAACCATGTCATTTGTTTATTTCTCATGAATCAAAACTAAAAAAAGATGCTGAGTCTCCCCAGAAATATCTACTTCAATGGATAGGCCTTTGTATCAGGAGAAGAGTCATTTGGATGGGGATTCTGACTCTGGTAAACTGGGTGAAAGCTTAGGAAATGGACCTTGCTCTCTGTTTGACATCGGGGTGACTTCAGGGTCAACGGGACTCAATTTTGAAACAAGGTTATCCAATCGTTCGCCTCAAGAATATTCATTTTCTTCTTTTTGGGGAAGCAGTAGAGAAAGTCACAAATGGAATAAAAATTGTTGTTTGCCTTGAGAAAGGAGAGATATGATGCCCAATTGCATACAGTAAAGCTTTATTTGAAGTTTTGGGCAGAAAATGTTTTCAACCTGTTTGGGCTTGAGATGAATATGCTTATATTTTTACTTGCGAGCTTTGTTGTATTAAATTCAATATCACTCTTTTATGTAGCAGTCCTTGGCCTCTGCATTCTATTGAACCAGAGAGCACTCCATTTGCTTTGGCCAGTGTGTGTTTTCATGTTTGCGTGTATTCTTCTAATTGAATATTTGGCTCTTGGGAATGTTTTTCAACATTGGATTCATCATGATACTCCCCAAGTGCACTGTCACAATTGCCGGGACAGCTCAGAGATCCACTATAGTTATTGCGAAAAATGCTGGTTAGGTAATTTTCTTTATCTTTTGCTTTCAAATTTGTAATAAGAAAGCTCCTTATCTTTTTAAAGACACTGACCATAACATACAGGTGTAAAATTGTCATATCGTCTTTCGGAAACATAGTTTAAATTTGTTCTTACATATAAATGTAAAAATGGTCAAAATTGAAAATTATAGTTTTCTTTGAGTATTGCTCATAAGGAGTGTTTAATATGTAATTTGCATTGCAGGAGTTGTTGTTGATGACCGCCAAATGCTTGTAACTTACTTTCTGGTATTCTTTATTGCATCCTTCAAATTACGTGCAAACTTCTCCGCTGGTTATATAGGATCTGATTCATATCATCATCTGCAGTCTCAAAGAATTGATAGATCTGTTTGGGAAGATATTTCATTTGAAACGAAGGCGGAATGGACCTGGTTTGATCATTTCAGATTGTTCTTTTATCGTCATTTATTAGATGTTGTCCTAATTCTGGTTTTGATCACTGGGACACTTGAGTATGATATTTTACACCTTGGCTATTTGGGATTTGCCTTGGTGTTCTTCCGCATGAGGCAAACTATCATGAAAAAGAAAAACAGAATTTTCAGATTTTTACGTTTGTATAATTTTATACTTATTGTTCTATCCCTTATTTTTCAATCTCCATTCTTTGGAGATGTCAACAACAACACATATTCAATGCCAGGTTTTTGTATGGTGTTGTTGGGCTCTATAAGTATGACTATGGTTTTCGAATTACTTCTCGTTCAGCTTTAGTAGACATTGTTATATTTTGTCTTCTGAGTATACAGTCTTTTATATTCCAGTTGAAGGCATTTGATCAGGTATTAAACTACCTTGAGGCAGAGAAAATTGATGCAATGTTACATGCTCAAGAGAAGAGGGCAGCTTGGAAGACTGCACAGTTGCAGCATAGTCGTGAAATTGAGGATCGCAAACAAAAACGGCATTTGCAAGTGGAGAAGATGAAGGCAGAAATATCTCATTTGCAGAACCACCTCAGTGAGCCATATTCTGCTCAAAATTACAGCAATCCTTGTTTGGCATGTGAGATTAACAATCAAAGAGGGACAATCTCTCAGATTGAATCCTCTGCAAACATCCAGGAACATTCAGAGATATCCAGAGAGCAAAAAATAGTTGACCAGCTGCAGCATGACCCTCCCTACTCTTATGATGGTAAGGAGGGAAACCACAGCATTCTCAGAAAGCGGAAGAATTCACATCTCCAGGAGTTTCCTTGCCCAACTGTCATTTCAACTGGTGGGAGAGGAATGAATGAAGGATCAAAAGAAAAGATTCACAAGCAGTCCAGTGATTCTCCTGCTTTTGAGATCACTGAACTGGAAGAGTCAACTGTCAACACGACTCCACAATCAGAGAGTTTCAAAGGTCTTAAGATAGAAAAAGGCAAAGAACAGAAAGAGAATCCGTTGGCCTCTGCTGTGCAACTGATTGGAGATGGTGTCTCCCAGGTGCACTCATTAGGAAATCAAGCCATGGCAAACATTGTAAGCTTCTTCAACATCGAACAGTGTGATTCAGATTCGAAAGAGGTGTCTTCTACTGAGGATAAAGAAAATGATCTGCCCAATAATGGTAATGGCATTAAGGAATTTGGTTCAGGACATATTGATGAAACATTTTCAACACATTCAATTGGAGAATGTGACGTTTATAAGGAGAAAAGCCAATGGTTTAGTAAACTTGCTCGCTACTGCTGGTCAAAGGTTCGATCCAACAGTGATGCTATTTGCTACTTCTGTTTTGTCTTTGTATTCCTTTGGAATTTTAGTTTGTTGACAATGGTTTATCTGGCAGTTCTTTTCTTATATGCACTCCTTGTAAATCCTGGTCCAAGCCACTTGTTCTGGCTGACAATGCTAATCTATACAGAGCTGAACATTTTTATCCAGTATGTGTATCAAATCAGTGTTCGCCATTGTGGACTGAAAGTTGGTTCTCATTTGCAATTGGAAATAGGCTTTCCTCCAATTGGTGTAACCTCATCGTTTGTGATTACTGTCTTTCCACTGTTCATTGTGTATTTTTCTACTCTTATACAAAGTTCAATTAAGGCCCGAGATGGTGAATGGATGTCAGCTACTGAGAATGTGTTTCATGGTAAAGGGATGACTTACATGAAAACAAATTATAGAACAATGCAGTTGAAGGAGAAGCTATTTTCACTCAAACAATCAGTTATTAATACCGTGAAATTGAGTGGACGAGGCCTTGAAAGGTATTGGACTTCGTTGACACATGGTTCAGAATCTCCTCCATATTTTGTGCAAATTTCAATGAATGTAACGGCCTGGCCAAAAGATGGTATTCAACCCGAGAGAATTGAGTCAAGTATTAACAGTCTGCTTGATGTTTATCACAAGAAATGGTGCAAGGAAAAGTCATCATCTGCTAGGCATCTTGTAAGTCGTGTTCGTGTTGAAAGCATCAAAGTGACTCTGAAAATGATAATGTGGTCCTTGCTGTTTTTGAAGTAATACATGTTTCTTCTTTAACAACCTGCCCCGAAAGTGCAAAGTACATGCCACTTACACCTGCTGCAGATGTGGCACGTGAACTCCAGAGGGCAAAGGACACTGGTCTTCTTGAGGAAATAGGATTTCCATATCCTATAATCTCTGTAATTTCAGGAGGAAAGAGGGAAATTGATTTGTATGCTTATATCTTTTGTGCAGATTTGGTTGGATTTTTCCTGGTTGCCATGTTCTACCAATCCATGATAAAGAACAATAATCAGTTCCTTGATGTGTATCAATTGGAGGATCAATTCCCAAAAGAATTTGTTTTTGTTTTGATGGTATGTCTCTTGTGATATTTTTATTGAACTTGCATCTTGGGGCTTGTGTTCTTGTGCAGTCATATTTCTTCATACTAGCATTGAGAAGTATGGAATCAAGGCCAAAATGTTTTCTACATAGATCCTTCTTAGCATATAATCTTATCATTGATTACGTTTGTGCCCTTGGCAGGTTCTGTTTTCCTGATCATGGTCGACCGCATTATTTACCTTTGTTCATTCGCTTTAGGAAAAATTGCTAGTTACTTTTTCAGCCTCGTGCTATTTACATTCTCTGTCACAGAATTTGCATGGAACATGGAATCTAAAGGTCAATATGGTGGAGAATTTGCCCTTCGTGCATTTTATCTCACAAAAACAGTATCTTTATCACTGCAAGCATTGCAAATCAAGTTTGGTCTTCCTCATAAGAGCACATTATATGGACAGTTTCTAACAAGCAGGGTTACAAATATAAACCACCTGGGTTTTCGCATTTATCGAGCTCTACCATTTTTATATGAACTTCGCTGTGTTTTGGACTGGTCATGCACAACTACTTCCCTAACCATGTACGATTGGTTGAAGGTAAGTATGTTTTCTCTTTGTAGATCAGTTTCAATTTGCTTTCATATTTTGTTTGATCTTTAAGTTCTGGTATGTGGAACTTAAACCTGTTGTTAGAATTAACCAAAATGCTTTTGTTGAAAGAATGCATCTTATATGTTACGCTAAAATAATGAGATCTACATCAACTGAGAAAATAAGATACATGGAAAAGCAAAAGAGCTACATGGAAAATCTTGTCCAATGAAAGCTAGAAAGGCTAATATCTGAATCTTTCCCCAAAGGAAAAAGAGTTGCATCCTTCTCAGAACAATCAATTCCGGCTTCAGTGTGTCTAGCCAACTCATTATTGAACACCTCTAAATGGCGCGGGGAATTATCTTCATGAAAGATTTCCTTACATCTTGCCTTCCAAAGGAAATAAGAAACAGTTAGTATTATAGTGTGACATATCTCTTCCCGTCTCTAATTAATGAGGGACTCACACGAAAAGGATAAAGATAAGTATTTAAATTCTTCCTGCAGCCAATGCCCAAAAATGTCTTGTCCAATGGCCGTTTCCCGAAAACATCCTCTATTGATTCCTCTCTCCCAAAGAGAATACATAAATTGTCAAATATTGAATGGAACTCGATTTATTTCATGCTCCGATTTAAAACTCACCATTTTTCACTGAGTATTCGCGAGAAATAGCAATTCAACACTCTGCCAAGAAATCTCTGTGAAACTTGCGAGCTGCATTTACCCAAGAAACTTGTGATTTTCGCCGAATAATTGCGGCGATTACTCAACGAAAATGGCTAGTTTCTCAAGTTGACTCAGCCAGTGGAAAAATATAATACCCAGTCAAAGAAAAATCAATTTTATCCCTAAATCTAGAGTTGCAGTCTCCATTTTCCTCTACAATTACAGTGAATGTGATTGACATTGATAGTGGTCCATTGGAGCTAGGGTTTTCAGATTATCAAGGAATACATACAGGGAGGAAAACATTATATTTTGATTTTAATTTACCAATTCAAAAAATGAAATCTTAAAGAGTCTACAGTTTTGAGATTAGTTCTAGAAGAGGAATTTTTACCTTCCACTTCCAGTGGGGAGCAGACTTATAGTAGGCTGTGGAGATGATTTGACATTTCATATTAGTTCTTTTTGGTGTATTGATGACCATGTCACTATAGTCTATGACTCTATGAGCATTGTAGTTTGTACTTTGTACTCTTTTTTGGTTGAAAATTAATAGAAAATATACTTATGCATTCTCTACATTCATTTCTCATGTCATTTAACAGTGTTTTACATGTTATTTAAGTTTATTTTATGAATTTATATGTTTTTTAAAGTAGCGATAAAGTTGTTGATGTCCAAGTAAGAGATTTTGAATCATAATTTCATGATTCAATTTGGATCCAATCTTAAGGACTTGAGATATGAAGGAACAATTCTTTCACTTTCTCCTTGGAATACCACTTCTCTTTGCTTGGCAATTTTTGTTTTGATCCCATTCACTAATTTTCTCGCCTTCTTGTCTTTGATTTTCTCACCTTTTGCAAAATAACATCATTATTCAACTCTTCTTGAGCATTAGGTGCAAGTTCCTCAATGGAAGGCAAAAAAAGACC
This sequence comes from Taxus wallichiana var. yunnanensis, assembly GCA_018340775.1. Lineage (NCBI taxonomy): Eukaryota > Viridiplantae > Streptophyta > Pinopsida > Cupressales > Taxaceae > Taxus > Taxus wallichiana. Next base: position 853,638,117 of record CM031238.1, on the reverse strand, counting down.
TCCTTCACTAGCATAGAATGTTCAAGGAGATCCATTTTTTTCTATGTTCTCCACTAAACATATCTCCATAATTGGAGGACGATCATATTTGAAAACAATACTGCTCTTTTGTTCAAGGATCTGAAATGGACCATTTTAAAGTGGTTTTAGCTTGTTTGCTTTACCTTGGAGTCTTTCTTTGCTAAAATAAAGACACCTTGTTTCCAATTTGGAAATCGTGTTTTAACTCTATGTTGATAATGGATTGCTTTATGGTTAGCTTGAGAGACCCACAACCTATCCTGCAATTGGAGGAGTACTAGGCGTGTTTGTGCTACACAAAATGCATCCTGTATGAGCCAAAGCTTAGGAGGAAAGCCTTGGAACACCACACCCAAACCGGTTTAAATGCCAAAAAATGAATACGAATGATAGAGCGCTAGAACATACTCAAATAACTTATAGAAAACAAGGAACACGAGCAATAAGACACCATGCTTGAACCATAAATGCATGATTGTATTATAAAAAGTTTGTAAAAGCGATTCGAGAGGTTGGACGTATGTCGCATGAGGTTATTATTCTTGTGATGCTCTTGCATCAATTGTCATAGACATTATGGGATCTAAGCACCTTTTGGGTTTTGCCGATTCACATATAGAGGGAGATAGAGCAATGAAAAATGCTCAACATACCACCTTCTTACTCTCATTTTAGGTGTCAAGGATCGGTATCGAAGTCAATCTGACCCCTTGGCTTGGAAGGAAGGTTGCAGGGCAAGCACGGATTACAACTTTATTCATTCTTACTAGATGTTTCTTGACCTTGGATGCTAGGAGTGTTTCTAGGAAGTACCTTGCTTCCTTCTAAGATTGTTTGGTTATGCCCCATCAACCTTTGCCATTTTGTGATGGGGCACTTTCAGGTCCCGTGTTGATGATTTTAAAATGGTTGACAACAATGTCATTGGCTGTTTTGGCCCAAGCCTTATCACAAACACATGACAAGATTGTTTTGCATCCTTGATCATATGTTTTGATCTTCATCAGCTCCATGCTGCATTGCCTTATTCAGGGTCCTTCCCTCACTTGGTTAAATATACTAAGATGACGTAGTTCATGTGTTTTAACCATTTTTGGTTTACTCTGTCTTGATTTTGTATTTTGGTGTTTAGTTACTTTCACGGCTTAGGGTCTTTTTACCTTAGTTCTTCTTCATTGTAACTATGCTCATACTTTCAAGTCCCATTGACCTGCTTCAATTGTTTGTGGACAATAAATATTGTTTCGTCTCTCTTGCTTTATAAATATTCCTCTCTTCAAGATCATGTTGGAAAACATGCCTACTTTTGATATATCTTTTTCCAAATAAAATTATTTTTATAATTAAAAATTATATTTTGTAATCAAATAAAATTTATGCAAAAATAATTTCCTTAAACGTTAAATATATTAAAAATAATCACCATATAACTTTCTATTAAGGTATGAAATGCATAAGTTGTCTTTAATTCAATAAATAAGCAGAATATCTAAATTTTTTTAGTCAGTTACTTTGACAAGATATATATAAAAATAGTTGTTTGTTATGCTTTCATATTCTTTGCATTCTTCCATATTGATTGAAGATGTATTTTGGCTAAAGTCTGATTTATTTCTTTATACAATGAATGTACAATATTCAGTTGGAGGACATTTATGCAAGTCTGTATCTGGTTAAGTGTGATATTACACTTTCTAGAGCTAAGCATCGCCTAGGTGAAAAGCAGAGTAAAGCAACAAAGTTTTGCAGTGGGATATGTTTGTTCCTAGTTCTCATATGTGTCATCTGGGCTCCAATGTTGGTATGTACACAACTCCATTATTTTCCTTCTAACTTTGAAGTTACTAATAGAAGATAAAATATTTGTTAAAATTGAGATCTGTTGATTTCAGAAGTTTATATTTACTGAAATTCTGTTTTGTCATAAAGGCGAGTAATTCTGTGATATAGTAATGATTGGAAGTTTGGATGCATTGCCTCACAAAACTTTTTAAGAAGAGTGGAAAATTAGCATCAATGATTGAAAACATCATGGACCTTCTTGGTGTGTTAGGTCCTTCCCAAAACTGACTGTCAATATTCTGTGGATCTTAAAATGTAATATTCATTTTTAAGGGTGAAGTTGCTTGAATTGTTGACATTATGAAATTATTATGATGTGTTGAAGATGTTCAACAAAGACTATATTGTGTGAATTTGACAGGCCATTTAAGTGCCCTGAATTTCTCTTCGAAAAATTATGCGATTGTGGAAAATATGGTTTTAGTAATATTTTCAATCTAAAATTAGTAGTATTAAAATTTATGGCTAATAGGTGGATGGTAGTTATGAATAATACGGCCTACAATTCCACATCTTGTCTGTAAACCTTGGCATTCGCAATTGTGAGAGGAACAAATTACTCAAGTACCATGGTGGTCTATGTCCATTCACCCAAACCAAGACAGTTTTTCTAGAGATCATTTTTGGAATATGCTCATGAGTCATAGCTATGTTGTTGAAATTGAAGAAAAGTTTAAGCATAAGGGTAAAAAATAGAGTTCTTGATTTCTCAAGTCTCAACCCGAAAAAAGATAAACATGGCCCTAAGGCTAAAAGCAAGTACTAAAGCATAAGTCCTCAGTTCTGGTCTTAGGCATCAATGACAGTGCCAAAGGAAACACCTTATGGGAAGTCTCAGACAAAACTGTGTGAATGCTGTAGCCTCCATAAGACTGACATACACTCAGCTGCAAAATGTGGGACGATAGAAACATCAATGGTTTAGGAGTGGAGTCTGTTCAAGGACAAAAGCTCTGGTTCCAGTGTGTAGAACTAAATCACTCCTCTATTCTAAGGAGGTTTCCCTTTATTTTATATTTACAAATATGAAGGAAATTGAAACAAAAAGGTTAATACGATTGACACAATTTAATGTGTGATGAATCCAAAGATTTGCACTGTAGTACTTTTTTCTGACAAAAGTAAATAAACTAAATAGAAAAAGATTGCATACATTGGCCTTCATTGTTTTGTAGTTCAAAGGGTATGCTTTTCAGAGCTTCCAAAAAGATTGAACTCAGTCCCCTGTGCCAATAAGGCGGCACTAGCTGACCGATAGGTTAAAGTAATTGGCCTGGAGACTGAAGATTCTTTTTCCAGCCGAAAGGTTGGAGTATCATGTCACATGAGTTGTTCTAGTTACAGTTGTTCCAATTGTTGGGGTATTCAATCCTGCGTGATTGCACCACCTGGTTGGCTGCAGTTACCAAGTTATACCTTACAAATAGCTCTAGATAATCCAAGTTACTCGAAAAATAATATGAGTACACGCAGTTAGTTACTTTACAATGAGTCCAAGCACAACATTTAGTATGAGTGGGAGTGGTTACCAATCGGTTATGATTGAAACCATATCCAATGACCAAGTTAAAAAAATTAATGAATGGAACAAGGAAAAAAACTAATAGCATTTGAATCGGAATAGAGAGAACCAAGGAAAACACCATGACAGGCCACCAAATATAAAATTGAAATTTGCATGCACAAAAATTACAACTATTTTTTAATTAATAGTCAAAGAGAACTGGAAAGAGATGCATTGCATGTGGGCAACTTACAAGCAAGCAAACAAATCAATGCAACTAACCAATAATTTATAATTGAACATGCAATTGAAGCATGAAAGGAGGTGGAAAGAACCATTACACATTCAATGAAAACAAGAGATTGCAATAATGTCTTTTATTAATTGTGAATGAGTAAAATACTTATGATCACAATGTTGGACATGAGGTGCAATATCGCATAACCCTATGAGCTTAGTTGTGTGACATTAGGATGTGAGTATAGGCTTGTGAATAGTTTCATATGAGCCTAGTTCGGAGATGAATTGTGTTATGTGAGAATATGAATGGAGTTTTGAATAATTGAATGAGAAGGATGGGTAGATGGGTGCATTTCCCGGGCCACGAGGACACGTGCATGTTACATGTTTCTTCGTTATGGTAGGACTTTTTGTCCTTGGATGTTAGGAGGTATTTTGGGGGAGTGCTTTACTTTCTACGGGGATAACCTTTTCTTGGTCCCCTCGACCCTAGACATTCTCCGATGAGGATTATCGGGTCTTGCATCAAATTTTTCATAGTAATGGACAATGACACAAATGATTATTATGTCTTTGGGGTAGTCAAAAATGTTTGGTGGGATTACCATCTAGTCTTTTGGGCTTTTCTTACGCCTATGCTCTTTGGGGTTTCTTTCTCCCTCCACATGGCTATCTATATTGGTACCCTAATAACATAGTTTGGGGCTTCATTGCTTTGGCTTTACCCATTTCTTATTTGTAATGCTTTTGTTCTTTATGTTTTGTTAATCTTTGATCCTAGGGTCCTTTTACCCTAACACTTTCTATTGTAATTGGATATACTCTCGAGTCTCATTGACCTATGTAATCTCCCTTTTCCAAGCTAGTTCGTTTTGGAGGCTTCAAGCCCATTCCACTTCCCAGGAAAAGAAGGAAGAGAACAAGGGAAGTGATTGTCATATTTTTCAGTTATTTTCATGAGCATTTGCATTCTTCTTTAATAGTTTTTCTACATGAGTCAGGTTGGCTGGGTTAAGAAGGTGAAAGGCCAAAGTAAAAATAAAAGAAAAGCATCCTTATGAGGTCGACCTTAGTTTAGAGACACTCTAATCTGTTTTGGCACCATAAAAGGGTATAAAAGAGGGTTCACTTGGTTCATTTGGTTATTGTTTCTTATCAAAAAATTATAACTTGCATGGTTTTTGGGCTGATTTCTCAATCACTTCCACTTAAGGAGAAAATCCTTTAGTGTGGCTAACAAGGAGGACGAAACCCTTCCTTGCTTGATTGAAGAATGAAAACTCTTCAATTTGTTGTTTCCAAGGGCTTCAAGGAGGTTGATGTTGCAGATTTTCAGCTAGGGTTTGATTGGAGAAGAGCTGCTAGGGTTTGAACACCATTTTTAGGCCCTCTCCTAGGGTAGCAACTTGCTTGGAGTTGGGTGCCATCTAGGGCACATTTCTTCATTTGGAGTTGATATCCATATTCCTCATAATTTTAGAGGTTGATTTCACACTTTCATGAGATTTTTGGGGGCTTGTAACCTCCATTTCCAGCCATTATTGTGAGTTGTAATTCTGCTGTCATTAATTTAATTACAGCTGTATAGAACTTCATAATTTGCATATATTTTGGAGTACTTTTGCTTGGTGTTTATTCCATTGGTTGAGTATAATATTTTGGAGAATTTATACATCCATTTTCAGCTTGTTTGGAGGGTGTTTGATGCCCTAAAAGTGCAAATACAGTTCGCTGCTAGGGTTTATAATATTCTTTGGTTGGCTGTTGTAAAAATCAGATTACTCTCAATTGGGATTGGTGCTATTTTTTTTTTTTTCAGTTTCAGCCCTAAAAGGGACATTACAACCTACTTTTGGTCATTTGTGGACATTAATATAATTTCTTTCTATCTTTCTTCTTTCTGCTTGCAAGCCAACTCTAGCTGCCTGGGGAAGAATAAAACCACCATCTAAACCAACAGGGCTCCCCTCTGAAAAGGATACCCTTCTCCTTATCAAGACACCAGTCAAGAACTGTTAAGGAAGGTGAACCACTTGAGCTTCCATACATGAAATGCATAAGTGGAGTGTTAATATGTAAGTTTGCACGGACACATAGCACTGTTCACATGTTTCAGAGAGGTTAGGCGCAATCATCAAAGCTTATGCAGATGCTGCACACATAGTCAGTAAATAATACAGCAAACCACCTGTTAAGCCAACAACCAGTATCTTTGCGTTGCACTGGACGTGTCAACCTTTGTGGCTGTGCATGGGTACTTGAAATGAAATTGTGCAGAATTTTGTAGAACCTAGCAGACTTCGCAAACAAGTGAAGTTGCGCAAAGGTTCACAGACAAAAGAGTTGCACAGAAGTTTGCAAAACCTCTCAGTCAAAGAGCTGCACGGAAGTTTACAGAACTCTGCAGGAAGTGGTGGTGTGACTATGGTCACACCACCCCATTTTTATTTGATCCCTTATATTTTGCAGACAATGAGTTATGCAGATGTTTGCAGAGCTTCTCAGGAAAAGGAACTTGCACAAATGTCTGCAGGATTGTACAGGCAACCAATTCCACCAATTGAGTACTTCCCTGTGTGGCTGCGTGCGAGTCCATACCCTACCAAAGGTTTGCCAGTGCCACTTAGAACTCAAAACCTTCAACACATCAAAGGCTTGCGAGCACTACTTATTACTACCTTTGTTTGTTGCTGATACAAGATTGGTTGTGGGTCCGAATGCTTCTGCATCATAATTGTATGGATTCTTGAGTCCCATTAACCTACTTTTGGTCATTCATGGACATTAATATTATTTCTTTCTTTCTTTCTTTGAGTCCTATTTTTGGACACTAATCATTTATTTATTACATCTTTGTGTATGGCAGAAACATTGGCGACACTCACTTTCCAAATTCATAATTGATCAATCTAAATACTTGAAGATGAAAATAAACAATAACAAGAACATTGATCATGACATACTAGAGCGCTGATATTGAATGCAGAGGAATACAAATTGTTTGAAAACCTTGTGATTCCAGTCAAGTTGATGTTGGATCTAGAAGCATAAAGAAAATAGAGCAAGAAGATAGAGATGCAAACTGCACTGGTTCGAATGACACAGGCAGGGTGTATTTAACATTAAGAGAAGTAGTTATAGTTTCTTCAGTTACAACTGATTTACAACCTCCTAACTGATTAGAACCGTACAGGTTCATTATATATATCAACACCCCCTTAATGACAAACCTCGAAACAACACCAAGTTTATCTCTAAACTTGACAAACAACAAAGGACCAAGAGGTTTAGTCATTACATCAGCAGGCTGATCTGCAGATGGACAAAAATGCAGAGAGATTTCACCAGAATCAACCAACTGGCGAATATAATGATGATGAATCTCAATATGTTTAGTGCGGGCATGATAGATAGGATTCTTCACCATTTTTAGAACACCTTGATTATCACAAAAGAGTGAAAGAGGTGTTGCAACAGCCTGGGAAACTGAAAATTAGTCAAAATCCGACGAAGCCATATTGCTTCGCAACTGGCACTAACAACAACCTTGTATTCTGCTTCCGTAGAAGAGATGGCAACAATAGGCTGAAGTTTACTTTGCCAAGAAACAACTCTGAACCAAAAGAGAAGATATATCTTGTGGTAGATCGTCGAGTATCTACAGATCCTCCCCAATCAGAGTCAGTATAGCCAATCAACCTGAAATCTGCAACTCTCTGATATAGAATGCCAAAGTCAAGAGTTCCTTTGACATATCGTAGAACTCGTTTTGCTTGCTCCCCAGTGAATGAGTTTCGGTTTAGATAAAAACCGAGAGAGATAACTGACAACAAAACATAGATCCGGTCGTGTAGTTGTTAGATAGATCAAACTACCCACCAACTGTCTGTATAATGATTCATCGACCGGTGGTGAATCATCATGGGCTGAGAGTTTCAGCCCTACCTCCATAGGTGTAGAAGAAGAATTACAATCATACATTTGAAATTTTTGTAGCAGGTTAGTGGCATACTTAACTTGAGATATGAAAATCAAGTGATCAAGTTGCCAGAATTCTACACCAAGAAAATAGTGAAGGAGGCCTAAATCAGTCATGTCAAAAGCAACACATAAATCTGATTTTACCTTATGAATTGCAACATCTCCACTACCGGTGATGGCAAGGTCATCAACATATACAATAAGAATCACAATGTCATCATCATTGCTTTTGACATAGAGATTCGGATCAGAATGACTCCGTGTGAAACCTGAATCTCTGAGATGTTTATCTATTTTTATGTACCAGGCTCGAGGAGCTTACTTAAGTCCATACAAGGACTTAATCAATCTGCATACCAGATGCTCACTACCATGAGCCCGAAAACCCTCAGGTTGTGTCATATACACCTCTTCCTCCAAATCCCCATTCAGGAAAGCACTTTTGACATCCATCTGATATATTTTCCAACCAAACTGAGCTGAAAAAAAAAAGAAGAAGTCGAAAAGTGACCATCTTTATAGTAGGAGCAAATGTTTCTTCATAATCTATCCCCTCCTGTTGCAAAAAACCTTTCGCAACAAGTCGAGCCTTGTACTTATCCAAAGTACCATCTGCTTTGCACTTGATTTTATACACCCATTTACAACCAATGGTGTGTTCCCCTGGAGGTAATGGCACCAACTTCCAGGTATTATTTTTAATCAAGGCATCATACTCTAGTTGCATGGCAGTTTCCCATTCCGGTATGCCTCGTGCTTCAGAGTATTTCTGTGGCTCATGAATATGAAGAAGATCAGAAGCAAGAGCAAATTGAGTGTGCTCAAAATAATCAATTTGCTTACCAGTTCGTTGAGACCTTCCATCTAAGAGAGGAGACAATTCGTCTTTCCTCAAATCCTGAATAGTGGAGTAAAACCACTTAGGCCTCCGCTGAACTGAAGATGTGGTGGCTGGTGGTGGTGTTTGGAAGAGAAGCCAACGGAAGTTCCGGAGGAGAAACCAACACAAGTTGATTTCCTGGTGACTCAACAATCTCAGTGGAAGATTGACCAGTCTTGGAGTCTGTGGAGGAGTATAAGAAGAACCGGATTCATGATCAAGCAAGGAAAGAGTACCAAACTCTTTTATGACACCTTGCTGATCGCTGCCCCTTGGCTGGTCCCCTTGCTGATTACAACCAAAGAAAGACTCTGTTTCTTTTACATCAACATCTCGACTAATAATGATCTTATTAGTGGAAGTATCAATCAACCTATAGGCTTTAGATTGATCACTATAACCAACAAAAAAATATCTAGAACATTTGGAATCTAATTTACTCCTTTTATTTTTAGGAACCAAAGTATAAGCAACTGAACCAAAAACACGAAATGTTGATACCTCTGGTTTGATGGTGGACCAAGCTTCCTCGGTGTGATGTCCTGCAAAGCTTTGCAAGGACTCCGATTGAGTATATAAACAAGCTGTGTTAACAGCTTCTCCCCAATATTTATAGGGTACTCCTCGACTGTGCATCATGCATCGAGTCATCTCCATGATGGTTCTGTTCCTCTGTTCTACCACCCCATTTTGTTGCGGGGTATAAGGGGTTGTCAACTGGCGTTGAATCCCTTCTTTACTGCAAAAATCTTCAAATTGTTTAGAGGTAAACTCACCCCCATTATCGGATCTCAAAGTTTTGATCTGCCGGTTTGTTTGATTCTCCACCAAGGGCTTGAACTTGACAAAAGAAGCAAAGCAATCAGACTTCTTTTTCAAAAGATAGACCCACATCTTCCGAGTATAATCATCCACTAGCAAGAGAAAATAACGTGCACCAAGGACTGTGGGAGTCTTCCACGATGGCTCACATAGATCTGCATGTACAAGATCCAAGAGCCCCTTTGCACGCCAAGCACCTTCAGAGGGAAAAGGCTTCCGCTTTTGTTTTCCTGCAAAACAACCAGCACACATGTCCTGTTTCTCTTGAATAGGAGGCAAACCAACAACCATGTTGGCTCTATGAAGGCGGGCTAAATACTGAAGGTTGAGATGGCCATATCTTTCGTGCCATAAAACATTGGTATTGCCTTCCACAACTAAGGCATGCAAGTTGACCGTGGCAGGATCAACAAGTCTATATAGACCACCATGCCCAATCCCCAGAGCAACAACCTTATTTTGCTTGATGTCTAGACACAATACATTGTTTACCAGAAAAGTTTACAGAGATATTGGGATTATCAGTTAGTTGACTGATAGATAACAAGTTCTTATTCATGTTAGGCACATATCTAACATTTTTTACAAGCAATCTGGTATTATTATTTAGCATAATACGAACATCCCCAATACCCTCTACAACATGTGATCTTCCATCTCCTAAAGTAACTGAATCAGAAGAACAAGAATTAAAATTGACATACCAGTCTTTTTGACATGTGAAATGTTGTGATGCTCCAGAATCAAAGAACCAACATCGAGTAGGACTGCCATTATCCGTGCAAGATGCCATGAGAGCATATTCTTCTTCTGACTCGTGTTCAACTGTAGCCACATGTGCCTGCCCCTTCTGCTTCTTCAGGGCATTGAGTCTTTTCCGACAATCTTTCTTCACATGACCAAGTTTGTGACAATAGTAACATTTCACTTGATATTTAGGAGAGGAAGAGGATGTCTCAGCCTGTCGTTTATACTTTCCTTTAGATTGAGCAGCAAAAGCGCTCTCAGATTGTCCAGAAGTGGACTCTTGAACCTGTGTCTGTCTTTGTTCCTTTTGCAACAGGTAGGAACTCACCTTGTCAAACGTAAGAGTTTGACTCTCCACCATTAAATGAAGTGCCTCCACAAATGACTCATACGAAGAAGGCAAGCTATTTAGAACCAAAGCCACCATATCATCATCGTCCACCTTTTTATTTATGGAAGATAACTGGTCTCGGAGATCTTTCATCCGAAGTAGGTGCTCAGATAGCGATCCACCTTCTTGTAATTTTATGGAAAAGAGCATATTTTTCAGGTATAAAACCCGACTCTTTTTTGACGTCTGATATTTACCCTTGGTGGCCTGATGTGCTTGCCACGGCTCGCCACAAAGGCACTCCACACTTCTGGTATCATATCATCCGATACCGACAACTTGAGAAGCAATAATGCTTCCTTATGACGTTTGTCATAATCCTCGAAGTTTGTTCTTTGGTCGATTTTCATCACCCTTGATTATTTTATCACAATCACGAAACTCTGCAACCGTTAAAATCTTATGACTCCAAACATTGAAATTAGTGCCCGTTAATTTTTGCGAGTCAGGCAGAATAAGATTTGAAATATTCGCCATTTTATTATGAAAATAATAAAAATGGAAATAAAGTATTTTGTCCACCAAATAAAACAAAATTACTTTATGCAAAAACGTGGCTGTGGGAAAGTATTTTATGCATATACGTGGCAGGGAAATATTAAAACACCAAATAGTTTTATAAAAATAGTTTTATAAAATCTTTTGCCTTGCTCGGGACTTTACCTCTGCCCTATTCTTCTCCACGATTTTTGCAGGTACCTCTACCACGATTTTTTGAAAATGGATGTCTGTAATGTGACCCAAGTTTCACGATTCTGCCCTCGTGAAGATATACTGCTCCACGATTTTGCTGGTGCCAAGGGCTTTTGCGACTTGCTTTTAACAATGACGCCACAACAATCCACAACAAACTGGCACGTTTTCACACGATTTGCGACTGTGTCTTCAGGAACCCACAAATTTCTGAGCAACAACGAAAAAACACAACTCCTTTCTTTTGCCCCTACATCGACCGTACCTCTCGTAGACCTCACCTCTCACAATCGCTCTGATACCACTGTTGGATCTAGAAGCATAAAGAAAATAGAGCAAGAAGATAGAGATGCAAACTGCACTGGTTCGAATGACACAGGTAGGGTGTATTTAACATTAAGAGAAGTAGTTATAGTTTCTTCAGTTATAACTAATTTACAACCTCCTAACTAATTGGAACCGTCTGAGTTCATTGTATATATATCAATAGTTGAAAACTAGGATGTGTTGTTAATAACAAGAGTTATTATTTCAACTATGATCTACCATCATGTTGGGTATCCTATAGAACTTCTAATTTCTATAAAGCACATAAAAGGGTGTATCGAAGATATAACCATAATCTCGGTGAAGATTGATCTTTTGGGTCATGGTTCTAGGTTTCATGGATCTTTTACTCGACGCCTTGTGTGATAGTAGAAATTTATTCATTGTCAATCATGAAGAAACTCTAAGACAGGGGATAGAGGCCTTGCCACATTGGACCATCTTTGCGTTTTTAGCAACTATAATCATGTACCCTATTGTAAAGTGACATCCATGTCCCCATACCTTATATACCTGTATTGCACATTCCTAGTATTTATTAAAATAATGAAATAAATTAATAGAATATTTTTCTTTTTCTTCTCAAAAAGATGCTTCAATAATTATGACATTCGCAAATGGCAAGAAGAAACATCATCTCTATCCATGCTTTGAAGCTAGACTGTCTCGATACAGATAAGGGTACGGTTTTGGTATGCTGAAACGGCAAATTTTAAAAAAATCTCGGGTACGGAACACTTTTGGGTACGTTTTATAAATATATATATATAAAGAAGCATTTGCATACTTATTGAAATTTAATACTCATAGAGTCATACAACTTAAAATCATTCATAGAACATGAAAACAAATTTGAAATTTCCAATACTTTGAGAATTGAGACTTGAGTTTGTATTGATTCATAATGTTCAAAACATGATAGTAAATAACATAATACATTCAAGTTCTCAACTTCTACAAAGATATCATCGAGATGATCGTCGAAATGATCTTCATGGGTGCCACTTGTAGTTCCACTCCCACTAGCTCCACTTTCAAACCCTTGTGAAGGGCTCCTTGGAAGTTCCTCATTGACGCCAAGAAGTGAAACATTGGACAAACAAGCAACAAAAGCTTCAAAGTCTGTGTTTTCAGGTTGGAGGTCCCAAAGCTTGTTAGGACCACTAGTATACTCTTGCGTCCTGTGGGTTAAGAGGCGCAAGTTGGAATGAACATATACTAGATCTTGACCTTCTTGATGCCAATATGGTGCGTTTGGTTGAGTCACATCACAAAAAACAAAGTATTAATATTATTAATTAAAAAAAAGAATGATATCATTTTGAATTTTAATTCTTAATTGGTAATTAAAATATCAAATAACAAGTTACAAACTTTATACCTGTGAGAGCAATTTGATCGCAACTGGTCGTAAGTACTTGACATCATGGCCATGACAAGTCCATCACGTGATTGGATCCATGGTGGGTTTGTCACAAATAGCCTCTATCTCTCCCATGCTACCTTGTCCATTTACAAACATCGACATCTTTTGGCGGATTTGCAAGTGTTGTAACTGGATCAAGAAACAACCTCCTGAATGCCGCCCCATCCCATTTGCAAGCTCATGGTCATCATATAGTCGTTGCTTACCAACACTCCCAACTATTTCACTGCTGTAATATTTGGGATTTAAAACATAAGCAAGGAGATGCAGTGGGGTGGTCATTTTGTTCCACCTTTTCACGATCACATTTTTAACTTCACTGTAAAAGTTTTCCTCAGGGTCCTGCTCTTTGGCTTGTATGATATCATGGATTTTTTCAAGCATGGAGTCAATGCCATCATATATTTCTCCAATGCAAACATTATCTTTGTCTACAAATCGTATCATACTCAAAATAGGCTCCGTGAAACTCAACAAATATTCAACTTTTCCCCACCAATTCTCATCAAGGATCCATGATTTTATTTTTGGGCTCTTTCTGTGTTAGCTTGCCTCCAGACGGTCCAAACATTATCAATCACCATCATGCTCAAAGCACGTCTCACCTTCACAAGTCGTCTCAAGACGAGTGTGTGAGAGGCAAACCTAGTCTCAACAACCTATTAAAAAGAATGGAAACAATTCAATAACACAAATTGAAATTGATTTAAAAATTTAAAATCAAATATTAAATTTAAAATGAATTGTTCCTTTACCTTCAACAACTCCAACTTTGAAAATCTTTTGAATATGGCTTGAGACATGTGATGGTTGGTGACAAACATTTGAATCTCGTTTGCCTTCGTGTATATTTGCTCAATCCATGCAATTTTCCCAATCTTCTGCATCATTAGATTTAGGGAGTGTATTGCACATGGTGTCCAAAATATGTGCTCATACCTACCCTCTACTATCAATCCTGTTGCCTTGCAATTTTTGGCGTTGTCCGTGATGACTTGGACAACGCTCTGTGGGCCCACTAACTCAATAGCCTCAATGAGAATATTTGCAATGAATTGGGCATCTTTTACTTCCCCCTCACAATCAACAACCTTCAGAAACATTGGCCCTTTAGGGCATACTGCAATAATGTTGATGAGAGGTCTGTTTTTGGAGTCTTTCCATCCATCTGATATAATAGAGACTCCTGATTCAGTCCAAGAATCTCTAATTGGTTGTAGAGATGTCTGAATGTGTTGCACTTCTTTTGCCAAAAGAGAAGTGCAAACCTTATTATAGCTAGGGCTTGTATACCCCTGTGGTGCCTCATTAATGCCTCTCACCATCTGCTGCCAATAAGGTGATCTCAAGACATTGAATGGTAGTCCACATGCAAATATACACCGAGACACCAATTCATCTGCAATTTCCCTCTTCTCAATGTTAAATGCTTTTTCTAATGGGCCTTTTGTTCTCTTGCTTGATGGCCCTGAGGTATTTGCATCAAAAGGGGAATCATCTGGAACAGTTTCAACACGAGTCTCAATGAAAGGATGAAATGATGGTGTTGATGTTTGTGGTTTTCCCATGGTCCTCTGCTTTATAAAGAAATAGTTCTAGAGTGAGCTCTTGCTGCTTCAAAGTTTGCATCCTCTTGCTCTTTTAGGTACATGGCTATGGTTTTCTTTTCCACCTTCTTACACGGTCTAATACCCGTCCTCGATACCCCAATCAGATAAGCTCTCAAACGGGTATATGAGGATTTAAATGTGTTGGCACAATGGGGGCACGTCCAAACACGAGACACCACCACCGGCAACAAGCTCTACCACTTCCACATGCCTCCATAAAGGAGAATTTGGATCCATTTTCACTACCATACCACCCAAAACATTTCCCCCTCTTGCCCCACTGAAGTTGAACTGGATGCCATGATTGTAGGATTAATTTGTTTTAACTTTTAACCTACAATAAGAGATATTTTTAAAACATTGCTAAATATTAAAATAATTTAATTAAAAACAACAAATACAAATTAGAAAATTAATTTGTTAACCCATACACGTCAATCTCTGATTCTAATCACCAAGTTCACCATAAATGGTGCGAGGTGAGAGCATACACAGAGGGTAGACGTTTAAATTTTTAACAAATTCAATTTAAAACTTTAAAATTAAAAAAACGAATACATAACTAATTAAAAAAATTAAATAGTTAGCCCTACACGTCAATCTCTGATTCTGATCACCAAGTTTGCCATAAATGGTGTGAGGTGAGAGCATACACAGAGGGTAGACATTTAATTAAATAAAACTTCAATATTAAACTTAAAATACGAAAAAATTAATTAATATATTATATTTTAATAACCGTAAAATAAATAAATATTAAAAATAAATTTAGATCATGATCAATAATCATGAATGATGTGTTTGAAACACATCATTCATGATATTGATCATTGATCATATTCATATACAAAACATTGCTCAAAAGATTTAAAAAAAAAAATGCCTGAATGCATGAAAAATACCTAGAAAAATCCTCCTTGATGTTTGTAGACTTGCTTCTCCTTCTCTCTTTCTTCTTCAAGCTCAATCACTCTCTCCTCCAAGCTCTCTTTCTCTCCTCCAAGCTCTCTCTTTCTCCTTCAACCTCTCTTTCTCTCCTTCAAGCTCAAGAGTCAATATTAGCAAAATAGCAAAGATTGAGTGTGAGAAAAAAGTAGAGGGATTGGGTGTTTAAATAAGTGTTTGGGGGGTTGTTTAGGGTTAGGTTAGAAATAGGATACTTTAAAATTAAAAAAATTGCATATTTTTTAAGTTTTAATGACTTGTCTTTTAAAAAGACGTGCTCCTGCCACGGTACGGTTTGGGTACGTACCCATTGTGGCGAAGTGGCACGCTATGGGTATCGCAACCGTACATGTAGCGTGCCCGGCCACGTGGGTATGTACCCAAACCAGTACAAGACCCGTGCCGATCAAGATTGAGTACGTTTCCAAGCTGGTACGAAGGGCCCCAGGGCGTTTCCGTGCAGTCTAGCTTTGAAGTTTAAATATCCTATGTACAAATGATGTGTAACGTGTCTGAATAATAAAGACGTGTCTACTCGAGGAATTTTGGGAACATGGCGGGAAGGAGTTTCACATTGTAAGTCGTTGTTTCATTCTCATGGGTACACACCTTTAGTAGTCATGATGACATTTTGTGGTAGGGATAGAACTTATGGCAATGTGTGGACCTAAGCCCATCCCTATGTATTGCCATGATGACACCTAGATGTCCGAGTCAAGTATAACTATAGTAAGGATGCAAAAACCCATCCCATTTTCTTGTCCCAAAATCTTGTCATATGGGTTTGGGACAAGCAAGGTCACGAATGAGGAGTTCAACACCATAAGATAACTTTGCATTCTCCTGAAGACAACCATAACGACACGCAAAGATGGATTGAGTTTAACCATATTGAGGACCAAATGTTGCCCCCATGTTCTACACGAGGTTTATGTAAATGTTTACCTAACATTTTCATAAAAGTACCTATAAGTCCAACAAACATGGGGTGAGGTTGTGGTGTGATAGTTGTGCCATACATTCAAGTGTGGCCCAAGTTTACGAATCTTTAAGAATATGGTTCAATCTTACGCCACACTGCATTAAAGGAAGCCGGCGACCTCTCCCAAGATTTACCAAGCATATAAATAAATAAATGGATGTGACTACTTAGTGAAGACATATGATGTCATAATAAATATACCTCCACGTCTCGCAACAACAAATCTAATATATGTTTATTAGATATATTTTCCTTTCTTGTGAGATTTTGCTTCATTTCCTTACTATATCTCTAGCCACGGTGCATTATCTATTCCTCTCGGAGGTTTGCTTGATTCACAATAACAGTGCCTGTCAAAAAGTTGTGATAATCTGTCCCACTGTTGGTTTCTCTATAGGAAAAACAATTTAAACTGTAGAGAATTAGTGATAATAGTTTTTGTTTATATTTTACTCGTGATTTTTACTTACATTGACTATTTCTTAAAATTTATTTCTGCTTGCAGATGTACAGCAGTGGCAATCCTTCGAATATCACAAATCCTGTTAAAGATGTGAGTACCCAAATTAATATCAAGACAGGAGGTGGTAGATTGGCACTTTACCAAAATACTCTCTGTCAGTGCCTCTTATGGGAGGATCTCTTGGCAGCAGGGTATAACCTTGACCCTCAGGGTTATCTGAAAACATATGATATTAAAGATATTCAGTTGATTTGCTGTCAACCTGACTCAAACTCACTTTGGTTGGTTCCACCTTCGGCAGTTAAGAGTTTCATGAAATCCATTGATAAGGAGATGGCTATCATGTTTTCATGGGAATTTACGAGGACAGACCAAAAGGAAAAGAGGTTGTGAGGTACAATCCAACTGAATCAGTTGATTCTTCAGGTTTGGTAGATGTTTTGAATGGTACAAGTGGCATTGCCAAAATGTTTAACATCTATCCAAGACATCTTCGTGTAACTGGATCTGGGGAAGTGCATAAATTGGATCAAGTTGTAAGTTTATTCACGTACCATCATTTCTTTTCTCAAATTACACAGATTGTTGTACCATTTGTTGAACAGTTTCTTTCTTTTGATACATATTGAATTATACAATTCTCATTTCTGCATTCAAATTTAAATTGTGTCTTTGAATTATCCTGTTGGATGTAGGAGGACAATGTCAATGGGTCTCTGATTATGAATCAAGGTACTTCGTCTTGGTGGTCTTTTCATCCTGAAAATGCATCAGACATAGAAGGATGCGGCAATTTCACGGGTCTATCTGTAATAGTTGTCTCTGAAGAAACCCCTCGTATGTTCATTTGTCAACCTTGATGCTCTTACATACTATTCATGTTTGAATCTTGTAGTGAATGATACTTGTTAGGTTTTTATTTAAAGCCAAGTAAAGCTAAAGTACATTCAAATTCTTAACAGAGGGATTTATTGGTGACACCCTTAGCAAGTTCAGCATCTGGAGCTTGTATATAACATTTGTGCTGGCCGTTGGCGTTTCATAAGATTGCAGTGTTCGGATTTGAGGATGCGGATTCCTTATGAGAACTTTCCATCTTGTGACAGGTAGGGACAGAATCTCTCTTTATCATGATGTATGAAAACAGTTCATTATACACATCTGATGTTATGGACTACATGTACTTCTGCTGAGGATAGACTCTTTCCAACATGTCCTCATATATAAAGACATCTAAATTCTCAATCTAGATTCCGATTTCTTCCCAAGGTTATTTCATGCATTAGAGATGTTCATATGGTTCTAGTGAGGATTCTGGCTTCATATTTGGATCAGAATCTATTGATGACACACCTGCTATATACAAGCACAACTGAAGCCCAAAACATTTTCCGAGACACTACTTTGCTTGAAGTATGTAAACAGTTCAGGAACAAGTTAACATTATTAAAATATAAGGCTTATTTATTAGCGTTATGTTAATATTAGTTAAGTGTTAACTAATAAACGGTTGTAACCACTTCAACCACTTTGTAACCATCTTTCACATAATAAAAGGATGGACACACAATGAATAATGTGTGCATTCCGGTTTCTCTTCATCCATTATTTGTACATTCTATTCTCTCTCTCCACATATTCTAACATTGGTATCAGAGTGCAGGGCAAGCAAAAAGAGAGGAGAAGAAAGGCTTTTTCGTGATAGTCCCGTTAGGGCATGTTGAAGAAATCAAGATATTTTTCGTGAAGATTTTTGTGAGGATTTTCGAAAATCGTAGGGCACATCCGAGTGCGAAACAACACAAAGCAGACGTGCGTGCACGCACGATTCGATTTCGCCAAAGCCAAATCACAGTCGCGCAAGGAATGTGAAGCCATTACATCAATGAAGACAGCCGATTTACCAGTCGTGAAGCAAGAGCAAAACAAAAATGACGTGAATCCGTGGCATCATCACGATGGAGAATCTAGGGCTAAATATTCAACGAATTTAGTCGCAAATGTCACACAAATACACATGGTCGCGGAAGAGTTTTTACAACCACAAATAGTCACGTTTTTACAGCCACAAAAAGTCTTGATTTCAAACAGTTTTGATCCACGAGAAAAGTTGTGATTTTAGACAGTTTTACTGATCGCGATTTACCCTAATATAGTGCATTATTGCAGTCACAAAATTGGGGCATGAAAGAAAGAAAAAAAAACAGTGAATCGAGAAGATAATATAGTCGAATAAGAAAGTACAGGCATCTCGGGCATGCGTGGGAATCCTATCTGTTGTTACAAATCATGAACTAGGGATTTTTATTTGTGCAATGAATGAACTGTGTTACTCTTGGAGCCAATGATAAAGAATTATGAAGAAAGTTTATATTATCAAGTTATTGAATGAAATATTTTTCAAAGAGACGGGTCAGATCATAAAGAAAAAGATGAAGGGAAAATTCCAAGACAAACCAAATGAAGCCAATGTTGAAAATCCACCGATGCTGACATTGATGAACTCACTGATAAAGAATGCGCATTTTAAAAGAATCGTACACTTTGAAGATGTAAAGGAATCCAATGTAGGTAAAACTCGGCATGGATGGTTGTCCAGTTAGTTCGAGAGTTTGTGGATCTTGGGAATTTACCCTTACGAGGGTCATGAGACAACTTGATAGAGCTTGTGGATGGCTCAATATGGATGGTTGTCCAATAATTCGGGAGATTCTGTAATCCAAGAGTTCGGGGAGGTGGAATTCGAGAACTCGGGAATTCAACTGAGAAACTACACCTTTACGAGGGTCAGGGAGACAGCTTGATGAAGTTCTACCTAGGCTGAGAATTGTTTTCAAAAGGGAAAGCTAATGAAGAATGAGTAGTCTTGGTTGGTCATGTTATTTGAAAGTTGTGTCAGTATGTTCTATAGAGTAAGCCTTAAGAGGGGGTATTAAAATATAAGGCTCGTTTATTAGTGTTATGTTAATATTAGTTAAGTGTTAACTAAAAAACGGTTGTAACCACTTCAACCACTTTGTAGCCATCTTTCATATAATAAAAGGATGGACATACAATGAATAATGTGTGCATTCCAATTTCTCTTCATTCGTTCTTTGTACATTCTATTCTCTCTCTCCACATATTCTAAAAAAATCAATTACTAGAGTTCTTGATTAATGATAACGAAGTTTGGCTACTACAAAAAGCGAGCACTAAAATCTAAGCGCATTCATTATAACACTCAAAATTTCATTTCAAACATCGGGTAGATTTACATTGCACCTACCTAACTTGAATAAAATTTGGGGTTGTGCAAACTGGCTGGTGCCCACTAACTTTACAGAAGGTTATAATCTATCATCTGTTGTCTGGAATAGGTAAAGTTGTTAGGGAAATCGTTGCAGTTTGAACATAGGATAGTTACCAAACTTAATGCACATTGGTAACTCCATAGTTTAACTAGCCTTGGAAACAGGGAAGGTTTTTCATATATTATGTATAATGTAACCTAGGGTTTCCTTTGGACCTCCTTTGAACTCTCAAAGAACAGAATAGAAAACCAAGAGGATGGGAATTGAATAGGTTCCACCTTGCTATTACTGATATAATGTAAGTCCTTAAGGGATGCCTACGTTTTGGATACAATTTCCAACTTGATTCTTGTAAAGGATATGTGTCTCTCCTTAATCAGTATGTAATAAGCATGGTCTTATTTATTCTCTATCATTACAGCACATAATTTAGTTGCAAGGAAGTTTTTGTTTGCAATTATATGACTATAGGTTGCCATGGTCTTCTCAAGGATTATTTTTGCATTCTTCAAAGAAAGAAAAGAAAAGAAAATTATGTTAATACCCTCAAATGACCAAAGCCAGTCAAGGGAATGGAAAGTACAGCATATTAGACTCCAAAGGAAAGTGTTGGATTAATTGTCATTGATGTCAAAGGAATTTGCTATCAAAGGAAATCATTATCTGATCATTGAAGGCCAAAGGCCACTAATCATTGTCCAAACAAAATCAGTTTCGAATCTCCATTATTCAAGGGCAGATCACACCATTCCAAGGCATTAAAGACAAGTTTATGATCATTGAAGAATGTTGGCTGACCCCCTCTATTTTGGTGTTAATATTTAAATTATGGGCCGACCCATGTCTAGCGCCCAAGAAAATAAAGAGTGTCCCTTGGGAGAAATCACACCCCTTCAAGTGACATGAGAAGGTATAAAAGGAGATGTACTTGAAAAGATATATCATTCAAACTCAAGCAGATTTCTGAAGGAGAGAAAAATAAGAGATCATTCAAGGCAGTTTTTGTGAAGGAGATCTATTTAATTGTCATCCATTGAAGAAGTTTTTTTGGAGGTTGGTGCTTCCTAAGAGAAGAGATTGGTGTCTCTTGCTAAGTTGGTGCTTAGAAGTGGGGATTGGTGTCTCTAGTAGGTTGGTGCCTACAAATTGCTTAATGGTGGGGATTGGTGTCTCTAGTGGGTTGGTGCCTACAAATTTTTGTAAGAGACTTTTATTATTTTATGATTGGATTTGGACAATAGATCCAAGCAGTCTTTTCTCCGTGGTTTTCTCCCGAAAGGGTTTCCACGTAAATCTTGTGTTTCATAATTGTTAGATCTTGTGTGATTGTTGTTATTAAGTTTTTAAATAAGTAAAAGATTATCTTATACTGATTCACCCCCCCTCTCAGTATAAGTGTGTGTTCATCAATGAGTATTAGAGCGGGTTCCTTTAATGTAATGTCCCCTTTTTCAAATTAATGGACATTAATAATATTTCTAAGTTGGGCCCGGTCAATTCATCATCTAGGGGCAACTTATTAATATTATTATAAGAATAAAATGTATTTTTAAATACTGGCAAGTAGAAGACCCCTTTTTAGCCTATTTTCCATTGTATTCAGTTGGCTAAAGGGAGAATAAAGGAGAAATTAATAATTTAATTTTAGTACTAAAGTAATTCTTATTATTGGTACTTTAATTAATTATTAAAGGTGGGTGGAAAAAGTAAAGTAATATTAAAATAGAAAATAAAGTTACTTTACTAATCCCACATGGAATGCCCCACTTGAAAAATAGAGACAAAAAAGTATAAAAGGAGGTGAAGAGGGGTTCGTTTGGCATCTTTGGTCATTCATCTAATTTCACTTTGGAGAGTTGAATACACATGACTAGTCAAGATGGTTTCTCCTCAAATAGAGCTCCATTGTTTGACATAACAAATTATGCATTTTGGAGCATAAGAATGCGAACTCATCTAATGGCTCCTGGCTTTGATATTTGGCAATTACTTGTGAGCATTATGTAGCTCCATCATCTCCACCAACGGATATGGCTGGAAAGAAGGCTAGTGAAAACAATGCAAAAGTTATGAATGCAATCTTGTGTGGTCTATCAGAATCGGAGTTTGTCAAGGTGATGCATTGTGAATCAGCGAAAGAAATCTGGGACAAACTTAAGAACATCTATGAAGGAGATGACAAAGTGAAGAAATCCAAGCTTCAAACTCATAGAAGACAATTTGAGAGTTTGAAAATGAAAGATGAAGAAAACATTGCAGCCTATCTTCTTCGTGTGGATGAAATTGTCAACACCATCAAAGGTCTTGGAGAAAAAGTTGAAGATGCAATGATTGTGCAAAAGGTGTTAAGGTCCCTTCCCTTGAGGTTTGATGCCAAAGTTTCCACCATTGAAGAAATGAAGGATCTAGATACTCTAACAATGGATGGATTGCATGGGATCCTAACGGCATATGAAATGAGAACTGAAAAGGAGAAATCATCAAAGTGAGAGGTAGCCTTCAAAGCCTTAAAGAAGATAAAGAATAAAAAGCTCGAGCCATGTGATAGCTCCAACAATGAATCAGATGAAGAGGAAGCTCATTTTGTAAGGAAGCTTAAGAAAGGATCCGGAAAGTACAAAGGTAAGTTGCCCTTTAAATGCTTTAATTGTGGAAAAGTAGGACATTTTGCCGCTAAATGTCCATATGCAGAAAGTGAAAATAGTGATGATGAAGAAGATCATAACATGAAGAAAGGTAGCAAACATCATCAATATAAAAAGAGCTACAAACAAGGAAAACCTGAGAAAAAGAACTTTCATAAGCACAAGAAAACCTCTATTCCAAAGAGGAAAGTAGCTCATCTGAAGAGAGTAATGAAAGTATCTCCACTATTGAAGAAGAAAAATTCTATTCATGGCAATAATCAAAGGGGGATATCTTGGAAAGTGAAGACAAAATAAAAGAAAAGAAGGATTCATAAGAGGAAGAAAATGTCGAAATAGATGGGGAAGTGGATCTAGAAGAACTCATTTGTGCCCTAAATGAGATCAAGAAGCTTAAGAAAAAGAATCTAAAACAAAAGTTACAGCTTCAAAATTATGAAGACGGATTGTTTTTCAAAAGAAAAAATGATCAATAACCTAAAGATTCAACTTGAAGAGGCAATATTTTTTTTTGGAAGAGGTGAGAATCCAATTGAAGACAAAAGAAGAAAATTGTGAGAGGCTAGAGTCTGAATTGTTTCCTTAAGGAACTAGAGAAAAACAACCACTAAGTTGAACGAAGCCTTGTGTTTGAAAAAAGTACTGAAATCTTAGATGATATCATCAATGGCCAAAGGTCACCATTTATCAAGACTGGTCTTGGGTACAAAGAAAATTAGATGACTACCAAAGAAGATCCCAAAGAGCCACCAAAGAAGGTAAATGAAGAAAAGCCAAAAAGCTATGTAGATGATCTCGAAGCCCCATAAAAATGAAAGTAGTAAGAAGGAAGAAAAGCATGTTCCATAGAATACCAACATTCCTCCCAAAGACAAGGACAAAATCAGAAGATCTTTTCCTCCAAGGCAATATCACATGACCAGGTTTCAAAACTCTTTCTTTGGTTATTGCTTTTCGTGTAATCACTTTGGTCATAAAGCAATAGATTGTAGGACTCATGCAAGAAATTTTGGTTGGAACAAGAACATAAGTCCTTATGGGTCCTTAAATAAGAACTATAATTTATTTGTTCCTTTAGTGGATTACAATGTTACATGTTATAAGTGTAACAACTATGGACATACAACATGCTTCTGTAGAAGTGGTTTTGTGGAACCTCCTAGGTAGAACAAGAAAGTGGAAGCCATGGATAAACAAAAGGAAGAAACTGCAAAAGTTTGGAAAAAGAGCAAGAAAAGAAGGAGAAATCCATGCTTGTACAAACTGCCTTTCATGCTCAAAATGAAGGAAATCAATGGTACATTGATAGTGGTTGCTCAAGCCACATGACAGGGGACAAGAGCAAATTCCTCACTTTGAAAGAAGTAAATGGAGGTACAGTAAAATTTGGAGACAATGCTACAACAAGGATAACTGGTAAAGGTACTCTTAGCCTTGACAATGGAAAAACAAAAACTGAGAATGTCTTGTATGTTGAAAGGTTAAAGCATAATCTTCTAAGTGTTAGTCAAATGTGTGATGAAGGACTCACCCTCACATTTCATGATGAAGGTTACGAAACCGGAAGGCGAGTATAGGAAAACTAGTTGCAGATGCAAGTGGAACAACTAATAACCTTTACATCCCTTGTGAAATCAAATGAGAAAAATGCTTCATGGGACAAGTAGATGAGAGTTGGTTAGGGCATAGAAGAATGGGTCATATAAACTTTGATAATCTAGTAAAAATTAGCACTAAGCAAGTTGTAACGGATATGCCAAGGATTGTTAAGCCTTCAAACACTATCTGCAAGCAATGTCAACACGAGAAACAAACAAGGAAAGATTCAAATCAAAGGAGTACTCAATATCAAAACCCGGTAGAACTTGTCCATACAGACCTCTATGGGCCTACAAGGACACAAAGTTTGCAAGGTGAGAGTTATTTTATGTTGCTAATTGATGATTATTCTAGAATGACATGGGTTACTTTTCTAAAGGAGAAATCCAAAGCATTTGAGAAGTTTAAGGCATTCAAAGCCTTAGTTGAAAATGAAACTGGTCTGAAAATCAAGTGCTTGAGATCGGATTGAGGAGGAGAATTTACTTCAAATGAATTTGAAGAATTTTGTGAGCATCATGGAATAAGGAGACATCTCTCGATTCTAGGACTCCACAACAGAATGGAGTTGTTGAAAGAAAGAATTGAATTGTTCAAGAGATGGCAAGAACAATGTTGAATGAATCTAAGTTGTCAGACACATTTTGGAGAGAAGCAATTAATACAACAATCTACATTCTGAACAAAGGGCAAATAAGAATCAACAATAGTAAAACACCTTATGAACTATGGAAGGGTAGACCAGCTACAGTTAAGTACTTCAAAGTTTTTGGAAGCAAATGCTACATAAGAAGAGATGATGAGGATTTGAGAAAATTTGACTCCAGATCTGATGAAGGTATCTT
Source organism: Taxus wallichiana var. yunnanensis (assembly GCA_018340775.1). NCBI lineage: Eukaryota > Viridiplantae > Streptophyta > Pinopsida > Cupressales > Taxaceae > Taxus > Taxus wallichiana. The sequence continues at coordinate 853,612,861 of CM031238.1, read as the reverse complement.
CCTTGGTTACTCTTCAAGAAGCAAGGCCTATAAATGCTATAATAAAAGATTGCACAAGATTGGTGAGAGTGCAAATGTAAAAGTGGATGAACTAAGGTATCAAAAGGAAAGAACACAAGAAATTGATTACCCAAAGGAAGCAAGTTGCAAAGAAAAAGGAGAAGAAGAAGATGAAAAAGAAGTGATTGAACGAAAAGATACAAAGGCACCATCTAGATTTGTCCAAAAGAACCATTTAGAAAGTCAAATTCTTGGTGATAAAGATACTAGAGTACTGACTAGAAGAATAGCAAATGCATCAGAACATGCAAACTGTCTTTACTATCTAAAATAGAACCTAAGAATTTTGCAAAAGAAAGCGAAGACAAACATTGGATTGGGGCTATGGAAGAAGAGTGAATCAAATTGAAAAGTGTTGGCTAGATTTTCTCGCATAGCATAAAACCTAGGCAATCATGAGATAAATCTCCCTCATTTACCTGAGGCTCCCGTGTCGATTTGTCAATTAAAATATGCTAGTATCTATATGGGGTTTTACTTTAACTGTTCGACTCATGAACCATAGTCATGACACGATTACTGCAGCAAAGTGTTTGTTTAAGAAAGGAAATATTTATAAAAAGAAGGAATTATATAAACATAGAGAAGAAATTGGGAAGATGTTCATCCCAATCAATAGATAGCATAGTTGATTGCATGCACATAGAAGAAACCAATAGATATAAACACATAATTATAAGCAAAGGCAACTCTAGATCTAGATCTAAAATAACACAAAGTTTATTCAAAGATCTAAGATAGAAAGCTAGAAACAAAATACACCTGTGACACAAAGTTCTCCGGAAATCTGCTCCTGTATATTCCTTTGCTTCAGTGGCTATCGGGGTTTCAAAGCTGAAAGTTTGGAACACAAGAATGCTGCTTACCAATTCGATCATCCTTTAACCCATAGGTTCTTCCTCTACTTATAGCATGTAGAGGGGCAATGACAAGTCGAAGCTTTTAGTTGAATGACACATGTGGAAGTTAGAAAGGAAACAACAGCAATCTCCCTCCGAAATTCCTCTTTGCATGACATGCATGATTTACAACTAAAAATAGAACCTTCTATATTTGCACGCTTGCCACCTATCTCCAAGTAGTTGACTTCTCCAAGTAATAGGTTTTAAACCAATCACTTAAGTTGTATAATTTAATTGATCGCTCAATTACTTTGTCAGAGGAAATAAGAGAAAGAAGAAGAAAGTTGCAGTCTTGTCCTTTTCATGTCTGCATCACGCACTGATTCAAATGGATCTGGAAGCATCTGGAAGACGCTGGATCTGGAAGCAAGTGACTGTGATTTGCTTGCGGGTATTGCCTTTGACATGTCCTCCTTATCCTTGAAGCTTTTTCAGTTCTTCTCCAGTACATGCATTAGTGCAATGATCGCCGTAAATAACTTATCATTTTTATTTTTAATTGCATATGAGCAATTAAAAATTCTGGAAAGCACTCCGAGTGAATGCAACTTCAATGAAGGCTTCAACTGGAAGATTTGAAGCACATGCACAAGATCCTGGAAGGAATTTTCCACGCACTGACTTCTTCACGAGTTGTGTTCGAAACAAGAGGATGAAACCTTTGTCTTAGGAAGCTTTTTGGATCTGGACCTATTGACTTCAGCAAATCTAGAAGCTACACATGATTCTGCTGAGCTTTCTCTTTCATTCCGCTTTGCCATGGCTGGAGCAATCTTTGTCTCAACAATTCTTTTCCTCTTTATTCGGTCGAAATTCTTCACAACCGGTGCAGATTTGGATAATTCTTCAGATTCGGAGAATATATTCAATGTATTGGACATTGATTTAAGCTCCCTTTCTTTTGTAAAGCGCCTGTAATGAATTCCTGCAATTAATTCAGACAAAGATGGCAACCGGAACATGAACAGTGGATTTTAATCATAAGAGTTAGCATAATTCAAGCCTGCTGCCCCAAATTTGATGTTCTATTTGCATGCAAAGCAAGCATGAATTTTACCAACTTCACCTGAGCACCTGTATCACTTATGCAAACAATTATCCAGACACAAATCAACCTCCTTCAACCTGTGCGCCAATTTTGGAAGCTTTTAGCATTAATTTCACCTTCTTCTTGTTAAAATATAACACAGTATATAGAATGTAAAAACATTATGTAGTTGTTCGGTTGGTAACTGTTCAACCACCTCTCTCTAAATAAATAAACCTCTGCTGTATCATTTGGACAAAGTGCGGTTTGCTCTCTTGTCTCCTTTTGTATTCTTTCTTCTCTTTGCATATTCTAACATTAGTATCGAGCGACTTGCCCGAGGAAGCTCTTGGACGAGCAGGGAGTGTTGCATGAGGTTCGAGGAAGCCCCGACATGGGTACGAACTGTAGAGAAGAAGTTTGAAGTCGTGAGTCTCTCCTGTCACGTATTACAGTCACGTTTTTCGTATCACAAAGTCACGTTTTTCGACGGAAATACAGTCGCAAGCAAATAAAAAAGCGCGGGGCAGACTTCGCTAGAGGAATACGTGAGATCTAGGACAGACTTCGCTGGAGGAATACGTGAGATCCAGGGCAGACTTCGTTGGAGGAATACACGTAAGACCTAGGGCTGACTTCGCTGGAGGTAGAAAAACGTGAACAGTGGCAGAACGTGAGCAACAAACCCTGGGAGGTAGAAAAACGTGAACAGTGGCAAAATGTGACGAGAAAACCTTGCAAAAATCATGGCAGAGGTAGCAAACGTGAGCAACAAACACAAACAACAAAGTAACCAGAAAAATGTGGGCAACCAGTGCAAAAATCATGGCAGAGGTAGCAACGTGAGCAGCAAATGCAAACAACAAAGTAACCAGAAAAACGTGGGTAACCAAAGCAAAATCGTGGCAGAGGTAAAACTTACGAACAACAAAGTCCTGGTTTTGTGTTGTAATATTTCTCTGTTGCCACGTATATGCATAAAACATAAAGTATTTTTGTTTATTTGGTGGAGAAATTAAAAGAATTAAATATATTTGCTGGAAAATTGGATATTTTATTAAGTGTGAGGCAAAGTTATTATTTTATTATTTTCCGTTACTTTGGAATAATAAAATGGCAAATATATCACACTTGACATTGTCGGAGACACAAAAATTAACGGGCACGAATTTCAATGTTTGGAGTGATAAGATTTTAATAGTTGCGGAGTTTCATGATTGTGATAAAATCATCAAGGGTGATGAAAGTCGACTAGCGACGAACTTTGAGGATTATGACAAACGTCATAAGGAAGCATTATTGCTTCTCAAGTTATCGGTGTCGGATGATTTGATACCGGAAGTGCAGAATGCCACTGTGGCAAGCACGTTGTGGACCAGTCTGAGGGATAAATATCAAACATCAGAGAAGAGTTAGGTTTTATACCTGAAAAATATGCTCTTTTCCGTGAAGTTACAAGAAGGTGGATCGCTGTCTGAGCACCTACTTCGGATGAAAGACCTCCAAGACCAGTTATCTTCCATCAATAAAAAGGTGGATGACGATGATATGGTGGCTCTGGTTTTGAACAACTTACCTTCTTCGTATGAGTCATTTGTGGAGGCACTCCATTTAATGGCTGAAAGTCAAATACTCATGTTTGACAAGGTGAGTTCCTACCTGTTGCAAAGGAACGGAGACAACTTCAAGCAGAATCTAATTGTGACCATGCAGAGAGTGCTCTTGTCACTCAATCAAAGGGAAAGTGGAAACGTCAATCTGGTGAGTCTTCCACTCGGTATCAGGTCACATGCTATTATTGTCACAAGGTTGGGCACCTCAAGAAGGATTGCCGGAAGCGGATGTATGATCTTTCGACGCAGAACAAAAAGCCATGTAATAAGGAACATGTGGCGAGTTGCGAGAAGAACGGGATTCGGATGACGCAGTATGCTCTTTCTTGTCTTACGACATCATGCTCGAATGACAATGGTACCGATTCTTTGGATCATTGACTCAAAGGCGTCTGCACACTTTTCATGTCGTAGGGGCTGGTATGTTTCATTTACTTGCAAATATATGTTTTGAATCGGTAGTAGTAGGCGATGGAGAATCACTTGCGATAGAAGGGATAGGAGATATATGCATTGTATTGAATAATGCTCATAAATTGTTGGTATGGAATGTTAGATATGTACCTTCTTTACAAAAGAATTTTCTATCTATTCGTCAATTGACTGAAAATCCCAATATTTTTGTGGATTTCTGTGGAAAGAAGTGTGTTGTCTCGATGTGAAACAGAGACAAATAATTGCCCTTGGTATTGGGGTAGGTGGTCGATGTATCGGCTTGTTGATCCGGCTGCGATCAACATGAATGCACGTGTGGAGGACAACTCCACCATTCGGGATGTGCATGAGGCTCGCAATGCCTTCGGAGGAAGCCATTCCTCACAAATCATGTGACTTGGATACGATCGGCCTACATGCGCCTATTGTGGAGGGAATATCCACTATACTAGGTGTACGGAGGCGGACATGCCTTGGGAGGATGGATTTCCTCATTCTGAAGAACAATTTGTTGTGGACGGAGACTCCACTAGTCCAAATGTATTGACGGTGCATGGTGAGATGGCATGCCCAACCACTCACTCGGAGGTTCTTGCTCGAAGGACAATAGAGCATGAACAGTTTGCTTATTGTGTTGTGAAGGATCTTTGCCAACGAGAGGGGATAGATGAGCAAAGAGATAAGACGGAGATGGTTATTTCTCCTGTTGAGACGGAGACCACTGCTGAGACGGAGATGGTTATTTCTCCTACTATTGAGGAGTTGGTTCTAACTCCTGCACAAATGGTCACATTCCTCTTCTTGAAAAAGTTGGATGAGCACTACATGGTGGTGCAAGGACGTGATCGAGGTGACTTCGATTACAGGATAATTGAGTCTTTGTACAGACTCCTACAGGCTACACAAGCCTGGAATAGATTTTTTAATCCACATCTTCGAGGTTCTGATTTCAGCACTCTGGAGATGGGGCTGACACTCTCAGCCATTGGTGATTTATTACTGGTCAATGAATCACGAAACAGAGAACCAACGGTGGACCACTTGTCATATCTTTTGTTCATGGGACCAGATTTTTGTTTTGCGGTTCTTCATTCGACAACCGCAACACGATCAGACTCTGCTGATTTTAAAGTACAACTTATGGCACAATCTGTAAATGTAATGACCAAACATATGGGCTTTAGGAAATTTGTAAAATTTCGGGACAAACTTTGTTTTGTTTCCGGTTTAGTCATTAAGAGGGGGTGTTAAAATATAAAACATTATATAGCATGTAAAACAGTTATGTAGTTGTTCGGTTGGTAACTGTACAACCACCTCCTCTTCAATAAATAAACCTCTCACCTGTATCATTTTGGACAAAGTGCAGTTTGCTCTCTTGTCTCCTTCTGTATTCTTTCTTCTCTTTGCATATTCTAACACTTCGAGCAAAAATCTTCTCCAAATGGGGCGCACTTTTCCTTTGGGCTGCACTTCTATGCCTGTGAATGAATTAATTCATCCTTATGGCAGCCCCTACTTATATAATCCTTATGATTCTATAATTAATTAATGCCTTTCCTATTATTGGCAATTAATTAATTAATTAATAAGCTTCACTCTTCAAATGGGGCGCCTATTTTGTGCATGCTCATGGCTGCCATTAAATAAATTAAATTTATTTAATTTTAGACTTCTTCTAGTTAACTCAAGCCTCACAGTGTGCTTTGACCTTAGCCACTGAAAATAGAAATTAATTTAATCATTTAATACTTAAAAAAATATTTTTTCTCTCCCAAATGGGGCGCACTTTTTGACATAAAGGGGCTGCATTAAATAAATATTATTTATTTAATTTTAGAATAGTCTATTTCCAACCTCCTTTTGCCCATTTACCTCTATTGACTATTCCACAAGCCTGGGCGCCAAAATTAGAAGAGAAATTAATTAAATTAATTAATTTAAGGCTGCCTTTCCTTCCCTAAAGGGGTTGCACTTTTTGGCACAAGAGATTTCTATTTTTAAAAATCACATGACAATGGGATTATTTACCTTGCAAGGCAGCCTTGAAAATCCCATGATTCACTTAAGTCATTTGACTTTGATAATGAGATTATTTACCTGCGCAAGGCAAGCAATAAAATCTCATGATTCACTTAAGTGATCTTTCTTTTATTCCACAATGGGAATTTTCACCTGCAAGATAGGTAAGAAATTTCTGCACTTTCCTCTAATTTTCCCATTGTGACATAAGTGGCGTTGCTTTCATGGGAAAAAGTACCTGCTTAGGCAGTACAAAATTCCCACCTACTTGCTGCTTCCAAAAATCCCATGATCCACTTCAAACCCTCTTTTTCCAAAAATGCGGCCAGCCTAGAAGAGGCTTTTTGGTGCACGACTTCGTCTTTTCCCAGAGAACTAGACCTCCGATGGCGAATTCCTTCTGGCACAACATGCGTATGTGATCTCCAGATACTCCGGGCCAAGAATCGGGCCAAACCAAGCGAAGGAATTGATTCGAGAGAAATTTTACGAAAACGAAACGGAAATACCAAAAACACAAAACGTTGCCAGAAGTCACAAATAAAGCCCAGGATCCATTCCTGGTTAAAACCCTACTGGTATATGGGAATATTGATATGTACGATCACAAAGGTTAAACCGGAGCACAAATTGCCTCAAATGGGGCTCAAAATAATTAAATACAAATTTCCCACAGGCAAAAACCCAAGCAACAGAATAAAACAATTTTGGGTATCTGGGTATTTGTCGAAAATGGCTTATATGGCTCCTTGGGAATATCTTTACACATTATAGGAACTTTCTGACAATAAAAACACAAAAACCCATTATTTTAAAAGAACGATTTTTTTTTTGAATAGGATAGTCTCGAGATTTCGGGTGAAATCTGGGGACACAAAAAGAATGAGACTTGGGAACTTGTCCCAAGACCAAAAGACAAAATGTGATTGGCACCAAGTGGGTTTTTAGGAACAAGCTAAATGAAGATGGACAAGTGGTGAGAAATAAAACAAGATTAGTTTGTAAGGGGTATGCTCAAGTTGAAGGTATTGATTTTGAAAAAACTTTTTCATGTTGTTGTTGGGAAGCTATTATAATGTTTTTGGCATTTGCTTGTTTTAAGAAGTATGCTCAAGTTGAAGGTATTGATTTTGAAGAAACTTTTGCTCCTGTTGCACAACTAGAAGCTATTAGAATGTTTTTGGCATTTGCTTGTTTTAAGAACTTTAAAGTCTATTAGATGGATGTCAAGTCAACCTTTCTCAATGGAAATTTAGAGGAAGAAGTATATATTGAACAGCCAGAAGGGTTCCTCTTATCAAAAGATAAGGATTATGTGTGCAAGCTGAAGAAAGCACTTTATGGGCTAAAACAAACCCCCAGAGCCTAGTACTCAAGACTTGACAAGTATCTACAACAAGGTTTCAAAAGGGGAATTACTGATAACAATCTTTACATCAAGACTTAAGGTGATGATTAGTTAATTGTTGTGGTTTATGTGGATGATATTATTTTTGGAGGTAAGGGAGAGGAGCCAATCGTGGAGAATGGACCGATAATGGTGAGGGTAGATGTAAAGTCAAGGACTAGTACATGTCAATTTCTCACTTAAAATTTGAAAAAAAAGTAGTCAATAAAATGAGTCACATCAAATCACATCAAACAATCCCCAATCAAATGATGCCACATAAGTGGGAAAAATGCATGACATAATTCCCTACAAATGGTCCATCCTAAATTTCTTTGTATGGAAAACTACTTGATTTAAATACCTTAAAAACCACTTTCCATACAATATAAATGCTCAAAAGAAAATATTTAGATTAAAAATAACAAAATCTATTAAAGGGTACTTTTTTTTCAAATTTTATGGTATTTATATGGTTGTATACACCCCTCAACTTAGGGTGCACAACGACCGACTCCTTTCTCTTAGTAGTGACAAAATGTGTCAAGAGTTTGCTATGGAAATGCAAAAGGAGTTTGAGATGTCCATGCTTGGTGAGTTATCATTCTTCCTTGGGTTACAAATTTCTCAATCCAACAAAGGCATTTTCATCTCACAAACCGGTGAGCACACCCATGGTCACAGGCTGCAAATTAAGTAAAGATGATGAATCCCCAGAAGAAAATCAAACTCTATACAGGTCAATGATTGGGAGTCTACTATATGTGACAACTTCAAGACCAAATATTATGCAAGTTGTAGGCATGGTGGCACGGTTTCAGGCTGCACCAAAAGAAACCCATGTGCAAGCAGTTAAAAGGATATTTAAATATCTAAAGGGAACTTTGGATTTTGGTTTGTGGTATCCAAGAGGTGAAGATTTCACCCTAGCAGCATATACTGATGCAGATTGGGCTAACAGTATTGATGATAGAAAGAGTACAAGTGGAGGAGCATTTTTCCTTGTAATAGATCTTGTATCTTGGTTAAGCAAGAAACAGGTTTTGTTTCTCTATCCACAACGAGAGGCCGAATACATAGCAACAACATCTTGTTGCACACAAGTTCTTTGGATGAGGCAAACTCTGAGAGATATTAAGGTAGAATATGTTCATCCAATTTCAATATTTTGTGATAACACAAGTGCAATAAACATTTCGAAGAATCATGTTATGCACTCCAAAAACCCATTTGAAAAAAAAACATTCTTTTAAAATAACGGGTCTTTTTGTGTTTTTATTGCTGAATATGTCTCAGTATGTATAGGATATTCCCAATGAATCATATGAGCCAATTTCGACAAATACCCAGATGCCCAAACTCATTTTATCCCTCCGCCAAGTTTTGTTTGCGGGAAATTTTTATTTAATTATTTATTGAATAAATAATGCCCCGTTTGAAGTAAATTGTGCTCCGTTGAATCCTGTTGAAGTTTTGCATGCCAAGTATTCACTCATCTCAATAGGGTTTTCACCAGAATGAATTCAGGGCATTGTCTGCAACTTCTGGCAATGTTTTTCGCTTTTATTTATTTCTTTTGTGTTTTTCTCGGTTTTCTCCGCAGTTTCTCTGTGAAATTCCCCTAGGTCTGTTCCTTGTCCAGTATAGTCTGTTTAATTGCCTGAAGCATCTGGAGATCATCTACTGACGCAACACCAAAAGGAATCAACCTCAAAATGCAAACTTCTGACCAAAAAAGATGAAGTCATGCACAAAAAGCCTCTCCCAGGCAAGTCACACTTTTTGGAATGAATGAGTGTAAGCTGCAATGGGATTTTTGGTAGTGGCGGTAGGTGAGAATTTCTTACCTGCCTTGCAGAGGTACTTTTTCCCATGAAGTCAAAGTCACTTAAGTTATGATGGGAAAATTAGAGGCGGTAGGCAGCGGAAATTTCTTACCTGCCTTGCAGGGTAAAATTCCCATTATAAAATAAAGAAAAATCACTTAAAGCACCGATGGGAATTTTCTGCTCTGCCTGGCAGGCTAACTTTTCCCACCAAAGAGATTTATTCACCCATGCAAGTCGCACTTTATCAAAGGAGGCTAAGTTTTAATGCAAGTCGCACTTTTTGGAGATGTTTTAATTTAATAATGGGAATTTTGGTAGTGGCAGGCAGGGAATTTCTTACTTGCCTTGCAGGGTAAAAATTCCCATTATGGAAGTCAAACAACTTAAGTGAAAGAAGGATTTTTGGAGCTGCAGTGCAGGTAAATAATCCCATCAAAATTGACTTCTTATTTTTAGAAATCAGCCCTGCCAAAAAGTGCGACCCATTTGGGCATTAAACAATGCTTTTAATGGTATTTATTAATAGTTTTTCTGCCTAATTTTGCGCCATGGATGGATGAAAAGTCAAAGCAAGAAGTCAAGCCAAAGACAACTGAAGGATGCATGCTAAAAATAAATAAAATAAATTTATTTAATGGCAGCCAACAACATGCAAAATTGGGCGCCCAATTTGGGTGAATAAACATGTTTGTTTATTAATTAATTGCCAGGAATAGGATGGACAATTATTAGAAATAGAATGTTGAGGGTTATATAAGTATGGGCTGCCATAATGAAGAAGCAATTAATTCTTTTTGCTAAGGATTGCAGCCCAGACAGTTTTGGTGCCAAGGAAAGGAGGATTTGTGCATCTGGAGGTGTTTTTCATTGTCGGAAGCTTCAAGGTTTGGCGCCTAGGGTTGGAATAGCTTGATTTATGCTATGATAATTATCTACATGTTGCTATAAGTGCCCAGGTGAATTTAAAAATATTTATGTTTGCTTTGCATGCAAGCAAAGCCTCAAATTTTAGGGCAGCAGGCTTCATATGCAGATTTTTGGTGACAAAAATCAAGTATTCATGCTCTGGACTTCATCTTTGTCTGAAATAATTGTAGGTATTCATTACAGGTGTTCATACAGGTGAAAGGGAGTTCAAATCAATGTCAGGTACATTGAATATATCTTCCAATCAAAGAAATTGCTAGATCTACGCACGAATTGATCCAGTTACAAAGAATTCCGGCAGGATTAAAAGAAAAAGAACACAGACAAAGATTGCTCCAAAGATTGCTCCATGATGAAGCAAGATGAAAGAGAAGGGTCAACAGAATCATGCATAGCTTCCAGATTTGCTGATATCAATGACACGACATATAGCCCAAACCCATCTCCAAATAATTGACAGATCCAGGGCCGGAAAGACATTTCTCATGCGGGCAATGAAAAGTAGTGGAATTATTCAAGCATCAGCATTCCCAGTCACAACTCAGTTGCCCAAATTTGTTATGGAGTGTGCAAGATCATATCATCCTCTTTCCAGAACAATCCGGGATGTTGCAGAAAGACAATTATTAGGCTAGATGCACAGTTTATTAATTATTGTCTGAAGATTCCGACACGAACGGTGGTGGTGATTGCAATTAGCATGCTAGATGCAGGCAACAGATGGGAGAAACACAAAGCAGATTGTGTGGGCATAATGAACAATGAGATATATGAAGAAGCCAGTCCCCATCAAAGTTCTCGAGGACTCTTCCACGATCCAACTTGGTGCAGGAGGTGGATGATATCACTAAATTGCTTTGCAGGATTAAGTGGAGAAGCCAATACTCACAACTTCCGCTCATGGATGTATGCTTTCGTGAGGACTATCGAGATCAACAAAGCTGATTCAATAATCAATTGGGAAGAGATCATCAATGACAACATCGGTGAGCAACTTCGGAGTGTGAGGTGGACTTACAACTTCAAAATGACTTCATACCTAGTATATGCAGCAGCCTCGCAGGGTATATTTTCCAAGCTGGATAGATGGGCGTACTGGCGAAAGATCCTATCTTTGAGTGCTATCCACAATTGACAGTTCCTGAATGCCACAAAGATTACAAAGCGGTCAACGATGGGTTCTTCTATGAATTCATCTGACAAACTAAATAGTGATCTAAAGACCAACAGGGTAAGCAAAGAAGCTTGGGAAGTTATATCCCAACATGGCTACATTTTCATCTAGTTTGCAGACTTCACCTATCTCAGGGTAACTAGCTTTTCGGGAGAACCAATAAAGTTGCCGAGGTATCCAAACGACAAGTGGGTCATCATGGAGTTGTGCAGACAACTCGTGGAGATGCATGACTTACAATCAAAGCGGCACAAGTCTACAGGTTTCTTTCCAATCACAATGGGTTACTACAGCTGCCAGAGCATCCACAAAGCTAGAGGAGTCAAAGCTGAAATGTTTTCTGAGTATGAGCCTGAGTTCTTCCCAGCACGGCTGAACTTTGACCCATATGGAGTAGCGAGGAAGACAATCTCCCAGAATACTCACATGTGCCTTCGTTGAAGACTTCTGGATGAAGTGCAGAACGAGTATGAAGTCAAAAAGAAAGACTTCAGCAGGTTATCGGCGTAACAAGTGTCTGATTATGGTTTGGCACGGATACCTACAGATCTCGCAGATGATGGGCATGTGATACTTGACTCATATCATCAGATGGGAGGAGATAGAGCTACTCTTCAGGAAAACATTGGTGGGTCATGCCATTATTGAAAAAGATCTTCCGTAGTTCTGGTTAACACTTCAAATTGGTTGTTAACAAAGGGGTATTGCTTGGATGAAGCTTTGATGAATCAAATCACAGAAACTTTACCGTAGGAGACTCCAAAGAAAGGAAGCACGAAGGTGAAAGCAGCAGAAGGCCAAAAAAGCTTAAAGTTCACAAGAAGTCTCACATACAGGAGAAGGCCAAATCTACAACTATCGTGCTAGTTCCAACTTCTCCAACATCAACTCATAGCACTTCAGCAGCCCCGGAACCTTAGAGAGATCTTGTTGTTCCTCCTTTGAATCCAACGTCATTTGTATTTTCTCCTCGACCACTCAGGTCTTCACCTATCCATGCGGAGAAGTTGAAAGCACAGATGGCGGAGTTTGAAAAAGCATTATCTTTGGACAATTCAGGGTGATAGTCATAACACGGTGGCAAATTCTAATAGAGCAGAATCAGAGCATGAGATGGTGGTGCACTCATGACTTCTCATTCCCCAAGAAGCAACTTTTCATCATGGTTAGCTTTGCACAAACAATCCCGTGAAGCTGAGAGAGATCAACCTGAGGAACACGACTTTCAACTGCTCCTGAGTTTGGGTGGAAGAGATAGAAGACCTAAAGTTGCCAAAATGACTTCTAGGTTGATTATTGAGGAATCGGATAGAAGTTCGTTGAGTTATTTGTTCCAGCAGAAGGAAAGCACAAGGGAGAGCTCACGGCAACTGATATAGCAGTGACCAAAGTGCCAATAGGTCAAACTACCACAGAAGGATTAAAATAGGATACACAGACACTAATGAACGCTTTATTCCTTAAGCTTGACAAAGAGAAGGTTGAGAGATCCAAGCTTCAAAAGTAGGTGTTCCAGTTATGCGAGATCATTGCTAAGGTTTCAAACCTTCCTCTCAGCCCATTCTAGCACATGAGCAGGTGAGTGATCATCTGATGCAGGAGGTAGAAGATGCAGGGGACCAGGTCAAAGCTATTGCCCACTGGAAGGAACAAATCATTCACCAAGCTTCAGAGCAATTCAAACCAATACCGGCTGAATTGGAGAACATGCACAGGGCAATATCTCAGCTAAAGGAACTGATGACACAGATAAAAGATGAGAACATAGTTGTTGAAAGTCATCTGATACTTTGGCTAAGATACACTCGCCGCAAAGGATGTGTTGATTGCAGAGCAGATTGTGCTGTGGATTGGTAGAAAAGGGGAAGCAGTTAGAAATTTCAGTTTCCTTCCGTGTAGAGATCCTCAAGCTCATGCTGAAGAGGATGCAATGCCTTGGAGAGTAAGATGGGAGAAGTGTTAGAGAGAGCATCCCAGATGAATTACCTGCTTCCCATGAGGAATTTATGCTTGGTTGTGCGGAAAGAAGTTGATGAAGCCACCATACCTTTCACGATGGATTCAATTGGTAGACTCATAAAGCTTCAGCAGATGTTGAGGGATATGGGCCTGGTTTAGAGAAAGTGAAGGCTAACACTGTTGCTTTGTCCAGAGGGTTGTTACAGTTCAGAACCGAGAGAGATGCTATTGTTAAAACAGATGGGAAGATGTTGAATTACATGTTTGACAAGTATATTCAATATCATAACAAAAAAAAAGTATAGGTGTTACAAATTTGCAAATTCTTCTTTCTTCTCTTATTTCTTATATTCCAAATGAAAATGTAAAATTAAAGTTATTGGTTTAAAAACCATTACTTTAAGTTATTTGGAAAGATTCTTTAAGATAGGTGACAAATGTGCACAATTTTGGCTTAAACTCCTGATGCATGTCACTAAGAGAGGAATTCTAGGAAGATGACTGCCAAATGTTCCCTTTACTACTTCTTCATGTTCTAGTTCTAGTTCAGTTTACCATTTGTATTTTCCCCTCTACACACTATAAGTAGAGGAAGAACCTACGGGTTAAAGGATCGGAATTTGTAATCAGCATTCTTGTGTTCCAGACTTTGAGTTGAAACCCCTGATTTCTTTCAAGCAGAGGAATAGAGAAGAGATTTCCGGAGAACTTTGTGTCAACGGTGCATTTTGCTTCTTATTTCTTTCTAGATCTATTCATAAACTTTGTGTTATTATAGATCTGATCTGAAACTATCCTTTGCTTTAAATTTTGTATTTAAAGATCTATTTGTTTTATCTATGTGCATGCGATCAACTCTGTGAACTATTGATTGGGTTGCACATCTTCCCTCCTTTCTTCCTGCTTTCTATTATTTTCTTCTACTAGATATTTCTTTTCTCTTACAGCTGCTTACTTGCTGCAAAACTGTCTAGCTATGGTTCATGAGCTACATAGTTAAAGTAATACCAACAAATAGATATTAGGACATATAACTGGCAAAATCGTACACGGAGCCTCACCGGTAAATGAGGGAGATTTATCTCATGACTACCTAGGGAATAATAAAAATATATCATTCAAACTCAAGCAAATTTTTAAAGGAGAGAAAAATAAGAGATCATTCAAGGAAATTTTTTGTGAAGGAGATCTATTTGATTGTCATCCATTAAGAAGTTTTTTTTTGAAGTCGGTGCTTCCTAAGAGAAGAGATTGGTGTCTCTTGCTAAGTTGGTGCTTAGAAGTTGGGATTGGTGTCTCCAATAGGTTGGTTCCTACAAATTGCTTAACGGTGGGGATTGGTGTCTCTAGTGGGTTGGTGCCTACAAATTTTTGTAAGAGACTCATTATTTTATGGTTAGATTTGGACAATATATCCAAGCACCTTTTCTTTGTGGTTTTCTCTCAAAAGGTTTTCCACGTAAATCTTGTGTTTCATAATTGTTAGATCTTGTGTGATTGTTATTGTGGTTATTAAGTTTTTAAATAAGTAAAAGATTATCTTATACTGATTCACCCCCTCTTAGTATAAGTGTGGGTTCCTCATAAAGTTGGCCTCATTGGATGATGTTTACCATGTCTTTTGTTGTTTGATTGGATTGGTTCCATTAATTCAATTTCATTATTGTTTTCTCCAATGCATTTTGTACATATCTCATCGTGTGTGTGTATTAAGCTAGGCAAATGCTTGTGAGTATGAGAAAATGTGTAGCATGCTTTATGTACGTGATTGTTTCCACATCAACGAAAGTAACGTCCATGAATGATAAAACTAGGTCATTGCGACTCAAAAGTACAACTACTTCCTATTGCAAACCAAGAGTGCAAAAAGTATGTTTTCCATTCTCTCTCTATGCCCTTGTCCACTTTCATTGTTTCACACTAGCTGCCATCAAATCCATTTATCGAATCAATCCAACCATAAATAACTAAGGAATTCCCTATACATGGGAAAGCCATGGTCTTCCCCACAACCCCTCTATGATCTTTCAAAGGCTACTATGAATAAGGATTAGGTCGTATGTGTAGGATCAAAGTACTAAAATCCCTTTGCAAGCTAGGAAAATTGTAGGCAATCCCTCCCCTTTGAAATGACCAATGGTTGCTTTTAGAACATGGGCAATCCACTAGAAGTCCATTCCCCACTCAAAAAAATGGAATGTTGTTGATTCTTGAAAGAAACTAGGTTGGCTTGTCATTTAATTGAGTGCTGACCTAGGTCCCAAGACATGGCCTATATTCAGAAAAATAGGAAACCTTCAGGTTGTATGGGCATGCTTATCATGCCCAAAGGGTATTTTACGGCCATCTTTGCTTCAAGAGGAGGAAAATTCCATTTTCAAGGAGACCCTTGGTTTTATACTACCATGGATCTCTAGGGATTTCATTCAGTCAACATTGTACATCATCATGTGTTATCATTGAAGAAGTTTTTGTTCCATATTCTTTATTCTCATTGTTTGGTGTGATTCTAGACTATACTCTCATAGTATAGTTTTGTGTGTGAGAATATAACTTAGCAAGAGACACCAATCTCTTCTCTTAGGAAGCACCAACCTCCAAATGAACTTCTTCAATAGATGACAATTAAATAGATCTCCTTCACAAAAATCTGCCTTGAATGATCTCTTATTTTTCTCTCCTTCAGAAATCTGCTTGAGTTTGAATGATATATCTTTATTATTCCTCACATGCTTTCTTTTCAACTACATCTCCTTTTATACCTTCTCATGTCACTTCAAAGGGGTGTGATTTCTCCCAAGGGACACTCTTTATTTTCTTGGGCGCTAGACATGGGTTGGTCCATAATTTAAATATTAACATCAAAATAGAGGGGGTCGCCCAGCATTCTTCAATGATCATAAACTTGTCTTTAATGCCTTGGAATGGTGCAATCTGCCCTTGAATAATGGAGATTCGAAACTGATTTTGTTTGGACAGCGATTAGTGGCCTTTGGCCTTCAACGATCAGATAATGATTTCCTTTGATAGCAAATTCCTTTGACATCAATGACAATTAATCCAACAGGGAGGATGATTCGATACTTGATAAGAACCAGCATTTTGATCTTGTAATGCCAAATAACAAACTTATTTCATTGATTGGCAACCCTGTCCCTGAAGCTGGAAGGTTTTCTTTGGATCAGTGTTCGGTCTTTGGAAAATCAATTGTCTCTCCTCCGTAGACGCAGAATGAGGGGTTAAAGTTCCGCTTCTTTCCCCTGGTCATTTTGTCCCCAATGTAGAACTAGAACAAGAATATTTCTATTTCATTCCTACTGACAACAAGAAATACTTGGAAACTCGTATGCATCTGGAATCTCAAGGAGTGATATTGTATTTCCTGCAAAAGATGCCGAATGAAGAGGCTTTCAATTCCTGGTGTGTGATAAACTGGGAAGCCAAAGGAATCTCGTTGAATTCTTAATGGGGTAAAGTTTGAAATATATATCTGTTGTTTAATTCAGATTCTACCGCCCACCCTGCTCCCCAATCTGGAACCTAGAACATTGCTGGCAGCGTTGCTTATGCTCAGTCATGGAGGGAATATTTCAATCCTGAAGACTGTGGCCAGGTTCACAGCACTATCTGGCTTTAATTCCCATCTTTTCCTGCCGATCTGTGCTCGTTTGTTGATTTTTTTATCACCATTTTGGAAAATTACTTATACTAGATGGTTGTTGGAGTTCATTTAGATCCAACCCACAAGTATGTGTGGAGATTGATCTGAAGAAGAAGCTCCGACCTTTCATATCTGTATGCACTATTGATGGTATCCAACAACAGAAAGTTTGCTATCTGAATCTTTCAAACACCTGCTGCTTGTCAAGCTCATGACCATCAGAGATTTCCCTTTATATAACACCCAAATCTGAAGTGGCTGCGAATGGGAGCGGAAAGTCACCCCCTTCTATTGCGAATGGGAGAGGAAAGACTGAGATCTATTTTGGTCCCTTGATCGGCTTGTCACCCTCTTATTTAAATTGAATATCTCTCAATTGGAGTCGGAGGACTTCCGTGCCCTTGTTCATAGAGTTTAGAACCTTTCTCCCTCTCCGGTTGGTGATCGGGAGTGGATTCTTTGGTGGGATGCAGCAGTTTGTTGCACAGTCAAGTTTATGAGAGGATGGGGTAGGATGATTCACCAGAAATGGAGGAGGGAATTTCGAGTGGCACACTAACATCTAAAGGTGGTTCGCATTGCCCTTGAAGTTGATCTGCATAATGTACTCTTTCAAGAGGAGGTTGCGAAGTTGGATTTGGTTGTTCGTCGTGGTGAGGAGTATGCTTCCAGGGCTTCCCGGGTTCAATCCCGTCTTCAATGAGTTCAAGATGGTGATGAGGGCTCCAAGATCTATTTTGACTTTCTCAAGAGGGAGATTGCTGTAGAAAAGGTTCTTGGCCTTTGTCGGCCTGATGGCTCCCTGGCTGAGGATCGTACAGAAATCAGAAGTATGCTTAGCCTCCATTTTCAGAATATTTTTGCTCCTTATTCTTTGACAGATAGGGTTGTGGCTACCAGAGATTCTTGCTGCAGAGTAGTTCCCGTAAGGTGTCTAGTGTGTAAAGGCAGAGACTGGATAGAGACCTCCGAAGGAGGAGCCGTGTGCTGTCTCATTTTCAATGCAGAATGGCAAGTCCCCAGGCATGGATGGCCTCTGTTGGGAATTCTTGAAGGCCATGCGGGATGCCATCAGTTTATATTCCTTGATACCATCTGATGCCCATCATGATCATATTCCTAGATTTAGGTTTTATGTTTTTTCTTAGATATGATATTTGGCGTCTTTTAGAACCCCCAATTAGCTATCATAACTTGTACTTTTGAATACTGTCAACCTGCTTTGATCATTTTTAGACATTAATATAATCTCTCCAGGCCTGCTTATCTTTGAGACTTTTCTGTTATCCCTTCCTTTTGATTGATGCTCATCTGACAAAACAACATCAGCTTTGTTTTTGGTTTCTTGGAGACTCCATCTGTCTTTACATTATTTTTTAACTCATTCCTTTCTAGCTTCCTTGGTTGGTTCTTGGATCCCCTCTTCTTCTCCACTGTAAGACCCTCATAGCAACCCTGCTTAGTACTCCATTGTACACTTGCTCAATACCTTCTCACTATCTAAAGTTTAGGAATGCCCATAACTTACTGCATCATCACCATTTTACCATTGAATTCAAATCAATAACCTGTTCTCATTGGGCAATGAATTCAATTCTGATGGGCCATTTCATCCGTCATCCATCTATTCATTTTGGTCTGAATTCTCTTTGAAATGAAAGAGAAAATCCTTATTTAACTGAGTATTAGATTCTGAGCTGATACACATATACTCTGAACTCATTCCTTATGTTCTGTGACTCGGAATTTTAGTAGAAGAGCGGGAATTAATAGGATAGTTGGAATAATTGTTTCAGTAGCTGGTGTCAATACTCTCTTTAACCGTGCCTTTCTTATGGGTAAAGCATAGCTATGTCCTCTTCCCCCATTTTAAGGTGGATGCACACATGACAGCTTCCAACCATTTTTATAAATGTTAGCATATCTTCTTACAATCCACAAATCCTCACGATGAATAAGCTGATTTTTTATGACTATTTTTATTTGGCAACTCCCATAGGAATACCCTCTTCTTTCCTCCTTTTTCATATTTTCCAAAGAGAGACTTAACCTTTCCAAAGGCATCTTTGAGTTTCAGATTTGCTCAAATTAAAGAAAATTTCCATTGCCAATACCTTACTAAACTGGCTGATCCTCTATTGTTTTCAATTTGACATTTTTCTCTTTTATAACTTTTGTTAGTCCTATAAGATTTTCCATGTTTTCTTCCAGTTTGGAAAATGATGCCTGAATTTTACTGCTTCTTAAAATTAAGTGAGTCAGATTTCCACAACAATCTTCGGCAGGAAAAAATATGAACAATGTCTGATTGAATTGAAGAGATGTTCAACTGTTAAGTCTGTGTTGCAGCACCAACATTGCATCCTCGTGAATTAATGTGTCAACCACACTACGTTACACCACACCACATTCACACACGGTTATAGTTAGAATCATAATGATTGAGTTGCCATTAGTTGGCTTATATGTATAGAGAAGGATGTCAAGAGAGTGAGGTGTAAGTAGCTTCTCTATTCAAAGTGACTACTACCACAAATGACAACTCATAATTGATGAATCCCAAATTTGTCTTAACTAACATTAAGGAAAATATCTTGCCTGATTATATTGTTTTTCTTTAAACTTGAAAGGAAATGTTTGGAACTTCTAGAATGCAACGTTTTTGTAGAAAACCATTTCCAGAGCTTCCTAATATGGGCCCATTATACATATTACACGCATACCTTGAGAAATACTTCCCAATGTAATTTCAGCTTGTGCAACTTGCAACAAAACACCATTACCATCAAATATAGGAAATACTGCTACTCACAAGGGGCTAAATTTTAAAATAAGCAGCTTAAAACACCAAATATATCCTCATAAAGCATATATGTGTACTAGAGGGAATCTATTTTAAAAGATATGTGATATTCCATCTGCTCGAACTCACTCATTTGCCTCGCAAGGCCTTCCAAGGCCCAGCTTATTGTCCAGGACTGAGCAGGATATTCCCGTGTCTCTGTATGATAGTCTTTGACAGATACAGGTCATTTTTAGATAATGCAATATGCTGGTGGTCCACAGCTGTATTACTTCAAATATGTCTTTATTATTCTTATTCATGTTGATTCAAGCAACAGGCTTAATCAATAATATACTGAAGATATGTACACATTACCTCACTCTGTGATACCTGAGTCAGTTCATTACCACCTTTGGTCATTCAAGGACATCAATATTTATACTCTGATAACCTCATCTAGCAATAAGAGGCTTCTACACATTATTCTATGTTGTATTATGTGAAGCAGTGAATGCATAATGCTCTCAATTGAATATCCCACTTTGGTTACCACTTTGTCATTCTAGTTACTGAATGAGTGCAATAACCATCTTAGTGAATGAATGTTTATCATTGACAAAGAATATTATTACTAATTAAAAATACACGAAAGTTGTGTGTTATGTCTAGATTGATGGAAAGATGCATTAGGTAAAGTTACATTGTTTTTGCAGGTATCCAGCCTTTTTAATAGTTAATTCACCCTATATTTCTGACACATTTACACTCAAGTGTACCCCATAGTATTTTGAAGGGTTAGTTTTTGTGAGTCAAGAAAAAATATTTCATCTAATAATAAGCAGTAGTTTCTAGAAATTTTATTGTTTACATTTTCAAACAGTAGCTAAAATTCTTATATCTGCAGGTTGACAGCAATTTGTGAAGACATTTATGCTGCAAGGGCAGAAGGGGAATTAAAACTTGAAGAATTGCTGTTTGGAACTTTGGTAAATATTTACAGGTCTCCACATGTGCTTTTAGAATATACAAAAGATGATTAGTTATAATCAAAAGCCATAAACACTCGATAAATGCTTAAGGTTTTGGTTGCACACGCCTTAATTCTTTCATTTTCTGGAACCCTGAAAACATGGAAAGTTTTCTTTAATTTACTCGCTTTATAAGTTTTTTTTTGGTTGAAAACCTGTTGCTTAGATGTCACACCCAAAGTTGGATGTGGTGTATCACTCAAATTTACATGTCGACATGTCATTTGTTGATTTGTGAGGCTCGGGTAAGAAAGCCCCATTGATTATCACTTGAGTTCATCCCATTAACTTCTCTCATTATGAGTGGTCTGGAGTAATTGTATACAAATATTAAAATTGTGTTATAAAATCAGGAAGACTAAGTGGTTGGTGTTTTAATATTCTAAAATGTACAAAATTAACGTTCAATAGGAATGCATGTTTATTTAGATGACAGATTAGCGGATTTTTGCAATTTGTAGAACACTTGTGAATTGATGTTAGCTCATGCTGAGGCTCCCCACTCTGTCTGAAACTATCATCCTCACTCATTTTTTAGATCTATCCATTGTACCCAAGTCCCTCAATACTGGGAGGTCTTGCACTCTAGAAGGGGTGACCATGGCCTCCTCTCATTCATTTTCTTCGTCCTTCAAGGAAAATGTTTATCCATCTCAAATGCGAGTCTGTTTAATTCCTTCATCTTCATGCTCAGCAAACAGTGATCAAATCCTCTTTCCTAACAAAAACAGATAATGGTTTCTATCTAAAACTAGATGCACCTCCCCGCATCCTATTTCCCTTGGAAGAAATGGTATGCAGACTGTGGTATCAATGAAAAGCCTATTCAAACCAAAAACACTAGGAACATGGGTGTATGGAAAATGGAAGCCTATCCTATCAGTGGGCATTCTAATGATTCCCAAGGGATACATCATGGAAATTTTTGCAACTATAGCTGAAACGGAAGAACTCTTTCAAAGAAGGCCTTGGTTCATGAACAAAGTAGGATTATTCATGAAGCCATAGTCCCATACCTTCAATCTAACTAATGATCTTCCTGGTACATTACCTGTATGGGTATGTTTCCCCCTACCCTATGATTCCTGGGATGAATCCTTCCTATGGAGGATAATCAAATCCATTGTGAATAAATATCGGCCTTTGAAATCATTTTCCATCCAGCAATACTCAAAGTTTGCATAAATCTGTGTTAACATTGATGTAGAGATTACTAGTGGACTATTAGAACGTCCCCTTACCTTAAAATAAGGTGCATTAAATGGGAACAATTAGTGGACTATTAAAATGTCCGCTTTAGGTGTTGGTTGTGCCACATGCATGGATATTTAGCAAGAGTTTTCCGTACAAATTTACAGAAAGATCGTGATGCTCAAGGTGGAGGTCATAGATCCCAAAAGTGATAGGTTGAGAACAATTAGGCTAGCAATAAATCACAACAACAAACTGTTGTCGACAAAAAGTAAATGATGTAGTCACCCTGCATACCATCCGTGTACAACACCAACAATTGCATTTGAAGCATCAAATTCAATTTTTCTAGTCACTTTTACTCAACAACCATCACCTTGCTTAAGAAGCCAAATCTTGCTCAAAACACTAAAATGGATTAAACCACTTAACCAAAGGCTACAAAAACCTTACACATGCTCAAACACACCTATCAAACCTGTTCATGCACCCCAAAAAGTCTCATACCTTCACTTTCACCCAATCTCCTTGTAGACCTTAAAATTGCCTTGACTAGTTCTTGCTTAAGGTGCAATTCTTGCTCTTTTGGTTCTTTGCTGCTTCCAAGACCTTATTACCTATTCCAATAGCTCAAACAACCTTAGCTCAATCATCAAAAACATTTTAAAAAGCTCAACTCATCAATCTTCTCTTCTTGACTCAAAATTGTTCATCCATTCTTTCTAGGGTTCAATATGCTTAAAACAGTGGACTTAGTCATTAAGTTCTTAAATCAGGGTTTCAGATCCAAAGGAGGGTTTTAAGACTCAATATCATTTATTTAAAATTTTAAACTCTTTCCTTGAATTCTTAAAGTTTCCCAACTTTATCTTGACTCTTCCATACTTCTCTTCACATGAGAATGCTTCCCAACATATGATGAATGCTAATCTTTCATGTCTCAGTCACAGTATACAGTGCACATAATTACACATATATAATCTTTGGCAAAATATCATTCCATGCATTTCACACCTATATAATAATCCAATTTCTGAGATATCCACCTTCACTCTTGCACAAATATTACAAGTAATGGTTCATTTCTTACCTTTTAAACTCAATCATACTAGAAATCTGTGTCTTGATTGCCTCCATAGTCTCCCTTATTACATTCATGACTGTCAATTAACTAAACCCTGCAATAATGACATTTGCACAGTATTCACACATTTAAAATCCTCAAATGATACCTATAAACTTGCTTTGATCATTCAACAATGCATAATTACACAGCTATATACAGATTAACAAGAAAGAAGCTTCTTTATTAGATGAATCTTGAACTTTTACAAGCTTCCATGAGCCTCTTAGGCTCTATCCCAGAGGTTTTCTCCTTACTCACTTTTTTTCAAACTGTAATGTCCCTTTTCCTCCAAAAATGAAGACAATTGGAATTTCCGGGCAGACCTTCTCCATGGTTAGAAAGAAGAATAAAGAAAGAAAATAATAAAAGAAGAAGGCAGCGACTTAGCAATCATATTTTAATAATTATTAAATAATAAGGGGTCGACCAAGCAAAAGACAAACAACAATTAATGTAAAGACAAATCATAATGAAGGGGGTCGATTAATGAAGAGTCATGTCTTTTGACCTTTGGCGCCAAGCATGGGATATTATAAATAAGGGTTTTGGGGGATCATTTTAGCATGTCATTATGAATATGGAAATCTGAAAATTGTGAGAGTGTTTCTCATCAATTCCTATTGGGACGCAAAACCCTTTAGAGGTCTTATTCTTGGGACGAAAACCCCATTGAATCTGACTTTAAACATTGTAATCATTACATATTATTTGAATTCCAAATATTATGTATATTCAAATTTATTCTGTGAATTCCAGTGGTACGACTTGCATTAGAATTGGAATAATTAATTGTATGTGGGAAATAATAACATAAATCTGCTCCTAAATAGGTCACTTTGACATTAGAAGACTTATTTTAGAGTTTACACGCAAATCAGAGACGTTTTCATTGAAACCAAACCCATTTCCCAAGGTTGTGTTTTCCCAGAAATTCCAGTTTATAACAGCAGTATGATTTGGGCTAAAATCACTTTGATTTGGTCTGAAATCAATTGCATAGTATTTGATATTTATTAATAATTGTTTGATAATCATTGTTGGAGAATTTGGGCACATTTTCTCATGAAATAACTCTACTGCAATTTTATACTAGAACTTTGATTTTTGTCTATGTCCCAAAAGGGATATTTCACAAACTTCCACCACCCTCCTATTCGAATGTACTCCTTTCTTGATGGATGTAAAGGTAGTTAGGGCTTTCTCATACTTGACCATACCATGATTACATCAACTTAAGTGAGTTTCACCATGGTAAGGGTAGAGTAGGAGATTTTACAATATGAACAACTCATTACATTCATCTTAAGCCTTCACTAAATCCTAGATGTCTAACTTACTAACCCCTAGGCCTAGTCCACTAACAACTAGGCTAGATTACTTAACTTAGAACATTTGAATATTTAAATATGGCTTTTGGAGGGAAACCTCCAAAATGTCATTTATTACATCTAGAAGGGTCCACATGGACCAAGACACCCACAAAACACCTAAAACAACCTATAAAGGCTAATCAAGCCAAAATTTGAACTATGTACATTGATGCTCCTGCATCGATAAATCGACAACTAATCAACACTTTTGCGTAACGCAAAGGTCAAGATGGAATCAAACCAGTTTAATCGTGATGATACTTAAGAATGACTTAAACGAGGGTGGATTAAGTATAGGTTAATTGTGGACCAACCTCGAATCGAGAAATTTTTTTCTCTTAAAAGCAAAGCGGGTATACAAGACAACAACAAAGAAACAAAAGAACACGTAAGAGAAGACATGACAAGACCACAAATTATTAATTCAAATATGATAATGAGATCATTTGAATATCTTGAGAACTTTCCATCGTATTTCATATAAAATGATAAACACTTATTGACAAGATTGATTTCTTTGATAAGAAATTATTATCAACCTTTATTCGACAAAGTGAAGCCTATTGATTAGACAACCTCTTAAAAAGGTGAAAATTGTAAGTGATGATTTTATGATCTCGTATTTGTCATTTATTTGTCAAGTGGATAATGATCTTGAAGACAAAACATAACAACGAACAAAAGAAACAAACATAAACACAATATTCACAAATATAACATATTTACATAATTTGCAAGATGAAAATGAAGATAGACATGTAGAAGAGAAACAAATTTGTATTTATTAAATGTATTTTGGCTACCAAAACAACGTCTAACAAGAGTCATGATTCAAATCAAAGCCAACATGGCTATTAATCTACATTTATCTTGAGATTGAAATGAAGATTTCATTCAAGGTTTGTTTTGGATATGACAGATAAAAAAATTGCAATCAGCTTAGATGAGATATAGAATAATAAATCAGATAATCAATAAAATAATATTAAAATTGGATATACCTATTGTATCGAAATTCATACTCAAACCTCAAAACAATGTCATCATAACACCTGTAAGATCACTTATCTCAAAAAACCATATGCACAGAAATATTCCTTATGAAATAAGCTTCACAAATTGCTACAATACCGATTTCTCATCATCAAAATTGAATCTTCCAAGTCCTTTTATAATCTTCCCTTGTGCAAAATCAGTTGTAACCAATTTGGCTCCAAATAATAAAATTAAATAATAAATATTACATTATTTTTAAGTGAGACTTCATAATACTTTATTAAATATAAGTGAAAGGACTCGGGTAAACAACTTTTAATAAATGACTTTTCAAAGTATGAGGTATGAGACAAAAGGACAAGGGGCCCACATTAATATTAATGCATTAGATAAAATACAAAACACATCCATACAACATTCCAATCATTTAAAATAAATTCTCCATCATAATATGAAAAAAAAATCATCAAACACCATGAAACCAAGGTTGTTGTCATCATCATCATCATCATCATATATATAACCATCACATGTCATCAAATATAATCCAAAAATTGTTAAGTATTGTGAATATTCAATCAAATCTATGTCCAACAGAAAACAACAAGCTATATCATGATAAACTAGTCATTACGATGTCCTCATTTCAGAGCAAATGGCCTAAGAGGTTTTTCATCCATCTTAGCCTTGGTTATGCCCAAGGGGCTAGTGACGTTGATGGTTATTGGGTTTGGTTTGTACCTTCATTTCACTTATATGTTATGTTTTGGAGTTGGACACGTACTTTGAGGTGACTTAAGTGAAATAAAGTTATGAGATGCTCCCCAAAGGTACTTTATGTTATATTTAGTCGATGACTTAAGTGATGGGTGAGTTGGACACGTACTTTGAGGTGACTTAAGTGAAATAAAGTTATGAGATGCTCCCCAAAGGTACTTTATGTTATATTTAGTCGATGACTTAAGTGATGGGTGAATATATGACACTTTATATTTTAATTCTTCGTTGTGGTGACAATGCACTTTTTAACATCTGGGTGATAAAAGTCAGTTAAGTTATTTCTTTTTAACATGTGGATTTTCCTAAGGGGTCGATTAGGGTTCTTTTGAGGCCCTTTGTTGCAATGAGAAATTATAAAATGAAGCACTTAGGGGAGAGGAAAGGGGTCGTTCATACACTCACTCTTTTATGATATTGAAGTCATTGTTGGTTGCATACTTTTTGCTCATGGATTAAGATCCCACAGAACCCTAGCTTCAGTGGTGAGAGATCCACTCCTAGCTAGAAGAGTACTCTTGATCGTGAAAGATTCTCCCTAGTTTGCTAATTTGGAGCCTATTTCATATCGGATCAGCAGACAGAGTTTACACGGATTTGGACAAAACTTTTGAAGTTTGCAGACTTGATTCAATGGCAAAGAGAGATGATTCCATCTCCAAATGATTCTGATTATTTCTATCCCGAGAAAGGATTGTCGACTTCTCTGAGGAGTTTGGTGGAGCTTTTGGGCCCTTTCATAGGGTTACATCACCCTTAGGGTTTTGCATCAATTATTTTTAGGGTTTCTGGTTTGAATTTTCCGGATTTGAAGGTTGGGTCTGATTCCTTATATTTTATATATGTTATTATTTGAAAATCAGAATTTTATCAATCCATTTCGTAGTTGTGAATTTTGGAAACTTAAGGCGGTTTTCAATTGTAAAAATAAATTAAAAAATAAGATCGAGAGATGATTATTTCTCTTGTTTATTGTTCTATATATTTTTCGTAGTTGTTTGAAGCTTTTGG
This sequence comes from Taxus wallichiana var. yunnanensis, assembly GCA_018340775.1. Taxonomy (NCBI): domain Eukaryota; kingdom Viridiplantae; phylum Streptophyta; class Pinopsida; order Cupressales; family Taxaceae; genus Taxus; species Taxus wallichiana. Next base: position 853,585,581 of record CM031238.1, on the reverse strand, counting down.
GTAGTGTTGGAAGTGATTAGTTTGCAAAATACAAAAAATTCTTTATTTTTTCATATTGTTGTCATAAAAATCGAAAAAATCATAATTTTGTTCGTTGTTAATTTATACTTATTTTGTGAATTTCAACTTATATCCCACAAGGATACTTGATAGTATCGTGAGGAGTTGTTCCTCCGGTGTGTTTGGGTTAAAAATGGGCGACAATGAAGGTCTCAATGTTGATTTAATGAAGAAATTATTCACCAATATGGTTAAGCCGCAAGAGACTACACACCTCTGTTTGAGCCAACTCATAGAGACTATCATAGGGAAGATTTGGGCCTTAGGCGAATATAGGAGAAAATAGTAATATGGGGCGGGTGGATAGAGGAGTCACATGGTTGAGTTGTATAGCATTGAGGAGTTTGACATTGGGCATGTGGATGTTAGAAGGGTATATAGGTTTGAGATCTATGATGATGTGATCGACTTTGAGGACAATTTCTACACAGGTCCAGAGTCGAGGATGAGGTTTGAGGAGTTTGTGAGGTGTGTGGGATACCAATTTGTTGTGTACAGAATGTGAACTCTACTCGTCGTTATGGGGTTATGTTGGGCATGGACTATGTAGAATTGATATTGCCAGTTCACCGTTTACTGGAGACTTGGGATTCTTCCCCACGCGACACATTGATACACAATATGAGGAGCCTTGCTCTCACATGAGTGTGGGTCATGTGGGAGAGTTGGCACGCTTAGTGCTTATACAGGTTGTTTCACAGGTTGATCCAAGGGATGCTATAATGTTCATAGTGGATTTTCGTACCTATGGGTTGACTAGAGAGGCAGTGATTGTGAGTGATCATATGATGGCGTCTTCACATTGGCAGGGATTGGACAGATTGGTAGTTTCAATGTGGGTACCAGTGGAGAGTTGGTGTGGGTATGATACTACTTTAGGGGTAGTATTTATCTCTACTCAACATGGAGAGCATGATGATTACATAGGGTGTCCGGGTTACTTGGATCCCACCGATCATTGAGTGATTACGGGGTGAGGAAGAAAGACTTGCCTTGTGGTATTCAGTTTGCAGCAATTATTTTGATTGATTGTAGGATGAGGTGGGGAAACTTGCTTTGTGGGATTCACCTTCTGCAACATGATAGGATAATGCTTGGGGTCAAGCATTTTTCGGGGAGGATCTGTAATGTCCCCATTTCGAGCAAATGGCCTATGAGGTTTTCATCTGTCTTAGCCTTGGTTACCATGTCTTAGCCTTAGTTATGCCCAAGGGGCTAGTGACGTTGATGGTTATTGGGTGTGGTTTGTACCTTCATTTCACTTATATGTTATGTTTTGGAGTTGGATATGTAAGTGATGGGTGAATATATGGCACTTTTATGTTCTAAATCTTTGTTGGGGTGACTTAAGTGCACTTTTTGGCATATGGGTGATAAAATCGAGTTAAATTATTTCTTTAACATGTGGATTTTTCCCAAGGGGTCGATCTTTTGGGGACCTTTGTTGCAACGAGAAATTATAAAAGGAAACACTTGGGGGAGAGGAAAGGGGTCATTCATACACTCACTCTTTTATGATATTCAAGTCATTGTTGGTTGCATATTTTTGCTTTTGGAGTAAGATCCCATAGGAGCCCTAGCTTTGGTGGTGAGAGATCCACTCCTAGCTAGCGAGAGCACTCTCCGTTGGTAAAAGATCCTCCCTAATTTGCTAATTTGGAGCCTACTTGAGATCAAATCAACGAGACAAAGTCTATAGGGATTTCGAGACATAGCTTTTCAAAAGTTTGCGGATTTGATTCGGTGTGAGAGAGATATTTCCATCTCCATTGATTCGAGATATTTTCTAGCCCCGAGGAAGGATTGTTGACTTCTTTGGAGGAGTTTGGTGGAGTTTTGGGCCCTTTCCTAGGGTGACATCACCCTTAGGGTTTTGCAACAATTATTTTTAGGGTTTAAGTTAGCTTGAGTTTCCTGGTTTGAAAGTTGGATCTTATTCCTTATATTTTATACATGTTATTATCTAAAAATCATAATTTTATTAGTCCATTTCGGTAGTTGTGAATGTTGGAAATTTGAGGCGATTTTCACCATAAAAATAAATTAAAAAATCATATATGAGAGATTAGAATTATTTTTGTTGTTTATTAGTTTGCAAAATACAAAAAATCTTTATTTTTGCATATTGTTGTCATAAAAATCGAAAAAAATAGAATATTGTTCAATGTTATTTTATAAATATTTTGTTAAGCACAAGATAATATTGAGAGGGAGGTTGAATCAGTATTATGATATTTTTAAATTTAACACTTAATCTCATAACCGTAATCACAATTAATCAATTTCACAGTGAATATATCAAAGCAATCAATAAATGCAAAGCAAACCAACACAATGCAAATAGACACAGATTTACGTGAAAACTCTTTCGGAGAAAACCAAAGAGAAAATCTTCTTTATTATATTTCTCAAATGTTTGTAGGCACCAACCTATAGGAGACACCAATCCCCAAATTACAATTTTGTAGGCACCAACCTACAGGAGCACCAACCCCTTTGAATTCGTGAGCACCCACTCGTAAGAAGAGCACTAACCCCTTATCAATAATTCCTTGTACCACCGTTGACTTGTTGTTTATTCAACAAGTGATGGTTTTCTTATTTGGATCTGCACTTTAGACTTTTATTTTCGGGATTTGTTGTACTTTATTACAAAATCGCTTCTTAGAATACTCATCGATTATCCCAAAGACACCTTCACATATATAAGTCACTGCAATTTTTCATCTTTACACCTTTGAATCTGCTCTTCTTCTTATTACTCTTCTCTCTTCACTCAAAATATTCAATGTGTGTGCTTGTCTAAAACAAATGATTCTATCTCCTTATATATCCTTCTCACATCCTTTCGAAAAGACACATCATTCCAACCAACACAACCTTTCCATTATTTAATTAACACAACATAATTAAGTGCATTAGTCGGCTAAAACCAAAAATAATTAATGCAGCCCATAACAATTATTAAATGCACATTAAACAATGCAATTAACCCTTGATAGGAGCACTTTGCCCCTCCTTAGACAAATCGTTGTCATCATTAAATCGCTGCCAGCCATCATTAAATCTTCTTTTTCACCATAAAACATGGCATATGAACACCTTAAAATGTTGATATCTCTCTCCTATGTATAGTTGTGTATATCTCGCTTATACCATGATAATCCTTATGCAAAAACACTTATTTTCATGTATTTAAACTTTTGTTTTCTACCCTTCTATACTGCTGGTTATTTCCATTACTTTCTACCATTTCCGTCAACATCCGTCAGTAGTTCCGTTAGCTTCCATTACACAATTCCGTTAACCAAATACATCAATGATTAAGCCTTTGACATCAATGACAATATTTCCAACATAGTCATCCCTAGTAAGATCAAGTAAAAGAGTCCCGACCTCTGTCATTAACTCTACATATTTATAAGGTTTGTTGTCACAGACCCCAAAAATGTGAAATTTTCAAATAAAATTGAGTTTTTGATTAAGTGACCTATTTATCTTGGTCGTGCCTACCTATTGTTGCCAAAAGTGCAAAAAATCCCAACAATTAGTCGAATTTGAGCTAATTTGGGCCTTAGTCTGTCAAATCAGACTTTGAAGGAATAGGAGGAACAATTCCTTTGTTCCTCATGTTCCCTACATCGTCGCATAAGTCGTATAACCGGGTTTTGTAGTATAAATCGACTTTTGTGTTGTCTCAGGGAACAATTCTTGTGTTCAAATTGTTCCCGATTCCCGCATTATGCGCATCACCACACCATTCCCTTCATGTCGTCTCAAACAACGATTTCGGGAACACATGGAACTTGTTCCATCATGTTGTTTGTTCCTAAGCTCGTTTTTCTCACATCCCTTCTCTTTAATGTTTATTGCGGAAATTGCAGGACATTCATAGAACACGTGGAACTCATTCCATTGTTCCTTGCATTTGCCGCATCCCAGACTTTTTCCACATTAAACATTGTTCCTTTCGTTCCTCAAACACACGTCATAACTGATTTATAAGCAAATGGGGTTAAAAAGTGTTCCCATGGGCTTTGTGATACTACATAACTGTTTTAAACCCTAAATCGAGTTATTTGGTCTAACTCCTCATATAAATTGACCCATAATTAGTTAATTCTCACATTTACAAGATCAATTTCATTGTGCTCTATAGACTTCCCTACTCCCATGCACAAAAGAGGTAATTTTGCCCATAACTTTGTCAATTTTTACCCAAATTCAAAAATTCAAAGTGCGTTGAGACCGTTATGAGGGTGCCTTCATTTTCATGCAAATGGTGAGTAATTTTGCCCTACATTTGTCCATGTTTCTAGTCATTTGAGTTCTTAACCCTCCCTTTCAAATACTCCATGAAATTCATTGTCTAACCTACGTTCTCCCTAAGTTTTCCTTAATCATTCCGCCATGAAGTTTCAATTCGCGGGGTATGAGCATTTCTTCCCTTGAAACCTTCGTGCCTAACATAGGTGATAGTGATGTCGGCACATGAATCTAAATGACTTATGGACTAGAATCACAGATGATAATCCCACTGTATTGGCCCAATGTGTTAAAGACTATTGATTAGTTTATGTTGTTTGACTTCCCCACCTCAATGCAATGCACTCGACACTATCTTGGCTTGTGCTTCTAATTTTGATCCACAAACCAAAGAATTAAAGGATCCCCAGGGACAAATTATTGCTAAACTAGATGTCGATCATATTAATGTTGCCTTGGGAATTCCAACCTTTGAAAATTCCAAGATCTTAACCATAATCGAAGCCTAGAGATTGTTTGACTTGAGTCAAGATAAGTATAAAACCATGATTGTTGAATCCTGGCTAAAAGTCAAGAAGAAAGAGCCTTCCAAATTACCCAAAACTCTCTTCAGAATTGATTCATAGAAGAACTTTCAAACATGATAACACTACTAGCTAGGATAATGGGTATGACATCCACCAATGAGTTTCAAATTGGATGTGCGTATACATTAATGTAATCTGTAAAGACAAACAATGTTTGAATTGGGGAGAAATTATCTGTGAAAACTTGACTCAACAAGCTGGTCAATGTACATCAAAGCAAAACTTTTCACATGACTTCATACTTGATGTAAACCATAGTAGCATACATGATATGGGTGGGATTATCATGGCGGAGAACAAGCAAAATGCACTTTGGTGCATGAATTCTACACTCAACTCACATATGATAATATCCTCAACGTAGAGGAACAAATAAATTTGGGCATTGATATTGTTGACAATGAACTCAAAATTTGGGTAGATCGCATGCAAGATCCTCGATCATGAGTTTAACAGAGATGAGAAACATTTCTCTTTGAAAAGATTGTTGATAACTCGAAAAACAACTCGCCTAAGACTTGGATCTATAGTGTGGAGTGGAGAATAAAGGTTCTTGAAGAGGCTGCAACTGAGTTAAAGATTGTGGTCCAGAAAGGTGAATCATTGAAAGATGAGATCTTCGTTGATTTACAAGCTCTTCCTTACCAACTCTTTAAAATTAATTTAGCAGAAAGAAATCCAGTTGATGAAATAAAGGCAAAATTCAATTCAGTCATTAAGGAGAAGCTATTCAAGGAAGTATTGGTCAACAAGGATAAGATGGAAGAACTTTCTGAGCTCAACAATGTTGTTGTAGAGGCAACAAAGGGACTTGTGCAAAATGGTGGAATTGCTAAGGAAATGGAGTATGCTCTTGGGAGTTGGTTAACTACTCTCACAAATACCATTGTCCCCAAAAGCACAGAGATTTCAACTGTTGTGACGAAGTTCTGGATGCAAGTACTCAAGCTCAAGGTCACAAGGTCGGTTGTTCGTGTTGTTCCTTCCTCTTCCGGCTCATAAAGACTTCTAATTGTTCTATTTTGAAGTTGGCTTTATTATTTAAAAACAAAAATTGTAAAATAAAGCCAACTTATGTAATTAATTAATTAAGTGCTTAACACTTAATTAAGAACAGTTAGTTAGAAAAGGTAGTTACATCCTCCCCTTAGCCTATATAAGGCCTCATTTCATTTGTAAAAGGGTTGGATATTGGTGCATCTAAATGTGAATATACAGATTTTGAGAAATACAAAAGAAAACCCTCCTTTCTCTATTCAAGTTCTTTCCATTTCTCTTCCTTCTTGTTCTAATTAATGTGTTGTTTGTTCTATCTAAAATCGAGACTTTGTGTTCTAATCCATGGAGTAAAATGTGTTGAACTTTGTTTCAATTTGCATTCTATGTGTTGTGGGTTTTTCATTTATGCAAACACACATGTTCTTTAGTTCTATTTGCATGCATGAGTAAAATACAAATCTGCACTCTTCTTATTTGAAAGTGTTGCTTCTTCTTTCCCTCTCTTATACAATTAATTGGTAATCTTGGAGAACTAAGGAGGATTTACTTATCCTTGATTAGTCGGTTAATTGCAATTGTATTTCTTTCATCAACTTGTCTTACCTTGGTTGCGCTACTATATTTCCTCCATTCCTTTTCTTCATTTATCTTTTGTATTGAGAACTATGAATTCATTCATGATCACCAATATCCTCATCAAAATTGATTTTGTTTGTATATTTGTAAATATTTAGAGATTCAGATTTTGGTTGAATAAGGGAACCTCCCCATTAAAGAGGAGGGATTGTTGTCTAAAACTATTGATTGTTTTCAACAACCAATTTTTCAACCAACAGTTTTTTGGTGCCCACCGTGGGGCTCGTGTTGTGACACCCACGAATACTTCTCACCAGAACAATCTAGAGACTTTGACACACTAGCCGAGTGGAGATATACTCGAGTTTAGAAGGCTCAAGGTATCTTGAAGATCCTACTTTTTTGGTTCTGAACAATAGCGTGCTTTTCGATTTATATATATAGAAAAGAAGGGTAGAAGCTAGAGGTCAACAAGCACACCTCCAACAAAGAGGATACCTAGTTCATCTTCACAAGCGATTGCTACTACTCAAGCTTTGATTCGAGTGGGTGTTGCTCTTCCTCTACAAATTGTTTTTCCTAGAATGGTATTACATGTGCCATGGGGTCAAAATATTGGGCCCTTAGCTCTTGCACAACCTCTCCATGACCTGCCCAAAGGAAGTCGGAAGAACTTCCCAAAATTCAGAGGAGATGGAAAAGTTCATCCAGATGAACATCTTGCAGCTTTCTTTGTTGCATGTGGGGTTCTCGGAGTTGCACATGAGGACATCTTCGTTAGGCTATTTGTGGAAATTTGCAAGACAATGCACTTGAATGGTTATATCATCTTCCTCTTGGTAGTATCACCAACTAGGATACTATGAAAACTAAATTTGAAGCCAAATTTAAGCCAATAAAAGATTCACATGCACTCTTGGCCCAACTCTCTCAAATGAAGAAGGGGCCCTATGAGCCCATGCGGGAGTTTGTAGTGAAGTTTAATAGATTGGTTTAGAAAATTCCAATTGTTGCTCGACCTACTCCTGAAAATCTGAAATGTGTTTTTCATCAATGCTCAACTCCTTGAGGTAAGCTTTACATTGAGAAGGGCACGATTTCCAAATTTGGAACAAGATCAAGATTTGGCCATAAGTGTGGAAGATGATTTGATCATGTCGAGTAAACTTAAGAAAGAACCATCCAAGTCCAAGGTTCCACATCATGTCCATCAAATTGATCGCTTAGTGCAAATGTTGGCTAATGATCTTGATTGTTATCAAAAAGCAACTTTCTCAAAACATTCCATATAAGGACATTCCTAGAAAGAATTTCTAACTAAGGAATCGTTTGCTACTACCCAACCTAAACTTGTCATTGAGCTCCTCCCGTAAAGGTTTCAATTAATGCAAAGATGTGAAGTGGAAGAAGCAGATGATGAGGTTGTGATCAAGAAGTAGAAGATGTTGAAGAAGTCAATGATGAAGCCGAAGACTCCCAAATCGATATGTTGTATATGAGTCTCAAGAAGAAGATTATGAGGAGGCGGTAGGCTGAAATGAATAGTGAGTGCTACTTTGTCATGACTAGGGAACACCCTAACAAGAAGGACACTCTTCAACCGATAAAAAGAAAAAGCTAAGGAAGCCCCAGTTGTTATCCCCTGTTGTTGCCAAGAGAGGATCAACCATTCCTTATGTTGTCAAAAAGTAAGTACTATTGTTCCTTCAAGTTACCCTTACTCTTCACTTGTTGTGCCTAAACCAATTTTAACTCCAAAAGTTGATGAACCTAAAGTTCCTATTGTCTCTAGTCAAGAAATCCCGTCATCTTCAGGATCTTTTGATATTATAGATCATATCAAGAAAACTAAAATTCAAATCGTTGAAGTTGAGTTCTATCAAACCCACCAGAAGCCTTTGCTCAAGTTGTCAAATTTGTAAATGCTAAACCTACTCAGACTACCCCTTCTTCTAAAGGACTCTTGCCTACTCCCAAAGCTCCTCTCCACGAGAATCTAATGGTGTCGGCACCTTCCACATCCGAAAAGATTGAACCTTTTTATGTAACTCTACTAATAGCCGACATAAGTTAAGCAATTGTGTCATTGATTCTTCAAGCATTGGATAATGTAATGCCCGCACAAGTTTCCCATGCATTAGGTCTCAACTTAACCCAAACATTTGGTTCTTTCTATTCTATGGAGACTAAGGAGGTACCTTTGGTAGGAAGAATTAAAGATGCTCAAGTGGCTTTTGCCGCTTTTCTTGAAAAACGAATCAAACCACCATCCTTGTTGACATACCTCTTTCTTATGGGATTCTTCTAAGAATTTTTTTGTAGAGATGTAGGAGGTGAGATTCAAATGGACCGGTCTCACGCGTTGATCTCAATCAAAGGAGAAATGAAAAAAATGTTACCTAAGAAGTGAGCTAAATACATAGTCTAGAAGAATGATGATCCTAAAGCACATATCTTATATGAAGATATTGGACATGGGAATTATATGGTAATGTCTAGATCTGAATTGAATGTTCCTAAGGTGATTCAATATGACTTGAACGATATGTGGACCCTTGAGTTGATGGAAGTTGTTGTACAACAGGTTCCGAGCAAGAGTAGTCCTTGTGTCACCTACCGAGTGAACTCCACCCATTCTCATACAAATTGCAATTTTCCAATACTAACAACACTGTTGAGTATGAGGCTCTTCTTCTTGGCCTAACAACAACAAAGGATATGGGAATAAAGAACCTTCGTGCACAACGAGATGTAGAGCTCATAGTTGAGCAAGTTTGATACTCATTTCAAGCAAAAAACGAAAGGCTAAAGCATTATCGGAATAACGTATGGGATTCAATTAAACTCTGGATGCTTTTTTAATTGATGTTGTAACAAGAGATAACAATTCTAGAGTAGATGCTTTAGCAATTTCAAGTTCTTTGCTCATCCCTCATTCAAACTTCAAAGACAATTTCATTGTTGAGACGATCTTTAGGCCCAATGTTCCAAACAATGTGGATAACTGGCAAGTGTTCAATGATGATCAACATCTTATCTCTTTTCTTGAATTGAATGATAACTTTAGCCAATTGTATTTTGAGGGAAGTGAAGTTGGTTATTGTGAATCAACTGCCTCCACATCTAAAGAAGTTGATACTGAATCGGATCGGGATGGATGCATCAAGTTAAAAGGTAATAAAATACCCAAGGGTCTTGTGAGTTTGGAAGATTTTTTTGACAAGCATGATAAATACATAAAAGGGAAAATGTCACAAAATACACATTAGTCATCTGAGTATGAGAAAGTTAACTTGGGAAGTGATGAAGAGCCTAATTTTGTTAACATAGGAAAGTGTTGTTCTAATGGAGAAAGAGAAAATTGGTTGAATTGTTGAAGAGATACATTGATGTGCTTGCTTACTTGTACGAGGATTTGAAGACTTTCAAACCTAGAGAAATGCAACACTATATTCCTTTGAAACCAGGCATTTAACCTTTCCGTGAAAAAAAAAAAGGTAATATAATCCTAAGATCGCAGGTACTATCTATCAAGAAATTCAAAAGTTGTTAAGTGCCAAAATAATATTTCATATTCATCATTCAACCTGGATTGCTAATGTAGTACTTATAAAGAAGAAGAACAGAGAGATAAGGATCTGTGTTTACTTCCGGAAATTAAATCGGGCTTTGTTGAAGGATAATTATCCTCTTCCCATGATGGATCAAATCCTACAAGTTGTGACTGGTTCTGAAATGTTATCAATGCTTGATGGGTTTTTAGGATATAATCATATCGAAGTGGATGTGTAGGATCAACACAAAACTACCTTCATGACTCCATGGGGTACATTTGCTTATCAGAGGATGCCTTTCGGTTTGATAAACGAAGGTGCTACTTTTCAAAGGGCCATGGACTTGGCTTTTGGAGATTTGAAGAATAAATGCATTGTAGTCTACTTGGACGATCTCACTGTCTTCTCTAGAGAATATGGAAGATCATTTTCAACACTTGAAGTCTGGTTCTTCAACGATGCAGAGATCATGGTGTTTCACTTAATCCTAAAAAGTCTTTTCGGGTGACTAAGGAGAAACTACTTGGACATATTGTATCGAATGATGGAATCAAAATAGATTCGAACGAGTTCAAAGTTATTCGAAGATTTCTCTTCCCATAAGCAAGAAAGGTGTTCACTCTTTCTTTGGCAAAATCAACTTCCTTAGGAGATTCATTCCAATTTTTGTTGAGTTGACTCAAAGTATAACACAAATGATGAAAGAGAAACAATATTTCCACTAGAGTGTAGAAGGGAATAAGGCTTTTGAATAAATAAAGAAAGCTATTGCAAGAACACCGAGTTCTGGTTTGTCCTGATTTTGATAAAGATTTCATCATCTATTGTTATGCCTCAGAACACACCTTGTCTGCTATTTTTGGTTCAAAAGACTTTTCAAGGATGTGAAGTACCAATTGCCTTTATGAGTTGTGTCCTAAAAGCTCATGAATTAAAATATTCCCTACTTGAGAAAGTGTTTTTGTTGTTGTCAAGGTTGTAAAACAGTTCAGATTTTACATTATCAATTCCCATTTTATTGTTTATGTTCCAGATATAACCGTGAAATCCATTTTGACTCAACAAGAGTTTGGTTCTAAGAGAGGGAATTCGGTTGCTAAGGTTCAGGAATACGACCTCGATATCAACCCAACCAAACGGGTTCGAGGTCGGGGTTTGTGCCAATTGATTGCAGAAAGTGTAAAAGGTGATTTAAGTGATAAGGAGATTGTTGAAATGCCTGTTGTTTTCTTCATGATTTCAACGGATGAATGGTACTTTAACATTGCCCATTTTCTCACATATGGGGAATGTCCCACACATCTCAATGCTAAAGAAAAGAGAGCTTTCAAACTCAGAGTTGCCAAGTATGTTCTTTGGGATAATTCTCTTTTTAAGAAGGGTATTGATGGTCGCTTTTACAATGTACAAATAAAGAACAACAACAAATATTGCTCAGAGCTTACCATGATTAGGCCTCGGAGGGAAATTTTCTTCTTTAGTGATAACCCACAAGATCCTTCAACGAGGGTACTACTAGCCAACCTTGTTCAAAGATGCAACTAAATGGGTCTCAAAGTGTGAAGCTTGCCAAACTTTTGTTCAGAGACACAAGTTGGCCACTCTTTCCTTGAAGCATGTGGTAATTGAAATTTAATCATTATTAGGTTTATTATGGACAACTTGAAATGAGACCACACTCTTTTTTTTTTAGTTAATTGGATTTTCCCCCTTGTATTTTAATTACCCACATGCACACCTCTTAAACTTTATTTTCCATTCACATTTAAAAACACTTGGCTCCAAAAGAATGTAGGATTGATTGTGAGCCATAGGATAAAAGCTATCTCAGCCCTAGATCTAAGTTGCCCTAAAAATGCCCTAAATTTTCCTTATCCTCTCCTTTTACCTTCATTTGAATTTCTTTCTTACTTCCCCTGAAGGTTTCTTATCATTCTTTTCCTTTTTTGTTTTTTTCTCCTCTCTTGGTTTTGTTTGATTTTTGAATTGCTATGGAAGAAGCTATGGAGTTTTATTTTGAAAATTTTCTTTATTGCTTTTTCATTGTTAGATTCAAAACTATAATCCTCCCCATTATTATATATATATTTTTGTATTCAAACAGTTAGTGCAAATTTTTTTATTTTGGAAACCCCATTTGGGGTTGGCGCACTAGGGGGGGAGGGGCGAGTCGTGGTAGGGAAGACCGAGTGGTGGCGGATTTGAGGAGGCAGGAGGGCCGGGAGGAGGCGGGGCAGTTAGGGGCGCGCGCGAGGGAGATCTGGGGGGAGATAGGCGCGGGGATAGGGGGGAGAGAACAGGCGCGGGGGAAGATGGGGTAGGGCGCGGAGGAGGTGGCGCGGGGGGGAGATGGCGCCGCGGGGGGGCAGGGGGACGGGGCGGGGCAGCCACGGGGGGCGGCGGTTTGGCGGAGACGATGGGGGGGGGGGGGGCCGACCCTCCCCATTTCAACTCTTTTTTTTTTTTTTTTAAAAAACTCATGTTTTGGTTTGGGGGCCAACCCCAAACATTATTTTTTTTTTTTTTTTGATTTTTAAAATCATGTACACTAATAAAAACGTTTTTATTTTTTTTTTTTTTTTTTTTTTATTTTTATTTTTTAGCTACAAAATTATATATATATATATAATATATAATATATATATATATATATAAATATATATATATATATATATTCCATTATATTTGTATTTCAGTTTATATATATAAATCTAATGAATGAAATACTATATTAGTAAAACCATTAAGTTAAGACTTTCATAGACTAGAATACATTACATTTAGAAAAAGTATTGAAATAGATAAATTTTGAGATAATTTGTACACAATGAAAAAAGGAAATAAATATTTCATACTATGAAGACTTCATTCTTAGTTTATTAACTTGGAAAGACAGAAATTTACAACTTGTGCTATAACTATTTAAGTTATGATGATTTACATATTTGAGATAAAAAATAAATAAATGTAACAAAAAAGTATTTCCAACCAAAAAAGAGACTTATGTCTAAAATTTTCAAAGGAGATTACCTATTCAAGTATGATTTATTAATAAGAACAACAACTCATTAAATTTCACATGGAAGGAAACAATGAAAGAAGTGTAATATTTCCATACAAGGTTAATCCTAAAATTCCATAATATACTAACTTTCTTTTAAAAAGGTTGCCATCAATTTCCTATTAAATAGATCAAACTTGTTATAACATTGTTTTCCAAGGAGCTTGAGCTCTCAACCACACCATGATTCCAAAATGTTTAAAATACATAAGGGTTCAAACATTCAAGTTCTCTTTCCAAGAATGAAGCAATGTCACAACAACATATGTAAATCAAGATTACATGAGAATTTCAACTTTCAAGAGGGAAAATTTCCAAGACAAGAAGAGAGTCAAATAAGACCATGCCACCAAAGATACTCCAGCACACCTCAAGTACAAGGCTCCAACTTCGAATGCTATACAAGGATTCAACTTCAAGAGAACAAGGCTTGTTTAACCTCCCAACCTTCAGGCATCATTACATGCCTTTCCAAGGGTTGGAAGACATGCTAGCCTCCCCCAAGCCCATGGGAGAGAGAGCTAGCTTCCACAACTTGAGCACAAGATCTTTAGGGAGACAAACACCACAATACACTCACAAACAAGACCAAACCATGCACGAAGGAAAAACACAACATTGAGCAATAAAAGAAAAGAGGAGAAACCATATTCATCCTCTAAATTTGGGGAAGAGTAGATGAGATACCCGAAAATGACATAAGGTGTGATCTAACAAAAGAATGCACACATCAAACTTCCTTCTCCACCTTATTTCTCCGAAGTCAACAAGATCCTCCTTATTACTCCATCCATTCACCAAAATCCTTCTTGGGAGGATTTTCAAACCCCTTGGGTTTCCTCTCCAAGAATGGGAAAGGGGTTCAAACCAAATGAACCCCTTTACCCACCTCAAACCATATGAGGGGAGTAAAGAAACCGACATGGCTTGCCCATCAAGCCATGGGGTTTGAGAGGGAAAATCCCTCTCTCTTCCCCCCAAATAACTCAAACATCCATCAAACCATATGATGGATGGAGTAAAACAATACACAAATATACTCAAGCAACAAACCATACAAGCAACTAAACAAATAAATCAACTATGAGCAAGCTAAGATTTAGTAAAGGAACATACCACATAAATGAGCTCAAGAGGTTACCTCTAATAGCTCTCCAAAACAAGATTTTGCAACTTTCTTCCTCAAGCAATCCTCAAGCTCCAAATTTCTCAAGCACCAAGCCAAAGCTCCAAAAAGAAGAACCAACCAAAAAAAAGTTCCTCACTATTCCCATGGATGGGAATTTGAAGAGGAGAAAGCAAGCATCCTCACAAATGAGGGGGTGACATGTGTCACCCTCTCCCTCAACAAGGTCAAAGATGCCAAAACAAAAGAGAGAAAGGGTGAAATTATCTTTTTGCCCTCTTCTCCCAAATTCCCTAAAATGTTAGCAAGACAAAATAAGAGCAACTTTTGATAAACACTCAAATCCACATCCCTTACATGGATGTGACCAAACAAGTGGTAAAAAGGGAGGGAAAACTCCCTCAAGCCTTGAAAATAAGCCCCCCTACCCATTAGGTAGGGTCCAAGGGCTCATTTTTGTGTTAGGGGAACTCCCAAGCTACAAAGGGGTCCCCAAAAATGCCCAAAATACCCTAATTTCGGGTTTTGCATTTTTGGCACAAGGGTAGAGGGTGTGGGGACCACCCAAGGGTCTCACATGTGACCCTAAACCCTTGTGATTAAGTGACACATTAAACATAATCAACAATTTAAAAGAAAGAGGAGTTATTAACTCCCAAAACAAGTTTACATCATAACCAACTACCCTAACCAAAATTAATAATTCAAAGCACAATACATTACATACATTGGGGTCACTCATAGTGCCCAAAATAATAATCACCTATACTAAGGCTTCACACAAAGAACATGGCTAGGACTCAGCCCGTGGGCTGCTTGTGCAAGATTGTGTAGCTAGTCTGAATCCCACGTTCTCCTATGACCTGTCACCTGCACACTCATTGCACACATTAACCGCATCTGTCCAATACAAGAGTAAACTAGCTGCTCACTAAGTGAATAGATTCAAACATGTAAATTAATGATATCACCATCATCAATGTGGAATGCACAATCTCACACAATTCGTCGTATGTTAGGTATTACAATACATATCATGTCATATCACCATGTCATCATGTATCCTTTATCAGCAAAACGAATACGTTACAAAATCAAGGTATGTGACTAACTAATTATCCAACATGAATCAATTTGACCTAAATCACATAGAAAAGTGTTAGTGTCCACAATATCAAATAAAAGGTGTCAACCTACTAATTTAGTTAAATTAGCGCTTACGCGCTCCAAATCACCATACGTGTTCATGAAAGCAAACCAACATATCCAAAATCCATAACTGTGGTTTAAGAATTCAGCAGATCATAGAGGCTAGAAAAAGGTGGGCACTACATCCCCCTCTCCTAAAATTAGACTTCCTCCGGGAAGTCACTGGAAGAGCTAGGGATAAGATTTTATTGGATATCACATCGTAGTGAGTACTACATTAAGATCATTTTTAAAGGAACTAACATATTATTTATTTATTTATTTATTTTTTTTTTTTTTTTTTTTTTTTTATCTTAACAACATGTCTTTTTAAAGCGTAACTAGGTCCAAGAACAAGTATATTTCAAATAGGGTAGTATTAACCAAAGGGGAGTGTATAAACCGAATTCATTTTCCTCATCATCTATGTTTCCTATTAGGGTCCAAATAAGAGGATATACAACATAAGGTCCAACATGATGGATGAGCGAAGGGAACATAAATGTTGTTTTAAAATGAATTTAAAAGTTTTGAATATTAATTGCGTACTAGAACACTTAAGGAAACTATCCAAGGTGTCACAAATACCACACAATGAGAGAGAAAAAGTTTCCAAGTTCCGTGTGGTTTCATCTCCTAACTCATCATTACTCTAACTTTTGAAAAAGGAAGGTTCACGAGTCTTTTTAAAATAGTTCAATAATCAACATTATTCACTAAGGTCAAGGAAGAATATTCACATACTACCAAACATAGTTAAAGGAGTTGTCTTAATTTGGTCATTATTTATTTATTTATTTATTTATTTATTTTTGTTCGCTAAATGATTGTAAGAAAAAAAAATAAAATTTGTGGGTGGAATATATATAGTCCACTACTAGGTTAGGATTAGCTTTCTAATTTGTTTTCCAAAGTTTCATAGCATGTACCGTTTTATAAAACATTTCCATTCCGAGACAAGATGATTTATAAGTCTCATAAACGAAAATTTATTTTATTATTGTTTGTAAGTTGGTTTATATGAGTTCTCATTATGACAAAGCAATTTTAGAACTTTCTACGCCCCAAACAAGACATAACTTCTTAATGAAACAACAATCCAAAATTTTCCGTTCAATAAAAAGTTTTACTTTATTTTATCATTTCTTAATTATTATAATCAAAAGAAAACAAGAATGAGTTACGCAAAAACAAAATCCATTTAAAGAGAGTGTTTACTAAATCATATCAACATACTTTATCAAAATTTACAAAATACCAACATGATGGGATGCAAAAAAAACTTTTCCGTCCATACTTTCCTCAAGCATGCAAAAGTTAAACACTCATTTTCCTTTAATGAAAGGTAAGGTCTAATTTTTTTTAAGATTTCTGACTTACGTTAACTTTTACTTAACAATTATTTGGTCAAAATTTGGCCCATTAGGTCACAAAATAATTACACTTATTAACAAGGGTGGAATTCAGTATTACACAAAAAAATTTGAATTACGCCACCCTATTTGAGTGGTGATAAAAATTAGAAAATAGAACCGTGTTTTCAAGAGGACCCCAACATAAGTTCAATTTATCTGTATACATATATTTTAAAAGTAGTGTTTATGCTGATTACAAAGGACGTCTTTACCCACGGTAGATGGAAGGCTAGTTCGTCATTATTTTTAGTCCTTGTAATAAGGTCTCTCATCATTTACATTATAATAACATACTAAGAGTTCTTCTATGTGGATGAATCTTATAAAGGAGTTTCCTAAGAATCTAATTGGTCAGAGCATAACGGATTTGCGAGATCATCACAACCATTCTATCAATCGTGTTAACTCTCTCACCTAAATTTTTAGGGAGACAAAACAATACCTAAGTTTCTTACAGAGATTCCCAACATTAAGTGTGTAAACCATATGAACATCACAAGACAAAATTAGTAACCAACACCTATCACAACTGAAGCAATAATTTTAGAATCGCCACAAATTTTAGCTTTTTTTTGGGTAACAATGATTAACATTGTTTATCCAACCAACATTGTTTAATTATATATATAACGAGTTTTCCAAGATACAAATAATTACAATATTCCATTATTGTTTATAAGGTAAGTGCTACACAATTGTGCTTTTAGATTTATATATAAATATATACTTTTGTGGATTTTGAGACATTACTTTCACCCACAAAGGACCACATTACTTGCTCTTTCACAATCAACACCATCATCGATACAACATAGTGCCTAACCAAGAAAGTGTTCAACACTTAATTCATTTCATTTTATTTTCTTTCCAAGAGGGATACAATATCGTTGTTTATATTTATTATAGATATAAAAATTTTGCATGACCATTGATCTTATAAGTCCACTAATTTGAGGTTAGAAGAGGGTAATTCCCTTATTTCTACACATAAGTACAAGCATTATAAACATGATTAACTCATAACATTTTAAATCAACTTGAGGAGAGTTGAAATCACATGTGTAATTACTAAAGTAAGAAGGTTTTAACCAAGTTACCATGCAACAAAACTTAATAAGAGGTTAAGGTATGAAAATAGGTTTATCGAGCTCCAAAGGGATTAAGAAAATTAACTAGATCATTTCCGAAGTTAACTCTAAAATTTATACCAAGAGCTTCGATAATAATTTTAAGTTGTGAAACTAGGTTTGTTTTATAATAGCACAATGAGTTCTTACGTCGCACAAAGAGGATAAACTTAGCCATGAAATATTATTTCGAGCAACACCATCAAAAAGGAGAGGCACTAACTTTCTTTCCCTTTATCATTTATGTTTTAGAGAGGGGTTAGCAATTATTTTCATCCAATTATAATCAATTTTAAACCACAATTTTGAAGCGGAAAACAACAAGGTCATAAGATCATTTGCTAAATTTCCTTATAAAAGGGTTATGAAATTAAGATTAACAATATAAACAAGAGGAGTACAAATCATTTCAAATTTCATAGTAATGAAATATCAAAACGTGAAAGACTATTTTATCACATTGGAAAATTTTTACAAGATACAGACATTTAATTTACACCCATACCAAAAGGTTTCATTAGATCTAAAGAGGCTCCTCTAACACGACAGTTGATATTCCCAAGAACAAAGGATCACTTAGACAAGAAACAACCAATCAAATGTCATAACAAATTTCCTATATCAAGGTTACAATTTCACATTCTTATTCGACCTACTTATTATTTTCGACACCAACAACTAGACCTTTGATGACCAAAAGACATACCTAACCAAGGTCGCTAGCAAAATAAAATGACTTGTTGTACAAAGTTTATTTTGGGTCCTAGCATTCAACCTAGAACACGTAGCTTAAAACAATAACCATATTGTAACATGTTTCACTCCCAAAGGTGTTCTAAGAAACCTATTTGTTTATAAGACCTAATTTTCTTGTTCCACAAACTAGAGAAAAAGGCTACAAAGGGATCCTGCCAAGACATGTACCCAACACCCACATGGTGAAACAAAACTTTCATTCAATTCTCTATTATGCAGAGAGTCAGACAAGACGTACATTTCTAATTACTGGTGAATAGGTTTCAAATTGGAAGCACTATCTCGAGGCCAACTATTACAGTTTTACTATTGTATACCAACATATTTATAGTGACAAAAGGCTACAAAAAAAGATCTTGAAAATAAGTAATCCCAATTCAAAAATGAGTTCTAACAGCTTGACTCTATTCTTCTATAAATAGAGAACCCGACGCAACTCACAAAATGAAAAACTGATGATCGAAACTCTAGATATGGCATACTTTCCGGGGCTAAATAATGTTATTTACAAGTTTGTATTTTGAACAAATCATCTAGAGGCCTTCTAAACACACTTGGAAACTAATTATCTATTCCTTTTTCTCGAATCTAATCATTGTAAACCACTGGACAAGGAGAAATACTACAAGTTAGAAGCCAAAATTTTAATTTCCTACTAACGCTTTCCACTTTACAAGTCCACATCGAAACGATTTTACTCCAATTTTAAGATGTTGTCCCAACCATATGCGATTAAAAGAGCTCAAAAAATTATTTTATCTATATGATCAAAGGATTTTAAAAGTTGATTTTAAAAGTTGATGCGGCTTCACAAGTTACTAGGGAACAAGATTATCCAATCCATTACTACTATGGAGAACAAAAGCCATTTTGCACGTCATCTAAACACGACATTGCTCTTAAGTTTTACTGATTGTTTTAAACAAATTAAGTGATCAAAATGTGCCTACCATCTATTGTCTTAGCAACATTTCACTCCAAGTGGTTATTCGAGAGATAAATTTACCCATGGGACACTTTAGCGGAAACGATTTTAATTGTTTTACTTTTAATATTATGAAAACATTTATAACCAGTTAAAAGTTCTACCCAGAGCGTCCGCGTGTGCGAACCATCGCTCTGATACCAAATGTAATGCCCCATCTCGAGGACACGAAAAAAACCAGACCAAAGTATAGCAAAAATTTAGGGTAAATTTTTTTTTTTTTTTTTTTAAGTGATTACTAACAATACTAAAACTAATGATACAAAACTGATTCTCGAAATTATTTATTTTAAACTAAATTGAACAAACCAATTTCTCAACCACTAGCCCGAAACAATTTACATTTATTTAATCATTATTAGGTTTATTATGGACAACTTGAAATGAGACCACACTCTTTTTGTTTAGTTAATTGATTTTCCCCTTTTTATTTTAATTGCCCACATGCACACCTCTTAAACTTTATTTTCCATTCACATTTAAAAACACTTGGCTCCAAAAGAATGTAGGATTGATTGTGAGCCATAGGATCAGAGCTATCTCAGCCCTAGATCTAAGTTGCCCTAAAAATGCCCTAAATTTTCCTTATCCTCTCCTTTTACCTTCATTTGAATTTCTTTCTTTCTTGTCATTTGAAGGTTTCCTTCTTATTTTCCTTTTTCTCTTTTCTTTTCTCCTCTCATTGGTTTTGTTTGATCTTTTCCAGGGGAAGAAGCTATGGAATTTTATTTGATTTACTTTGCATTATTAGATTCAAAACTATAGATCCTCCCTTATTATTATATTTATATTTTGTAAAGAAAACCTGAGTGCAAATTTATTTTGAAACCCCAAAGGGGTCGGCCGCACTAGGGAGGGAGGCGGCGGATCGAGGAAGAGTAGGGACGGGGGGGCGGGCCACAGGTGGGGGGGGCAGCTGGTGAGGTGGGGCGATAGGAGAGCGCGGGCGGGCGCAGAGGGGGGGAGGATAGGCGGGGGGGGGGAGAAGGCAGGGGGGGAGATGGGGGGGGGCGCGGGAGGTGGCGGCGGGGGGGGGGAGGCGCGCGGGGGGAGGGGAGGGGGGGGGCAGGCGGGGGCGCGGGGCGGCGGCGGCCAAAAGGTGCGGAGGGATGGTGCAGGGGGGAGGGGGCCGACCCTCCCCATTTCAACTCTTTTTTTTTTTTTTTTTAAAAATCTGCAGCGAGGTTTGGGGGGCCGAACCCCCCCCTCAAACATTATTATTTTTTTTTGTTTTTTTTAAAACATACTAAAAAACGTTTTTTTTTTTTTTTTTTTTTTTTTAATTTTATTTTATATATATATATATATATATATATATATATATAATATTATATCTGTGCGTGAGTAAATATATATGTGTATATAAAATTCATATTCCATTATAAGTGTATTTCAGTTTATATATATAAATCTGCAATGAAATACTATATTAGTAAAACCATTAAGTTAAGACTTTCATAGACTATAATACAGTTACATTTAGAAAAAGTATTGAAATAGATAAATTCTGAGTGAGATAATTTGTACACAATGAAAAAGGAAATAAATATTTCATACTATGAAGACTTCATTCTTAGTTTATTAACTTGGAAAGACAAAATTTACAACTTGTGCTATAACTATTTATGTTATGATGATTTACATATTTGAGATAAAATAAATGTAACAAAGTATTTCCAACAAGAAAAGAGACTTATGTCTTAAAAATTTCAAAGGAGATTACCTATTCAAGTATGATTTACTAATAAGAAACAACTCATTAAATTTCACATGGAAGGAAAAAATGAAAGAAGTGTAATATTTCCATACAAGGTTAATCCTAAAATTCCATAATATACTAACTTTCTTTTAAAAAGGTTGCCATCAATTTCCTATTAAATAGATCAAACTTGTTATAACATTGTTTTCCAAGGAGCTTGAGCTCTCAACCACACCATGATTCCAAAATGTTTAAAATACATAAGGGTTCAAACTTTCAAGTTCTCTTTCCAAGAATGAAGAAATGTCACAACAACATATGTAAATCAAGATTACATGAGAATTTCAACTTTCGAGAGGGAGAATTTCCAAAACAAGAGGGGAGTCAAATAAGACCATGCCACCAAAGATACACAGCACACCTCAAGTACAAGGCTCCAATCTTCGAATGCTTTACAAGGATTCAACTTCAAGAGAACAAGGCTTGTTTAACCTCCCAACCTTCAGGCATCATTACATGCCTTTCCAAGGGTTGGAAGACATGCTAGCCTCCCCCAAGCCCATGGGAGAGAGAGCTAGCTTCCACAACTTGAGCACAAGATCTTTAGGGAGACAAACACCACAATACACTCACAAACAAGACCAAACCATGCACAAAAGGAAAAACACAACATTGAGCAATAAAAGAAAAGAGGAGAAACCATATTCATCCTCTAAATTTGGGGAAGAGTAGATGAGATACCCGAAAGTGACATAAGGTGTGATCTAACAAAAGAATGCACACATCAAACTTCCTTCTCCACCTTATTTCTCCGAAGTCAACAAGATCCTCCTTATTACTCCATCCATTCACCAAAATCCTTCTTGGGAGGATTTTCAAACCCTTTGGGTTTCCTCTCCAAGAATGGGAAAGGGGTTCAAACCAAATGAACCCCTTACCCACCTCAAACCATATGAGGGGAGTAAAGAAACCGACATGGCTTGCCCATCAAGCCATGGGGTTTGAGAGGGAAAATCCCTCTCTCTTCCCCCAAATAACTCAAACATCCATCAAACCATATGATGGATGGAGTAAAACAATGCACAAATATAATCAAGCAACAAACCATACAAGCAACTAAACAAATAAATCAACTATGAGCAAGCTAAGATTTAGTAAAGGAACATACCACATAAATGAGCTCAAGAGGTTACCTCTAATAGCTCTCCAAAACAAGATTTTGCAACTTTCTTCCTCAAGCAATCCTCAAGCTCCAAATTTCTCAAGCACCAAGCCAAAAACTCCAAGAAAAGAAGAACCAACCAAAAAGAAGAAGAAGAAGAAGCCCTCACTATTCCCATGGATGGGAATTTGAAGAGGAGAAAGCAAGCATCCTCACAAATGAGGGGGTGACATGTGTCACCCCTCTCCCTCAACAAGGTCAAAGATGCCAAAACAAAAGAGAGAAAGGGTAAAATTATCTTTTTGCCCTTTTCTCCCAAATTCCCTAAAATGTTAGCAAGACAAAATAAGAGCAACTTTTGATAAATACACAAATCCACATCCCTTACATGGATGTGACAAAACAAGGGTAGAAAGGGAGGGAAAACTCCCTCAAGCCTTGAAAATAAGCCCCCCTACCCATTAGGTAGGGTCCAAGGGCTCATTTTTGTGTTGGGGGAACTCCCAAGCTATAAAAGGGACCCCCAAAAATGCCCAAAATACCCTAATTTCGGGTTTTGCATTTTTGGCACAAGGGTAGAGGGTGTGGGGACCACCCAAGGGTCTCACATGTGACCCTAAACCCTTGTGCTTAAGTGACACATTAAACATAATCAACAAATTAAAAGAAAGAGGAGTTATTAACTCCCAAAACAAGTTTACATCATAACCAACTACCCTAACCAAAATTAATAATTCAAAGCACAATACATTACATACATTGGGGTCACTCATAGTGCCCAAAATAATAATCACCTATACTAAGGCTTCACACAAAGAACATGGCTAGGACTCAGCCCGTGGGCTGCTTGTGCAAGATTGTGTAGCTAGTCTGAATCCCACGTTCTCCTATGACCTGTCACCTGCACACTCATTGCACACATTAACCGCATCTGTCCAATACAAGAGTAAACTAGCTGCTCACTAAGTGAATAGATTCAAACATGTAAATTAATGATATCACCATCATCAATGTGGAATGCACAATCTCACACAATTCGTCGTATGTTAGGTATTACAATACATATCATGTCATATCACCATGTCATCATGTATCTTTATCAGAAAACAATACGTTACAAAATCAAGGTATGTAACTAACTAATTATCCAACATGAATCAATTTGACCTAAATCACATAGAAAAGTGTTAGTGTCCACAATATCAAATAAAAGGTGTCAACCTACTAATTTAGTTAAATTAGCGCTACGCGCTTCCAAATCACCATACGTGTTCATATGAAGAAAGGATTCAAGTTGTTGATTGTATCTCAGCCCATCAGGAAAGGTCAAGCAACTCTTTGATAATAGGACCAAGTCCCGTGACTTTCAAGTTGGAGACATTGTCCTACTTTGGGACAAAAGGAGAGAACCTCATGGGAGTCACTGGTAAGTTTGACTCACTTTGGCTTGGTCCATTTAAGATTCGGCACTTTCTTTGGAGAGAATTCATATTACTTGGACTATATGGATGGAACTTCTTTTCCATTACCATATAATGGGAAATATCTTAAATTGTTTAATTCTTGATGGATGACAGTCCCTAGTGCATAGTCTTGTATATAGTTTTGTACATAGTCTTTGTTCTGTGTCTTTGTTTCCCTTTTCTTGTCGGTTTGGTCTTCTTCTCTATATTTGTCTAAATTTGCCCAATGGATATGCAAGAGAGTCTTTATAACCAAAATATTTTGGAGTTCTTTTCTTTGTCATGTCTCCGTAATGCCCCATCTAGGACATCGAAAAACGCACCAAACAGACTTAAGATTTTAGGGTAAATTTTTTTTTTAAGTACGAACTAATGTTTCGCCTAACCATTCTCACTAAGTCATTAAATACTTAACGATATAATTTTTATTTTTTTACCAAGTTGCTAAGATCCATTATTTTGAGTTAATTTAATTTGTTTAGCTTATAATAATTTTCATACATTTTAAAAAATATATCTAATTGACTAATTCCACCTACATGAGAAAATAACTGCCCATCCATAATTAAAATTCCATCCCCCACTCAAAAGTTCATTCCCACAATATTACTCATATTCAAAAGTGTAGAGGGTCACTTAAGGACCCTAGGATTAAGTCAATCTTAACCCTTGATCTCCCTTTTGCCCTAAAGATGACCTAAGATTCCTTATCTTTTCCTTTTTCCTTTCATTTGAATTTTCATTCTTGTTTTCCTCTCCTTTCTTTTCTTTCTCTCTCTATTTTTTTTCTTCATTTTGCTATACTCTCTCTTTGGCGGAGTTGTGCATGGAGGAAACTATGGAGTTGTTTTTTTTTTGTTGTTGTTGTTTGATAAAGAAAAACACAAAATTATCTCATTGTATATATTTATTTTATATACAAGTAAATCCAAACATATATATATATATATATATATATATATATATATATATATATATATATATATATATATATATATATATATAGGGCTAGGTCTAAAATTTGTTTTAGTTTGTTTATATTAAGCAATGTGGGGGGGGGGGTGGGAAGGGGGGGCAGCTTGACAATGTGGCGGCACAGGGCCGGGTGAAAGGGAGTGCACAAGGAGGCGGGGGGAAGGGTGGACGCAGGTGGAGGCGGCGGTGTTGGGTGTCGGGTGGGGCAGCAGGGCCGTAGGGGAGGTCGGGAAGGGGTAGGGGCAGCGAAGAGGGGACAGGGAGTGGAGGTGGCGCCGGCGACAAGGGCGCTAGGTGGGCATGCGCCACCGTCCGTGAGAATGGGGCAAAGATATAGGTGGGGTGGAGGGGGCCGACCCTCCCCCAACTCAAACCACGCTTTTTTTTGTTTTTAATTTAATTAGGTTTATATATATATATATATATATATATTATAATATATAATATATATATATATATATTACATATAATATATATATATGCTATTTTTATATATAATATTTATATATATTTATATATTATATATATATTATATATATAAATTTTATATATATATATATATATATCAAACCTATGCTCAAACGATTTAATGCTTTATTGTAAAAAGAAATCAAGTGACAAAGTAACTCAAATAAGAGAAGAAGCTTAAGATATGTCAAAAGAATTGCTACAATGGATACATAATTTAAAACTGATTTCCTTTGAAATAATTAATGATTTTACTTCATTAACTTATGACCCGGTAAGCCTATATTTTATTTATTTATTTATTTTTATTTTTTACTAGTATTTAGTTTTGTTAAAGAAAAGAAGTAACGTACTCATGAGATAATGAAAGAAACAATGCAAGAGGAAACTACTACTTTTTCAAAAACAATGCTACAAGATCATTTCAGATTTTAAAAACAAGTAAAAACCTTCAACAAGTAATATTATTTCCTTGTAATAACACATTCTCAATAAACAACCTTTATTTATCAAAATGAGAATCAAGACAAAGCATGTGGAAGGAATGTAAATATTTTACAAGATCTCTATTGCAAACACCCACAATATTTTATGCATACATATTAACAAGAAGGCATATTTTCAAATATATATTCTTGCATTTCAAAAGGAGATTACCTACCATGTTTCATGCTTAAGAAAACAACCATTACAATACTTTATTTTATTTTCTTGTTCAAGTTCACATATACCACAATACATATCCACCCAAAAGGGTTTAACACAATATCTTTACAAGACAATGAAAGCTCACACAAGCCATTCTTTTCAAGATACAATGAAAAAAGAAGTCCATGAAATGGTGAAGGAGACAAGAAGGATTTCCAAATTGACAAGTGTCTTCATGTGTCTTCCAATGGCTTTCCAACTCCAAAATCTTTCAAGGCCAACACAATGAGAAAAGGGCTTGTTTATCCACCCAACCTTTAGGCATCATCACATGCCTATCCCAAGGTTGGGATGCATGCTAGCCTCCCCCAAGCCCATGGGAAAGAGGATAGCTAACCAAAACTTGCACAAGGTGAAGGGTAAAACAACAATGAAACAAGCACACAAACATAAAGTTCACAACAACACAAGACTCCAATTTACAAGGAGGAGAACCCATGTTCATCCTCAAAATGGGGAAGAGAGGAGAAAATTCTCCAAAGTTATATATCAAAAAAATTACTTGCACATAAAAACATCTCCATATCCTCCTTATTGCTCCTAATCAAATCAAGCCCTCCTTATTCCGAGATTTTCAAACCCCAAAGGGGTTTCCTTACCAAGAATGGGGAAGGAGATTCAAGCCAAATGAATCAACTTCCCCACCTCAACCAATGAGGGGAAAAATAATAAGACTCCTCAAGGCTTGTCCATCAAGCCTTGAGGATTGAGAGGGAAAATTCCCTCTCTCTTCCCCCACACTCCAAACTCCATCATGCCATATGATGGAGGGAGTAAACACAAGCAAGAAACCAAAATCTACATTCAACAATTAACAATTCCAAGCAATCAATCTAACAACAAAATAAAGCAACACAACAATAAGACATAAGAGCCTACCTCAAGGAAAGCTTTCCAAAAAGCTTCCTAACTTCAAGTTTTTCCACTCTTGACTCCAAGCAAATCCCAAGCTCCAAATCACCCAAGCATCCAAAAGCAAGAAGTTCCAAAAAAAAGTCCCTCTCTTTTCCCATGGATGGGAATTTGAAGAGGAGCAAGCAAGCATCCTCACTAATGAGGGGGTGACATGTGTCACCCCTCTCCCTCCTCATGGTCAAAGATGCCAAAACAAAAGAGAGAAAGGGTAAAATTATCTTTTTGCCCTCTTCTCCCAAATTCCCTTAAATGTTAGCAAGACAAAACTAGTTGAACTTTTGATAAACACACAAATCCACATCCCTTACATGGATGTGACAAAACAAGGGTAGAAAGGGAGGGAAAACTCCCTCTAGCCTTGAAAACAAGCCCCCCTACCCATTAGGTAGGGTCCAAGGGCTCATTTTTGTGATAGGGGACTCCCGAAGTTACAAAGGGGTCCCCAAAATGCCCAAAATACCCTAATTTCAGGTTTTGCATTTTGGCACAAGGGTAGAGGGTGTGGGGACCACCCAAGGGTCTCACATGTGACCCTAAACCCTTGTGATTAAGTGACTCATTAACAAAATCAAAAAAATTTAAATGAAAGAGGAGTTATTAACTCCCAAAACAAGTTTACAACTTTACTAACAACCCTAAACAAAAATTAATAATTCAAAACAAAATACTTTACATACATTGGGGTCACTCATAGTGCCCAAAATTAATAATCATCTATCCTAAGGCTTTACACATAAGAACATGGCTAAGACTCACCCCGTGGGCCGCAGGCAAGATTGAGTAATGGCCCGAATCCCACGTTCTCCTCGTGAACTTTGTCACACCGCACACTCATTGCACACATTAACTGCACATGTCCAATACAATATAATTAAATGACATAGTAAGATATCAATGCATGCTAAACTAACCTAACATCCTACTGAAATCAAGATGCAACAACGTGCACAATTTTATTCCATATTCCAAAAGTTAGACAAGATGATAAAGTGACATATAATCCCACCATGCAACAACTATCCATCAATATAATTAGGTTCCAAGCACATCATATTCATTAGTTTCCATGTCATAACAAGAAAATGCGACAATAAAGAAATTAGGCTAAATTGGCGCTATACGCCTGAATGTCACACATGTCTAATAAAATCAAATATCTAAATATAATGTCCAAGATATCACCAATCCCTGTCAAAACATGTCTATGAGCAAATAAACAACAAGCTACTGAGCTATAAAAAGTGTGGGCACTACATCTACACTTCGTGTCAAGTCAAGTCAAGCCCCAAAAAGCTAGTTGTTGTCACAGCACCCCAAAAATGTGGAATATTCGAAAAAAAAATTTGAGTTTTTGGTTAAGTGACCTATTTATCTTAGTTGTGCCTACATTGTTGTAGCCAAAAGTGTAAAAAGTCTCAAATGTTAGTCAAATTTGAGCTAATGGGGCCTTGGTCAATCAAATTGGACATTGAAGGAATAGAAGGAATAGTTCCTCTTGTTCCCCACATTGTCGCATAAGCCGCATAACTAGGTTTTGTAATATAAAACGGCTTTTGTGTTGTCTCCGGGAATAGTTCTTGTGTTCCATTTGTTCCCGATTCCCGCATTATCCGCATCACAACACCCTTCCCTTCACCTCGGCTCGATCGACGATTTCAAGAACACATGAAACTTGTTCCATCGCTTTGTCTGTTCCCCGCATGCCTTCTCTTTAATGTTTATTGCAGTAATTGCAAACATTCATGGAACAAATGGAACTCACTCCATTGTTCCTTGTGTTTGTTGCATCCTTGCTTTTCCTGCATTAAACGTTGTTCCTTCTATTCCCCAAACACCCATCATAATTGATTTGTAAGCAAATGCGGTTAAAAAGTGTTCCCGTGGGCTTTGTGATATCTACATAATCCTGTTTTAAACCCTAAATCGAGATATTTGGTCTAACTCCTCATATAAATTGACCCATAGTTAATTCTAACATTTGCAAGATTGATTTCATTGTGCTCTGTACACTTCCCTACTCCCGCACACCAAAGAGGTTTTTTTGCCCATAACTAGGTCAATTTTTACCCAAATTCAAAAATTCAAAGTGCATTTAGACCGTTATGAGGGCGCCTTCATTTTCATGGAAAAGGTGAGTAGTTTTACCCTACATTTGTTCATTTTGCTAGTCATTTGATTTCTTAGCCCTCCCTTTCAAATACTCCATAAAATTCAATGTCTAACCTTCATTCTCCCCGAGTTTTCTTTAATCCTTCCGCTATGAAGTTTCAATACGCAAGGTACGAGCATATTTCTTCCTTGAAACCTTTGTGCTTGACATAGGTGATAATCGATGTCGTGCACATGAATCTAAATGACTTATGTTCTAGAATGATAAATGATAATCCCACTATATTGGTCCAATGTGTTAAAAACAATGGAATAGCTCATGTTTGCTTCCCCACCTCAAAGGCAATGCACTCGACTTTGTCTTGGCATGTGCATCTAATTTTGATTCACAAACCAAAGAATTAAAAGATCCCCAAGGACAAATATTGTTAAACTAGATGTCCGTCATATTAATGTGGCCTTGGGAATTCCAACCTTTGAAAATTCCAAGATCTTAACCATGATCAAGCCTAGAGTTGTTTGACCTGAGTCAAGATAAGTATAAAACCATGATTGTTAAGTCTTGACTAAAATTCAAGAAGAAAGGGTCTTCCAAAATACCCAAAACACTCTTCAATTGATTTCATAGAAGAATTTTCAGACATGATCACACTGCTAGCTAGAGTAATGGGTATGCCATCCACCAATGAGTTTCCGAATTGATGTGTATACATTAATTTTATCTGTGAAGACAAATAATGTTTGAACTGGGGAGAAGTTATCTGTGAAAACTTGACTCAACAACTGGTCAATGTACATCAAAGTAAAACTTTTCACATGACTTCATACTTGATGTACACCATAGCAACATACATGATATGGGTGGGATTATCACAGGCAAGGAGAACAAGCAAAATGCACCAATGTATGAATTCTACACTCTATTTGCCTATGAGAACAAGAGAAAAGTCACCATAGAAGAGTAAATGATGCTTTTACCATGTTATTAATCAAATTGCTTGAGGGAAATGTGACTAAGAGAGTTTCCTTAGAAGCCATACAACTAATTTCAATATATGGCAACCTTTTGATTCAGCTTTGGAAGTTCTCATACATCCGACAAATGGGTTTGAAGGGGCACCAAACAAGCTACCATTCTATCAGAATGACAAGATAGTCCTA
Organism: Taxus wallichiana var. yunnanensis; assembly: GCA_018340775.1. Classification (NCBI taxonomy): domain Eukaryota; kingdom Viridiplantae; phylum Streptophyta; class Pinopsida; order Cupressales; family Taxaceae; genus Taxus; species Taxus wallichiana. Next base: position 853,555,221 of record CM031238.1, on the reverse strand, counting down.
GTTGAACTATGTAGACAATTGGATGTGCTTCATAGAACTTACAGGGATAAGAAAATCTCAGGCATCCAATTTCCCATCTCTTTGGGGAACTACACTTGCAGGTCAACCCTTGATGCTCAAAATGTTGAGCGGACTATCTCAGAATTCAAATTCCATACATATCAGAAAAGGGCTTTCTTTAACAGCAAAAGTTTTATTTCAAAGAATCTAAGGATGACCTATTACCACTTGCCAACATTTGAAGACTACTGGGAGGATTGTGCCGATGAATATGAAGTGAGGAAAAGATTATTTGGCAGGTTGTCATTGCAACAAATCAAAGACATCAATTTATACACTATTCCAGAAGGAATGGAAGATGATGATTTTGATTTAAATACTGTAGAGTATATAAGGTCTATTCAATACACTCCTCTACCTACCATTGATTGGTCTCAGAAGGAAAAGGACAACCCTGATGATCTGAATAATCCAATGCTCCTGAGAACGAGGTATTGGTTCAATAGGAAAATGAAGGAGTTGAGAGAATCACTGAAGACATCTTCTCAAGAAGCTTCCTCCTCGCAAAAATATATTCCAACGCAGCAAACTCATTCCTCCTCACCCTTCGACTTGGGAACCAAGGTGTATATGAAGAAAGATAAATGAAAAGAGACTGAGAAGAAGGTAGAAATGCCTTAAGCAAGGAGTAGAACAAGAGAAAACTCAAGAATTGGTTGGTAAAGCTACCCTTGAACAAATGTCACATCCTTCAGAAGAAAAAGAAAGAGTGGCTGAGAAGAAACAAGGTGAAGAAGAAGAAAAGGAAGGTGAAGAGAGAGTGATGAAGAGGATGAAGTAGAGATAATTGAGCCAAACTCAGGGAAAACAAATGTTTCTAGGCCTAAGTTGGAGGTTAGAAAGCCAACCTCTTAATCCATTATGAATTCCACTATCAAGGTTCCTATTTTTGAACCTCCGCGTTCCCAAATTACCCTTGCTTTACTTCCTCCAGCCTCTTCTTTTGGTGATTCTTTCACATGGGTCCAACCCATGATTGATAGCAAGAAAAGAAGGCACAATCTCATATTGAGGTTCTAGAATTTGTTGCAGTGGCTACTCTTCTTGGCACATCTCCTCCTCCAAAAGCCAAGACAACTTCCCGTTTGGTTTCAGATTCAAAAGGACAACAATTCTTGGAGATTGCTAAACCAAAGGGGGATAATAGTGAGAAAGATATATCCATTTCGGATCAGGAATTCTCCAAGATTTCGTTGGGAGAATCAACTCTAGAAGGTGAATTGCATAACCTTAGATAGATTGTCTCTAAGGTCATTGAGAGAGTCGAGAAAGGAAAACAAACTCAAGAGCAACTTGAGGACCATTTCAGGGTCTTTTTTAATTTCATCAAGTCTCTCCCTTTATCAGAGAATACTCCTCTTGATCCTACTCCCCTCTCCTCACTTCCACCCATTACTGCTACTATCGGGAGTGATGTCAAAGCCATCACAAAGATTCATAGGCATGCTACATTTGGTAAGTCTACTGAACTTGGGTCGAAGGCATTTTGGTTTCGGGCTTGCAATTCTTTGATGAGGCATGTAGAACATTTGACAATATCACCTCAGCCCGGGAACAGATAAATTCAGCATCGATACTATTGACAGTGAACTCAAGATTTGGGCATGTTGCATGCAAGATCTTCGGATCATGAGTTCAAAAGATGAGAAAATACTTCTCTCTGAGAATATTTTTGAGAACTCGAAGAACAACTTGTCTAAGACTTGGACCTACAGTGTGGAGTGGAGAATAAATGTTCTTGAAGAGGTTGCAATTGAGTTAAAGATTATGGTCCAGAAAGGTCAATCATTGAAAGTTGAGATCTTCGTTGATTTACAAGCTCTTCGCTGCTAATCAAGCTTAAAAATAATTCAACAAATTAAAATCCATTGACGAAATAAAGGCAAAATTCAATTCACCATTAAGGAGAAGCTATTCAAGGAAGAATTGGTCAACAAGGATAAGATGGAAGAACTTTCTCGAGCTCAATAATGTTGTTGTTGAGGCAACAAAGGAATTAATCATATATTAATCAAAACATATGAATTGGCATTATCATATTCATTCATCACACCGCTAAGCTTCCATTTCAACCCAGTGAGATATGCATGTAATACAACACGACCTTCCAACACAACTTCGAAAGAGAGCCATCACATAATCATATCAAGCTCACCAAAACCAAAAGTTTTAATGAACAGATGGGTTAACATTTTGCATGCTTTTTTTCATTTTATTTCAACATCTAAAGTTCAAACTAGGTATGAGAAACCAACTGCATGTGCTCAAAATCAAACCGCCCGAGAAAATCCCTCTTTGTTCAATGAAAAATCACCCACTTTATTATTTACAAAAATGAGAGTTTTAGCAGGTGGGTAATGAAAATAATGGCCTAAATGTGATTAAAACTTTCAATGAATTTAGTGTAAAGCTTCACCCAAGGATATGAACTCGCATGCGTCAAATTTCCATGCATGCAAGGTAAACATAACCGACCTAGATGAAATAACTTCTGCGCTTTAAACTAGAGCAACATACCTGTAAAATTCCAACACATGCTCGCTTGCAATGGAGGAGCTCAAACAAACAACTACGCGGCCAACAACACAACTAAACACCAAAACCAAGCTTCCTTCGCAAGCCACAAATTAAAAAATGACCCAAAAATCCTAGCTTTTCTCAACCCAAAGCCATTAACGAGGCAAATTCAATGCTCATGCAGCCATTGAATATGCCACTATGGGCCAACCAATGTACTATCGCCACCTCACTTTGCAAATATCAATGCTTTGAAAATCAAAACATGCACTATAGTTCAAACAGGTCGCATAATATGGTGATCACCCTAATATATCTTTTCTAAACAACTAATGCCATCCGATCGATATTTATCATCCATACAAGATAATACCAACCTTCTCAAATACATGTGCCCATATTATGAAAATATCAAGACTTCAAGAAAGCGAGTATCAGATCATGTGATCTCAGTTATGTCACCTTTAACTATCTTTATCAACATGTTAGAAACCTAGTCATGAGATTTGTCAAGATATCCGAAGCGTAAGCCAATCAACAAACTTACACAAAACAATGGTCATTTAAAACTATCACATCTTCCTTATGTCTCCTTCAACTAATAATTTCCAGAATGGAAAGAAGAAATATACCATGATGCAAGCTTGAAAACTAAAAAAATATATCACAAAACAAAACTTAATTTCCATTGTTGAAATCATATTATCCAATTTGGCAAACAAGATGACATATATATCAATTCCACAAATCAAAAGTCATCCTACGAGTAAAGAATGCCACGAAACCACTTAGTGTTAAATAAATTAAATAATGCATTAAATATCAAGTGGCCCCCGCCTGACTTATCACAAATGAATGTAGGTATGATGTAGTAAAATAGGACTCAAGAAGTTTCTCAATGATTTAAAAAAAGGGTATGAAATTTTTTATCAATAACACTAGTGACCATGCTGGCTGATTTCTTGTGACAAGAAGTTAGACTGCATCAAAGATGATAAAATTTAGGCTCAATAGTGCAACGCAGGTTTGTTGTTTCTTGAGTCAATCACGCACGAACCCCATTATTGACTTAAATTAAAAGGGATGAGTGTTGATGCAAGGGCATCATCCAGTGAACTTCAAAAGTGCAATTTTCTTATTTATGGTTGAAGGGGGTCAAAATAAACAAGACAAAGTGTTTGAGGTCATCAAAAAGGGTCAAGTCATTCAAGTTACATTATTCTAGTTTTCGCTCCAAATTACAAATTCAAAAATTCAAACATGTAACTACAAGGATGAGAGCGCTTAAGTGAGCTAGTTGTGTGATAATGATTCCTAGGGAGTATAGGGTCACTTAAATTGTCTAAAATATTGTAAAAATGCCTTCTTAGTAATGAAAAGGCATGTGATGAGTCATATGAGTCAATTATGAGTCAAGAAGAAGTTACAAAAAGGAGGAAATTCAAATACATGAGAGAGTATGAGTTAGTTAGAGACACAATCCTCGAGGAAGGAGGAGGAGAAGGCGGAATGGGTGGTGGAACAAGAAGTTTTGTATGAAGCATAGTATGAAATAAAACAAACACCCTATTTTGATCATGAAATGGTCTTTATCCTTAAGTTGTGATGATAATCTTTGTTTGAATGATGAAGTCCTCCTTTGTGGAGCATGTATGGATTGTGTTCATTTTTTTAGAACTTGAATGATTCTATTTAAAGTTGAAGAAATTCAATTTATAAGAACTAATGCTCTATTTTGATGTATAAATGAATCCTTGACTAGCATGGATAATGAATATGACTGTGACAATGTGGGAAGAGGTAAATGTTGGGTTTGTTCATTGATTCACTTAGAAAGGAAGGTGAGAATTGTTTTCCTAATAGTCTTGAAGGTCTTTGTATGGTCCAGAGGTGAACTCTTCATGATATTTCCTTTTGCATGTTGATAACCACTATAAGGAAACTGTGACTGTGAGAAACTATGTGAAAGTTGTGGAGTGTGTGTGTAAATGCATGTTAGAGAGAGTTCTTGCTTATTTTTATTGCTTAGTGGATGAAGGATTGGCTTGTTGAAGTTATCACTTCATAAGGAAGTTTATGTTCATGTTACCTAAGAAGCAATACTTTGGATGACTGTGATATTGACACCTGCAGGGCAAGACAGTAGAGAATCTAAGCAAAAGGAGGTTTCATGTGCTTCTCAAGAGTCACTGGTAAAATTAACATTTGAGTAACCTTAAGACAATCCTTTAAGTAAATTTTTCAGCCTTGATATTGAATACAAATATTTTTATAACATTTTCCTCTTACCTGGGTTTCTAGGGGTCTTCTCACAGGCCTATCTAGGGTCTTGAAATCTAAAGTGCCCAGAAATGCCTCTTCTTCTTGCCTATCACACATCCTTTCATCCTTGCATTCATTACCAACCCAAGTAGCATTAGTAACAATTAAATAATGATCATTGATTACCTCTTGGCTGCCCTCATTTTGCTTGTCCATGCAAATTTGCAAATCAAGTCTATCTTTCCTCTTTGATTCTTCTTTCATGACCACTTCATCCTCATGCATACAATCATACCAAGGAAAAGAAACCTCTTCAATCAACAATGAATCTTTACCTTGCTTATTTTCATCTAGGGGCTCTTCTTCCTTCACTTCCTCTTGAATTAAATCTGATTTTTCTGTGCAAGTACCAAGTCCCATGCAAGCATTAGATATCAAAATTTTATCATCAAACACCAAAGGACTCATACCTTGAAGAACCATGGTCTTGGCTGCCATATGTGCCTTCACCTTGCTTGAACATTGCTCTAGAACACCTTTGGCTAGTGTATGAGCAACACATGATGCCTCTTGACCCAATCCTTCCTCAAGCATGGATAGCAATTGTGGTGGGGACTCTCATATTCATTTAACACCAAAGACATAATGGTTTGCATGGAAACCATTATCTCTTGAGTATGATCATTATGTAGAACATCAAAGAACACTTCAAACATGTGAGAAATAAGATCATTACATTCTAGATCCATCATTACCACACAAGATCTTACTTTTGCCATAGTGTTCAAAATGCTAACCCTCTTACCAAAACAAGGGCTTGTGAGGTCCCAAAGGCCTTGGAAACTTCCCACCATGACCTCAAAGATGTCTTCCATGATGGCATCACTATATGGCAATTTTGGGGTTGTAATCGCATAACCTCACTAATGCAAGTGATGACCATAATTCTTACTTCCCCATCTTCATGATCCAAAAGTTCGTGCCTAGCCAACTGCATCACCAAGGAATCCCTTGCAAGAAGCATGGATCCATAATCATCTTGTTCCATTATTGCCAAGCAACTTGTTGCTTCTTCCAAAATATTGAGCAACCCATCCTTTGACTGAGGTAGGTGCTTGAGTGCTCTCCTAGTTTCGGAACTTTTCTTTCATGTTACCTGCACTAGATAAATCCATGATTCATAGGCAATTTCAAACCTCACAGGTGCAAAAGAACATGCTCTGATACCACTGTAATATCCCCTTTTGGGATATTATCCAAATTTGCAATTTAATTTATTAAATCAACTCTAAAAGGATTAAACCCTCCTAGTTCAACCTCAAATAATCCAATGTTAACTTCAATACAACCCAAATGGGGTTGGAGTGAGCCAAGGTGGTGGATTAGATGGGAGAACCAGTTAGGAAATCAATCTCTTCAAATCTGAAATTTATTGCAACAATAATTAATTAATAAATGCACTAGACCGCTGAAAACTTCAAAAATTAATAACTTGCTCCAAACTCAATATTTTCCTATCAAACCAATGCCAACAGATTCTTCATATTTTTAGCTTTCCAACAAGCTATGGAACATAATTTTTCGATGAGTAGAAGGCATGTAAATCAACCCACGAAATCTGAAACTGTGTAGATGAAACCCTGACACATAATAATTAAATATTGCTCACAGACAACTGAAACTTGGAAAATTCATAACTCCTTCAATACTTAGTGTTTTTCCATGAAACAAGATGCAAAATAAACTAGAGATTTAGGGCTTTCCACTGCATTAAAGATCTGAATTTTCTGAGCAACTAAACCACTTCAAATCTGCCCGAAACCCTAAGTTGAAATTGAATTTGAATATTGAAAATTGGAATAAAAAAGTATGAAAGGAGTATAATTGTTTTCCTTTTTGAATTAGGAATTTCATGTTTGAAGTACTTGGAGAGAGGGTTTGGAATTGTGTCATTGGAGGATTGAGGGTGATCAATCCCAATTTGTAGTAGTTGGAACCAAGAGGGAGTTGAGTATCCCAATATTAAAGAAACCAAAAGAGAGTGAGAAGAAGTGTGTCACAAGGCATTTAGTGGCCCCCAAAACATTCAAAAGAGAGTGAAAGGAAGTGTGTCGAAGCGTATAGCTGCCCCTAAAACCTTCTAAAGATAGTTAGAAGGGTGTCACAAAGCATCTAACAACCCTAAAAACCTCCAACCCATGGAAATACACCACTGCAAATGGATCTAGGTTACGAATGTGAAAGCCCATGCAAAGAAGAAAGGGAATGAAGACTTATGCCCCTCAAAGGTGTATCATTGTATGGGTGCCAATATGTCAACCGAGCAAAGTCCAAAAAAAGAGGCACGCTCATGTCACCACACCATGTATTGTAAAATTGCTTAGAGTTTGAATGTGTACATTGGAAGGTGAATGAAGTACACTCATGACCCCCCACCTTTTGTACCAAAATGTAGTGAATATGATCATAACTATGTGTCTATCTTTGAACATGTACTAGAGATATGTTAAAACATTTATGATTTTGAATTAGATGTCAAAAAGTTGCCCAAGAAATTATCATCCATTTATGACAATAACATCCGACTTTCATCTCCTATTGACGGTTTTATCCATAGTGAAATTTTGTAAATGATTTTTATCTATTCTTTCCCATGCGTTCATGTATTTTGTTCCACTATATTTCTTGATCTATAATTTGTCTATATTCCTGAATAACATTGACATTCTTGTGATAACCCCATTAAATGCCCTATCTTTAGATGTAAGTGTTTACACCCTAATTATATAATGTGTAAATTTGATGTGCAAAATAATGTATAGGATGTAAGGGTTTGTTATAAGAGGTTATTATGAACTAATTAATTAATAATTAACCATGCATAATAAGAACAATGTATTAATATTTGCAACAATGATAAATGATGCAATGATACCTTAAATACACAAGATATGAAGGCTTAATTGTATAAAGACAGGGAGATCTAGTTGTGAAAAGGGGATAGGAAGATTATTCGATTGCGTAAATGTGTCATCTCTTATTCGGAACTAGAAATTTCTCTAGTGTAGGACCGTACAACTATTGTAGAGTCTTTCCCTAATTATGTATGGTCTTAACTAGTATTGTATGGTCTTGGACCCTTTTTTAGTGAGGTGTTATAACTTTGTGTGCATTTCACTTACCTAGAAAGATGTTTCATTGTATGGCGCTCATGTTCACACAATGTTTGCACAACATGTAATGACTTATAACAAATTGAAACCCTAGACACATGCATACCTTTCATCAAAGCAATAGAAAATAAGAAGATAAATCATTAGTGTTGTAGCTAGACTACCCTTAACGGTCAAATCTTGAACCAATCTAAGTGTTACACTACATGCCCTTGAGCAAGATTAAGTCTAATATAGCTCTCATAGGTACATGTGCAAGTGTGAATGTGACCTAAGACAACCCCCTATGAGTTCCCTCATGTATCTTAAAACAAATATAGTGGGCTAACTTTAGAATAGAAAATGTACCCAATGTGGGAGTAGTGTGATGTAGTGTGCGTTAGGCTAGACTAAAAAAATTCCCTTAAAGACCTTTGACAATGTTTGGAGTGATTTTTTTCTTGTTAAGACATGACTCTATGATATTTTCATGCTTGGAAATGGATGAAACTATAGTCTTTGACTTGACCGGTGCTTCAAATTTGTAGTATTGGTTGATCTAAATGACGTGCAACTGATTTAGGAAGATCTAGGAGAGAAATGAGTGCTTTTGGGTTGATATCTGCAATAGGAGCTTGTAAAAGTGTCAAGTTTGTAATTAATTGATATTGACTTGCTTGCATGACCTTCCGTGGGTGAAATATTATGATAGGACGACCTTAGGAAGATGAAACAGATCTAATAAAGATATTTAAATTAAAAGAAGAGTTAAAAGATGAAAGGGGTAAGGAACATACAAGACGACCAAAACTACGGTCCACTCTAGGCCAAACTATATGGTTTTGTCAAGGCGCTTTCTAATGCAAAACCAAAAGATATGGAATGATGCATAAAGATAATTTATTGCTTTGGTTAATACATAATTCTTGAATGAACGACATAACAAAGTGTAGAATTGAGCATCTCAAGAAATAGCTAAGAGATATGTGTTGATTGGACTTAAAATGTGAGCATTCATCTTAGCAAAGGAACATACCCAAACTTGTTATTGCGAAAGGATAAGTTAGTGGATTTGAATGTCTATAGTGAGATGGTCTTTGAATCGTTTGGCTCAAAATAATTGAAGTGTCCATGTCGATGTATCATATAGTCACCATTGGATCACATAATATATAAATGTAGGTGGCCACCATAGAGAACCTGGCCTTAAAGAGAGTGCATGTTAAAAACCATGCCATAAAGAGATAGCATACACAACAAGCATATATGTATACAAGCATAAAATGACATAAGTGTACAAGTATAGAAATAAATGTCACATATACAATCATAGAGAACGTCAAGAGCCTCATACAAGGGATACAATAGTGTTACACACAAAAACAAGGGCCACATGGCCACATAAGCAAAGGCGATCAAGCCGAAACATGGGACACCTAAGATTTGACATAGAGAAGTCCAAAAGTTGCACAAACAAGACGAGCAAATAAGAAATCAAATATGTGATGAAGAGAAGTAGACAATAGCGAATATGTGCATGGACACGATATACTAGTTTTGCACACCCATATTTGTTAGTTCCAAAAATATGGATAAGTAATATATATCACAATATGGGTATGAAAGAGCATTATGTAATGAAATAATAGTATATGATAGTGTAGAATATACCCCCTGATTAACAAGGCCACTAGGGAATAAGAAAAGTATAACATCCATATTCATTGTAAAGTCTTGTATCATGCATCATGCTCACATACCTCATTAAATGCATGTAAAGAATATAGAATATGATATCTATTAAACCAAGTGATAAACAACATATAAAAATTAGAGATCTAATAGATCAATCTATCTTCGTGTCCTAATTTTGTATTTTGATAATATTTGAATGTTTTTATTATTAAAAATATTTTGACTTTTTCGTTTTTAGAAATATTGCAAAATAAGTTCTACCCTATGATGTGATCATGATGATAAAGAGAAAATCCACAAGTGTAGAAGGGTTGGGCCTCAAAATTACATTGTTCACAATAGAAGTAGAATTTATCACTCTAAGCGGAGGTTGCATGGTTACACTTGGGAGATAGATTTTCCATAGGAAGGGGGGCTTAGGAGAAGACCTACAAAATATAGGACTTTTAGATCTAACTTGAGTAATATTGTTATGTGTGGGTGCAAAAACTATTGCTTTCTTAGTGGAAGGAATATGTAAAAGAGCCTCACAAGGGACGCCTTAACCATAACAATTTGATCGCAATAGGTATATTTAACGCATTGATGGAGAATATAAGGAATATCCCTTAGTATATGGATCCAAGGATATCTTAGAAGTATGCCACGTGTCCCAAGAGTATCAAACAATAAAGAAAGGTTTAACCACAATAGTGGATCCCATTGTAAGAGAGATAATGATGTATCTAATAAATTGATTAGGAGATTGTGCATTGAATTGGATATATTGTTTAGTATAGCCCAAAAAAGTAAAAATGTGAGAGTGCACGCGTTGTGGTGCCTAGAACCACCATGAAAAAATACATCAAAGATTTTCATTGTAGATGGGAAAGCCGTGGTAAATGATGATAACGAAAGAGAAAGAACAATGCATAATAACCCTAAAAGACAATTGGAGTTTGGTGCAAAAGGCCCTACCCTAGACAAATAGGTGAAGGACTCGATCAATAAGTGGGCTCACCAAATGATTACACCCAAAAAATTAAATAAATAAGGAAGTGGAAAAGGGGAATGTCATAGTTCCTTTTAATTAAATTTCATATCGGGTTAGAAATAAGATGTATATTCATATTATTAATTAAGAATTAGCATTCAAGTTAGAACATGCATATAGAGAAATTACAAGATAAATCAATTAGAACATGTGTTAAATATACTAAGGCATGAGAAGATGAGAGCATTTTGCTATTTGATTGATCTAGAAGTTAACCTATGTGAGATATGGATAAAAAGGGTGGAAATGTCTTATAGATGTTTTTCTCTTATTCTAGCTTTGCAGATCGAATGCTAAGATGAAACCATTATTTTCATACCAAGCCATTTGGTGGTGTCATCTTTTTGGACGGTTTGGTCTAGGTAGTTTATGGCACTTTAGAACTTTGTGTACCCTTGCAAATAACTAAAATATGTTTCCTTATGAAATATTAAGTCTTGCAAATGTGTGATATCCTTTATAATCAATTGAATTGACTCATAACCCTAACCATGGGTAAACCCCCTTTAAAGAAGTTATTGTTTGGTTTTAATTGTGATATGTACACCACCTACGTTGGAGCTACTCTAAAGAGGCCTCAAACTACACATAGTTCTCCACCTAGAGATATAATATTGTATGGGTCTAACTATATTTGATTACTTGGTCATTTGATAACTTGTTTGTTCTTAGCTTTAAGGTCTCTTAGCTTGGGAAAATTGACTCTTGAACCTTGTTTGAAGTGCTTTACACCTATATGGGGTTTGTTCTTGATGTTTGTTGTTGCTTGAGGGAATTTAGGAGAGTTTATATGCCTTTTGCATTATTTGTACTTGAGAGACTCTTGAAAGTGCCAAGTGAGTAAGTGACGCATTTGACTTTCTTATAAAGGGTTTTCTAGATATAATTTTGCGTTAAAGGATCCATAAGGAATGTACTACACCATAAAATATATTAAATTAAGAGAATTATAGTCGGGTGGCTCCAGAAAAAACTATTATTTTCAAAGTAAACCATTAGACAATTTGGTCATATTTGGATGGTTTGGTCCATGAGGGGTGTGTGGCACTATAAAGTTTTGTGCATGATGATTATGTGTAATGGACTGCCTATGATTGATGAAGCATGTCTGTGATCAAATGACTAGTTTACTAAGGAGAGCAAGTCATATGGTAGGACTAAAGATATAACAATTAGGCTCGAATAGGTGAACAAGTCATAATTTAGGTATCAAGCGAAAACTAACACTATCAAGTTATAAAATACCATATTTTTGTGTCTACACGTTCTTCTCTTCGTTTATTCTTGATTTCCCTATAAGTTGCATCTCTTTCCCTTATAAGAGCATATCCCTTATGTTTAAGTGTCATCTTCTCATTAATGTATTGTTCATATTCTAGTTGCATTATAACATACGCACAGTTCTTTGTTCTTTAGGAAAAATCATACCAATCTAGATGAGTCAAATGTTCATGGTTGACAACATTCTCAGTCACTTTTCTCATACGATTTAAAAATATTTTCCCAACCTTAAACCTCTACTTTTTCATTTAGCCAAATTATTATATATGAGATCTTTAGCAAGCATATATGGTAATTAGGAGGAACATCAATAGGCCATTAAAGTTTTGGTTTTTAGTTCGGTAGAATATGAAGATCATACTTGTCACCATTAGTTCACTTATATTCTTCTTGTTTTGAGGGCCGCATGATCTTGGAAGCCTTCTAACATTTTCAAAATAAACGTATTAGGATTCTTTTTAATTTCAAAATAATTTAAGGGTTTTTAATAGAAAAATTACATAACATAGGCTTCATCCTAAAAATATATGAATTCAAATAATATATTCTAAATCTAAAATCCAAAAAGGAATAATAATGGAATATTAACAATATTCAAACTTGGTCAATATGTGATTGTAATATGTAATGAATAAAATGTATACATGTTTTACAAAATCCCATTTCAAAGTTGGAAAACAATTTCAAAATCTAGTATACATTTCCTCTATTTTTATTTAAAACTCAGTCTAATTTGTATTCAAAGTAAACTATGTGGAATCTAATACATAAAGATTCAATCAAAATAATTTGAAAATTAAAAATTAATTTTAGAAACATACAAGTGTTAAACTCTTTTTATTATGTAAAAACTTGTAAATAGGTCATTAAATAAGTAACATACAAATTCTTAACATTCCTTCTACACTCATTTTCAAACATAATTTTGTCGTTAATTTTTTTCTCTTCATCCTTTTTCTTTCCTCCTTTATTAAAAATATTTCAATCAACATCCAATAACTACTAGAATCACAACTTGGACTTTTAAAAGAGTTTAACTAATAGGTGAAAGATTTTTTTATTTGAATTTCTTTGTGTGAGTTTTAAGTGGGGTTTTTAAAATTGAACCAAGTCCTAATGCAAACCATGACACACTTGTGTGAAGAAGAAAAAACTATAAAAATAGACTAACTCTTTAAGAGTATATTATGTAAGAGTAGAAAATTGTATTTAGAATTGCATTCATTATGAATATATGAGCACTATTTGTCATTATCTTATGAGTGAATGTCATTATTTTTTAAAATGTGTCTACATTAATTAGGCCATGATTTGGTGCATCTTGTTTGCATTTAAATGGACACATCCGACACAAACCCCTGAATTCTTGAGTCACATCATAAACATGTTTAAGTCCAATGTATCAACTATAAAGAGAATAGCACAATTTTAATTGATATGTACATTGGAACGAACACATTTCTAAACAATTGAGTTACATCTTACATATTTTGTGAATCTATTTCAAACAATTACTGAAAGTAGATTTGATTAAAATATTGGCCATGCTTGACACTAACCCCTACGCTATTAAGTCACAATTATCTACATGTTTGAAAAGTGTTGTCCAATCAATTAGAGAAACATGTAGATGAATTGAATTGATAAATATATATTACGTTACGTCAATGAACAATGTACTTGACTACAACCCCAAATAGTTTAAGGCATATCATACAATGTTTTAATTATGTCCAAGCCAATCAATTACGAGAAAATAGAACATGAGTTGAATTGACAACTATATTGGAATGAACATGCATTAACACCAACCCCTTCATTACAATAGAGTCAAATCATACTTTTATGTAATTAGTTTATTTAAATCGCCATACAAAAATTTGAAAGGATTGATACAAGGTGAAATCAGAGACGCACTTGACATTAACCCTTAAAAAATGAGTCACATATGCATATATATTTTTAAGTCTAGTCTAATCAATTACATGAATAATTAGATGCCTTGACCTTAAAGTCAATCAACTAAACCTATTATTTGTTGGAGTGAAGTTACAAGTTGCAAAACGAGCTATTGTTTTGGTCATCTCATAATCTTCTTTTTTTCCATCATGTGGATTCTTATTTTTAGTTAAAGACATGTTTCATTATTTCCGACTAGTTGTCATTATTTAAGGAAGTTGAATGAATTAGGCCCTAATAAGGTGTGATCGCATACATGTAGATAGATTTGGGGGAATGACATATATGAGAACCATTTGTCTTTATTTCATGAGTAAATTTTATTATTTAAGTAATTTTTTCTAGATTAGGCCCTAATTAGGTACAATCATATATGTTTAGGTAGATTTTGGGCATATTTAGGGATAAATAAACACCATTTGTTATCATTTCATGATTTAAGAGCATTTTCTAAATCGAGGCAAGATTACAGTGATCATATAATGTTGGAAGATTTTGAAAAATAGGTGTCACTCATAATCGGTCGATACATACATGTAGATAGAGTGAAATTTGACTATATTTAAGCACCATTTGCATTGTTTTAAAGATAAAATGTCATCGTTGGAGATGATTTGAGTATATTATGTAAGAGTAGAAAATTGTATTTAGAATTGGCATTCATTATGAATATATGAGCACTATTTGTCATTATCTTATGAGTGAATGTCGTTATTTTTTAAAATGTGTCTACATTGATTAGGCCATGATTTGGTGCATCTTGTTTGCATTTAAATGGACACATCCGACACAAACCCCTAAATTCTTGAGTCACATCATAAACATGTTTAAGTCTAATGTATCAACTATAAAGAGAATAGCAAAATTTTAATTGATATGTACATTGGAACGAACACATTTCTAAACAATTGAGTTACATCTTATATATTTTGTAAGTCTATTTCAAACAATTATTGAAAGTAGATTTGATTAAAATATTGGCCATGCTTGACACTAACCCCTACGCTTATTAAGTCACAATTATCTACATGTTTGAAAAGTGTTGTCCAATCAATTAGAGAAACATGTAGATGAATTGAATTGATAAATATATATTACGTTACGTCAAATAACAATGTACTTGACTACAACCCCAAATAGTTTAAGGCATATCATACAACGTTTTAATTATGTCCAAGCCAATCAATTAGAGAAAATCGAACACGAGTTGAATTGAAAACTATATTGGAATGAAAATGCATTAACACCAACCCCTTCATTACAATAGAGTCATATCATACTTTTATGTAATTAGTTTATTTCAATCGATTACAAAAATTTGAAAGGATTGATACGGTGAAATCAAGGACGCACTTGACATTAACCCTTAAAAATGAGTCACATATGCATATATTTTTAAGTCTAGTCTAATCAATTACAGGAATAATTAGATGCCTTCACCTTAAGTCAATCAACTAAACCTATTATTTGTTGGAGTGAAGTTACAAGTTGCAAAACGAGCTATTGTTTTGGTCATCTCATAATCTTCTTTTTTTCCATCATGTGGATTCTTATTTTTAGTTAAAGACATGTTTCATTATTTCCTGACTAATTGTCATTATTTAAGGAAGTTGAATGAATTAGGCCCTAATAAGGTGTGATCGCATACATGTAGATAGATTTGGGGGAATGACATATATGAGAACCATTTGTCTTTATTTCATGAGTAAATTTTATTATTTAAGTAATTTTTTCTAGATTAGGCCCTAATTAGGTACAATCATATATGTTTAGGTAGATTTGGGCATATTTAGGGATAAATAAACACCATTTGTTATCATTTCATGATTTAAGAGCATTTTCTAAATTAGGCAAGATTACGAGTGATCATATAATGTTGGAAGATTTTGAAAAATAGGTGTCACTCATAATCGATCAGATACATACATGTAGATAGAGTGAAATTCGACTATATTTAAGCACCATTTGCATTGTTTTAAAGATAAAATGTCATCGTTGGAGATGATTTGAGTATATTATGTAAGAGTAGAAAATTTTATTTAGAATTGGCATTCATTATGAATATATGAGCACTATTTGTCATTATCTTATGAGTGAATGTCATTATTTTTTAAAATGTGTCTACATTAATTAGGCCATGATTTGGTGCATCTTGTTTGCATTTAAATGGACACATCGACACAAACCCATAATTCCCGAGTCACATCATAAACATGTTTAAGTCCAATGTATCAACTATAAAGAGAATAGCACAATTTTAATTGATATGTACATTGGAACGCAACACATTTCTAAACAATTGAGTTACATCTTACATATTTTGTGAATCTATTTCAAACAATTACTGAAAGTAGATTTGATTAAAATATTGGCCATGCTTGACACTTACCCCTACGCTTATTAAGTCACAATTATCTACATGTTTGAAAAGTGTTGTCCAATCAATTAGAGAAACATGTAGATGAATTGAATTGATAAATATATATTACCTTACGCCAAATGAACAATGTACTTGACTACAACCCCAAATAGTTTCAAGCATATCATACAACGTTTTAATTATGTCCAAGCCAATCAATTAGAGAATATAGAACACGAGTTGAATTGACAACTATATTGGAATGAAAATACATTAACACCAACCCCTTCATTACATAGAGTCAAATCATACTTTTATGTAATTAGTTTATTTAAATCAATTACAAAAATTTGAAAGGATTGATACAAAGAAATTAGGGACGCACTTGACATTAACCCTTAAAAATGAGTCACATATGCATATATATTTTTAAGTCTAGTCTAATCAATTACATGAATAATTATATGCCTTGACCTTAAAGTCAATCAACTAAACCTATTATTTGTTGGAGTGAAGTTACAATTTGCAAAACGAACTATTGTTTTGGTCATCTCATAATCTTCTCTTTTTCCATCATGTGGATTCTTATTTTTAGTTAAAGACATGTTTCATTATTTCCCGACTAATTGTCATTATTTAAGGAAGTTCAATGAATTAGGCCCTAATAAGGTGTGATCGCATACATGTAGATAGATTTAGGGGGAATGACATATATGAGAACCATTTGTCTTTATTTCATGAGTAAATTTTATTATTTAAGTAATATTTTCTAGATTAGGCCCTAATTAGGTACAATCATATATGTTTAGGTAGATTTTGGGCATATTTAGGGATAAATAAATACCATTTGTTATCGTTTCATGATTTAAGAGAATTTTCTAAATTAGAAAAGATTACGAGTGATCATATAATGTTGGAAGATTTTGAAAAAATAGGTGTCACTCATAATCGGTCGATACATACATGTAGATAGAGTGAAATTTGACTATAGTTAAGCACCATTTGCATTGTTTTAAAGATCAAATGTCATCGTTGGAGATGATTTGAGTATATTATGTAAGAGTAGAAACTTGTATTTAGAATTGGCATTCATTATGAATATATGAGCACTATTTGTCATTATCTTATGAGTGAATGTCGTTATTTTCTAAAATGTGTCTACATTGATTAGGCCATGATTTGGTGCATCTTGTTTGCATTTAAATGGACACATCCGACACAAACCCCTAAATTCTTGAGTCACATCATAAACATGTTTAAGTCTAATGTATCAACTATAAAGAGAATAGCAAAATTTTAATTGATATGTACATTGGAACGAACACATTTCTAAACAATTGAGTTACATCTTATATATTTTGTAAGTCTATTTCAAATAATTATTGAAAGTAGATTTGATTAAAATATTGGCCATGCTTGACACTAACCCCTACGCTTATTAAGTCACAATTATCTACATGTTTGAAAAGTGTTGTCCAATCAATTAGAGAAACATGTAGATGAATTGAATTGATAAATATATATTACGTTACGTCAATGAACAATGTACTTGACTACAACCCCAAATATTTTAAGGCATATCATACAACGTTTTAATTATGTCCAAGCCAATCAATTAGAGAAAACAAAACACGAGTTGAATTGAAAACTATATTGGAATGAAAATGCATTAACACCAACCCCTTCATTACAATAGAGTCATATCATACTTTTATGTAATTAGTTTATTTCAATCGATTCCATAAAAAATTTGAAAGGATTGATATAGTGAAATCGGGACGCACTTGACATTAACCCTTAAAAATGAGTCACATATGCATATATTTTTAAGTCTAGTCTAATCAATTACATGAATAATTAGATGCCTTCACCTTAAGTCAATCAACTAAACCTATTATTTGTTGGAGTGAAGTTACAAGTTGCAAAACGAGCTATTGTTTTGGTCATCTCATAATCTTCTTTTTTACATCATGTGGATTCTTATTTTGAGTTAAAGACATGTTTCATTATTTCTTGACTAATTGTCATTATTTAAGGAAGTTGAATGAATTAGGCCCTAATAAGGTGTGATCGCATACATGTAGATAGATTTGGGGGAATGATATATATGAGAACCATTTGTCTTTATTTCATGAGTAAATTTTATTATTTAAGTAATTTTTTTCTAGATTAGGCCCTAATTAGGTACAATCATATATGTTTAGGTAGATTTGGGCATATTTAGGGATAAATAAACACCATTTGTTATCATTTCATGATTTAAGAGCATTTTCTAAATTAGGCAAGATTACGAGTGATCATATAATGTTGGAAGATTTTGAAAAATAGGTGTCACTCATAATCGGTCGATACATACATGTAGATAGAGTGAAATTTGACTATATTTAAACACCATTTGCATTGTTTTAAAGATCAAATGTCATCGTTGGAGATGATTCGAGTATATTATGTAAGAGTAGAAAATTGTATTTAGAATTGGCATTCATTATGAATATATGAGCACTATTTGTCATTATCTTATGAGTGAATGTCATTATTTTTTAAAATGTGTCTACATTGATTAGGCCATGATTTGGTGCATCTTGTTTGCATTTAAATGGACACATCCGACACAAACCCCTAAATTCTTGAGTCACATCATAAACATGTTTAAGTCTAATGTATCAACTATAAAGAGAATAGCAAAATTTTAATTGATATGTACATTGGAGCGAACACATTTCTAAACAATTGAGTTACATCTTACATATTTTGTAAGTCTATTTCAAACAATTATTGAAAGTAGATTTGTTTAAAATATTGGCCATGCTTGACACTAACCCCTACGCTTATTAAGTCACAATTATCTACATGTTTGAAAAGTGTTGTCCAATCAATTAGAGAAACATGTAGATGAATTGAATTGATAAATATATATTACGTTACGTCAATGAACAATGTACTTGACTACAACCCCAAATAGTTTAAGGCATATCATACAATGTTTTAATTATGTCCAAGCCAATCAATTACGAAAATAGAACATGAGTTGAATTGACAACTATATTGGAATGAAAATGCATTAACACCAACCCCTTCATTACAATAGATTCATATCATACTTTTATGTAATTAGTTTATTTCAATCAGTTACAAAAATTTGAAAGGATTGATACAGTGAAATCAGGGACGCACTTGACATTAACCCTTAAAAAATGAGTCACATATGCATATATTTTTTAAGTCTAGTCTAATCAATTACATGAATAATTAGATGCCTTCACCTTAAGTCAATCAACTAAACCTATTATTTGTTGGAGCGAAGTTACAAGTTGCAAAACGAGCTATTGTTTTGGTCATCTCGTAATCTTCTTTTTTTCCATCATGTGGATTCTTATTTTTAGAATACTTTGTAATGATTAGCTCATGTGCTCCTTTTTTTACACAACTAGTCTTTGATTTTTTATGATGACACTTTTGTATAATAAATCTTAAAATTTGAACCCAATTTTGTTTTAAATTGATTTAATAATGGATACGAGTACGACATGTTTGATAAACAATCAAGATGGGTGCCCATTGGATATGAGTTGTATGATGTGGATCAAGGTGCTAAATTATGTTATTGACCAACGCAACACAAAATATTTTAATGAAGATGAATATACACATTACTACAGTCTTGGAGTTCATAATAGGGAATCAAATAGATGAATATTCACTCACATGTACATCTACTTTTGGAGAAATTGCACAACCATGGGGGTTTCGATGTAAAGATCCTTATTTGGTGCTCCTACATAGTTGAAAAAAGTTTCTTCAAAGTGTAATTGAAATGTGTCAAGTAATTTAACTTAGGTTTTGTTCCCAAAGTGAGATTTCTACCAAATTTCTTCTTGTACAATAGTTGAATATGTATCGTAGAAAATTTTAAGAGAATTCAAAATTTTCAAGACATAATCAAGTTCTTCTAAATGAGAATACAAAGAGAAAACAAAACAATGCATGTTGTTATGTTAATCTTGTGTAATTTAGTATCAATATAAATAAATTTATTTCAATTTATCTTTGGTTTCTTTTGGTCACTATTTCCCAAATGAATTTCATTAATTAAGAAATTTGATTGAATTGGACCTCGATAAGGAGTGATCACATACATGTTGGTAGATTTGGGGAAATTTTGGCATATAAGAAAAAAATTATTCATTATTTTATGAGTGAATGTATTGGGATCAATTGGGTATAATCAAGTACCACATTGTTCTACTCAATTTTTTTGGGTTTATGAATTATTGGCCACACTATTTGGTTCAATTGGGATATGCAATCGGGGCCAATCAAGCCCCATTTGACATTTTAACATTGTATTTGGTGGGTTTGGGTTAATTGGTTTCACTTGTGTACCACGGAACCTATCTCCTAATTGGTTTAATGGGGTATGCGGTTGGGGCCAATCAAGACCAAATTGACATTTGGGCTAGATTGGCCTTGCTTATGTACCATCTTGGACCTACCACATGATTGGTTTAATGGGTGCATAAATTAGGCCTATCGATCTCCAATTGATGTTATATTATCACATTTAAGGATTTTGGCGTTGATTGTCTCTCGCTACATATTTCATTGAACATATTACTTGATTGGCTCAATATAGTACATACGTAGGACCAATCAAGCCCTATGTGACATTAAATTATTGTATTTGGTGGGTTTGGGAAAAAGTAGCTCCATTTGTGTACCGCATTAAACCTATTGCTTTATTAGTTTAATGTAGTATGTGATTAGGGTCAATTGAACCCCAACTATTGATATATTATCACATTTGGTGGGTTTGGACTTGATTGGCTTTACTAACATATAACTATGAAACAAATCACGTAAATAGTTCAACGGGGTATGCAATGGTGGCCTACCAAGCCCCAATTGATGTTATATTGTCACAATTAGTGGGTTTGGGCATGATTGGCCCCATTTTTACACCATATTGAACCTAATACTCAAATGGTTTGATGTGGTACACAATTGGGTCCAATTGATCCTCAATTGACATTAGATTGTCATATTTAGCAATTTTGGACTTGATCGCCCCATTATTGTACCACATTGAACCTACCACCTAATTGGTTCAACGGGGGACACAATTTGGCCCAATCAAGTCCCAGTTGGAATTAAATTATCTAATTTGGTGTGTTTGGGCTGGATTGGCTTCCATTGCATACCACGTTGAATCAATTACTTGATTGATTCAATGTAATAAGCGATTGGATCCAACTAAGCCCCAATTGAAATTAGATTATCATATTAGGTAGGTTTGTGATCGATTGGCTCCACTAGCAAACCATATTAAATATATCATTTGATTAGTTCAATGAGATAAGCAAAGAGAGGCCTAATTGGTATTAGATAATTGTATTTAGTAGGTGTGGCCTTAAAATTTCCTATTTTGTGTAGCACATTCAATCTATTACTTGATAGGCTTAGTGTGGTACACAATTTGGTCTAATTACGCCTTAATTAATAGTATATCATTCCATTTGTTGGATTTGGTCTTGATTGGTGTCGTTTTCATACCACATTGAACATATATGATGTAGTTGTAATTAGGGGTCCCAATGAAAGGATGTCTCAAACCACAACACCCACAATTTAATATTTAGATATCACCAAAGCAAGATCTCAAGCATATCTTAAATAAAAAACAATGAAATTTTATTCTTTTAATGTAAGGAAAATATTAAAGACTCATACACAATGGCATTACACTCCAATGATAATCTTATGATAATGCTTTGTAAGAATTCTATAAGAATATTGAACCTATGCCCTATCCTAATCTTACAAACTCCATAAGGCTCCTACAAAACATAACTTGGCTCAATTTGGCAAACTCCTAACAAGTGAGATCTCTCGATCTAAATAGATAGACATTACGTCCTCACAATTCCATTTTATTTATAAAATTCGTAGTGACATATGTGAGATACTAAAGATACCTTTGGAAGTAAATATACCTTGTGAAGATTCCTCAAAATGACTCATATCAACATGATCTTCCCAACTCATTTACAGGTAATTTTTCATGAAATATCCTTCGTTTGATTAAGTTTTACTTACATATTTAATTTTTCCTTGGCCATGCAAAATGGATCAAATCCTTCATATTTCTCCCTTGAAATATATCCATGTTGATAAGAGATCTAATCTTACGCAAATCTAATCATGGTGTCAAATTGTAGTGGTCTATGGAAATGCAAGGCTTCACGATATCAACAATTTTTGGTCAAATCCATAATGTTGCCCAATGTCAACAAAAGATTACATGACGTGTACAAGGATTCGTGAATTTTGCATGCAAGGAACAAGTGTTTCGTAGGATGGGAAAGGTTGTAATGTTTTTTGTGGCATTTAATGGTTTACACTGTCAAGATAGTATTGTGCATTGTAGACAAATTTACACAAAGATAAACAATGTTTTGTAGCTAAGTGTAGGTCTCTGTGGGGATCAAATAGGCATACTTGGCTTCCACAAAAAAAAAGAAATATCAAGGCGCAAGGTATGTGCACAAGAGTGGTACAACCTTATGCAAGTCTTTATTCACTAACTATAAAATGTTTTTGGGTTATGCAAGATCTCTTGTGAACCCAAATGTTCATACACCATACACTTGGGTAAGAATAACTTGATCCCCTACTCAAGCATTCCTTTGAAGGTATTCGATGTAATGACCAAGTCTAGCAATATATACTCCACTAAGTTGAGATGCATCTTTCACTTCTTTTCCTTTCCATTTCAATAGATATTATTTATGCTCTTTTTTGCACATTGTCTTCACTACATAGTCATCCAAAATGTATTAAATTTCTTTGTGAGTCTACTCGGTATTGAGTGTATCCAAACTAATCCTATGATATCTACTTCTCCACTTGTTTACCCTTCAAAATGTGGGTACAAATATGCTACATTGAATATAGGTGAGATATTTATCCCTTTTGATATTGTATTTCATACGCGTTCTTCACAAATTTCTTGAAGACTCTACAAGATCCAATCTTCTTCGACTTGAGTTTATCATGCATTCCTTACAAGAACCTTGCTTTGTGGAAGTGTACAAGCACCAAGTCTCCAACATTAAACTCCAAGTGTCTTCTTCTCCTCAATTTTTGTGCACTTTTCCATGTGCTTCCTTTATGTACTTGCATAAAGTTATTATCTTCCAAACTTCTTCTTTCTCACGGAAACTCTTGTAGCTTTGCAACTCCTTGAGGGCTTATGGTATAAATGAGGTGGAAAGGTGACCTCCCATTGCTCCTACTTACTATTTTTATATGTAAACTTTTGTTACACAAGAATACCCCATGTTCCTACCTTCTCTCCTACCAAACATCACAACAAATTTCCAAAAATACTATTGACAACTTCAATTTGGCCATCGGTTTGTGGGTGATACACAACTAAACTATGACCTCATTTCTAGTTTTTTCCAAATTGTTTTTCCAAAAGTGGCCAATGAATTTGGTATATCTCACAAATATTATGTTACACGAAACCCATGTAGTCTCACAACTTCCTTGAAAAATAAGTTAGCTATATGCATAACATCATCAATTTTATTACAAGCAACAAAACGATCCATTTTCAAAAATCTACTAACAAAAACAATGATAGGATCATTAACCTTCGTGTTCTAGGAAATCCCAAAAGAAAATCTATACTTAGATGCTCCCAAGGTTTCTCAAGCACCTACATGGGTTGATACAACCCTCCATTCTAAATATTTCCCTTCAATAACTTATACACCAAGTATCTTTGCACATATCTAAACATATCTCTATCCATCTATAGCTAGAATAATCTCTCAATCAATTGTGCCAAGGTCTTATCTATCTCAAAGTGACCTAATAATCCTTTATAATGCCTCTATTGGATCAAATTCTCCATCATAGATCCTTTTGGCATGCACAATTGTCTCCCTAAATAGCAACCATTTTCGAATGAAGTAGTTTGACTATGGCGTGGTCAACACTCACTAGTTTTATGCATGTTTTCCATTCTTATCCAAAATAATCATCTTTTACATAGAGTTCCTTCATTGCATGCAACCTTAAAATTGTGTATATCTCACTCACTAAGCTTTTTCTTCTACTCAATGCATTTGTAACTTTGTGATTTTCCCGCTTTTGTGCTTTAAAATAAATGAGTAATACTCAATAATTCAACTCATTACATATGTATTTGATTTATCTCCCCCTTAATGAGTTGTTCTTTGTAGGCTAAATACAACATGAATTCCTTGTATAACAAGTAGTTCTTCCAGATCCATTTCTTCAAATCGTACATTCTTGCATAAAACTATTTCTCATAAACAAAATATATTTTCGTTATATTATTTGGTTTCTCACTAAAATATGTGATGGGTCTTCCCTCTTAGCTCATCACAACTCTAATAACTACTCCACTTGCATCACAAATCAACATAAAATACCTTATTGAAATTAATAAATGAAAACACTACCTTCTCTTCAACCGTATTCTTCATCTTATGAAATATGTATTTTATGTCTACAATCCACACAAACTCCTCGTCTCCCCACATCACCTTTGTGATTGGTGCACAAATCTCATTGAATCCTCTTATGAAATTCATATCAAATTTTGTTAGTCCATGGATGCTTTGTGCCTCCAAATTGTTTTGGTGATGGATGATCCACTATAGCTCACACCTTCTCAAGATCCATCTTCAACCCTTCTTGAGATATCACAAATCCAAAGTACACTAATTTTCATTACATGAAATTTTATTTCTTCAAATTCACCAGCGTCTTCTTCTCACGTAAATGCTCGAGCAATTTTGATAAATGGGCCAAGTTTTCTTCATCCATATTGGTGAAACTTAGAATGCCATCTAGATAAAAATATAAAATCACCTAAGAGAGGTTTTAACACTTTTTCATCAATTACATTAACATGTTTGGTATGTTGTTCAAACCAAATGGCACAACCAACCATTTATACAATGCATCCTACACTTTGAAATCATTTTTCCACTTGTCTTCTTCTCCTATATAGATATGATGATAGCCAATATTCATATCAATCTTGTTGATGACTCTGGAATCAATGCACATTCTCCACACTCCTCCGGGAATCTATACTTAATATTACATGTGCTACACATGGTATCATATATTATTTGATCAAACCATTCTTAAGAAACTCTTTCACTTTCTTTCTCATCTCCTAGTTCTGAGGAGTCTCAAATGCAGACTCGAGGCTCGAAGGAGTCGACTCTAAGTGGCATGGTATAGGAGAAGCATCAACAGCTACTAAATTCGAGGAAAATGTGGAGGAGGAGTCGATGCAATCCGAGGGGAAAGAGGAGGATTTTGTGCACCCAAAGGAGAGGGAGGAGGAAGAGGTCGAAGCAACTCCTACATCAATACCTGCAATAGACCCGAGTTGGATCACTCGGAGACCCAAGTGAGTATTTACACGCTTCTCTTTCCTTATACTCCCTAGACTAGATTTTAGTAGGTTCTTTTTTTAATTTAACATTTTCTAACCCACAATTATTTGTTTGCTCTTTGCAGCCACAATTGATGGATGGTGGGATCTTATTCGGTGCACGAACCTAGATTTGTTCATGATCCCCATTAGCATGACTCGAGAGGCGTTGTTAGCGGACCCGAAATCCCAAAGCACATGTTAGCCACCACACCGATGTTTTTGCACTGTCCTTGCATATCGTAGCAAAGATTATTTGGTTGAGATCGAGATTTCCATATTACAGACTCGAGAGAGACGGTAGGGGTCTTCACCAAACATAGCTACAACGACCGGTCGTTCTCATGGTAATTCTCTTCGATCTACACACGAGGCTCTCACACTACACCTATCCGATCTCAACATCGAAGCCAAAGTAGGAGTCCTCACCCTACTCCTTCATAGGGATCTAGGAGAGATGGATATGCTTGGGGCCTTTATTGCTTCAGGATCACTTTTGTGTATATATCGCTTTTGTATTTTTCCTCATAGTGAGCGTTTTGGCCACACTCTTTCTTCGATGTGATGCCATCAGTATTGAGATAGTTTGAAACACACACACACACACACAGATATTTACATCTTTTTGTTTTGCATTCCTTTACGAAGAGTTAATTTCATTATGGTTCATCTCATTTGTGTACTCTTAGATGGTTTAGAATTTATGATATTTTTGTGTTTTTGAATGCATGTTATGGATGATGATGCAATGTGATAAACAAAATGATATATATGATTATGCATATGGTAACAAATCATTTATTATGATACTTTATTTTTCAAGTAATGTTTAGCATTTCTATTCCATTGGCAAAATGTGTTGAATATGGTATGATGATAAGATAACCTCACTCCATTCTTAACTCCACACAACTAGTAGGATATGAGGGCTCATCACCAAGATCCAAGAAGGACGTGAGATGTGTGATTTGAAGAGTGTGAATGAGAATGATGACTAAGAGACAAGAATTTTGAAAAAAATTATTCAGAAAATTGCAAACCAACCCTAATCAAGGTTAATTAGTCGGGCCAAAATGAATTTTGCTTGCAAGTTTTGACTAGACTTAGATCCATGGATGGCCTACTTGATTGATAAGATCTGGTTTAAGGAATGATTGTCTCTCTTAACATATGCATCTAATTCATTTTCTTGGGAATTTTAGACTTTCAAGCACTTTTATTTCCTTGTTTATTTAGAACTTTTGATTTTTGATATGACCCCCTATGTCTTGCCTAGCTACTACTAGTAAGAAGCATGGGCTCATCACCGAAGACAAAACATAGGTGAGTAAGGGCACTTCCCTCCTTTCCCAACCTCATGCTACCAATAAGAAGCATGGGCTCATCACCAAAGGTTGGGAGGGATGAAAAGTGTAATTATTTGCAATAAGAATATTTGTGTTTATTGTTTATATAAATTTTGTTTTATCTTGTTTTGCTTCGGATTGTTCTTTTTAGGAGGGAACGTTCCCCCTTAATCTCAACCCCATGCAACTAGTAGGATGTGATTGCTTATTACCGAAGGTCGAGATAGGAAAACAAAAATTCCGAGTGAAATTTTTATAATGTTGTTGTCATGAAGAGAGCTTTTAGGGGAAAATCTATCATCAAGAAATCTTCTGAGAAAACTATGGGAAATAAACATCCAAATCGAAAGAAACCATGAACGAGATTGAGCATGCAATTCCTTATAAAACCAATGTCAAAATGTGTCTTGCAAATGAAATTGATTATGAGGATTACATAATTTGAATGTGTGAAAAGAATGTAGTGTTGGTGCCCATAATTTGTCATGATAAATCCAGACGTCGTTTGTAAATTTTCTTCCTAGCTTGGGTCAATTCCTAGTTTGGATTTGTGTTATTTGCTAAATCTTCATGAATGGGTGTAAGTGATCCCTATAGTGGTCCATGGCGTGTTCCAATCTTGTTATTTTGTCCTTGTTAGGACCATCCTTGATCTCAAAGATGCAAAGAATATAGCAGCTTAACATCGTCGGATTAATGATGAAATATATAGTCACATACTGATTAACAAATTTTATACGGATGCAAGATACATGTTTCTTCCCGGAGTTCGTAAAATAAGATATTTGAAGAAGCTCAGAGGCCACATAGAAAATGTACATAACATTTTGCACTCTTTATATGCTTATGATTGTGTAAAATGTAAATTGTTTCCTTCCCGAGGTCTTAGTAAAGGGTTATATGTCTAACAATTAGAAGTCGTGATGGAAAAATCAAACCGCATCTCATGTTTCTTCATAAGTACAACTTGAAAAATTAACTCCAAATCCCAAAAATGTTTACTCTATCAGTAAATTGTGTTGTGTGTAACCGTAAGCGAAAGAAGAAACACATTTCACAATTTACAAGTTTGTGTGTGTGTTGCCTTGCAATATGTTCTCGAGGCCTCACAACGAATTGAAGTGGATCATAAATGTACTAGTCGTACATTACCTAGGTATGCGGAGGTGAGAAAGTCAGCAGGGAATGACCCATGTGGAAAAATTATGTGGGTGATAAGACATGAAAAGCTTACAATGGTTAAAAAAGGAAAAAAGTTGTGGATTATGAAGAAGTTCCCACAAACGCAATCTTCGGCATTAAATGAAATGATCTCGAGGCTAATTAATATGAGAACTCGATATAAATGCGCACTCGCATTTAAAATCTCGAAATTTTAAGTTTTGAAGGAGCCTTAAGGAAAACTAGAGCAGAAGGTGTATTTGGAAATCAAGAGGAAAGTTACAACGTTTTTCAAGAGAAATTTTGGGCGGTCTCTAAGTCCCAAGCAAAGAATCGGATCCTAAGTTGAATGGGTAAGTGAACTAGTTGTCTTATCCCTTTGAATATTTAAGGTAAATATCAAGCTTATTTTTGTGAGGAAGTGGGGGATTGTTTAAAGGGTTTCATATCCATCAAGATCCATTTAAATTATACGAGGACAACCTCCAATCTAAATCCTCCTCGGATAGGTTCACAAATTCCGACCTCATTAATGTTGGCCTAGAGGAGTTTAGGAAAAGATTGCATGCCCCAAAAATAAGTGAAACTATGGATTGTGTGGCTAGTAGTTATATTGACCTTTCCGCCACTTTCTCTCCCATTGTGTAGTTCCCAGCTTGTACGGGTATGCGCCTAACATTATAACCCTATCACAAGAGAAGTTTGGAATGGGGACGGAGCCTTGGTCTTATCTTTCCAAGAAGAAGCATTTGATAGAATGTTGGGTTTTCTACCTGTACGAGAGGAAGGTGCCATTACCATGCAGTCAACATAGTTGTACTGAATTCACGAGTAAGAAGGTGGACCAAGTTTATGAATGACCATTGGTTGGTTAACACCCGAGTTTATGTCTCTAGATTGCCTAAGAAATTGAATAGAAGAGACTTTGTTGAGGAAGTTGGAGATGTGATCAAATTGCTAAATAAACTGATGTGTATGGAATCTACCAACCTTTTCCATGAATGGATGTTTTAATTCACATAGGTCATACTCATAAATAAAAACCTCTCCCTTGGGCCGAAATAATAAGCAAACAATTCATGAAAAAATGATAAGAGTTGCCAAAATTGCAAGAGGGGAAAAGGTTGGTATGGTGGAGTTCATTATGTCATCACATTTGGTCTATAATATTCCTTTCCACATAACTTTCTAGGGCTTGTTGAGATAGGGGATCTTAACAACGCCAAGGTATATGATGTTTTTTTCCAATTGAACTTGGCGAATTACGATCCGTCCTATAGGAATGTTTTTAATGTTTTTCACCCCATCTAGGAGGCTGAAATATTTTCCCAAGATGTTAGGTGGGTCATTTCCCAAGATGGGTGTTTCTTCATCCATTTCTGGACTCTCTTATATCGTGGTCGGGGTTTTTATGGGAGCCCTTACTCCTTAGGCATGTAGATGACAAGTGGGCATTGATTGAGTAGTAATACGCTTACTACCAAAGGCATAAAATCATCACCAATAAACACTTCACATCCCCTGTTAAGTTTCCTATGACCATTGGGAACTATACTTGCTCAAACATCCAAAAGGTGAGAATGATGGAATCAAAAATGGGTAGAGTCATCTGGATAGTTTTGAGGCAAGGCCTCGAGATGAAATAAAACAAATTATACATAATGTTGTAGCCACTTTGATGGAGCATGATCCCCATTATGAAGACTTTTGGATGGATCAGCACGGATGAGAAGGAGGTCGAGACAGGGATTAGTTAAGGATGACACTCTAATTAGTGATTAGTCAAGGAGGTCGACTTCGGAATTATTTAGGTTCCTGAGGGGTTGGAAGATGATAACAATGTAATTAGTGATGATTATATTAGAGGTAACATCGCTTCTCAAATTTCTTACCACCACCAACTCAAGGATGATGAAGGAAGGTCAAATTATGACAGGATCGTGAATGCCATCTAGCAGTCCTTAAAGTGGTTATTATCGCAGGTGTAGATGTAAGTCATCAAAATACCTTTTACTAAAGGAGTACAAGGTTAACAAGGTAATTGATGATTTCCTCCCCCCATACCGAAAATTCATGCTACCTGGGATGTTTCGGGGAGGCAAGAGGTTAAGCTCTCTTTTAGGAAATTGTCATCAACCTAGGAAAGGGATGACGTAAGTGCCCAAATCAGCAAAATCGGGACCTCCCTTACTCAGTTGACAAAAATAATAGAGGAATTACTTCAAGGGAGTATGAGTAGAGTCCATGTTGTTTCCGCTCGTCCTTAACAGTTGTTCCAAAGATCATCTTCAGTGGTCGAAAGGGAAGGAAAAAGTGACAACTATACTTCAAATAAATCTAAGGGAGTAAGTTAGTCTGAAGTGCCTCACAAGGTACTCATGTCGAGAAAAATCCTACAAGACACGGAGGAAAAGGAGGAGCAAGTTCCCCTCCGAAGGAGATTAAGAACCAAGGTATCCAATTTGGTTGATTTGGAGGAAGCATAAGCAGTTGGGGAAACAATGGTTCCAAATATTCTTGTACATTCACACACCATTACCCAATCCCCAGGGATTCTAATCCTTGTGGAATCGACTCCTATTGACCCAACCCCTATTTCCCCACCAGTCCAAGTTGTTTCACCTACTGAAAAACAACATGTTGTGATTATCCCCGCATCCCATGTCCGGCCTATTCCGCAACAAAGTGATGAAACGTTGATAGTAGAGAAACCTTATAAGGAACCCGGACATTAGAGGTTGGGATAAGAATTGATCTTACCCAAAAAAACTCCGTAGATATTTAAGTGGAAAAAGAGGTAGAAAACATTGAACATAGAGTTTGATCTGCCATTAAGCCAATTAAGGATGTAATAGTACAATCTCATGCGTAAGGGATCAGTAGTCGTAGAAGTACAAGAAGAAGCTATGGGTGTCATAATCGTAATGGCACCCTGATTTTGTGAGGTAGTTGCAGAGGTTCCTGAAGTCCAACTTCCAATGACCGATGCTACTCATCAAGAATTTCATGAGATAATTTCTTCTTCCAAGGAAGATGTAGTCAAAATTTTTACACAAACAAAAGGACAGTTGATGACCAACCATCTTCAATTGCGATGGGGGAGAGGTAAAAGACTATTCTCGAGGTAGTAAACAAAGTAGATGGCCACAATGAACCTATGCAAAAGGTTTCTTTGGAAGAAATAATGCATATGGCCACAGAAAGCACTTCTACAGCTCCTTCGTCCTCCATAACTTTGGCAATTATTCATATAACGTCATTGTCACAATCTTCTCAAGAACACGGGCATTCAATTGGAGTCCGAGTAGGACATGCTCTCCCAAATAAGAAGAAGGTATAAATCTAGTTGGATGATGATGATTTGCAAAGCATTTCCACCCTCAATCCCTCTAGGCCACCCAAAAGGGCAAGAGTTATGTCAAGAGCAGTTCTAAACAGAAGGGAGAAATATTTGTGGAGATTACAGCTCACAAATCCAATGTGCCAAGGACTAAGGCATCTCCATTTGATTACCAGGTCACAAGGATCCCATTAGGTAATCCTTCCACCAATGAAATTGAACATGAATTCTCTGTGGCAGTAGAAGGATTTTTCTAGAAAATTGACGAGTTTAAGGAAACTAAGAAGCGCCTAAAGGCCAAAAAATGAAGATTTTTCTAACTTTGTTACCACGAAGGACAAGTTGAAGTCCCTGAAATCACCTACATTAATATCAGAAGAGAAAATGATTTAGGTGAAAGGGGGAAGGTTACCATACAATGGGAGAATTACTTAGTGACCAAAGGTAAGGAAGTGATTAGGAAAGTGTGAAATTCTTTTCCCACATCTTTGATAAGATAGAAACAACCAAGGCATTACTGGACAAGTGTAAGGCAGAACGTTAAATGTGGAGTGATATGTTACCAAAGTTGAAATCCCTTACAAACTTAGAGGATGATTTGGTTGTTAAGGAGGGGATTATCTCCCTTGAATCTATAGAAAATCAGTATGAATATCATAATGCTACAAAGGTAATGGTTGAAACCTTGAAGAATTATGTCAATGTTCTTAGAGGAGAAGAAGAAAAGGTGTCTGAACTCATTTATGGTCTGAATCTCTTCTTGACAAATTAATTCAAGAAATTATTGGTGAAAGGCTTATGATGTAAGATATAGATAATGTGGTTAAAATTTTCATGGATTATACCCTTGGAAAGATAGAAGAGCCGACCAAAACCACGCCCTTTTTCCTGGCGCAAAATGTGGCGTGTCGACACTCTCAAAACTCGCACCCTTTTCAATCGGCGCCATTTCATTCGTGTCGACACCCCAAAATTTGCACCCCCTTTTATCCTTTGGCGCCGAAATTGTTATGTCGACGTCAATAAATTTACGCTAAGCATTTTCCTTGGCACACTTTTCCTCCTGTCGATGCTCTAGAAAGCACGCCAAAGTGGTTGGTGAGATAATAAATGTCAATTTTTCCTATAAATATGAACTCGCTACATGTCATTTTCATGAATTGAAAATTATGAAAGGTATTTTCTCTCGCGCATGTCACCATCCCCGTCACCCTCGCATGTCGCTTTTCGAGCCCTGTGGCCCCACGCCTTTTCTTCATCTTTTATAAATCCAGGTGAGTGGCTCCTCTCCCATTTGTGGTTTTCATGTTGTTGTGTTGAATGTTAGGGCTCATATTAAATAAATAAAATTTAAAGAACCCATTCAAATCCTCAACCTAGCTGAAACCCTCTTTCCCTCTCCTTCCAGATCTACAAATTTGGAAGGCCCCCCGCTGAAGTTAATTTCGAGGGAAAACCATTTATCCCTGCTTGTTGCCTTGCCAAAAAAACCTCTCTTCCTAGCCATCTGATAAATCCAAAAAGAGAGAAATCAAGAAATCAAGAAAATAAACCAAACTATTAACCGATTAAAACCCTGGCGCCATTTTCAGTGATGTTACACGCTTAGAAAGTGTGCCGAACTACTATGGCACACTGTTCTTCCTTGCAACCTTTTCCAAAGTTACGCCTTGGTGCACTTTACTCTCATGCAACATAAAAATTTTCTCGTGCCCAGCCAAAAGAACACTTAGCAGATTCTTGTGAGGCACAGCACAACTTCCACAACATAAACATGAAATGTTATCTGTCTGTAGATCCACACCCTGTGCTTTAGCCTTTGGCGCTGAAATTTGTCATGTAACATCTTCCAAAACCGCACCCTTTCTAACTTGGCGCAACTTTTCTCATGTTGATACTTTCCTGATTGCGCCCTTTTAACTTGGTGCAAGAATTTACATGTTGACACCTTAGAAAGTGTGCCTAGCAATAAAAATCCCCTGCAGCCTGTTGTAAGCTTGCGCCTTGCACCCTAAGGCTTAAAATTTCTCGTTCTTCCTTTTGCAAGCTAAACCTAACTATTTTCTCACACATTCTAAGGTGTTTTGTTATTCTTCAAACTTTCATTATGGATAGCATGACAATTGACATGGCTCTTCTGTGTTGGACCTTCTTGATACTTCTTAACAACAACAGATTCGTCCCTTAATCTCACATATGTCTTCATCAAGCAAGAAACCAGCTAAAGCTAAAGCTAAACAATCAGAGCAAGAAATGAAGTACAAGTACCAGAGAGTCAGAATGCTTGACTCGTATGTAGAGTACGACCTTGACATCAGAGACTCGAGCCGGGTCATATTGACATGGATGATTTCGGGTAAGGACCACCAAGGCAAGCAGTGGCCCATGGATGAACAAATTAGTAGGCAAAGTGGATTGCACTTTACAACCGGCCTTCCAAAGGAGTGCCATAAATAATGAGTTTATCATGTTGGTTTCCCGATGCTATAACAAAGACACTATATGTGTTGAAAATAAATAACAACAAACAATCATAAACCTCACATCTCGTCACTTCGAGATGATCCTGGGCATTCCTCATCACAGGCAATATGTGGAGATAAGTATTAAAGACTGCTTGAAAGCATGGGATGATAATGAAGATCAATGCATGCATATGATGAATGAACTCTAACCAAGAACAAGAAGTTAGTGTCCAGGATGGCCAAAACCATCCACCGAAATGATTTTAATGAAGAATTGAGTGATACAATCACATTCTTGAGTAGAGTATTTGGGCTCCCTAATTCCCATCACTTCCATAAATGGATGCTTTGAGATACTTGGAGAACTCCGAGCAAGAATGCACTCCGATCAATGCTTCACTAGGTGAAATCATCAATGACACCATCTCCCAGCGAATTCAACAAGTTCTAACAACTGGGAAGTTCTACATGAATTCCTACATTGTATACGTTAATGTGTCAAACAAGGATTTTGTAGGGTTATCTTTAAATGGGGTATGGCCCCAAGTCAAGATATACAAGTTCTACCTGAGCTAAGGCTCAAGCCAACATCTCCCAGCTTCTCCAAAATAAATGATGCCTTCTTCTATGAGGTATTCTGCTTGTTGAGACCAAACATGAGACACAGTTGAACCAGCTTGAGTGTGATTGCTGCCACAAAGAAATGGGGAGCGTTGTTCACACAATTCCCCACATTCACATACCTCGAGCCGTGAACTTCGAGGAGAACCAACAAAGCCGCCAAGGTTTGCAGGCCCGAAGCTGGTCCTCCCGGAACTATCAAGGAAGTTAATCACTTATCATGAAAATTGTATGAAGAGAAAGAAAGGAGGAACTCCATTCCCCTTACAATTGGCCAATAAACTTTCCCTACACTTTCCAAAGCACGGAGATGTATGTTGAGCTAGAGCTGCTGAATTTGAAGCACAACTTCCCAAAGAAGGCCGACCTTTGACTCGCGTAGAGTTTCCTCCCAAAGGGAAAAATTTATCTCATCCATGTTCCCGAGATTGAGGACATTTGGATAGACCTAACGCATGAGATAGACATTAGGTGAAAGGATCACTCCTGGCTGGCTCTGGATGAGATCATCCACTATGGCGTTGTCATTGTCCCAAATAAATTCAAAGAGACTCGATCAAGAAATCAATCAAAGCTTTACATTGACATAGATGGGGACAACTAGCCATTCGTGGAGATCGACAGAGAAAAAGCACCAAAGACCATTCAAGAAAGGGTTAAACCCACATTGCAGCAGCACAAACATTAGTGCAATCAATGGCCTTACATACCTCGGAGTTTACTTCACTACTCCCTCGGGCCGTGCACCTCCAAGGCCGCCGTGTGCCAAAAGGAAAAGGGAAAGACGAGGGAGAACCAAGTAGACAAGAGGTACCCAAATTCCCTCTTCCACTACTCTTGAAGATCTCCTCCTACTTCGAGAAGCAAGTAGTCGACACAGTGTCTCCAGTGGTGAAGAAACAAAGATATGTTTCAATGGATACATCCACCCAGGATGTTATCACAACTACAACTACTGAGGTACCCAACGTTCCTTCTTCTACTCCTCCTCCTCCTATCATTGAAACATCTATTCCTATGGATGTGTCTTCTCCTCTCCCTTCCTCCCTTCCATCTCCCACCTCTTCCATCTTCTCCTCTCTTGTGGATCTGTCACCCAATGTTTCCTCAATCCTAATGACGATCCCTTCTATTTCCACATCCTTCTCCTCCCCATTAGTAACTCCAGGCCCTGTAAGCAGCAGTGCATTGGACTCCTTGTCAATGCCACAACCGAGTGTTTCAACACACTTCCCTGAGGCCTCTATAGTTGCTCCCCCTCTCACTCCCATTTCTTCTTATTCCTCCGTTCACACTCCCATAAGTCCTGGTTGGATTTCTGACCATCTGAGTCAGAATAAGAGGAAAGTTCCCATTGCGGCCATGGATTTCTTCGTTATTCCAAAGAAGGGAACCAAGAAGCAGAAAGTGATAAATTGCTTTTCTAAAGGCACTTCAGGGAGAGAGTCATGGAGATAGCTTACCCGGATCCCACCAAGAGAAAAGAAGATCTGTCTCCCACAGACTTCACGGTGACTAAAGTCGTAATGGGGACCTCGTCTAAAATCCTGCAAGGGGAAGCCTTGTCTGTTGTGGATGCTCTCTGAAAAAATATCCAAGAGGAAAAAGAGGAGAAAAGGATACTTAAAGAACAAAACAAACATCTCCTACAAGCATTGCAGAAAATGGGCAACGCTCCTCCTATGACTACTGTTGAACCCATTCAAGTTCCCAGTCAAGAGAAAATAAATGAATATATTAAGATTGGTGAACAAAGCACAGCAGTATCATCCTGGATCGAGAGGATCCTCAGAGATGGTGAAGAAATGCTTGGGAAATTCACATTGCTCTATTAGGATATAACTCAATAAAATAAGGAGCTACAAGCAGTAGCAAGTGCCCTATCCGAAGATTTGGATAACGCCAAGTTACAACATGAAACATTCCAAGCAATGGTTAATCAAGCTCCGGTGACGACCTATTAAACGCGTCGGCGTTATCGATCACCCACATGCACATAATAATGCTATCATTGCATTAGATTACTCAAGTTGACCAAATGGAATATATCCTGGAGAGAATCAATAAAATCAAAGATGAAGCCCTGGACGCACGATACAACATGGATCGAGACGATAGCTTACAAAAATGTCTCCAGGATGCTCAAAGAATCGTATAACTTGAGAGAAGTAGATGCTACATTCCAGCGCTTCAAGGCTATTGTCACTCAAGGTTTGGCACCGAGGTCACTTTCAACCAAGAGTCAATCAATAACATCTTGGCCTCGCCGCGATTTCATTGGATTTTTAATCGAGGCATGCGAAAATTTCACCGAATTACAACAAGCTTAAGAATGAGAAAGAAACCTGCGAAGTCATTCACAACCATTTTAATGGTCCCAACCATGATCAACTTCAAACAATGATCAGCAAGTTTGTAGAATATCGAGTGCAAGTGTCACATCGACTCTCCTAATCAAAATCAAGACACCAAGCTTGGACAGAGGGATGATGAGGAGTAGTTTATCCTCTCGTATGCGTTGATCATTTTTGTAAAATATTTTTAAAAAAGCATGTTGGCATACATGATGACCTCATCCATGTTGCACAATGGGATGTTGTCATCCAAAACTTGCCCAAGTCAACTGTTGACTTTTTAGATATTTTCTTGTTATTTTTTAAATATCTTGTAAGATATTTTGTAAGTAGTGGGTTTGCATTTGTCTTCTTTCCTGCTCTCCTTCTATAAATACTAGAATACTTGTTGTATTCAGGGTGAACATTTTTTTTATGAAAAGAGAAGTGAGGAGAGAAAGACTTTTTGTTTTCTTGCAATAGAAGAAATATTAATACACATATTCGACTTTGTGCTCAATGTGTGTGTTATTTGCACGATCTTTCTTAAGTCGATCTATGTTTTTATTTTGTTATATTCATTTCTACTATTGTCATATGTTCATCAAGTATTGTTTTAATTGTTTATGCAAGTAAGTTTGGCTTTGTTTACTAACGGCTCAAAGCATAAACCTTCCGACCTTTCCATCTTGGAATTCTTTTCTTTTCTTCCTTCGCATCTACCCTCCTCCGTTCTTTCCTCCTAACTTTCTTTGCGATTGGAAACTACCTCTACTGGGGTGAGATCCTAAACCCCCTAAAGTTAGAATAGTGTATATTTGCATGATTCCGCTTGATAGATAAGCAATAAACCGCCACTTTGTTGTCTCAAAGAGGGCTATGCCCTCGCACACCGTTGGTTTGTTTCCCATGACCCGCCTAATCGACAGATTTTCGGACCAACGAGGAGTAAAGAGGAAGGAATTAAAACAAATTTTTCATCATGTTATAGCATTTTGGAATCATTCAAGTATGAGCCCCTTTCTAAAACAGAATATGGTTTTGCTAAAGCACAAATTACGTTGAAAGGATAAAAGGATATCCTTATTTTTTCCTCATGTGTCATCATGTTGCATCATCTATTTGGATCACCGCAATAGAAAGGAATATTTTTAGTTAAAATAATTCCTCTCCTTATGGGAAATTTTGATCCTCTTAAGGAATTTTTGGGGAGTTTGAGAGATATTTTCATAGAAAAAAATTGTATAAGAATGAGGTCTAGTCCCCATTCTAGGGGGTGGGTAGTCGTTGAATTTTATCGATCATTTTGTTTTAAATTTTAGTTTCTTATTTACTAAGCATTTTTCTAATCGTCCATCTCTGTGAGGAAATTCTAAGGACGTTGCGTTGTACATCTATTAGTAGGTTTTGAAGGCATTTTTTTATGTCCCCTCACCAAAACTCATATGAATGGACTATTTCTACTTTGATATAATTACACTTTCATATTTTATGTTTTAAAAGTATGAACAAAGAAATATATTTTTGTTACAATCTTGTACTAGTTTCATTTTATTCCACACGTAGAGATATTTCCTTAATCGTTGCACTTCTCATTCTTGTGTGAGTATTCCGAAGTAGGGTATACTCTGTAATATTTTGGTCTAGTTGTAAAATCCTAGTGGCAGCACTATTTTGGAGGGTTTTTTTCATCCCTTAAGGGTATTTTGGGTGTATGAAACAAGAGGTAGCAAACACTTTATCTAAATTATAGCTCAAAGATTTGTGTCTGGGATCTCAAGGTTGTTAGTAACATTTGTAGAAATTAGGTATCGATGAATGCAAATATTATCTCATGAATTATGTTAAATTGATTGTTCTTTCAAACATTACAAAAGGCATGGATCCATTCCTACGGGAATATTAACGCACTTAGAGTCACAAAATCAATTACCCTCTGCCTTCTCATTTTAGCTAAAGATATTGTACCATCCTTACACTTACTAAGTGCATCAAACATGTATACCATACATGTGCTTACCCTACAAATCCACACTAAAATTGTTTACCACAAGTGCATTTTGTAAATGTTTCAACAAATTAGTGTCCAAGCATCATCAAAATCTCCCTTGGTTAAATATCTTACGAATAGATGATATCCGAAACCATCCATTATCTATCTATGTTGGTTTGTGTTTGATGCATTAAATGTGTACAATAATCGAGTGACAACTGTTGTGAGTGAGTATTTTATCCATGGTTGTGCTTGCTTCAAATTGATTTATAACTATTTCAAAGGAATCCAAGTTATGAAAACAACTCCTTTGTTCAAATCCACCCTAGGTCTTCTCACCTTGGTTCAAGTAGAGCTAGAAGTAGCAGGGTGAAGTCATCCCCTTGGTTAAGGTTCCTCCTGATCATTTCTCGGAGTTGAGTCACTTGATTGAATGTTGGGAAGATCACCAACTATTAATGACAATATTTTCATGTTCATCATTCTCCCAAGGTAATTCTAACTCCGAATAACTGCTCAATCCCTGAAGTGTAATTTCAAGAAGCAACACCTAAGTGGTGTCAAGTTACAAGGGACATTTTATTGTCTCATTTTTGTTCTTGAGATTTGTAACTTGTGTCTTCTCAAAAGGAATACTTATTTGTATGACGCTTCCTTAGCTTAAGTTGGTCCTATATTTGTTTTCGACAAAGCTCTTCCCACATTTTCGTTTGTTATCTCTCTTTGAGGTAATAAGCAATATTCCTCTTAGATTTGGTTCTAAATATTTTTAGAATTTAATATTCTAGTGAAGACTCCTCAAGAGAAAGTTGGGATATACTGGTTTCATCTGATTGTATTTATTGATTTACTTTCCATTTTACAAGGCTAGAAGGACTGTGGTCTTCTTTCAAATCTAATCCCATGAAGAAGTTGCTTCGGAATTATAAGGGGTCCAACAAAGAAGAAATTATATCTAGAACCCCTGTAACATGTCAAAG
This sequence comes from Taxus wallichiana var. yunnanensis, assembly GCA_018340775.1. Classification (NCBI taxonomy): domain Eukaryota; kingdom Viridiplantae; phylum Streptophyta; class Pinopsida; order Cupressales; family Taxaceae; genus Taxus; species Taxus wallichiana. Next base: position 853,515,183 of record CM031238.1, on the reverse strand, counting down.
TTCAAAAGACAATTGTATTCAAGCCTCTATGCTTGATACCCCATTAGTTGAGGACTACTCTAGCACATCTGACAACTTTGAAGCATCTAGCCCTGATTTTCATTTACACTCCTTGTATAGACAAGGCCTTGATCTTGAGATTGCACGAAGTAATCCTAATCCTATATGTTTGTTTACCAATGAGAATAGGGATTCAATTTAGAATATGTCCCTCCCAAAGGCCCTTGTCAAGATGATCAAACTCCTTTGATCCAGCAACCCCCTGCTTAAAATTGGTTTAATCATCCTCCATTTGAAGAACCTACACAAAATAACATGCTCGACCCTCCTAGGGAACCCTTAAAATTTCAAACGTATGAAGCTATCAATTTCAATGGCATAGAAGGTTTTCCTAATGAGGTCCCTAATGAGATTAGAATGAGGTTTCCTAAGTTCTAAGGTAATAATGTTTATAGTGGTGATCACCATTTAAAACAATTTCAAAATATTATGGATGATTATGAAATTGAATTTGAGGATATTTATGTAAAGTTGTTTGTACACACTCTGGAAAAATATGCTTCTTAATGGTTTAGAGTTCTACCTAATGCATCAATTGATTCATGCCAATAAATGAAAAAGGCATTCAAGGTTCTATATGGTGACAAAAATATCCAAGGTTTGTGTTGTTTGAATTTTAAAATATTAGGAATAATCCAAAGGAGTGTGTGCAAGACTTCAACACTAGATTCAATAAAACCCCGACAAGGTTGCCCATCAATATAAGGCCCAAGATAACCATATGTAATACAAATATTATTATCTCATAGATCTTTTTTTGTATTAAGGAATATTGTTGGACATGTGCAACATCTTTATTGTTTGTATCTGGTTGTCCTATATATATATATATATATATTGCAGCCTGTAACTCGTGTAAAAGATTGATTGATTATTAATAAAATCCAACAGGCTTTCGACCCTATTTTACATTTGGTACCAGAGCTAGTTAATCTAGACTTGTGAGCAGAGAAGGTGTGGAAAGAGAGAGCAGAGCGAGATAGAGGAAATTGGAAAAGCATTTGCAGCACCGAGAGCTCATGCAGCCTCCCGTGAATTCCCAGCCCCATCCCTGCCTCCCCACAACCTCTTGTCCGTTCCAGGTGTTTGGAACACAATTTTTTTTTGCACTAGTGCACCTGAACTAGGAAAAATTTGCTCCGTGAATTTTAAAAATAAATATTTTTTCCCCAATAAGGGTTTTGCCTCTAAATTTAGAGGTATGTTTATTCAATGCTAAAACTTAGTAGTTTGCTACATTTGGAGGTCTCATTGAACATAGTCCCTTTCGAGCTCCCGGGTGAGCCAAGCATTGAGTTGTTTCATAGCTCGCATCCAAGTGAAGGCCAGCCTATTCATGTAAACATTGCAAAATCCATTGATCGAGCTAAGCATTGGTTATAGAGGAGGACCGAGCTGAGCTATTTCAAGGTTGATTTAGCCGCTTCATTAAGTAATCAAGTTTTTTAGAGATTGTTTTTTTGTTCAAAATCACATTGTATTACCCCTTGGCGAGTTAAAATCAAAAGCCGAGTTGCGTTCCAATCGAGCCAATATTGGCTTTGAGTCGAGCTATCCACAATCTGCAGAATCGTGGTCGAGTAGTCTGGCAACTGTGGTAGAGTTGTTTTCCTCACTGCGACTTGCAACTAAACATATACAAAAAACAATGACCCAACCTCCAACGACCGCGACACAAGAAAAAACAATAAAAAAAGAGTTTGTTTGATCTCCAACGATCCCTCTCCCAATGCCGCTGAGCTTGTAACAAAACAAAAAAGTGGTTGGAATAATCACAAACAGCGGCATTCAATCACAAAAAGGTGTTTAAATATCTGATCCAACTTTTCTGGATGCCCTAAACCGATTTCCAACTCTATATTGTAACATGGAAATTCACAATCCACCACGCAAATCCTTCAACTCATCCAATTCAACTGCCAAGTCACTATTTTCAAAGGTGAGTTGATTTTGATTATTTTATATACAAATTGCTTCATTTTACATTAGATGTGCATTGAGCACTTTGTTGGATAGTTGGAGAGTGTTGGGTGTGGGAGGTGTAGGGTTCAACCCCCACCCCCAACTCAATTTTTAAACCAATTTGACTTTGGACAAAAAATTGGCGAAACCGCCAAATTTAGAGGTGACTAAAACCTCTAGTTATAACTAAAAAGCCCCTAAATTTTAGTGAGAAAAACCCTATTTTAGGGCAAAAGAAATTTATCCTAGACCACTTATTTTTTCATTCCAAGTAACTTTTTCTAAAGGAAGTATACTTTAAAATTGCATTTTCAACTATTTTTTGCAATTTTTCGCGTAGTGGGTCATATTGGGCTTCGGAGGCCACTAGGGCCCAAAAACAAAAAAAAAATGTCTGCCATTTAATTTTTCCAAATTTTTGAATGTAATTGTATGCTTTAGTATATTATACTAATTTGCAGGTTGCCATAGTCAACCGCAAACATTGTAACTACTCAAAAACTGGCAGAGAATTGTAATAAAAATAGTGAAATTTGGTTCTAAAACACTCACGAGATCCTAGATCTCGCTCGCAGTTGTTCAAAGTGTATACAAAGTGCCATGAGAAGCGCTTACAGGTAAATTCATCATGACTACTACTAAACTTAACAAATAATATAGCTACAACAACGTCGTCTCTGGCATCGACCCTTTAAATCGGCGGGGAGTAATGAGGACACAGTGCATACACTATGAGCCATCCCATTTGTCTCAGAACGATTACACGACATAACTCTGCATCGAGAAATTATCTCGAGTATATAGCTAAGTTACGCGCGCATATGAAGATATTTCTTTGATTCAGTGTCAATAATCACACATACCCCTTTCATTACTTGTCTTGGTACCACGTATCAAATTCTTTCACATACCACCGGGTATATAGAAAGGGTGATCTTCTTCACGTACCGATGGGTAATCGGAAGGGCACGCATATAGAAAGGTTCAAGATATCGACTAACGGTGTATAGATTAGAAGATCCGATACCGGAGTGATAAGAGCCTAACCCTATTATTGATTCTCGCAAAATGGGATCCAATGCCCCCAAATTTTTTCTTCCAGATTCACAACTACTCAGAGGAAACAACTATGTTGCATGGAAGACAAAAATCAAGACACAACTTGAGTTTGAAGAGATCTGGCCTGTTGTGAATGGTACTCTAACTAGATCAACAACTGATACAACACAACAATGACAATTTGATAGATCATATCAAAAGGCCAAGCTCATCATCTTGTTTAGAGTGTCTGATGATGTGCAACCCCACATTCGAGATGCCAAAATAGCCAAAGAAGTGTGGGATAATTTGAGCACGGTATACAAGGCCAAAAAGAAAATGTCATACTAAATTTGCAGTCGGTTAAACACACTAAAGTTCAAGAAAAATGAAAAAATAGAAACTTTCTTGAGAAGAGTTGCAGAGTTGAGGGCTTCACTTCTAGCCTTGGGAGAAGCGGACACTAATGAAGCTCTCATTCCCATTGTTCTGAGATCTATCCCTTCTTCTTATCTCATTTTTGTAACAACACTAAATGTGTCAAATACGACAGTTAGTTTTGACAAGTTGTAAACCTACTACAACAAGAGGAAGCCATGCATAATAAGGATGATGAAGAGGAGCAGACAATTTCTTCTCATCAAAAATGGAAAGGAAAAGGAAAAGGTAAACCTAATTCCTATCAAAAGTCCCAACATCAGAATCATTATCAACATCAAGGGGACAAACAATAGAAGAAGCAATGTCCAATCTATAAAAGAGGACATGAGTTGAAAGATTGTTGGTATAATACATATAAGAAAGGTTCATCAAGTAATTTTGGACCTCAACACCAACAATCTCACAAGGGACATACGAACTACAATCAAGGGCGAAAAAGGGAACTAGAAAAGAAGACCCCATCAGCAAGGAAATATTGTTGAACAAGAAGAACATTCAGATAATGAAGACTACTTGTACACTACTCAATCAAGTGAACCCTCCACATCATCTAGTGATGTCTGGTATGTTGATTCGGGAGCCACTTGACACATGACCGGCCACAGAGATTGGTTTACTTCAATGAGGGACATGCCTTCGAAAAACCATGTTTTGTTGGGTGATGATTCTTCATAAACAGATTCAGGGTATTGGGAACATTTCTCTACCTCTTGGTTCACACAATCTGTAGACTATTAGATGTCTTATATGTACCTGGTTGACTAAAAATTTGTTGTCAGTCAGTCAACTCCTAGATCACAACTTAAAAATTGACTTTGATATTCATTCTGACAAGAAAACGTGTTTAATTTGAGACAAATCATGAGGCTCGAAAATAGTTGCAAAAGCCTCCAATGTGGGACGCATGTTCCAACTTGATTTTTTCCACAAATATGATCAGGCACTTGTGGCTAAGAACTCTACCTCTGCACAGTTGTGGCATCGGAGACTTGGTCATGTTAGTTTCAAGTATCTCGAGACACTTCACCGACGTAATATGGTACACGGGTTACCATCTCTTCAAAAGGATATAGACAAGTGTCCTCACCGCCAAAAGAAAAAACAACACAGAGCTTCATTCCAGAAGATTAATTTTCAAGCTCATGGTAAGCTTGATCTGGTTCATACCAATCTTTGCGGTCCAATACAACCAAGTCATTCTGGATTTTAGTACTTCATGTTTTGTGTTGATGACTATTCAAGAAAAATGTGGATTTTTTGTCTTCATAAGAAAAGTGAAGCTTTTGAAACATTCAAGAAGTTCAAAGTAGCTGAGAATGAAATTTGTCATCACATCATAACTCTCCACTCAGATCGAGGGGGAATTCACCAGTAATGAGTTCAAATACTACCTACAAGCTCACGGGATTCATCGACAAATTCCTCCTCCACACACACCGCAACAAAATGGTGTTGTTGAGAGAAGAAATCATACTATCATGGAAATGGTGTGATGTATGATTGATGAATCTGGACTAGCAAAACCATTATGAATAGAAGCAACAAAAACAGTAGTGTATTTTTTGAACAGGGTTCCCATAGTTGCTCTTGACAGAGTAACGCCACATGAAGCATGGTCAAAGTGGAAACCATCTGTTGCACACCTCAAAGTATTTAGGTGCAAAGCAAGTATGCACATACCCAAGTAGAATAGAAAGAAACTAGATATGAAATCACAAAAACTCATCTTCATTGGGTACAAGTGAAGATACTCTTGGGTACATATTGATGGATCCAAAGACCAGGAGAGTCTACACTAGCAGAGATGTTGAGTTCTTTGAGAAGAAGGAAGTAGAGTCTCCTCCTTCAAACTCACCTGATGTAGATTCTTCACCAGTTATAAAAACTAAAGTTGATTTCCCAAAGATGATGAAAGTAATGATGGGGATGATGGTGATGATCTGATAGAACCACGACCCATGGGAACTACTCAACGTATGCCCAAGTGGTATACTAACATGTTACGATATGCACGAATGGATGCTCCATCGGATACATCCACCCTTGGACCACAAACTCACAGTAAAGCTAGAGAAGAATTAAACTTTTCTTTGATGAGTATAGTTATTGAATCTAATGCCCTCTATAAGCTTTTGACCGTAGAGCTTCATGGACTATAGAGGGCTCATTAGATTCAATATGGCATATGGGCTCATCGGTAAAATGTTTTCTTTAATGCTTATCGATCTTCCACCAGTGGAAGAAACCCATTGGATGCGAGATGGATATTAAAACAAAGTACAAAGCAAATGGGACAAAGGAAAAGTATAAAGCGAGACTAGTAAAGAAAGGGGTATGCACAAAAACAAGGAATTAACTACGAGGAGACATTTTCTCCCATAGCTAACATCAAAATGATCAAGATGATATTTTCTCTACATGCACAGATTGGTTGGAAATTCCATCATATGGACGTAAAAAGTTCCTTTCTAAATGGAGATTTACAAGAATAAGTCTATATGACTCAACCCGAGGGATATGTTGTAAATCGGTCAAGAAGCAAAGGTATGCAGAGTCGAAATCTCTCATATGGCCTCAAACAGACACTGAGCATGGTAGATCAAAATTGATGAGCATCTCATACAACATGGATTTGTTAGAAATCCATATGATCCCAATCTTTACCTCAAAAAGCAAGGGGGATATTGTGATTGTCATTTTCTATGTCGATGATCTAGTCATCACTGGTAGTTCAGTGAGGATGATCTATGCAATGAAGAAAGATCTTAATCGATCATTTGACATGACAGATCTCTGTTGATGCACTAATGTCTTGGATTGGAAGTATGGCGAGAAAGATAATCACATTTTTTTCATTTGAAATATACCAATACAACGCTTGAGAAATTCAAGTATGATGGAATACACACCGATTGCTACACCTATGGAGAATACATTACAGTTATCTCATTCAGATCCATCTCCTAAGGTAAATGCCACTCTTTATTGGTGGTTGATTGGGAGTCTCATTTACCTGACCTACACTAGACCAGATATCACTTTGCATAGTGAGGTGTCTATCCGAGGTTCATGCAGAACCCAAATTTTGTCATTGAAAGCAACAAGGTGCATCTTGATATATCTCAAAGGATCAAGGATCTTGGTCTAGAATACAAGAAGAACGACAACTTTTTCTTGTCGGATATTCAGATTCATATCATAAAAGCAATATTGATGATATAAAATCCACTTCAAGGTTTGTGTTCTTTATGGAATCTGGACCAATATCATTGGGAAGTAAGAAACAACAATTTGTTTCTCACTCTTCCACGGAATATAAGTATCATTCTGCATGAGAAGGTTTATGTGAAGCGATATGGCTACGTCGCATATGCGAAGGACTTAGAATACTGACCGCCATGTATGTTGACAATGAAGGTGTTCTCAAACTTGTTCGCAATCCAGTTTTCATGAAAGAACAAAACACATTGAGTTACGGTACATTTAATATGTGAGCATGTCTTGAAGCACAATATACAACTTCCAACAGCTGAATAACTAGCAAATATCTTCACAAAGTCACTTGCACATGACAAGTTCGAGATGTTCATAGAGTTCCTCTCCTCATCCCTTGAGACAATGCAAAATTAAAGGGGGAATGTTAGGATAATAATTATGCATTGTATTTTCATAGGTAATAATTTGTGATAACTTATTATATTGTTAAAACCATATTATTTGACTTATTAAGTCACATATGGTTATTGTTATTTGGTTATGTTTTTATAACCATTATATTTGGATTATTATCTCGTAGGACTGTTTGTTGCATAGTTGCAACTTATTTGTTTGTACTTAATTATTGTTGCTTCCCAGATGTATTTTGGAAGCTTGTGTATTAAGGAATATTGTTGGACCTATGCAACATATTTATTGTTTGTATCCATTTTTCCAACACACACACACACACACACACACACACACACACACATTGCAGCCTATACCTTTGTAAAAGATTTATTGATTATTAATAAAATCCTACAGGCTTTTGTCCCTATTTTACATTACCTAATCATAATTTTGATTAATTAAGATCCTTGATGATAAAGAAACACGATGGTGATGTTCCTTCAAACGAGGATTGTAAGTTACCGATCAATGCCGTAGTTGCTCAGAAAAGGAGTACAACTTGAGGAATAGGAAAATCAAGGGATCTATCCCTACAGCTAAACCTAATGTGCTTATTCTTTCTAATGTCCCCAAAAATTCTCCCCAAAGAAATGTGTTAAACAAAAACCCTATAAGCCAGCCTGGGCCAAGTGGTACATCCCCTTTTTCCACTAAGAAATACCTTTTATCATCCAAAAAAATAGTCACGATGGCTTGTAATGTTCCCCTTTCTCAAGTATAATTCATGTGATATGGCCCAAATCCTAAGCTAGATAAAGATCACAATTGTCATTGTAGAACTGTTAAGGATCCCTAAGCATAGAAAGCTAGCTTTTGAATATTTAGGTTTCAAGGAAGATATGATTGCTAAGAACAATACTCCTGTTAATAAAGAATCATCCCCCACAATTGTTGAGGTTGAGGTGGAGGAAAATGAAGAGGCAATGGAAACACCTCCTAAAATATACTTGGGAACTTCCTTAGTAGAAACACAATTGGATGTTGATCCTTTTTTCACCTCCTTTATTGTAAATGGGTATCTCTTGTACAATTGTGTGTTTGATTCTAGTGCTTCATGTAACATCATTCCCCTCATAGTCATGAACGAGTTGAATATAAAGATAATTGTTGCTTTCGGGAAATGTTTCGCTATGGATTCCAGGGAGGTACCTGTGGTTGGCTATGTGAGGGGACTAATAATGCAATTGGTAGCTTACTCAGAAAGTACTTAACTATGAATGTTATCATTCTTGATTTCCCCATCAATTGGGGAATGTTGTTATCAAGAAAGTGGGCAGCCGAGTGTGGGCATCGGTGTCCAAATGGATATGTCGTATGCTTCCATACCATTGGAGGGAAAATTGGTCAAGTTATATAGGGAAGACAAAATGTTGCACCTTATTAAGATCCCAATAATGCTTCTTATGAAGTATTTTTTTGTTGATGTAGACTTGGAGAATTTTATAGGAAATGCTGATTTTGAGGACCAATGTTTGCATATAAATTCTCATCTGGAAGACTTCGTGACCCCATGGTCAATGAATTTTGACGGAGCATGCTCCAATAGTGGTAACAGGCGGGAGTGGTGTTGGCTTCTCCAAACATCAAATATTTTAACTTATCCATCAGATTAAATTTTGACTACATAAATAATGTGACAGAATAGGAAGCATTCTTGCTAGGATTGAGGATTATTTGGAGATATGGAACAAAGGATCTTCTTGTCAAAGGGGATTCTAAATTGATAATCAAGAAGGTAAGAAAACTATATGTAGAAAAGAATCAAAGGTTGAAACAATACCGGAATGCAGTGTGGGATCTCATTGAATTTTTTTATTCTTTCAATATTAAGTACCATGAGAGAATCCAAAATGTAGCAGTTGATAGGCTTTAGTCCTAGCCTCACAATATGATAATGAGGATATGCCCCCATACTATAGATTTGAGGTGGAAGTATTAGTTCAACCTTTTGTACCTGATAATATCCAACACTTTGGCAAGTATTTGATGATGATTCACATATCAAAATATTATTGAGTTGTCAGGGTGAGTTCACTAACCAGACCATTGATTTAGAACCTATGGTAGAGGTATGTGAAGGGAAGGAAACCCTTTTTAGAAAATAATTAATTCTATTGAAGACTAATGTAATCACAAATGGATTAGTTAGTCCGAGTCTGATTTTGATAGTACCGATAGAACAGTTCATAAAGCCATTATTCTACCAAGAGATGTCATGAAGTGTAACGTGGGTTCTTATCGAATCCTAGAAATGTATGGTTGGGAAGTAATTTGAATGAAGAAGAAATAAATTCATATACTAAGTTGTTAAAAAGGTATCAAGACTTCCTTGTTTGGTCTTATTCTACATTAAAATTTTATAGGTAAGATTTGTTCCGAACGAGATACCATTGGAACCCCACACTAATCCCTTCAGAAAAAGCTGGGACCTATCAACCCTATTCTCATGGCCAAGATGCAAGAATAATTGAAGAAGTTACGAGATGGTGACATCATAAAAACTACTAGTTATTCTTCATGGGTAGCCAATTTGGTGCCGGTGAGGAAAAATAATGGGGACATAAGGCTCTGTGTTGATTTTAGAAATCTGAATAGGACTTCACTCAAAGATAACTATCCTTTGCCCAATATGGGAAATCTATTCCAAGGTAACGGGTCGGGAATTGTTGTCTACCCTAGATGGTTTCTCAGGGTATAACCAAGTTGTGGTCAAGGATTTAGAGTAGTACAAGACTGTGTTCACCACTCCATGGGGCACTTATGTGTATGTCAGAATGTCATTCGGATTGATGAATGTTGGGGATACATTCTAGAGAGTGATGGACGTTACTTTTACGTGATTCATAAATGAGTTCATCATTGTGTACTAGGATGACATTATGGTTTTTTCCAAAAGAAGAGGAGACCACCTGATGCATTTGGAGAAGATCCTGATTAGGTGTAGGGAATATGACATCTCACTAAATCCCAAGAAGTGTCATTTTGGTGTACAAAAGGCCAAATTTCTTGGACACATAGTATCCCATCAAAGAGTCATGATTGATCTAGAAAGAGTGGAAGCTATTGATAGAGTTTCCATCCCCTTGTTGAAAAAGGGAATTCAATCATTCTTTGGGAAAATTAATTTTGTAAGAAGGTTCATTTAAATTTTGCTGAAATCATATTTTTGATTATCAATATGTTGAAAAAGGATTAGGTGATCAAATGGGGTCATAAAGTGAGTTAGGATTTCAAAAGGGTAAAGGAAGCACCCAAGACCGCCCCTATATTGACAGTCCCGATTATAAAAATATATAAATATGTTTTCATTTGCTTCTAACTTCACTATTGCTTCTATGTTACTAAAAATAATGAAGAACGCCATGAGAAGCCTATTGATTTTTTTAGAAACGCTTTGAAGGATCTGAATTGAAGTTCTTTTTCATGGAAAAGTAGGCTTCATTTTGTAAGAAGGTTCATTTAAAATTTGTTGAAATCACCTTTTCGATTACCAAGTATGTTGAAAAAGGATCAAGTGATCAAATGGAGTCATGAAGTGACTCAAGCTTTTAAAAGGGTAAAGGAAGCACTCAAGACTCGCCCTATATTAGATAGTCCTAATTATAAAAATTATTTTTATATGTTTTCATTTGCTTCTGACTTCACTATTGCTTTTGTGTTACTAAAAAAGAATAAAGAAGGCTATGAGAAGCCTATTGATTTTTTTAGCAACGCTTTGTAAGGATCTGAATTGAAGTACTCTGTCATGGAAAAGAAAAGTTTCGCTATGGTCAAAGCGACCAAAGTTTTCAAACCTTATATTCTAAGTTCATTATTGTAGCATACGTACCTCACACAATGGTGAAGGACATCATATCTCTAGATGGAAATGTCTAGTAAAAGGTGCAGATGGGTTAACAAGCTACAAGAGTATGACATGGATATTCAAACCACCAAGCTAGTACATGGTCTGGTCTTGCAAGATTAATGGCATAAACAAATTTACAGATTGTTGAAATTCATGTCATTGAAGATGATGATTAATATCCCCACAGAGAGGTAAGTCTTTCGGCTTGGAACAAAATCATTTTGTATTATATTAAAATTTTGAATTGTCCTAATGGGTTGGATAAGAATCAGAGGAGGACACTCAAGTTGGTGTCCTAGAAGTACATCTTGACTCATTATGGATTGGCTTGGAAAATTCCGAAAGGGGTCATGTTGACATGTATCACAGAAGAAGAAGCCCCAAAGTTGGTTCATGAATTTCATGCAGGGATGTGTGGGGGCATTTTTTGGAAGGGTCGGTGCGCACAAGATTCGGATGGCAAGCTATTGGCGGTTTTCCATGTTCAAATATATCACCTTAATGGTTAGAAAATGTGAAATTTTCCAACATTTAAATGGTAAATTTAAAGCATCTAGATCACTCCCCTTACAACATGTTTCTATAAAGGTTCCTTTCAAGCAATGGGGTTAGATTTTATTGGTGAAATGTCAAAACCTTCAAGTGTAAGGCACGGGTGGATCTTAGTGGCCACAGACTATTTTACCAAATGGGTTGAGGTTATTCCTACCAGGAAAACAACTCATCAAGTGGTTCTAGATTTTATCCTTAATCACATAATTTATAGGTTTGGTGTTCCTACTAAATTGGTTCTTGACAATGTTATGAGCTTTAGATTCATTCCGTTGGAATCCTTTTGAAACAATGTGTCATGGGTATGGCATAACCCTTACTTACACCTCTAATTATAACCCGTAAGGGAATGGGTAGGTAGAATCCAGTAATAATAATCTGCTCAAAATACTCAAAAGAACGTTAGAAGTAAATAAGATAAAATGGGGTGAGCAACTCAAATTTGTATTATCAGATGATAGAGTTATGACTAAGTGATCCATTATTAAAATCCCATTTGAGCTAGTTTATTGTGTTCAAGCTCTTTTGCCCCTTCATTTGCGATTATCCTTACCATTGTATGCAAAATTGGATGATGGGGCGGTGTTAACACTTATGAGGCAAGAATAAATAAAATTATTGAGTTGGATGAAGTCAGGAGAGAGTCTTATTTGAAGCATGTCAAATTCAAAGAAAGACTCAAGAAAATATTTGATAAAAAGGTCACTCCCGAAATTTCCATGTAGGATACATGGTACTTGTTATGGGACAACATGCATGAGAATAAGGGAAAGCATGGAAAATTTGATGCCCTTTAGATAGGCCCCTACTCCATATATGTGAGAATCCGAGTACATACATTTTCTGAGAGACATGAACGGAGAAATGCTAGAATTACTTGTCAATGGAAGGAATTTGAAACATTTCCTTGATTAAAAGGTATGTCTTTGTATTATTGTAAAGTGTACAGTTTCCCTTGTTATGTTATGTTTCATTGTGTTTTTTTCTATTGTTTTGTTTGTTTCTGGTGTTTCATTGCTAGTTTTTGTCAGAGTAACTCATGTGGTGTGGTTCCATGTGTTAAGTTAGTTGCCATATTTTGTGACTCTATTGCCCAATGGATAGGTGTCTAGTTCTTTTCTTCCATATTCATTTCTATGGTTCTTCGAGAACTTGAGGATTCCATCTATGATTGAGCCATTATTGGTGCCTGTAATTTTTCATGATGAATCCGGGTGCCATTTGTAAATTTTCTTCCTAGTATAGGTCAGTTCCTAGTTTGGATTTGTGTTATTTATTAAATCTTCATGAATGGGTGTAAGTGATCCCTATAGTGTTCCATGTCGTGTTCCATTCTTGTTATTTTGTCCTTTTCAAGACCATCCTTGATCTCGACGATACAAAGAATATAATTAAGACCCTCGGATTAATGATGAAATACTTAGTCGCATGCAAGATTAACAAATTTTATGTAGATGCAAGATACGTGTTTCTTCCTAAAGCCCGTAAATGAATATATTTGAATAATCTCGGAGGCCACATAAAAATGCACATAACAGTTTACACTATTTATATGCTTATGATTATGTAAAATGCAATTATTTTTCCATCCCTAAGGTTTCGAAAAGGGTAATGTGGCTAACAATTGGAAATCGGGATGTGAAAAAAAACCACATATCGCATTTCTTCATAAGTACAAATTTCAAAATTAACTCTGAAGCCTAAGCAGTGTTTACTATATCAACAAAGCACGTGGTATGCATCCGTAGCGGAAGAAGAAACACATTTCACATTTTACAAGTTTGTGTGTGTGTGTGTGTGTTGCCTTCCAATATGTTTCCAAGGCCCATCAACAAATTGAGGTGGATCATAAATTTCTTGTCAAATCCGTACGTTACCTAGGTATGCAGAGGTGAGCAAGTCGGCGGAATTACCCGTGTGGTTAAATTACGCTGGTGATAAGACATGAAAAGATTGCAAAGGTTAAAAAGGGATAAAATTTTCAGATTACAAAGAAGTTCCCACGAACGCAATCTCTAGCATTAATGTAGGGATATGAGGGTAATTAATATGATAACTTGATATAAATGTACACTTTGTATTCAAATTCTCATAACTTTTAAGTGTCAAAGGATCCTTAAGTAAAACTAAAGCAAAAGGTGTATTCAAAAAGCAAGACGAGAGTTATTTTTGGAGCTTTCGAGAGAGGGGATCTCGGTGAGCGCCAAGGTATATGATGTATTTTTCTAATTGAACCAGAAAATTACCCTCCACACTATAGGAGCGTTTATAATGTTTTCTTTGCACTTTTCATATGCCTCTTTCACCCATGCTAGGAGGCTAAAATATTTTCCCAATATGCTAGATGGGTCATTTCCCAGTATGGATGTTACTTCATCCAGTTCCAGACTTTCTCTTATATCAGGGTCAGTGGTTTTGACGGGATCCCTTACTTACTCCCTAGGCATGTGGATGACAAGTGGGCATCAATGGAGTTAATAAGGCAATTTATACCGGTGCATCAAATCATCGCCAACAAACAACACACATCCCTTGTTAAGTTTCCTGTGACCATTGGGAACTATACTTGCTCAAACATTCAAAAGGAAAGAATTCGGAATTAGAAATGGGTAGGGTCATCTGGATAGATTTGAGGTCAGGCCTCAGTATGATATAAAACAAATTTTACACATTGTTGCAACCATGTTGATGGAGCATGAGCCCCATTATGAAGAATTTTGGATGGATTGTAAAGATGAGAAGGAGGTCAGATAGAGGGATTATTCAAGGATGACACTCTCCTAGATGGCGAACTTCGAGAATTACTCAAGTTCTTGAGGGATTGGAAGATGATAACAATGTAATCAATAATGATTATATTATAGGTAACATCACTTCTCAACCCTTACCACCAGTCAACTAGGAGGTTGATGAAGGAATTTCAAATCATGACAGAATTTGCAAATGTCATTTGGCAATCCTTAAAGTGGTTATTCTCGTAGGGTGTAGATGTAAGTCATCAAAACACTTTTGTACTAAGGGAGTACAAGGTTAGCTAGGTAATTGATGATGTCCTCCCCATATAGCGTAAAATTCATGCTATCGAGATGTTTCAGGAGGTAATGGGTCAACCTCTCTTTTAGGAAATTTTCATAAACTCGGGAAAGGGATGAGATAAGTTCCCAAATCAGCAAAAATAGGACCTCCCTTACGCAATTGACAACAAGAACCGAGGAAGTACTTGAGGAGTATGAGTAGGGTCCTGTTGTTTTCGCCACTCCTTAACGAGTTTCTCTAGCATCGGCTTTAGGGTCAAAAGGGAAGGAAAAAGTGAAAACCTATACTTCAAGAAATCTAAGGGAGTAATTGTGCATCTAAGGTGCCTCACAAGGTACCCATGCGAGACGGTCTTGAAGACTCGGAGGAATAAGAGGAGCAAGTTCACCTCCGAAGGAGAAAAGAGACCAAGGTATCTGAGTTGATTAATTTGGAGGAAGAAAAGCGGTTGGGTAAACAATGGTTCCAAATATTCCTGTACCTTCACCCATCATTACCAGATCCTAGGGATTCCACTCTTTGTGGAATCAAATCCTATTGACCCAACTCCTATTCCCCACCGAGTCCCAAGTTGTTTCACCTACTAAAAAAACCTATTTTTATTATCCTTGCATCCCATGTTCTTCCTATTCCACAACAAAGTGATGAAGCATTGATAGTAGAGAAACTTTTAAGGAACCCAAGACATCGAGAGGTTGGGATAAGAATTGATATTACCCATGAAAATCTCCATATATTTTAGTGGCAAAAGAGGCACAAAGTAGTGAACATAGAGTTCAATCCACCATTAATCCAATTAAGGATGCAATAGTACAATCCCATGTAGAAGGGATTGTAGTGGGAGAAGTACAAGAAAAATCTATGGGTGTCACAATCGCAATGGCACCCTAGGATGCTTTGATGTAGTTGTAGAGGTTCTTGAAGTCCAACTTCCAAAGTGACCGATGCTACTCATCAAGAATATCATGAGATAGTTTCTTCTTCCAAGGAAGAAGTGGTTGAAATTTTGACACAAACATAAGGAGAGGTTGATGAACAACCATCTTCAATTTTGACAGAGGAAGAAGTAAAATATTGGTATGGTGTAGTAGATGAATTAGATGGCCACAATGAACTGCGCGAAAGTTTCTCTCGAAGAAACAACACATATGGCCAAAGAAATCAGTTTCTGACTCCTTCATCCTCCAAATCTCTAGAAATTATACTTATAACTTTAGTGACACAATTTCTGAAGGACACTGACCACCAATGGGAGTTTGGGTAGGAGGTACTCTCACAAAGAAGAAAAAGGTAGAAATCCAATTTGATGATGATTATCTCGCAAACATTTTCACCCTCAATCCCTCTAGGCCACCCAAAAGGGCAAGAGTTATTGTTAGAGTAGGTATTTACCTTAGCTCATGTTCACCTAGGTACTTTATTTACCTTTATTGTATTTATCCTCACCCACTTATGTGTGTGGATATTTATTTTATCTTATTTATATATTAGGAGATATTATCTAGTTGTTAGGTATAGTTCTTTCCTTGATCTATGGTATTGACTAGATCTTTGATGTTTAGTTCTCTCTTAAATCTATGGTCTTGACTAGTTCTTTGATGACTATTTATTTCCTTGATTTATGGCTTGATCTACGACCTTGACTGGTTCTTAGATTGTTATTCCTTGCCTATTTAAGCAAGGCCCATTCTCAATGTATTGCATTGAGTTCCATAATAATATATGATATTGCTTCTCATTTATTTGCAAAGGTTTTATGTAAAGTTATTTTGGCGAATTGCTTTCATCTTATAGATCGTGGTGTTTTATTAGCATCTGTGTTCTTGGTTTGGTACGATCTGGTTATCATTCTTTTTAGTTATGTCAAGAGCAGTTCTAAACATGAAGGGAGAAATATTTGTGGAGGTTGCATCTACTAAATCCAATCTTCCCAAGGAGGCACCTCCATCTCGATTACAAGGTCACAAGGAACCCATTAGGTAATCCTTCCACCGATGAAATTAAACATGACTTCTCTATGGTAGTAGAAGGACTTTTCCAGAAAATTGACGAGTTTAAGGAAACTAAGAAGAACCTGAAGGCCAAAAATGAACCTTTGTCTAACTTAGTTAGAAAAGCGGCTAAGAACCCCCAATGATCCAAAATCATAAACAAAATGCAACATTCATCCAACAAATTTACTTTAAACGATTATTTTATGGATTAAATTCACCATTATGACTTTTCCTTTTTTTAAATATATTTTTAAAAAATTACAAGTACTATGTAAAAAGAGACAAAAACCAAACTAAACAGAGAAATAGAGTTGCCACAATTGATAATGGAGTTCGGTGTTAGAGCCTAGGTCTCCGAGTCCATATAAATGCGACCAATCTATTAAAATAATGTCTTAATACATTTACAATGCTTCAAAAAGACATATCCAGATCTTCTCCAATTTCCACAATATTCCTCTTGAAAATTTAAGCCTAGTCCCTTTTGGAATTTTCTCCTAATTCCTCTCCTAGCTCTCACAATAATCTTTTTCAATGCATAGTATGTTGCCCATTAATCTTCAAATAGAAGTAACCCCCTTTTAAATTATTTCAACACTACAGGGCATAACTATCGTGTCGTTATCCTTTTAACACAATAACCCAAGTTTGAACATTTTTAAGCACACCGTTTGCTATCATTTGGCTAAGCTTGTAAGATAATCCCACATGCGTGGGAAAAGGATTAGGCAAGTAGTTTAAATTGGGCGGCGATTAAGGTTTAATCGGTCAATAGACTACTTTTGCTAAAGCCACATCATGTGTTGGTTGGTAAATGGTCTATGTTTGGCATGAGGTTGTTTAGCGCCAAGTTGGAGGATGGTTGGCAAGGAGATAAGAGGGTTGGACAGGAAGTTAGAGGAGATAAGGTGAGCTAGAGGGTAAGGTAGTCCTTTATGGAAGATAAGAGGTGAGTTGTAGCAAATAGGTGGCTAAGCAATGAGGTGGGAAATTTGACTCGGTCGGCTGAGCCGGTCAACTCGACTCACCGAGTCGACCGGCCCACCGAGCCATTACAATATACAGTGTTTACAATTCATAGCAGATTATCCCACATTCATCCTTTTAATACAAGCATGAGCATATATAAACAAAATATCAACAATGGTAATATGAATATCAAAGGAAAATCCATGCCTCCGTTAAAATATTGTGTCGACCCTAGTTGAGGGCCCCCAACCAAAAACTAGCGGGGCCCACCCCTCCATAAACAAGTGTTTAATATTGGCATTGCAAAAACCAAATTTTCATTCATACCATTGGTGCCACTTGTCACAGTTTTTTTGGTTCACTTGGCATATGTGCACGCGTCCATGTCACCTACATGCAATCCATATTTTTTCCAGTTGGCCAAAAATTTCAGCGGGCTATATCTTCTGCACACATGCTATGTTTTCAATAAACAAGATACCACCGAAATATCTCAATTTTCTCTCTACGCAATGCAACGCATGTGATTGAATCGAGAAGGTATTATATCGGTGTTTCTCGGTGAGAATCCTCTAGATAACTCCTCCTCATTGAGAAATTTTGGACCTCCAAAATTTCTTTCAATTGGTAAATAGGTGAGGGTACTTCTCCCTCACCTTTCTAGTTTCCATCCATTTTTCCTTTTTCGATGCATGCCTTTCAAACCCACACAAAGATATTAAACATCACCCCTTTGCAAGGTTCTGACCTTCCTGTCCAAAATGATGTCTTCCTATAACTCATCTAAATACTCAGGTGCAAAATCATCAACATAAGGTACAACATTAGCATCATGATCAATAATCATAGGCGGTTCATATAATTTCAAATTTTCAACATTTACAACTAAATAAATTTGCATGTATGGAGGTAAATCCAACCAGAAGCATTATTACCAATTTTCTCCAAAATTTAGAATGGACCATACCAAATTGGTTTTAACTTTTTACCTTCACCTGTCATCCTTTCTTTGCTTGATGTGAAGCCAAACTGAATCACCAACTTGGAACTTGTGATCAATTCTATGTTTATCATGCCTTGCTTTATATTCTTTACTTTTCTCCAACTGTTCTTGGACATACTAATGGACTGTTGTATTCTTTGCACAAAATTTTCAGCTTTTTCAATATCACGAAGTCCGCTAACAACAGTTTCTTGTCCAAAAGAGAAATCTAATGGATATTTAGGCAAATAACCAAAATAAGTCTCAAAAGGAGACTTCATAGTAGAAGAATGTAGTACAACTTGTTATAAGCATGTTGCACATAATACAAATGTTCATCCCATAATTTAGGATGTTTACCACAATAACCCCTAAGCAGATGTACCATTATGTAGTTCACAACCTCTGTTTGACCATCAATCTATGGATGGAAAGCAATTCTTTTCTTCAATTTAGTGTCCATCAAACCCCACAAAGTTGACCAAAATTCCCAAGAAACATGGAATCCCAATCAGATATAATAAAAGTGGGCAAACCAAAATGAACCCATACAAACTGAAAGAATAAATGTGTAGTCCCTTCATAGTTATTTGTTTAGTACAAGGAATCAACACACACATTTTGCTAAATTTGTCCACAACCACATATAAATAGTCGTGTTTCCTTCATGACATGGGAAAACCTCCTACAAAATCCATGGAAATACTTTCCCATGGATGTGTAGGGATAGGAAGAGGAGTGTAAAGTCCTAACTTCTTGTTGCTAGGCTTTCTCATGGCACAAAGAACACATCCTTTTATATACCTGGTTACATGTTCCTGCATTCTAGGCCAATAACAATACATCTGTAAATGTGCAACTATTTTACCAACACCAAAATGTCCAGATATAAGAGAATTATGAGATTCCCTAATCATATGCACTCTTCCATCCTGCAAAATGAAAATTTTACCAGAATGATACAAGACATCATGCACATGATAATCCAATTCTCCTACTTGTTTTCCACTCATTAAATATTTATACACTTCTTTAAAATCAACATCATAAACATATTGTTCTTTATAAATATCATGAGTCAGCACATATGCAACAACTGGAGGTCTAGATAACATATTGGTAACCTTATTTTGTAAACCTTTCTTATACCTAATCACGAGTTAGAATCATGCAAGAATCCCATCCAACAAAAGTGTATAGATTGTTCTAGCTTGGTATATGTTTGAAGGTACTAGAGAAGTGATGATCTATATGAATTACTATTTCTTTTCCCATCAAGTAATGTTTCCATTTCTTTACACTTTGAACCAATGCATACAACTCTTTATCATAGGTTGGATAGTTTCTTACCGCACTTGTGAAGGTCTCAAAATGGTAACAAACATGATTTTTTTCATCAAGACTGCCCCCATTACATATTCATTGGCATCTGTCTCGATCTCAAATGATTGTTGTAAATCTAGAAGTGCTAAGACAGGAGCGGTACTGATTTTATCTTTTAGTGTATCAAAATATCTCTAATGTTTGCCTCCCCACTAAAAGACTTGTTTAGTACTAGTCAAAGAATGCAAAGGAGATGCAATAAACGAGAAGTTAGAAATAAATGTTCTCCAGGATTGTACTGCACCAAGAAATATTCTAACTATCATTACATATTGGGTCTAGGCCATTTAACAATGACCTCAAATTTTGTAGGATCAATTTTCAATTCACCATGTCCCACAACATAACCCAAATAAACCAAATATTTTTTCCCAAATTCACATTTAGACATCTTCAGATACAATTTCTCCTTTCTTAAAGCATCTAATACTTTCTAAATATGAATGATATGATCATCCCATGATTTACTGAAAATCATAATATCATCTAAGTAGACTATGAAAAAATCATCAATGAATGGCCTAAATACATCATTCATCACACGCATGAATGTAGTCGGTGCATTACACAACCCAAAAGGCATAACAAGCCATTCAAATAAACCTTGTTTTTTTTTAAAAGTATTTTTCCACACATCACCTTCATTGATTATAACTTGGTGATAACCACTTCTTAATTCTAACTTAGTGAAAGAAATACCATTCTTTAACCTGATCTAGTAAATCATCAATATGAGGAAGAGGGTAATGATTTTTCACCGTGATTTTTTAAGGCACAAAAATCAACACACATCTGCCATGTGTCATCTTTATTAGGCACCAAAATGATTGGTGAACCACAAGGAGATGAACTTGGACAGATAATTCCTTTTGCCAAAATTTCCATCACCTGTTTCTTGATTTCCTCATTTTCAACCACAAACAATCTATACATACCAATGTTGGGAAGAGGTGCATCCTGTAATAATTGTATCTCATGTTGAACCCCTCTTTTAGGAGGTAGACCCTATGGATCCTGAAAAACATCATCATAGTTAGAAACAATTTTAACCAATTCATTACGATGTTTAGGATCACAATCTTCAAAATCCTTTTCATGATCTTTCTCTTTGGCTTTGATCACCATGAGTACAAAATTCTTGCTTGAATTTACAAGTATTTTCATCTTCCCTGTAGTAACCAAGGAAAGACTTGTTTTCACACGATGAGCTCTAACAATATATTCAATCCCATCCTTAACAAGAAAGTATTTATTCTCTTCCCTATAGAAGATTGTTTTACAATCATATAGATAAGGAATTCCCAAAACCACACCACAAATATCTAAAGGAACAACATCTAAATCAACCTCATCAATAAACTTGTTTGTAATGGCAAATATGAATCTACAAGTTTTTGTTACCTATAATTTTGCATCATCACAAACCCAACCCAAAGGATAAGGCTTAGGATGTGGCTTGGTTTTGAGTCCCAATTTTTTCACAACCTCCTCTAAAATCATATTAGCTTGAGATCCACTATCAAATAGAGTGTCTATTTTTGTATGTTTAGAAACAAATCTAAGGTGGAAAATCTCATTTCTTTTCTTTTCATCATGCATAGATTGTTGTTTAGAAGAAGATGCAACATTTGATGAACTAGTGCTAGAAGAAGAGGAATAATTACAACCTTGAAAACTCATGGTCGTGATCTTGGTTTCATCTCTTGAATCAAACCCAAGATCATGTACCACAGTATTCATTTTCTTCTCTTTTTATCCTTATTATTAAACCACTTAGGCTTCATTTCAGGATGTAATTTCCAACACTTAGATTCATCATGATTCTTTTTACAATGATTGCAAAATGGTTTTTCATCTTCTTTCTTAATAGTAGAATTATTATTTTTCTTACCCTTTCCTTTACCTTGTTCTTTTGAACCTTTTTCTTTGCCTTGATTTCTTTTTATTTTGTTTTGAGGAGGAAGACTCCTTAGTCATTTTCCCTCTTGCTTCCAAATGTGTAGCTTGCACACACCACATCAAGATTAGTAGGATTAAGAACGAGAATCATATGTCTCAAATAACTATGTAATCCACCAATATATTTAAGCAGTGTTTCTTATGTATGGAGATAAATACCAAGAATAAGAGCCCTTTTCCTAAACTCTTGTGTATAATCTTGAACACTTTGTCCCTTATTTTGTCTTAAATTTTTCCAATCCATCATAGCTTGTTGCATATATCCTAGAGGATAAAATTTTTTTCTTAGATCAAAAACAAAATCAGACCAGGAAGATATTTCTTTACCTTTTTCTCATCTACTTCCTGAATCTTACTCTCCCACCATATGAGTGTTGTGCCACCCATTCGAAGATTTTCCAAATGAATTTTTCAACAATTTTTTTGAACCCTGCAATATACCTCAATCTGCTTGATCCAATTATCCAAATTCTCTGCATTAAGCTCCCCATTATACATTGGAAATTCAAACTTAATATCTAGTTTTAATGAAGGAAGAAAATCATTTTTTTGCTTCACCTTTAGGAAAATTAGATTTTTGTTTCTCACCTTTAGGAGAATCAAAATCAAATGAAGAACCATATTTCTTTTTACCTTTTTAGCTTCTTTTTCCATCTAGTCTTCTCCTATCTCGGTACAATTCCTCCACAATCTCTTTCATTTTAAGGAATGATTAATGAAAATATTCTTCATTTCCCTCCATCACTAGACTTCGTGATCTTCTTATACCGGTTTCTGGATCAACACCTACTAGTTCTCCTTCGTACTTTCTAGAATGGGACCTTGCTAACATTCAACATAACATGCAATCCAAAGACTATTAAACTGATCATAAACCAGCTTTGATACCAAATGATCCAAAATCATAAGCAAAATTCAATATTCATCCAAAACAAAATCCTTAAACAAAAATTTTATGGAGTAAATTCACCATCATGAATTTTCATTATTTTTAAAAAAATTCAAGTAGTGTGTAAAAACATCGAAAAACCAAACTAAACAGAGAATAGAGTCACCACAATTGATAACAGAGTTCGGTGTTAGAACCTATGTATTTGGGTTCATATAAATGTGTATGATCTATTAAAATAATGTCTTAATACACGTATAATGCTTCAAAAATATGTATCCATATCTTCTCCAATTGCCACAATATTTCTCTTGAAAATTTAAGCCTAGTCCCTTTGGAATTTTCTCCTAATTCCTCTCCTAGCCCTCATATTAATCCATTTTCAATACATAGTCTACTTCCCATTAACCTTCAAATGGAAGCAAACCCCTTTTATATTGTTTCAACACCAAGGGCATAACGGTCAAGCCCTTATCCTTTTATCACAGTGAACCAAGTTCAAGCCTTGCTAAGCACATTGTTTGTTATCCTTTGGCTAAGATTAGCAAGATAATCCCACATGTGTGGGAGAAGGATTGGGAAATTGGTTTAAATTGGGTGGTGATTAAGGTTTAATCCATCAATAGACAACTTTTTCTAAAGCCACATTGTGTGTTGGTTGGTAAATGGGCTATGTTTGGCATGAGGTTGGTTTAGCGCCAAGTTGGAGGATGGTTGGGCAAGGAGATAAGAGGGACGACGAGGAAGTTAGAGGAGATAAGGTGATATGGAGAGTAAGGGAGTATCGTGTGGTAGATAAGAGGTGAGTTATACTAGATAGACGGTTAAACTATGAGGTGGGCAAGTCGACTCGGTTGGATGAATTGGGTCGACTTGACTCACCGAGTGGGTTGTCCACCGAGCCATTACAATGCACAATGTTTACAATTCATAGCAGATTATCCCACATTCATCTTGTTAATACAAGCATGAGTATATGTATGCAAAAGGTCAACAATGGTAATATGATGATCGGAGGAAAAGGCACCCCTCCATTAAAATATATTGTCAACCACAGTTGAGGGTCCCAGTAGAAAATAGCAAGACCCGCCCCTCCATAAATGAGTTTCAAAGACCGGCCTCGTAAAACCCAAATTTTTCTTCATATCGGTGGTGCCACTTGTCAAAATTTTGTTGGTCCACTTGGTGGATGTGCACATGTCCATGTCACCTACGTGTAGTCCATATTTTTGCCAGTTGGCCAAATATTTCAGCTAGCTATATCTTCTACATACTTATCTATTTTTAGTAAACAAGATACCTCTGGAAAGCTCTCAATTTTCTCTATGGAATGAAAATTCCTGTGATTGATTTTGAGAAGATATTAGATCATTGTTTCGAGTGAGGATCCTCTAGATCACCCAAGCATAACAAGTTAAAGTCCCTAAAATCACTTATGTTGATATCAGAAGAGAAAATGATTTGGGTGAAAGGGGGAGGTCACCATACAATGGGAGAATTAATTAGTCATCGAGGTGTGGAAGTGATTAAATAATGTGTGAAACACTATTCCCACATCTTTGATAAAATAGAAACATCCAAGGCATTACTAGAAAAGTGTAATGCCGAATGCAAAATGTGGAGTGATATGTTATCTTGAAGTTGAAATCCCTTAAGGACTTAGAGGATGATTTGCTTGTTAAGGAGACAAGTATCTCCCCTTAATCTGTAGGAAATCAGTATGAATATCATGAGGCTACAAAGATAAGGGTTGAGACCTTGAATAATTGTGTCAATGTTCTCAGAGGAGCAAAAGAAAAGGTGACTGAACACATTGATGGTCTACACTCTCTTCTTGACAAATTAATTGGAGAAGTAGTGGGGAAAGGCTTAGGATGGAAAATAAAGATAATGTGGTTAAAATTTTCATGGACTATGCCCTTGTAAAGTTGGAAGATCCTTAGACTTTCAACTTGTCTAATGTGCAACGACTTGTGCAATTTGAGAAGACAACTGCTAAATTGTTGAAGAGGATAAAGAAGGGAAAATATATTTCTATGGAGCTTGATAAAGTGGGTGCTAGGTAGGAAATAATTTTCCATTATCATTCAGGGCCCGATGAAGAATTTTTTTACATATGTTTGGGAAGTTAGATGTTTATAGGGAAAGGATGAGGGGCAGTTTGGAGAAGCAACCCATAGATGTGGACCCATAAAACTGAAGGAATAAAGAGGAAGGAATTAAAACAAGTTTCTCATCATGTTAGAGCATTTTGGAATCATTCAAGTACGAGGCCTTTTCTAAAACAAAACATGGTTTTTATAAAGGAAAAGTTTGTCGAAAGGACAAAAGGATATCCTTCTTTTTTCCTCATGTGTCATCATGTTGCATCATCCAGCCAACTCACAGGATAGAAAGGAATCTTTTTGGTTAAAATATTTCCTCTCCTGGTTGAAAATTTTGACCCTCCTAAGGAATTTTTAGGGGAATTTGGGAGATATTTTGATAGAAGAAATTGTATATGAATGGGGTCTTGTCCTCATTTTGGGCGTCGATAGTCGTTGAATTTTTTTCGATCGGTTTTTTTGATTCCAGCTTTCTTGTTTATCGAGCATTTTTTGTAATTTTCCATCTCTACGAAGAAATTCTAAGGTGGGTGCATTGTACAACCATTAGCAGGTTTTGAAGGCATTTGTTTATGTCCCCTCACCAAAACTCATATGAATGGATGCTTTCTCCTTTGATATAATTGCACTTTCATGTTTTATGTTTTAAAAGTATGAGCAAAGAAATACAATTTTGATGCAATCTCGTACTAGCTTCATTTTTGGAATACGCAGAGATATTTCCTTAACTATTTTGTTTCTCTAGTTACTGCATGAGTATTGTGGAGTAGGGTATGCTCTGCAATATTTTGGTCTAGTAATAAAATCCTTGTGGGAGCACTATTTTGAAGGGTTTTTTTCATCCCTTAATGGTATTTTGGGTGTATGACATAGAGGTAAAGCAAGCACTTTATCTAAATTAGAGCTCAAATGTTTATGTCTAGGATCTCGAATAATGTTAGTAACATTTGTGGAAATTCATTATCAATGAATGCAAATGTTATCTATTTTGGTTTGTGTTTGATGTGTTAAGTGTGTACAATAATTGAGTGACAACTCTTTCGAGTGATTATTGTATACATGGCTGCACTTGCCTCAAATTGGTTTACACCTATCTCAAAGGAACCCGAGTTATAGAAACAACTCCTTTGTTCGAGATCCACCTCAGTCCTCTCATCCTTGTTTAAGAAGAGCTAGAAGTAGCAAGGTGAATCCATCCTCTTAGTTAAGGTGTCTCCGATCATTTCTTAGAGTTGAGTTACTTGGTTGAATATTGGGCGAGATCCTAAATATTAACGACAATATTTTCATGTTCATCATTCTCCCAAGGTAATTCTAACTCTGAATAATCTGCTCAATCCTCAAGTGTAATTTTGGGAGCCAAAATGTAGAATGTGTATGATTGAGAGATTTTCCAATGTTTGAAATTCAAAGAATTACTTGAACAATAAGTTTCCGTTTTACAATTTCAACAAAATGATAATGCAAGTAACAAGACAATGTGAATGCAATAAAGGACAGTGTGGAGATGCAAATGACTATATGTAGAAATGTTTGAGGTGAAGCAAGTTAATAGATTCACTAAACTCCTCACCCTCAAGAGTACACAAACGATATGCACCATTTTCAAAATCTTCCATCACTTGGTAGGACCCTAACCATTTTAGACTGAACTTCCTATAGACACCAATTTTTAGTATCGTTAGTCCCTTACCCCGCGTTCACTCTATTTATCATCATCATGCACATACTCACCTTATTCCCATTTAAATTCCATATTCCCCCTTTAATCACAATTATTCCCATAATCCCATCTTAAAATTATATTATCATTTACTCTTTCTAATCTCTCATTAATCATGTTTAATTATCCCTAAATCATCCCCTAATATTTTTATCCTCCCTAAACATCCCTTTTATTATCCCTAAGCACCCAACCACCTTCATTTAATTCATTCTCATCTCCTAACCACCTTTTATCATCCCTAGACAACCCTAACCCACCTAAACACCTTAAAACCCTAATCTTCCCTCTTTGGGCCCATTTGCATCGAGTTGGGCATCATCCCACCGCCCAAACTCGCAGATCCTCTATAGTCACCAATGACCTATCTCGGGTCTTTTTCCACCCTATAAGTACCCCCTCACCCCTCCTCTCTTGAGGATGCAATTTTGAGAGATGAAGTTATCTTGCGAATTTCATTGTGATTATTTGTCTTTCTTGGAGTTGTTACTGTCATCTTGAAGTTATTTTCGATCCCTTGCATGTTTCTATTGGATATCTTGGAGAGTTGAAGCTTGTTGAATTTCTTTGGCCATTTCATCATCTTTTACATTAGCTTCTTTCTGAGTTATTAGTTGTCTGAGAACCCGACCATTCATCTGACATTCACTTATCCTACCTTATCTTTCATTTTAAGCATATTTCCCTTCATCAAACCCTAACTCTCTTCCCAGATGTTGTTGAATGTTCCTGGTCATCGTCAACCCAGATTCTGTCCATTTCATTGACTATCACCTACCCATTATCTATTCTATTTTATGAGCTGCGCAGTCCTTCATATCCCCAGATCTGGTCATTCTTCCCACCTACCATCTCAGATCTGACCATTTACCACACCCATTTGCCATCAACACAGCCTAGCCACTGTCGACCAATCAATATTCATTACATCCATCATAATATTCTGTAATTTTGTTCCATCCTTTCTATCGAATTAGATCGAAACATTTTTGCATCATCACCTATTTTAGATCAACTTCTAAGTCTTTCGATTTACTCTTCTTGATTTTTGTTTGGCTCATCCTAATACATTGTCTATCAATTGGGCTCATCAATCTCGAGTCGATGTCAACCCATGTAGGTCATCTAGCTCATTGCTGAGGAGGATCTTTCTTTTGTGCTCGCATCCATTATCATCGATCTAGAGGAATCTCTAAACCATCTCATTTGTATTTTCTTATTTTCTTTGTCATCATTTCATTAATTTGAAACAGGTACAAGAAAATCGGTTCAACGTTTTGGCACTCTTGGTGGGACCCACCCTTCTTTGGTGAGTCTTTTCATTGTTTTTCATTTCCATTTTTTTAATATATTCTTTCTACTAATCTCACACATCGTAGATTTGCTTATTAGCGTGCGTGTTGGATTGATTTTCTTAGATCAAATTGCTTGCTTTAAAAATAAAAAAAAGGAAAAAGCGTTATCCAAGTATTCTTCATTTTTCTCTATTTTCTCTTTTTGCATCATTTTTTCCTTCTTTGTTTGAGTGTCTTCATCGAATATAACACTTCATTTTGGACTTAAAAATAACCTTCATACTTGTTTGGCAATCTAGTCTAATTAGGAGGTTAATTCTTTTCATACACTTTTATCACACACATCCAAAATGCACACATCAAAACTACACATCTTAAACATCTTCTTCTGGTGGAACTATTGGGATTTCATCACCCAATAGGAAATTCGTAGTGGTGTTTTGGCCACATTACAAATTTATTGGTACCGGTAGTCATCACAGATTTGGGCCTCACGTACCTTCGGTATATTGAGGACTCCATCCAAAACAACCCAAAACCATCCATATTTTGGCCATTTCCTAGGCTCCCTTCAAGCCCATTTTTCTTTTTCTCTCACATTTTTCTAATAATCAAGATAATTAAAACTTTGTTGCATGACTTGTTTGAAGTAATTAAAAATCAACATAGTTTATTTTTTTATTGTTTTTTTCATGCCCATTATTACACATTCTCAAGCAAGAAAAATGGAACAAACCATGACATCCAACAACATTCCTACTTCTACTATTGTTTCCCAACAAACTTTAGCCCTTTCTATCATTTCTTCCACCCCTTTGGTCACCTCTTCTGTGGTTACTCAACCTATGGTTTCCATTCCCCCTCTTTAAGAGTCTTAGGCTATCCAATCTAACACCCATGTTGAAACTAACCCCTTTCTTTATCACCACTCGGTCCCATCTAGACCGACTACTCCCCCATCCACCACTTCTATGGGATCTTTTGGACCTCCCACCATCCCTCGTGGGTGTGTGGAGTTCTAAGAACTCCTTGATGCCAACCCCATAGCTCTCCATGATTACCTTCTAGGGAGGCATACCCATCTCCCCATCAATGGTCCTCTCCTCTCCAACAACTCTATCCTTATCCTCCTCACTCGAGTCCACAAAGGTTCTTACCTCATAACTCGTTATCTTCTTCCCAAGATCTATGAATGATTTAGTGATAGATCAACAAGAACATGGCTCCCACGATCACCAAACCACTCAATTGGTGGTGCTCATTCTGCCAATTAGTCTCGCATTCGCACTACTATCACCTTTTCTATCCCCATGACCTTGTCATCTACTATGGTTATTAGTTCCCTTATCCAATCATCACAAGAGTATCATTTGCTTCCCCCTCCATCCGAACAACATAACCAAACTTTACATCTTATCTCCACCTCTCATTTCCATGCAAACATCATCACTTCACAACCCCATCCTTCTAAATCAACCCAAACCCATCAACCTCCTCTTTGAAGTGCCTTTCGTTACATACTTCCCAATCAATCAACTCAAACAACTCAACCACCCTATACCTATGTCTCAACACATCCCCTACCAAATTAATCCAATATCCCCATCACTCAAAACCAACATAATCCCATCAATCTTACTACATCCCCATCTCCCAACAACAACCTATATCCCAACCTATTCAATCACAACCATTCAACAACATACCCCTTATCAACCACTTCCACAAACACCTACTCATCCTCAAACATATCAACCTCATTCCCAACCTAACCCATCTACTTCATATATTCCACAACCTCATCCTTAAATTTCTCATCCCCATACATCTAATGATCCCATGCATGCATTATTAAGTAGAATGGCCAACCTTGAAGTCGTTACCTTGGGATCCAAGACCACCTTCTCTTATGAATAGATTTGTAACAAACATATCAATCCATCAGCCCCTTAAATCCTTATCCTCCACATTGGGAGCTACCAAAATTCTCTAAATTTAATAGCAAGGAGTACCCACAATAGCACCTACGTGCCTTTAAGCATGCATGATACCTCGTTGCTCAATACCAAGACCTTATGCTCCACACCTTCTCCATGTCTTTGGTTGGTTCCGCGTTGGATTGCACAACAATATTTCACAACATTCACTATTTTCCTTCACCCAACTTGCACAACTATTTCTAGAAAACTTTTTAATTAACATTGTGCATAAAATTACCATCACATATCTCTACGTCATTAGAAAAATTGATGTAGAATCTATTGTATATTTTGTCGCAAGATGGTGTGGCATAATCAACCAATTGTCCTTTTTCCTTCCATAGACTGAATTAATTAAACTATTTATGTGGTCTTGTGTGAAGCATATTTCCTCTACTCTTTAAATGCAATCATTCCAAACCTTTTTAGAGGCATTTATTATGGCTCATAAACTTGAACAATGCGACCTTGAGAAAGGCCATCTCAAGCTTCGATGTAACAAACCGAAACCCGATTTTACAAATTCATCCACCCATAATGACAAGACTAAAAGCATGTTGTCGGCGTAAAATGTATCAACTAAATCAACCCTTTTACCTATTGTAAAGGCTAAGACGAAATCGAACCATCTTTAATTGTATGAAGGACTTAGAAAATATTCTAAGTGTAGGGTAGTTCATGCCTTAATTTTTTTATAAAAACAAACCTAAGATTCTAGGAATACCAATTAATTCATTTAGAAAAAGAAATAATCTACAAGAAAAGAAACAAAGAATAGACACAAACAAAATAAAGGAAAGAACAATGAAAAGACAAAACCCACAATCAATATTATCAACCCTATCCGACAGAGTGATATCTATGAATTAGATAACCTCTTGAAGGGAAGAAAACAAGCTTGCAACATCATTAATACTTTTATGGTATTCAGTTGCATGAATAATGCTTGTATGTAATTAATCCTTGTAACTCTCGATAAATAAATCCTTTTTACTCCATTCCATACGATGCAGAAATTCAACTTAATCCAGATATATCTTATATTCCAAATTTCTTGTTTTAAAACAGCAGAGTGTGAATAAAAATTAGCCAAATATACAAAATATTCATAATGATACAAATTCAATAAAGACCTATCATGAAATTCATATTAAGATTGAGAAATATTTATAAAAATGAAAAGCACAAAGTCACTAAAATCAACTTTGTTCGAGATCCGACAATACCATAGCCAAAATGGCATATTATAAACCCAAATGTTCTGAACTCTGTGCAAACAACCTTCATAGATCCCCTGGATATACAGATTTAATTCTGCAATCAGATTATAGATTAGACACAGAAAATCAATATTCAGAGAATCAGAATAATAACAATATAACTAGAATACCTGTTGTATCTAACGCTTACACTTAAATCTTCAAACTTAGGTTATCGAGATCCTGTAATCAAAGCCTCATTCAGAATATTTTCACTAAAAATGTATGATGAAAATGCACTAAACTAAAATGCAAATTACCTTGATGTTCCTCATGTGTAAAAGATTCCTTCTTCTTCTTTTATTTACTTCTCCATGAAATAGTTACAACCAATCTCCTCATATTAAATGATACTTTAGAAATAAACTCTTAAAAATGTCACTTTAATAGATAATATAACACATGATAGAGATTATCAATTTAATTTATGATAGATGATTAAAAATCATATCATAAATTATCATGGAAAGATAATAATAGGAAACAAATATAAGGGCGGGGACCCACAATATTAAAATAAAACATTTATTCCAAAACATCCATATAACCATATCATTTGCATTAAATTTTCTAGACCACATTAATCAACATTAAAATATAGAGTTTAAATCTTTTCACACACACACACACACACACACACACACACACACACACACACATCTACAACTTTAGTTTAAACATTCCACCATAAGTATAATAATATCATATCATCAAAATAAGTGCAATCCGAGCCAAAATATAACCAAGTCAAATGTCACCAAGTCTAGCATAATAATTGTCTCAAAATAGCAAGTTCTAAAATCAAAGCCAAGTATTTTAATCATCTCCCACTAAATCAAGTATTATAGTGCCATTGGTTGCCTTGAGTTTTGTATACTCATATGATTCTAAATTCAGGATTGTATGTGTCATAGCAAGACTTGGATTCACTATCTACTTCCAACTTAACTCGTGTAACCGATCAGAATCCATCGGTATGGTCAAAGAGGACCTAACCCATTTGGGAGAAGGACGATGCTCATCTATAGAATTTCTCAAAGTATGTAATGGAAAATTACTCTCTGCATTATATGGAAGAGGATTGGAATGAACTGGTCTATGAGAGACTGAATTAGCATGGTCAGAATGTGACTGTTGATGCACATTATGGGGGCATTTACCTCTGGAAAACTACGAGTAGGCTGATTATTTTGACAATCAATTAACTACAAGACCTCTCGAAGGATGGGTTCCTAGAATCAAAGTGAATTGAAACACGTGTTGGACCATTCCGGTGGACAAAGGTTCCACGACCCCGAAACGAATTAGAACCTCTTCTTCCACCACGAGGAGAGTCTTTGCGTGGGGAGAATCTATTGCCATCTGGCCAACCCGCATTGGATCAAGAACCTTGTGGATTTCCCCATCCACTCCACCCAGATCTAGGCATTTGTTAAAAGTAATCATTATGACAATCATCATTTCCGAAATGTTTCATTTCTATAGATAGATGTTAAACAGTCACAGGATCAAAAAATATTTATCAAAATTATCAAAATTATTGTTGACTTATTTAAAACATCACTGAAAATATCAAAGAAACACTACTTCTTTCATATGTCATAATCAAACTTAATGCCAAAACCAAATTTTAAAGCCAAAACTTATTATAAATATCAAACCAAACTTGTATCACAAACTGTATCAAGCACAAAACTGTCTTTAGAACAACATAAATTTACAATCACCTTGTATTTATAACCAGTTCGTCTTATTCTGAAGCCGTGTTGAATTACTTTTATCAAGCTCTCTCAAAATACAGTGAAAATTTCTTGAATTTTGATATATAAAAATGCACAAAGTGAGCAACATGCAAACAGACAAATTTCTTAACCATATTATCCAATAATTTGTTTCAAATATCGATTTCATGCAAATGTCTTTGAAAGTATTGTTAAATTTCACAAAGATTCAATCAAATCGAACTTCATTTACATCTTTATCACTAATGAACAATACCCTGTTAGGAATATTATATTGTTTACATTGGTGAATGTTTTAATGTAATATATATTATCATGGAGATAATATATATGGGTGAATAAATAAAATGTAATATTATTAAATATGAGAAAATATATCTCATATTAATAATATAGGTTTTATATATTAGTTGTGAGTTTGTTGTATAAACAACTCACGTTGGTATTTTTAGGATTAGTTGAGTGTGTTGAGATAACTAAGGGATTGAGAGAGATTAGTGGAAGGTTGAGAGATATGTGGGATAAAGGATGACTCCTATTTAATAGGAGATCATATGTGTATTTATACCTCTCAATGTAAATGAAGACATATCCCGATGAATTGAAAATTATTCTAATATTATTTTATTTGGTGTTTTTATTGTGTAAGATTATTTCCAATAATCTGTACCAACTTCAAGATACCCATAAATCCGAAATTGATGAAGACCTCTTAAAACACATCTGAATGACACATCTCTCGATAGATACTTCATTTTCTCACAAAATACGGATTTTCATAAGAAAAACATTTTTATAGCAAACATATGAAATGGGTAAGTCAAAAAACCATGATAAGTACTAATATTGAAGTTCTGCAAGATAAATCAAGAAATAAATGTCATAGTTATCATTTCAAAATCCATCAAAATCCTCAACTGTCAATAAAAACCCAAAAACTTAAAACTCACAACATATCTCTCCATAGATTTTTAGAGTCAATATTGCCAAAGCCAAAAATACCATATTAAAACTATTTCCACAGTATAATCTTATCAAACCCAAAATCCTTTTACCTTTGTTCATCTAGAATGTCAAATAAAACTTCATTCTACAGATAAGCTAAGAAACGAGCCTCTAAAAACCCAAAATGCCAAGACAATCATATATTATCCAAACAAAACAACCATGCAAACATAAAATACTCAAGGAAAAAAATTGAATATGAAAAATATGCAGAGATATAACAAAGTGTTGACTTGACACGACCAAAACGAGTCCTAAAACTAAGCACAAAAGCATCCATAGCCAGTCGATAACTAAACATACCTCGAAAGGTATAATAACAAGATGTTGAGCTTCTTGAAGCATGCAAACACCAAAATGGAGGACCCAAATAGTTCCAAAGAAAATTTCGATAAAGCTTCACATATGGCGGAGAAGAAAATTATCAAATGACCAACAAACCAAAGTGGTAATGAAAAGATAGGCTCAAAACTCGCATTCAATTCTCAAGGTACCTCGAGCCAGGTGTCATAAATGTGTTTTAAATGCCCACAATCCTAAATTCCTAGTTCGTGATGATAATGCCACTTAGCATTTTTTAAATCAAACAATGTGCCAAGCTAACTATTTCAACAAAATGCCAAATCATAATGTTCTCCATAGAGAAAATAAAATCTTACCATATCGACCATGACTTGTTTTTTTAAACCTCTCAAAATATTTGCATTGTCAATGTCTAATAGATTTGATCACCACTTATTCCATACTCCAAAATCAACAAACAAACAACAAATATAACAATATACCTGAATAAAAAACTATATCCCAGAGACCCTGAAATCCCACCATGATATCGCAACAAAAACCAAAACTATCATCTCATTAAGACATTGTTGAGATAATTTTTTTATTAAGGATAAATAGTTTTGAAGGGACTATACCCTGTATACAAAAGGCTCAAAATCCAGATATAACAGTAGAAGTGGCACAAAGAGAAAAAAGGGACTAACACCCTAAACAAGGAGGCTCAACAACGATAAAATAGTGAAAATAGCAAAAAGGGGATCAACACCCATGAAGTTTAAAAGAACTAACAATAGTTCAACCAAGAACTAACAAAGGGACCAAAAAAGAACAGAGTAGCATCAAAACAGCTTGAAATCTGCAACTTGACAAACAGTGTAACAACAAACTAGGAGTAGCACTATTTAACTACCTTGTCAATCTTTATCTTGATTTTCTACAATGAACTAAAAGTGCAAGTGTCGTGACTTGAGAGGGATCCTTCTTATCAATTTGTGAGAAGACCGGATCCTCAGAGTAGCATCGACTCCCGGATGGCAAAGCAGGAATGTCACTTAGGATACAAACACTCTTCACATGTTGTTCCATGAAATTGTAAACCACTTTTAGCATAGAGATGGTACAATCATGTCGTCCTTTAGCATTACCCAATATATTATCCATAGAATGAAGTTTCTTGAAGATTTATGTATTTTTCTCATTATCCCCAAAATTCTCAACCTGCATCTTCCTTTTACCTGTATTTTTATCATTCCTCTTGATTTCTTCCTTGGGGTTCACGACCTCACTCTCTAGCTTCTCAATCCTACTAAGGAGCCCTTCATCTTTGAATTCCTCCATGGGATTGCTGATATGGAGAAATTTTTTGGCTGAATCAATCTCCTCATTAATATGAAGAACCCTCTCGAATATCTTCCCTCGAGAGTAACATACCTGACCATCATGCACTAGATTTCAGAAAAAGGCTCCGGGATAGAAGAAACTTTGATGCCACTCATGACAAATTCAAGGTTTTCACCTTCTTCAAGAAATTTCTTTTCTTCAACATTCCTATCTACCCGCTTGTTGAAGAATTTTTCCCCTCCAAACTCAAACCCGTGACTTGAGCAATGAGCTCTTTAGTAATTTTAACACTGATATCTCCATACTCAACTGTTTGTTTCTTCCATCCATTCACAATTGCCCGAGATATCCTGATCATGGCCCTACATTCTTTCTATGAGGCTCGAAATTCCCCCATTTGTAAATACTTCCACAGTATTTCATCATTCTTCTAGGCTGGGTCGTGAATGGGCTCTATTTTGCAAGGAGGTCCCCCCATTCTGTTGTTTTTCCCTTTGTTGCTCAATGGTAAAGTTTTGATTCCAATACCTCCTTTCACTACCACCTCTATTTTTGGAAACCCATAAGGCGTGCGAAATTTTAATCACATCATTAAACCTACATGTGGAGTTAATAATCACATCTTCAACAACGGAGGGATATCTTCTAATGATTGTTTTGAATATCATGCTTATCTTTTATGATGCCATCAAGTACCTTATCCGGGAGAAGATCACCACTAAACTAGTTTTGCATTTGTTTCTAACTCCAAAATTGGCCAAACTATCTACCACTTTATGACCTTCACGGTAGGTATGAATGATCTTGTAATTATCAAAAATATTACAAGTCTCAATAGCTTCACAAATAAAATCTCTAATAGTCCAGCTTGGGGGTTGATTTTTGTTTAGAAAATTTATGATGTTTAAAGAATCCCCTTCAATTATAATATTTGAAATATTACAATCTCTTGCAAGCCTTATACCCCATAATGTTGCCAAAGCTTCAGAATAATGGTTTGTCTGTTGACCCATATTTCTAGCAAAAGCAACAACAAAGCAACCTCTGTGATCTCTGATCACCCCACCTCCTCCTGAAGCTCCAGGATTACCTTTTGAAGCTCCATCAAAATTCAATTTTTACCATGAAAAGGGTGGTTGAATCCAATGCACTGAAGATCTGTCAATGTTGTTATTGCCTTTATTTTGAATGTTGTATTACATTTTATTTATTCACCCATATATATTATCTCCATGATAATATATATTACATTAAAACATTCACCAATGTAAACAATATAATATTCCTAACATTCACTCCCCTATTGTTTACATTATTACTTCCCCTACACTCCCC
Organism: Taxus wallichiana var. yunnanensis; assembly: GCA_018340775.1. Classification (NCBI taxonomy): domain Eukaryota; kingdom Viridiplantae; phylum Streptophyta; class Pinopsida; order Cupressales; family Taxaceae; genus Taxus; species Taxus wallichiana. The sequence continues at coordinate 853,478,333 of CM031238.1, read as the reverse complement.
TAATGTGAACAATGTAGAAAAGAATAGTTACACTTTCTCTGCAGCTTGCACACCCCAGTTTACTCATGGTCTTGGTACACATATGGACCTCAATCCAAGGTAAGAACCCTTGTTCATAAACCTTTGTTCATCCCCTTCAAGTATCATGATGCTGACTTTGTACTTGTGTTTTCTTCTTTCTATTACAACATTACATCAAGGAGGTTTATAAAAGGAAATTACAATTGAACAAGAATTTCCTTCTGTTCTTATTACAAAACACACAATAATGGAATCAACACACAAATAAAATAAATTGGTCACCAATACATTTGAAGCGATCTCTTTATTGGTGACTAACAAGAGATGATGCTCTCATATTTAATAATATTACATTTTATTTATTCACCCATATATATTATCTCCATGATAATATATATTACATTAAAACATTCACCAATGTAAACAATATAATATTCCTAACATGTTGTCGTGTCAATGCTCCAAGCAAAGAAGGATGTGTTCCTCTTCTTTGGGATATAATCAATTTTTTGGAGGCTTAAACCTTTCAATGTTATCTTTCACAAAGCAATAATAATTTCTTTTAAAAAATTGGTACACACCTTCCTTTTATTTCTAAAGATGAAATCATTTATTGCTTTCCATAATCTCCATATGGTATGAGGAAGAACCAAGCTCCATAATCTTCTAATCATACAATTTTTATAAGGAGAATCCCATTGTTCCCGTGTTTGTAAGCAAGTATGAGGAAGAATCTAGTTCAAGTTGAAATTTGCAAAGATAAGATGCCAAAATTTTGTAGCATACTCACAATTATGCTTTGAGCTAATTCATTTTAAAGTCGTTTGTACAAATTAGTGTAGTCAAATATAGCGACACTTACTAGTACTTTTACTGCAACCATGGAAAGAAAATATACACCAAAATGCGAGCTTGAAATTTGAAAATTGTTAACGTAAGCTAGAACTCAATCGTCATCTTTACTATATTGTGATCAATCAATCTAAAAATGTCCATGATAACATCTTATATCAATATGAAAATCCAAAAAATTAATGCTGACATGCAAATGTTTTGAAACCACTTTAAATATGAATGATATTGAACTAAAGTTTCAAATTAAATAAAGTGGCCCCGCCATATTTGTAATATTATCAAGGAAGGAACAAGGAAGACACTGCAAAATGTTCAGAGGAATGTTTTCTCTCATTTCTTGAAGAAAAGGGGGTAGGTAAAATTTGAGACATAACAAAGCGCAACCAACACTATCATAGTCAAGTCTTCATCCACATCTACATCTCACACCGAGCCTCCACAAAGGGCTCCTAGACCAACCCCCAATTATACTCCTCTTGGAGAATCATACATTGCTCCATCTTCGACAAATTAATGGTTATGCACCTCATTCAAATTCCTCCCATCATCGACCCTTTGATGACTTACGACCCAAACCAACATGGTATCACAAGGATCATTATTATAAATATCACCAAGTCTGCAAATACAACATTGAAAAATGTTACACATTTAAAGACCTTGTACAAAATATCATAGATCATGGTAATATTCAATTAGAAAATCCCAATGCACCTCCTAATCAACCCCTAGACATTTTCAAACAACCTTTCCCCAACCACCCACCTAATAATCAAACACCTCCTCCTACATCTCAACCACCCAATGCTCATACTATCAACACCCTAAGTCATGAATCAACTTCATCACCTACACCCATCATCCCTTCACCCACTGAACCTATATCTACTTCGATTTCTACCCCTTCACCTATAGTATCTTCTACACCTATCTCTACATCCATTTTACCTATGACTATTGCACCTACACCTATCACATCTACTACACCATCTATATCGATATCTACTACTTCCCCATCCATATCTATATCTAGTTCTTCACCCTCACCTATATCAACACCTATCTCAACACCCTTATCACACATCCCCACATCTATAACCACTCCCACACCTTTATCTTCAACTACATCTACAACTATGATCATGCCCACATCGACATCCGAACCCATGTCCACATCCACATCATCTCCTAAAGCATATATTACACAAACATCCTCACTTAGTATAACCACAAATGATATCCCTACACCATCCACAAGTTTAACCACTCCTACAATAACATCCCTAAAATCCACACATTCTCCAACTCCTAATCTCATTAAATGAATCATCCAAAACCACTCCCATCTTCAATATCCACATCTACAACCAAATCTATATCATTTGGTTCTCGCCTTGATGGACCCTTTGTTCAAATCGTTATTATCTCTACCAAGGGAAAATCATCTCAACAAAAATCTAAAAACTTTTCCATTCCTATTCAAAAATCCCTCACTCATCCACACAAAAAGTTAGAACTCCCTCCTCCTAAATCTCATCATCCTAAACAATCTAATCCCTCGCCATCAATCTTAGGTACACCTCCATCCACTGAGTCGACCTTCCATCGACTCCTATTCTCAAATAAAATTATGAATCAAAACCATCTATCATTTCTTCTAAACCAAAATTCAAATCAAAACCATCCAAAAACCTGATCATCACTAAATCAGAATAAAATTGTCCACTACCTCCTCTAAGTCTAAAGACTGAATCAAAAATTTCTTCTTTTAAGTACAAATCAGAATCAAAGGCCCCCATAAAACCTCATCGAAGCAAAGCATCTCTCTTACCTTCATGCAAGTGTTCTCGAATCCACTTCATCTATAAACCCTTCTCCAAAAAACCCCATCGGTTCCTACATAGAAATATTTTGATGCCTACTTCAAGTATTTTTGATCACCCTTCCCTTATCAATTCTTTCAATTCATGAGGACCAATAACTTCATGGTTTGATTTTAATCTCATTTTTACATATCATCGAGCTCCTAGACATGATACCGAACATTGTAAGGCCCTTCAAACTATAATCCATAATCTCATTAAAGAAGACAATCTCCTCATCGAAGAAGATCATCCTCTTCCATCTACTAGTTCATCCATCTCCCCTCACAACTCTTCAATCAAACCTCCATCACCTAAGATCTCTAATTCCCCTCACTCATCCAGGACTTTGTTGCCATTCCTCCTCCAAACACCACTTCTCCCAAAGAAGGCCCCCTCTCTTTATCAATTTTGTTTGGATCACCACTCGTTCTCACCCCCATGATTTTTAACCACATACTCAATCTAACTCAAAATTTGTTGTCTCCAACCCCCTCTAGCGAGCCTACTCCACCCCGGTCTTCATCAAAACCCAAAGTGTCTATCTTAGCTGCCCCACAGCCTATTTCCATTGAACAAAGTATTGTGAAACAACTCCATCAGGCCCCAGTCAAGATGTCACTCTATGAGCTCATCCAAATCTCCCCTAATCACGCATAGCTCTTTGTTATTGATAAAAATTAGACCGACAACCAATCAACCATTTCACCTAACGTAAAAGGTCAAGATGGAATTAGATCAGTTTAATTGTAGTTTTACTTAATAATTGTCTTAAGCATGGGTACTTTAACATAGGTTAAATAATTATTCATCTTAAGATTTGGGAAGATTTCTATTTCTAACAACAAAATAATATACATACATTAGCAAAGACAAAGAAAACACATCAACACAACACAACAATACCACCAATAGATTAATGAGAAAGATAAGAGATTTATCATTAAACTTAAGAACCTTTAATTTTAAAATAATCACTCGTATATCGAAACCGATTTTCTAAATCAGATAAAATGTTATCAACCTTTATCCGACAGAGAGAAACCTATAAATTAGGTAACCTCTTGAAAAGGATAAAACTAAGTGATATTTATAATCTCTTCTTCACAATTATTTCCAATATCATAATGATCTCATAAATAAAAAGACGTCAAACTAAAAATACAAAAGAGGAATATCAACATATAAACATATTTACACAATTAATGAAAAAGAGTTTGATATAGACATGATGAAGAAAATAGATTTGCATTAATGACAAACAATACAATGATCGCTAAAAAAATGTCTTAACAAAATCATGATCAAATATCAAAGCCAACATGGCTACAAATTACATTCTTTCAAGATAAAAGTGAAGATATCATCAAGATTGCTCTGGATATATAGAAAAAATCTGCAATCAGTTAGATAAGAATACATAATATTTAATCGAATAATAATATTAAATATGGATATACATGTTGTATTTGAAATTCACACTCAAACCTCAAAACAATGTTGTCATAACTCCTGTAAGATCACTTGCCTCAGAAATGCATTGCACAAAATTAATTTCGAATGAAATAACTTTCAAATAGTTGCAAAATACCTAATTTTTCATCCTTTGTAATTGAATCCTCCATGTCCTTTTATAACATCCTCATGAATAGAATCGGTTATAACCGATTGTTTTATTTTAATGATTTAAAAGAATGTTTTAAATTTTATAGCTTAAGTGAACTTTATATCTTAAGGACACAGGTCTTAATTTTCAACTTATATAAATGAATGAATGAGGTATAAATTATCAAAACAAGGGGCCACATAAGTATTGCATACACTAAATAAAGTAAACACAATCCATAAGACATTCATCCTTTTAATAACTAACACCTTATCATGATATAATCAAACAATCAAATATCCACAACTTCATCTATATATTAATAAAATATTGTCACCATTAAGTCATTCGAATCTGCCCCAAAAATATAAAGTATGATATCTCAAAATGTGAAATGTATGCAAAGTTCCAAATGTATCTAATCAAATGTATCAAACCAAAACATGATATTCAATCATCCCCATCAAGTCCAACAATGGCATGCCCATCTTAGTCACCATCTCTACATACTCATATGGCTCCACAAGAAGTATGGTGCGAGTGATAACACTAGATTCCTCTTCTACTTCCAATTTCACTCTTTTCACTGCACCTATCACCTTAGGCACAACAGAAGAGGACCTAGCATGCTTAGAGGTATGCAGGGACTCATGAGAAGGTGCAATTTTATTGTTTTGAAGCAAGAGTGGTGTAGAATGGGATGGTAAAATAGGTTTCGAGAGGTGAACAAGGAGTAGACTGAACAAATCTATTAGAGGAGACAGATTATTCTCAACATGTACATGTTCAAAATTTTGCAGAGGTGGATTATTGATGTTGTGAGAAGGTGGATTACCGATGCAAAGAGTGTTGAAAAAACCAAATCATTCAACTAATTAAGAGGATTTATAAACAACCAACTCCCCCTACTCGCAAAAGAGGATCTTACCAAGCCCACAAAGGCTCATTTCCCATTTAGATCAGAAATTTCTGTCATCAATAACTTTTTGTACATTTCTCAAATCACCATTTTCTTAAAAACCTAATTTCATAATATTCTTATTGTTCTATCCCCAAAATTTCAGAATCTAACTCCTTAGAACACGTGACTTATGCTCATTATGACAAACACTTCGCAATCATTCTCAAGGTACAAATAGGAAAAACTTCAATATCTCCAAAATACTAATATTTAAGGTAAAAATTAAAATTCCGTCTAGAGAATGACCATTTTCACCTAAATCCCAAATTTAAAGTAATTTAGAGTTGAAATGAAAAATTTATGATGAAATTCCCAAGACAGATCATCTAACTTTCACACACAATTCTTACATTGATTTCTAGGCTAAACCAAAGCTTGCCATGCCAATCTCCACACTAACTTATTGTAACTAAGCCATTATTTGATACTTAACCAGAAGAACAATCAAATAATCAAACTACAATAACATACATAGCATATTTGTGAAAGATCATAGACACCATTGTAAAGCAAACAAGGTTCTTCATAGAAATATGCAATTCATAAAAAAAAGTATGGTTCCTCCCTTCTTACATTCCTTGTTCCTCTTTCTCCCATGAGGAATGATCTCAATAACTACTTCCCATTCAAATTTATCTCTTCTTCCACTCCACTTAACAACCCTAACCAACTCTCACAAGTTTTTCATACCCATACATGTCAATTACTTACACATTACATCATATTAGAACTTTTTAAAGACTTATATTTTATTCTAAGACTTATTCCATTCCACTTAGATACCTAACCCACTTGAAAACCCCTTAAAACCACCTTTCAAGCATTTTACAAACCAATATTCACCTTTTTCAAGATTTTACAATTTGAATCCATTTTTGGAGGAAAATACAACAATGAGAACAATTTGAATTATAAGCCCTCTCAACACCTTGTCATTATTCATATTGACTCCCTAATACCTCTAAAACAATCAAATACCCTAAAATCATGATAAGAAGAACAAATATCACTTTGATGCTTCTCATACCCTGATGCTCCTGCATCAATTACACATGATAAGACTCAATTATTTGAAGAAATTCATGAAGAAAAGGCTCATTGGCATCAAAATGAACATTTACGCATGTGGGGACATGACTAATAAAAGGTCTGCCTCCCCAAAGCGTACTAGTTCCCCTTCGTCCACCCCTAGGTGAACCTCTCTGCTAAGATCAACCATGAAAACTATTACACCCCCATAAATGATGTGATTCAAACCTCCTAGATCCCTAACCATCCCATCCTGACATGATTAAATACAGTGAAGACAAAAATAATCAACAAGCCTTAGCATGCAAGTTCCTCTCAGAACTAAACTTGTCAATCCAACATCATAATTGACAATCAATAAAACAAATGACATATAATTTGAAAATAAAAATTATTTTATTTTCTTGCAAAGTCATCTCAACTTACTTTATGTCACTTTTTGAAACTATAAAATTGCCCAATATCATGATGTCATTTCGTGTAAATAAAACACATGCCTATATCATTTTGAACCTCTACATTAAAGACCTAAATGAAGAAAATGCATGTATATGCGGCTTTTGACTAATAAATTATTCATAATGTCATCTCTTCTCATTCTATCCATGTCATACTCACAGACTTAAATAGTCGAATGATAAACTATATAAAAATTTATTCACATGTCTGCATCCTTCGAAAATTTTACACAATAAACCCTAAAATCGAAAGCCCCAAAAATATGCATGTTCAAAATAAGAAATCGGTTAAATGACAATATTATGTAACTTTATTTCGCCTATGTCTTCAAATCCAAGGCTTATCACTATCAATTGTATCACATTTGTTTAAACGAATGCATATTTTTTATATCTTCATTAGAAACCACGAGGACTTCAACAACTAATTAATCCATTTAACAATGATTTCACAAAATATTTTGAGCCATTCTTATCAATCTTTGTTCACGAATCAACCATTAAATATTGTTAATGTCAATTGACCAAAAAAATGTCTCTTTTATTCAAACACAAAATATCATTCACCCAGAACTTGAAATTAATGTCATATTCTTCACGTTGAATCTCTTTGAAAATACCCAAATGAACGACTAGACTAAAAATCTTTGTAACTTAAAAAAAAAAAAAAAATTGTCCTTATCATACAACCAAACGGATTTGGGAACCGATTATACTTTTTTACCACAACAAGGCTTATAACAAATTCCTTATTTGCAAAGAAACAATGACAACCACATAATTTTTAAGCATGTATTTCAAAAAGATGCACCGAGAACACAAAGCTCGATTGAATGAGCTCAAAAATTTATGGGCAAGCACAATAATTTCTCATACAACCCACCTAGAAATCTCTATATTCAACTCAAGATATTAATAATACTCTCAACAAATATTGCAGAGAGTACATATTTTGCATGGAAGTATTTAAAAGGAAAGTAATGCTAGCATCAATGTAGTAGATATTGGGACAAAGGCAAATTTTTAGATACAGATCGAATACAATGTGAGTAGGAGAGAGATAGTGCAAGAGTACAGAGCTTGGCTTATGCAATTCCTAGCGGGATTTATTGCGATTCATGCAACATAAAATGTCCAGAACTTGAAACTATCCTGTTTGAAGAACAAAACCTGCAACTTTAATGGCTTCCTATTGAAAACAAGATATTTTACTCCAATGGATTGGATAAAATATCAACAGCACTTGCACAAGATGGATATGTGGCTTACTAACAACAAAACAACACTAACTAAGCATGCAATGAAAGAAACTAAGAATTCTAAGCAAAATGAAAGACTAATCTATTGCAATGAGAAATTCAGAGGTAAATTTGAGGGGCCATTTGCTTGAGCACAAGCCAACTATTTATAGCATTTGCATTTACCCAAGGTAAAAACCAAATTGAACTCTTAAACTATAAACAATGGCAAAACACTATTCCAGGGAACTAGAATCATTAATGCAAGCTTATGGCGGTGAAAAATTGGTGAATCGTTGAAATTTACGTGAGTCATGTTAAAAGATCTTTCTGGAAAATGCATAAAGGATCGCCGCCTAAGCAGGTGGCGGTTTCCATCAAGAGCAAAAGGCCAAGAAAAGAGGGGAAAAGGGAAAAACAAAGCACGCGGGGCTAAGCGGGGCATACGGGATGTTAACGCACACTTGGAGAGCTTTTCCGGATCCCGAACACCTTGCGAGGAGACCTGTATCATCATTGGGGCACGTGTTACGTTGTTCGACGGCAAGACCCTACAATTTTGGGTACGTACATGTGACTCCCACTTTATCATCAACCAAATCAAAGGAACATGTCAATTAAAAATGAGGTACTTAAAAAATATAAGGACATCATCAACTTTCTTCTCAAGGCATTTGATTACTACACCCTCCAAACCGTCCTACGTTCTTCCAATCATTTCATAGATATCATGGCATCTCTCACATATCTCATCCCCTTCGACTACATAAGAGGCTAAGCTCTCTATTATTGTTTATTGTATCAATAAGGAATCTCATACCAATAAGCTTCCTCACGTTAATCTTGTTGAATCCAATCAATCTGATCGCTGGTATTCTCAAATATTTGATTGTTTATCTCAATCTATCATCCCCTACGACCTATCTAATAATGGCAGTAGGAGGTCATTTCTTAAACACGCTAACCACTATGTCATTGTTGGCGGCATCCTCTATAAATGTGGGTTTGATGGTATTCTTCTATGATGCCTTAAAATTTATGAATCTATCTATGTTAGCCAAGAATTCCATGACAATATCTATAGTGGAAATTTTAGCGGTCTAGATGTCACCAAACATGTTCTTCGAATGGGTTATTATATGCCCACCCTCAATCAAGATCTGCATGAGTATATTAAGAAATGCATCAAATTCTAGCAACATTCTAATCGCATCTCGCATTCCTAACCAAGCCTTACAAACCAACTCAGATCTTTAACCATTCTCACAACGGGGACTTGACCTTATTGGCCTCATCAATCTACGCTCCTCCCAATGTCATCATTCCATTATCATTGCTACTAAGTGCTTCACTAAGTGGGTGGAAGCTATTCCACTCACATCTAAAAAAGCTAACTAGAGCGTTAATTTTGTTTATCAACACATCATTTGTCGCTTTAGGCGTCCCTCATAAAATCATCAAAGACAACGGAAATTCCTTCAAAAACAAAGCTCTCAAGAAGCTTTGTGGTTCCTTCAATATCAAGCTTAATTTCTCTTCTCCATATTATCCTCAAGCTAGCGCCAAGCCAAAGCAACTAACAAAACCCTTCGCAACATCCTTGTCAAAACTATTTATAAATCATTACGTAATTGACATCTTCATATCCATTTCACTCTTTGGGCCTATAGGACTAGAATCTACACCTCTATGGGCGATACTCCCTTCTCTTTTGTCTATGGATTTGAAGTTGTTCTTCCTCTTGAATTCCAAATCCCATATCTGTGTGTTTCTCTTCACAACTTTGTTTCTGATAAAGACTATCGCCTAGAGCATCTAGCAGACAGACTTGAGTTATTAGACAAACGTCACCTTCTATCTCTTGAACATCATCATGTCTACCAAGAGTGCATCAAACATTCCTATAACAAACATCTAAAAGAGTGTGACTTTAATATCGGTGACCTTGTCCTTAAAGAAAATCAGAACGTCACTACTTTAGAAAGAATTCAACATGGTAAATTTTCTCCCAACTAGATTGGACCTTATATTATCATGCATAAATATGGGTTTGGAGCCTATCATTTGATTCCTTGATGGTAAACCGGAAACGTAACCTCTTAAATCATCATGCAGTTGCATGCCCTTCTACTATTAACATATCTACCAACATGAACTTAGTCATATCAACGATCTTGTTTCCATCATTAGCCTTTTCCATCTTTCATCGTAATGATTTGGAACTATGTGGTCTACCGTCACTATCCTATCTATGACCTTGAATATGGGCACCACGGCTTTTCTCATAGCATATTCCTTATGGACAAGTTCCTCCTTCTCGGTGGGAACCCCACAATCATTACATTTATCTCCTCCTTTATTTACCTATTGGAACCACAATAAGGGTCCATAGGTGTTACTTGTACAACTTATCTCCCCTCCCCAAGTGGTCTACCTAGCTATCCCCAACTCTATCATAAGAAAAGGTCAAAAATTTTGGATGCCCATATTAAAAGCTATCTTATCCGTAAATGCATCATTTCCTCGAAGGACAATTGTTTAAATAAACCAAATTGTCAAAAGTATAGACTGATCCTCAAAGGACAACTATCAAGTATCATATCATCTAAAAAAATCCAAATATCCCAAAGAAAAAGTAAGATGTATACCACTCCTCGAAGAACGGATACCATCTTATATCATCACAAAGAAGGCTTCCCACATTGACTAGACTTCTATATATTCAAAATCAAAGGCATAAAAATTCAAAAGCAAACATCCTAAGAAAACATCCCACATTGATTAGATTTCTCCTCTCTAACAAACTTCCTATATCGATTAGTTTGCATCATATTGCTCATAGTTGGGGCATAGACCTAGGAGCAACCACTTAAGAAGAACATATCCTCTCTCATACAAGTCATACCTAAAACCCTTCTTCATGTTGACATTAGGTCTATAAGTTCATCTCTCAACCTTCCTCTTATGATCTTAAGTATGAATAACTATTGTTGGTTATGTGTTAACACCTACTACAAATGCAGTGCATTGCTTTGTTTAGTTCCCTTTCACATTTACCTCTAATCCACCCAAACAACATTGATCCTACATGTGTTTCTTGCTATGACGAAGTGTCGCTCAATCTTTTGGTAATTTCTTATCAAGTCACGAACTCTTTTATCAAATCCATTCATATACCATCATCTTGCTCCCCTTTGCTCTATGGTTCATATGAATCCATGATACCTCATCTATAATCTAATCATCTAATCCATGTTTATATCTAAATTCATCACATCTACTTTACTCTCTAAATCATATCCATTATATTCCTTGCATCACAATAATGTATATCATATCATCTATCGTTAACATATATTTAATCTACCACATCTATTCTCATCTCGAAATCTCACCCATCATATTTTGTTACATCACAACAATCTATGTCATATCATCTATTTTTAATCCAACAATTATCTATCCATGTCCATCACATCTAAAAATACTCTCCAAAACATAAGAACATGATAAAAATATCATCCATAGGACCATATAGGTCTCCAACATCACCTAGAGCCTTCTAGACCACCATTAGGACTCAAGAAGCCCTAAAACACCAAAACAACCAACTCGCCATAAGAGGAATGTTCTAGAGAAAAAATATCTTCACCAAATCATGAAACATACTTAGACATGTTGTATAGTCCTTCAACAACCTCCAATAACCATGAAACAAGTCATAATCATCATGAAACAACCAACTCGCCATAAGAGGAATGTTCTAGAGAAAAAATAACTTCACCAAATCATGAAACATACTTATACATGTTGTATAGTCCTTCAACAACCTCCAACAACCATGAAACAAGTCATAATCATCATCTCACACCTTGAAGCCTCTCAAGAGCATGCACAAACAAACATCCTCAAAATTAACCTTCAAAGAACATGTCATAAATTCCTCAAAAATAATCAAAAATCAAGTGTGATATACCATTATAAATATATTGATCTCAAGATCATCATCAAACTCAAACCAAGTCATAAATCCAACTCTAGTACCTCCAAAATTGCTTTGCACCCAAACTACTTTAAGCTACCCAAAAACTAGTCTTGCTAAATAGGGCACACTCGATCTCCTAAAGGATCAACCATGATTTGAAATCATCATGGACGTGAAGAAAAATTCCCATGATTAAATAAATGATAAATTAGTCATCATGTCTAATGGAGAACTTTGACACAAACTGAAAATCTCTAGAAACATGTATTTTTAGGTGGGACCCACATATTATCACAACCTCTAAATCACATCAACAGAAATCTAGAAGAGTCCTCTACAACCTCCAATCATAAAATTTGTAAAAGAATTCAATTTTAGACCACTACAACCAATTTTTCCCAAGTCGTTGCTTAGCTAGGGTTTTAAGAGGGTTTAAAACATGTTTACCTTCTTAACGATTGTTCATAAAAACATAACGATCAAACAACCTCATTCCACTTGGAAAATATTCATGATAGACCTATTCAACTATCCCCATGAGCTTGGGTCCCCATGCAAAGCACACACTCTCCAACGAAAAATCAAAAAGTCAACTTTTAGCTCAAAATCTCACCTTTGGAAACTCGGTATGGAAAAAATCACATAACTTGCTTAATCTTTCGTTCCATGACCTGAAACTTGGACCAAACCATCATATCAACATGTTCCACCTTTTGCAATGCTCACCTTTCCATTTCCATGCTCAAAACAATCCAAACTAGAGCATGCTTTCTCAGGCTTAGTGCTAGTGTAGACCTAGAAAACGTGACTACCAACTGAACCAGCCCTTTGAGAGACTTCTAAGTGTCCATAAACATCATACACATGCCTCACATTCTATTACAATGCTCACACATCTGCTACATGCTTCATTTCATCATTCCATGCCTCATATCATTGCTCACTAGGCCTCACAAACAAACACTTGAAACATGCTTTCATCACTGAATCTGACCACCTCATCACCTTGGCTACCTTACACACCTGAAATGACCTTCAACACACATCATGCCATCATCCTAGCATCACCAAAACACTCCATCACCTCTACAAGCCCTCAAATTGACTCAAGACACCATGAACCATCTCTAGGACCAAACAATCTCAACTGACACTACCAATCAACCTTTAAGTTTCTTTCTTCTATCGACATCAATGACCTCAGAAAATACTGACAACACCTTCACTTTGACATTAATGACAACACACGACCAACATATACATCACATGTGAGGTAAGAACGTTCTCAAGGATAGATGTGGGAAAGAAAACCTTTAGGGTCGATTTAAGGAAATAAAACCCCTATCTTCTTATCCTTCTCGCACTTTTAGACCCATCTCTTCTATTGATGTTGTTCTTCCGTGTGAACTTGGTTCGGATGATGATCTTAACAAGAAAGAATGGACAAAGGGGTCCAAAATAAGAAAAGAAAATCTTCAAAAAAGTTCTCAGTTCCAACGCATATGAAGCTTAGATCTCACTCTACTTCATTGGTTTGATGTTGTCTTTCATATCCTCTGATTGGTTGGTCGAGTCAAGTTTCTTTTTGACTCTTTGTCCTTTGTTTTTTAGTCTCTTGTGAGCTTCATTGTAATATGTTTCTTGTTATGGCCCTTAGAGCCTATCTAAAAAATATCAATAAGAAAAAACATTAATGACCAAGAGATTATATCGTGAGAGCTGGAAGCAACAATTACATGACCATATGACTATATTTGACAAAGTTCATATGAAAAACAAACTACCTATCCATCATGGAGGTTCTCAATGGTCCCAGCCAAAATGGGACTCGTGTCTTGCCACACCTAATTTGGTTAACTACCACCACACCACCACATTTTTCAGTAATGCATTTGGAAGCACTTATATTTATCGTTGATTCCCAACGTACGTGATACTTAGGTTGGACGATTTTAACGTTGCTTGCTATGATTTATTGTATGAAATCCCATTTGGTGCATCCCGTGCCTATATTTCACTCGCTATGCTTACAATCTTCATGACGGGACATTGTATTCTATTTGTAGATCGTGCACATATCATATTCCAAGTAATTCCTAGAAAGGGGAGTATTTTGTAAACAAGAAAAGTCCATTATCTGTCCCAATGAACTTTGCAATCAAATCATAATAGCTATCTCTAGTCACACAACAGGGAATTCAAAGTTTATTACCCACTAAAAAAATTGATCTGCAAACGGGACTCTTTTGGAAATGTTGATCTGCAATAGTTGAAGATATGCTGGAGGGGAGTGTTGTGTTTATAGAATGTATAATGCCTTTTTTTTAGCACTTCTACCACCGCCCTATGTTTTCCCATCCAAAAACAATCAAATAATTTTCTGGTAATCAAATTTTCTGTGCAGATGCTTCTCAAAATGCCATATGTTTTTGCGGAGCACAAGACAACTGAAAGACAATCTTCTACAATTATCTATAGTAGTTAGCACTAAGTTTTTAAGAGGATTTGAGCTCAAAAATGTAAAATGGTTTTGGAAGGAAAAAGCCGCAGAGAAGAGACCAAAGATCGTCACCAAGGAGTTCATCATCCATCTACACAAGTGTGTGCATGGCTGCCACACTTGGCTACTAGTATTTTTCAAGTAAATACTAAATAAGTTTATCTAGATTTGGTTAAGAATAGAAAAATCTGCCCATATGTCAAATACCCATCTAAAAACAAATCCCAAAATTATAAATTAATATTTTATTTAAGGATGTTTCTTATTCTTGTTTATTAAGTTTTTGTTTGCAATACTCTTAAGAAAATGGCCTTGAAGATCACAGATGAAAATAAGATTGAGATTGGGGATGGATGGTATTGCAGAAGATTGTGTAGGGTCATCTTCTCTATGTTTACATATAACTGTGTAGGTCAGTGGAAGAGGCAAAACTTTTTTAAAAAAATCCATTATGAAATATCTGACAAAAATACATTTCCATTATATTGTACAGGTTTGGTGATTGTGTATCATGAATTTTTTAAGACAGATATTCTATTGGAATTATTTTGTAATCCACAAAGCCATTGAAAATAAAGATAAATTTATATGTAGGTCTTTTTCTATTTTATTAAGGCCATAATTTTAAAAATTAAATGATTTTCTCGACTATAAGCTTTACTTGCGCAGGGTCCTTGGTCTATTGGTGATGTTGTTTGGCTTTCAATAAGCCCATCTGGGATCAAGTCTTGATAAGTGCAAGCTCTCCGACACGTCAAAACGGTTGAGGCTTGGATCGTGCCCTAGGTGACTTTGATGGCGTGGATACCCCCTTACTCGTAGTTGCTTAAGTTGAATGTGATCACTAGTTTAGTTGTATGCTTGAGTGCACTACTCATAAAAACTAAATGATTTATATGAGTTGAGGTGGGTGGCGTCTTATGGCTGCAAAGGGTATTCAAATATATATTTTTACTCCACTACACCAAAAGATACATTGACATCAAACACTCCCTTTCATATCATACTTAGCACAAGAAACAATTAACTATTTTGTGCCTATCAACATTCCCATTACAACCCTTCAATGTAATTGCTAGTGTATTATACTCCTCTAACACGATACACCTCCGCCGATCCCCGCCCCCCCTCCCCACCCCCATACTCACACCCCGCCAATCCCCCAATATGAGTAGTTTTTGGGCAGAGGCTATTCTCTCAATAGATTGCACCGCCCTACATCCATACCCCATCATCTTGACACATTCATACCATGCATGGGTGGGCTTCGCTGATTCCTGTCAAATCATGGGCTGATTTTTCTTTAAATGTATGGAATTGTGCACTGTTGGATGACATGTCTTCAGGTTGAATCCCACAAACAAGTGTGCGGGGTTAAAAAAACTAATCATGATATATGCGGTGAACACCGGGAGTCTGAAGTTCAACCGAGAGATCATGTAATTTCTTGTTACCAAGAGAATGCAAGACAAATCTCTGTGACAATGTTCGATCTGCTATTGGTGTTTGTTTTATTCTGAGTAATATGAAATTTTGGTTTTAGTAAATTGCTCTGGAATTAGAGGCTTCCTTACAATGCATCGATTGGCATATGATGGGAGAAAAGATGAACTGTTTGACAAAATGCCTCAATGAGTAGTTGTCTCTCCTGCTGGATATGCGCAAGATAGATTATGTCGACCACAAGTAATTCTATTAAAATCCATTGCAAATTCCTACAGGCATGTGATTCTTGTGTTTGTCCTTTAGAGCAAAGCAATCCCATGTTTGGTTTGTCAGACATATACTACAGTGAAAGTTTGTAGCAAAAAGATAGCAGCTACAACTTCATTCATCCAAAGAAGGCATGTTGAGATGTTGGTGTAATAAATGAAGCATTCTACAGTGGAAGATAAACCATATAAATTGGACACACAGGAAAAGCTCCCCGTGTTGAAATCCAAATAACATCATGAAGAAAATGATTTCGCATCAGATGCATTTGTAGATATGTATGCCAAATCGATGCGCAGAGAATGCTCGCAAACTGTTTGACAACATGCCTAAATAAGAGACTATATCATGAACAATGAAGAATGTGCTAAAAGAGAGCCAAGGTATTCCTAATGAATGATGGCGAATGCTATTATTGATATTTTGTTCTATCCACTAAAAGTTCGGGTTCTGTTAGATGATGAAGTGGGTAAAACTGAGAAACCATTCTTGCATTTGAAATTATGGGGATCTTTTTAGAAAGGGCATTCCATATGCAAGAAAGAATACAAAGATGCCATCGAATGAAAACGATGGAAATGGTCCGACGAAAGATTCGGTAACAAAATGTTCGCCAATTGTTTGACAAAGTGCCTAAATAAGAGAATATATCATGAACAATGAAGAATATTCTTCCCTCTCTTTTCTCTTCCTCCATTATCTCCCTTGCTACTTTCTTTCTTGCATTTGAAATTATGGAGATTTTTTTAGAAAGGGCATTCCATATGCAAGAAAGAATACAAAGATGCCATCGAATGAATATGATGGAAATGGACCGGATGAAAGCTCCGGTAACAAAATGTTCGCCAATTGTTTGGCAAAGTGCCTAAATAAGATAATATATCATGAACAACGAAGAATATTCTCCCTCTCTCTCTCTTCCTCCATTTTCTCCCCTTCCTACTTTCTTTCTCTTTCCATTGTTGTTCCTTTTATGTTTTCAAGTTAAAAGCACCAAAAATACAAAAATTGTCATCATATAAGGGAATTGTCATTATAGAAAGATCACTTTGTCAATAGGTTATTTTTCCTTAATATTGCAGATTTTATGCCATGTTCGTTGCAAGAGTCAACTCAAACAATTGAATTCACGCATAGCAACATAGAAAACCGTCAACACACAAGTTCACCCAACACTAGGAGTGAGGCCCTCAAGGTTGCAACATGCCTAAAAAAAGATTCAACTGCTCACTTGAATTATAAATTGTGCACTTGACTATGGAGATGTAGGATTGTATTATGGTTTTGTACTTCATACATTGTCTTGAGTTTGTCCCAAGATTCTTTGGTTGATGTTGCATCTCAAATATGGGGTTATACCTCCTTTGTTACTCCAAACATGATGATGAGCTTTGCTTTCTGGTTGCTCTATCAAATTTTCATTGTTGGTCAACACTGGTATCATGTCGAGTAAGAGAGTCATCAACAATATTCCAAATATCGTCATACTGTATCAAACAAATTTTAATTTTTGTTTTACATGCTACATAGTTGTTTCCACGTAGGAGCTACAAATCTAGCAAGAAGAATTTCAAACCATTTGCCATGTTGTGCACAAACTATGGGGATTGATTGGTGCTTTATCACTCCAAAAGGTTTCCTTTTTATATATCATTAGTCCGATATATCAAACCTCTCGATATGCATATCTTTTCGAGATACCCATTAGTACGTGGAAGAAGCTCATCATCCCTATTTGCTTGACAATATGTGAGAGAGACGTTAATGCACGTGAGAACAATGTGGTACATGGTGCGTAGACAATACATCAAGGGATTTCTCCAATCAATAGCACCTACTTAGTGGTGGAAACCGCACATCAAGATTTATACTGAGTGATAGTGGTAAATGGGAAACAGAGGGATGGTTTAGCGACCTAAGATGGCGACCTTACTTCTCCCCTGGTAATTTAAAGGGACAATGCTACAAATGTCATTGTTGTAAATATAATAGGTGTTCGATGTAATATTCCGAGCATGGTAGATTTACTCGTGAGCACGAACCAAATGCACCATTTATATTGAACATTGCTTGAGAACAAAGATCTCATATTTGTGGGTTTGATTACAATATTAAAATTTTTGGTGCACAACTTTACAATAAATTGACAAATATTTGCAACACTAAGTACAAATTGTAATACATAAAGAAATTTATCCCCTTAAAAAAATAAATTTAAAAAAAAAATGTTTTGGCAAAAATACCTAATTGCCCCCCTTCTCTAAATTAAGCAAAAACATTTAGCCTATACCTCCCACCGATTTGCCAAAAAAATAATATTCCCTTTTTTAGAAAGAAATTTTTTTCCCCTTTTTAGTTTTTGAGTTGTTCCAAAGTGATTAGAAAGAAAAATTTGCCCCTTTTTAGTTTTTGAGTTGTTCCTTTTTGTAAAAGGGAAGTGAAAAGTTGATTTAAGAGAGGTGGGACTCGGACCCCAAACCTCCTCTTCTCAAGTTATTAAGCCCATAAAGGTAGCCGCTCAGTGGCCTTATGTTTTGTATAAACAAAGGAAGGGTTTTTTTGTTAAGTTGTGGACCCTGTTTTCATGTGTGAAAGTGTTGAAGATTGTACACTAAGAGTAATGTACTCTTTTCATGTATCTTCACGTGGTTCGGGGCCGTGCTAGGCCAGGGCGGGGTTCGCGGCGTAGCCCCGAAAAAAAAATTGGGCCTTAAAACATGCCCGATATATTGGGAAACATGATTTTCTCATATGGGTGGGATTTTGACCCATAGGTTTATGGGACGGTTTTTGCCCATGGTTTTGATACCCACGGTTTTGTAAAACTGCTTAAGCAGTTGTCTATTTATATGGTTTTATGCATATGATAGATGCATAAAAAAACATTGCAGATGTGTTTTGAATTCGGGTGTGAATTCTATAGAGTTTGTTGAGCATAGCTCTAAACAGATCTGGTATTGTATTGAGAGAGCGGTGGCTTGTAATAAAATTTGAGCAAGTGATTCTTGGTGGACATAGCCCAAATTGGGTGAACCACGTTAAATATTGTCTCTTTGTGTTATGTTATTTTTATTCTACACTTTTATTTGAGATATGTAATATTTTTCGCATATTAGTTTCTACTTTATTGCGATTACATGAGGGATTATTCTCGCATATTTTATCTCTTATTTCCTAACAATTTTATAATAGAAAAACCTAAATTTAGAGAGTTAAAAAAGTAGGGATTGGGTTGATTCGAACCCACACATCTTCTCTCCAAATGTCTTATGTCGACCAAACTAGCCAAGGTAGCAAGCTTATTGCTTTGATATGACATTTAATTAAGCTAAAGTATTCAAATATTTAACAAAAATATACTCACATTTTAAGTGAGTTTGGTCTTAGAGGTCTAGTTAAGGGCTCAAGGTGCATCAAATTATGGTTCAATCGACCATTAGGCCCTTGTAATGTCTTTTTCCGTTGATATTTGGATGCTATCGAGGGAACTTGTAGAGCTAAGTTAGAGATGAAATTTGAACCAACACCATATTGAGAGGCAGAGGGAGTTGGTTATTTCATTTTCATAGATTTGAGCAAGATAATTGTCATCGAGGTGCTTGAGTTTGTAGTTATGGTCTTAGCTTGAGTTTTAGGGAGTGGCTTAAGTTAGACCTATCGAGTTGTATGTGAGCTTGAGTTTGTGAGGAGTTAGTATGAGTTTATAGATAAGCAAGGAGCTCGATCAAGTGCTAAAACACAAGCTTGTCAGCCACAATGTGTGTGCAAAGTTTACATGAGTTAGCTTGGTTGTATAGAGGGCTAAGTTGGGTTTTCACTTAGTGAGAGATAGGCAAGGAGTAGGATAGGAGATCTCGGATAGGATGTCAAGAGTAGCTCGGGACACTTTAAATTGTGGGATGCGACTCGTTAGAGGGTTGGGAAGCTCATGAGGGAAGACAAGCTCGATAGTAGATGACTCGAATCACCTAGGAGTTTGTGAGTGACTTAAGGGGTGTCGAGCTCGTTGGGGTATGGCAAGCTTGAATGTGCACAAATAGGTTGAGCAAGGTAGCTTACCAAACAATGTGTCTTGTCGGCGTGTAGGATAGCTTGGCTTAGGTATAGCTCGGTGTTGAGATGAGGAGGGCAGACTAGTTAGAGGGTTAGCTCGATGCAACGAGATGGGAGGTTGGACATATCTCGACTTAGGTATAGTTGTGTCCTTAAGGATCTCAGGGGAGAGTTGGTGATGCAGAGCTTGGGTCTGCAACAACTCAAACCTACAAACCTGCAGCCAAAATCTTCAAAACTTAAACACCTTTCATATCTAAGAACAAGTGCATAAAGGATCATCTCATAACTCTTAAACTACAAACAATTTCCTCTTCTCGCACCTCTTTCTCTCTCCTCTTGCTTCCTACAATCACAACAAATAGTGTAATTTCCTCTTATGATACCAAATGTTGAAAACAGAGCTTAAACAATGCACAATAATAAACTTGATCGTTTAATTAATAAAAAGTGCAATATTTATAGAAATTGAACAACTGATTTTTACATTTTAACTATCACCAAATTAGGATTACGAGTGTTAAAGTGCATCCTAAAGTAAGTGACGAGATAACACAACATTTAACTCTTTTATCACAATTTAATTTAATCTTAATCAAAACTACACTAAACAACACATTGACAACAATGCTTTATTGAGAGATAAAGATGAATAAAATCACTATATAATCCTATTTTTAACAAATGTAATTTCATGCAAGAAGAGATTGTGTATTTAAACTTTGTGATTTCCCATGATGGCTTGAAAATGGATCCAGATAAGGTCTATGTGATAGAAGATTGGCCATCAACAAGGGGTGATTTTGAAGCACGCAATTTTCACAGTTGGCAAGTTCTTGCCATAAGTTCATAATGAATTTTAGCGAGAATGTGTTCACCTATCACAAAGGTCATGCGAGGGAATAAGAAGGAAATTTTCTAGAGCACAACCACAAAATGTTTTTCAAGAAATGGAGCAAAAGGCAACCAAACATCCAATGTTGATATTATATAATTTTTTGAAAGTTTTTCAGACTGATTGCAATCCTAGTGGTATAGCCATTAATGCAAAGTGTTAAGTCAAGAAGGAAGGTCGGTAGAGTATTTTATTGAGAAGTTGAATTATGCAAAGAATAAGTACAATATATATGATCTAGATTTCTATACAATTGTGCAAATGCTTAAGAAGTGGAGGAACTACATATTGTTAAAGGAGTTTGTGTTGTTTATTAATCATCAAGTATTATAAATAATAAAGAGCCAAGGAAATTTTATCAAAGACATATGGAGTAGAATACCTACAGCGGTAAACCCTTGTGTTAAGGCACAAATATATAAAATCTAACATGGTTGTTGATGCATTGGTTAGGCGCAATATTTGGTTGACATAGATGATAGTGCAAGTTGTGGGTTTTGAATACATCAAATATTTGTACACGCAATATGAAGACTTCATAGGAACATGAAAACCATGTGCAAAATTGCAAATGTAAATAGACCACTTGGATTATTTTGTGTAGGAAGTCTTGTTGTTAAAAGGAAGACATGTTATCACCAAAAAACAACACCCTCTGATTTGTCATGGATTAATGGATGAACAATCGTATTTTTAGGAAGCATGGGATTGTCTCATGGATGAACAATCAAGTATTTTTAGGAAGCATGGGATTGTCTCTAAAGTTGTGGGACTTGTTACTTTGAGACAGACCTCCAGAGAAGGTTGGTTCCTCTACCTATTCCTAATGTTAAACTACTCCTAAGGAAGGAAATGTAACTATATAACTCTACTCTATCATTCCAAGGGACCAGGGAGAGAGGGAAATGCATAAAATTGAAATCCTAGACTAAGGGGAGGTGATAACACCAAGAACAAGGGGAAAGACACTCTTAGATGAGTGAAAATAGGAGGAAAATGGAGGAGAGGGAAGACATGAGTGCCATAGTCCAAAACAACATTTAAACTCTCATTTCCATGGAGCACAACAAAAATAAACCCTACAAGAAGAGAATAAACATGCACAATACACCACAAATGCAATAGAGAGGCAATATAATGTAATAAACATAGGCTAGGGTAGATAATAGCCATAAAACATGAATTTTATTGCTTCATAAGGATGCACAATCCATTACATTAAAGGAAGAAGGCACAAAACCATTGCAAAGATCCAAATTTGAGGCATGCAACTCAAAAAAAAAACTTGTACAACACTTGTGTGATGCCCTTGCATTATAAGAGGGTCTAACCTTTACAAATGAGCATCATTTTACAATATATAGAAAATGGGAAAGAGAGAGGAGGGAAAAGAGAGGGAAACTCGGATTTCCACCTTCAACCACCAACAACATGCATTGAATGTCTGAAAATAGGCATGGGCACCCTTACAAGACCATTCCCCTATGATACTTTGCTTGTAGGAGAAGGAATGGGCACCATACTTCATCAAATTGGGTGGTTGAGCTACCTAAAACTGTATCTTTTAATGTTGGACTATATTTCCTTCTTTTCACCCACCTAACCTCACCTAATTTAAGAATCCAATTTCTATGGTGTAGTACATGATGATACCTTTCCAATGGTACCAAGTTTGTGAAATTTGGAGTTACATGGTGAAAGTTATGGCCATTTGAAATTCAATGTTTGGGAAGGTTACGATAGGTTCCTTGCGTGATGCTATAATCTGCATTAATGCGCTCATCCTAGTGCAAACGACCTTGATCAATCGCTGAACTGAAGGAACATGGGAACAATTCCATTTGTGATCATGGCACCCACTTTGTTCGCATTTTCTCGGCTTCATGTGTTTTGCAGAGAGAATCATGTTCAGGGGTAGAATTGTGGAGTTCCATTGGTGATCGTCATAAATGCATTCACCGCAATATTGCCCTCACTTTGTTCCTCATGCCGATTAGTTGACTAACTCGGCCATGCGGTGAACTAAAGGCCCACAAGAATTGTTCTTGTTGTTCATGAGAGACCCAAACCTCTTGATTATTTGTTCCTAACTCCTCCCACTTGGTCAATCAATAAAACGGGAATAAGAGGAATAAAGGAATAGTTCCTCCTGCACTGACTTATCCACCTTAACTTCCCCAAACTCCTTCTCGCGGCTGGTGCGAAATGTGGGGAACATGAGGAACAAAGGAATAGTTCCTCTTGTTCCCCCAAAGTCTGATTTAGCCACTCCAGAGCATTTTTGCCCAATTCTTTTGATTTTTTGGCTAAGTGTTGGGCAGTATAGCCTTGCAATGGAGAGGGAAAGCCTTGGAACATTGAATTTCTCCATTTTTGATCAATTTATACATGTCCAAGTTCAAGACAATAATGTCACTTATCAAAATTGTTGAGTTATAGAGCTTAATTGCTTCACAAATAGCATGATTTACAAACTTATTGGAATACACAGTAATCAGTGTCGATCAGGTGACCGTCATCGGTCACCTGGGGACCGGCATCGGTCAAGCAAGTAGGAACTACTATCGGTTAGGGTAACTCGCATCAGTTACTTGTGCGTGATTGTTTTTATTTAAGTCACGGGAATTAGATATAATCTTTGATTAAAATGTGATCAAATGGTTGTAATTGCATAACTAAGTTTCCCTAAGTATGTATATGCTTATATAAGTTAGAAAGCTAGGGTTAGAAGAGAGATTTTGATCATAATTGTAAGAAGGAATTCTTGGAGAGAGAAAAAGATAAGCTTGCGAGGAAGAAAGTATTGTATATCCAAGAGGTGTGGAAGATTACATATCTTCATTATATATCCTATGTAAAGCTTTGAATAATATATTGGTTGTTTCTTGGCGGACGTAGCCCACACTAGGTGAACTACGTTATATTTTGTGTATTGTTCGCTTGGTTTATTTCCGTATTTATTGTTTGTATGCTTAGATCGAACATATATATATGTACAACCGTGTGTTCAATCCCAACAACCGGTATCGAGATTTTTGTTTGAGGGTTTTATGTGTTGACAGATTTACTCACAGAGGTATTTCTGATTGAGTGGGAGCTACAACAATGGCAGAAGATGACAAATACAGAGTTGAGAAATTTGATAGCTGTAATTATCAATTATGGAAGATGCAGGTGGAAGATTATCTCGTATTAGAAATATTTATACTGCGTTGTTGGATGAGAAGGCAAGACCTACAAAGATGACTGATAAAGAATGGAAAAATTTTGACATAAAAGCTCGAGATCTATAAACCGAGCACTCGAAAATATCTATGGCTTCGAAAATTACCAAAGCAAGAAACCACGGAGAGTTGATGAAATCTTTAACTAATTTATATGAAAAACCTAGTGCTTCAAATAAAGTTTATTTGATGAAGAAATTATTTATTTCAAAAATGTAAGAAGGTGAATTTGCATCAAGTCATTTGAATGATTTTCATTCTATTATAAATCAATTAAAATCGATTAATATTCCATTTGATGATGAAGTGAAAGAACTTTTATTTTTATGCTCTTTGTCAGATAGTTTGGATAACTTGGTAATGACTATTAGTAATGCAATGTCACTACTAATATTTTAAATTTTGATGATGCGGTTAGTATAATCCTGAATGAAGAAATACGCACGAAAAGTAAAGGAGAATCATCATCTGTAATTTTTGAATGTAGAAAGCAAGGGAAGGCAGAAGGAGAGATCCAAGAGCAAGAATAATGGGAAATCAAATTCTAAGAATGACATATCTAAATCCAGAGGTAAAGGAATAACTTGTTGGAATTGTGGAAAGAAAGGACATGCAAAGAAGGATTGTTGGTTTAAGGAAAACAAAGAGAATGTACCAGAGAAAGGTAAAGAGGCAAATGTTGCATCTTCTGAGGTAATACAAGATGCCCTTATTCTCTCCTTAAATAATAAAGTTGAATCAATGGTTTTAGATTCATGAGCTTCTTTCCATGTTACCCCTAATAAGGATTATTTCGAAATTAAATCTAGAGTAATTTTGGGCATGTTTATTTAGGAGATGATGAACCATGCAATATTAATTGTAAAAGAGAAGTTCATTTAAAATTACAAAATGGAAATACATAGATATTGAAATATGTGAGGCGTGTGCCAAGCCTCAAGAGAAATCTAATTTCTACATGACAACTAGGTGAATCTGGTTGTATGGTTACATTCACAGCTGACTCTTGGAAGGTTACCAAAGGATCTCTTATTATAGCAAGAGGAAATGAGGTAGGAGCATTGTATTTGTCTACCTGTATTATTGATTCATTTTATGTGCTATCTACTTTAGATTCAGATGCAAGCATATGACATAATCGGCTATGCCATATAAGTCAAAAAAGAATGCAGATCTTAAAGGCTAATGGTAAGTTAAAAAATTCGAAATATGTAGATTTTAATTTCTGTGAGCATTGTATATTTGGAAAGCAAAAAAGAGTGAGATTTCTCAAAGTTGGGGCAACAAAGAAGAATAAAAAATTGGAGCTTGTGCACTCAGATGTGTGCAGACTAGCCCAAGTAGCTTCTCATGGAGGATCCCAATATTATGTGACTTTCATTGATGATGCCTCGAGAAAGGCATGGGTTTATTGTATTAATCGTAAATCTGATGTTTTTGAGACTTTTAAAAGATGGAAAGCCCTTGTGGAAAATGAATCAAATTCAAAGTTAAAATGTCTTAGATCTGACAATGGTGGTGATTACTACAACAAAGCTTTCAATGATTATTGTTCAGTGAATGGAATACACAAAGAAAGAATGGTTCCTATAACACCACAAGATAATGGTGTTGCTGAAAGAATGAACAAGACAATCATGGAACGTGCAAGAAGCATGAGGATACATGTTAGATTACCCTTGCAGTTTTGGGCGAAAGTAGACATGGTGGTTTATTTAATTAACTGTGGGCCTTCAAGTGCACTGGATGGTGGAATACCAGAAGAAGTATGGACCGAAAAGAGGTAGATATTTCTTTTCTTAGAGTATTTGGTTCAGAAGCTTTTGTGCATGTTGATAAAGAAAATAAAAAGAAGTTGGATGCTAAATTCAAGAGATGTTCTTTTATTGGTTATGCCTCTGGTGATTTCAAATTCCGTTTTTAGGATTTAAAAGATTCTAAGATTGTTAAGAGTCATGACATTAAACGAATGAAAAGAGAATGTACAGGGATCAAGTTTTGGCACCCAAACACAAACCGGTTGGAAATTTTGTGGAAGAAAACTCATTCTCAGATTTAGAAAAGACATCTACAAGGACTGGTGTTGGTCATTCTAAACCAAAGATCGATCGAATGTAACCGGTGTTGTCGTCGTCAAGATAGACGTCGGCTGAAAAGAGCATGACCAGCGTCGGTTGGTTGAACCAACCAGTCGGAAAGAGATGACCGGCGTCGGCCATTATCGAGGTGGATACTAATGTAGAGAACGTATAGATTGAGCCTCGACACCCCGGATCTCAAAGTGAGAAACTCACAAAGAGTAAGTAGACCTCTAGAAAGATTTACACCTAATCTTATTTATTATTGACTGATAGTGGTGAACCAAAGAGTTTTAAATAAGCAATGCATGATGAAACCCACAAACAGTGGGAGCATGGAATGGATGAGGAGATGGACTCCTTGGAACAAAATTAGACATGGGATTTGGTTAAGTTGTCAGTAGGTAAAATAACATTGCAGAAAAAATGGGTTTATAGGATCAAGGAAGAAGAGGGTGGAAAAAAAAAGATACAAGGCAAGGCTTGTGGTGAAAGGATTTGTACAAAAATCAGGTATTGATTTTGGTGAGATATTTTCTTCTGTAGTAAAAATGACTTCCATATGTATTGTATTGAGTTTAGTTACTGAGTAGAAGATTTGCATTTAGAGAAATTTGATGTTAAGACGGCTTTCCTTCACAATGGTTTGGAGGAAGAGATATATATGCAACAACCGCTTGGATATGAAGTCAAGGGTAAGGAGAAACTTGTGTGCAGGTTGAAAAAGGGCTTGTATGGGCTCAAGCAAGCCCCAAGGCAATGGTATATGAGATTTGAAAGTGTTATGTATGAGCATTGTTATATGAGATGTGAATCTGACCATTGTGTTTATTTCAAGAAGATTGAAAATGGAATTTATATTATTTTGTTATTGTATGTGGATGATAAGCTTATTGCAGGATCTAGTATGCAGGATATTGTTGATCTTAAAGAAAAATTAGCTCATACATTTGCAATAAAGGATTTAGAAGTAGCAAAGAAAATCCTTGACATGCAAATTCACATAAACAAGAAGAACAATAAATTGTATGTCTCAAGAACATTATATCAATAAGGTGTTGAAAATGTTTAATGTGTAAAATTCAAAACCTATAAGTATACATATGGTGGAAACTTTAAATTACGCAAAGATCAATGTTCTACATCACATGAGGAGGTCAAGTACATGGCACGAGTTCCTTATGCTTTAGCGATTGGAAGTCTTATGTATGTTATGGTTTGAACCGCACTGCACATTGCACACGCAATGGGTTGTCAGGAGCGGTTATGGCC
Organism: Taxus wallichiana var. yunnanensis; assembly: GCA_018340775.1. Lineage (NCBI taxonomy): Eukaryota > Viridiplantae > Streptophyta > Pinopsida > Cupressales > Taxaceae > Taxus > Taxus wallichiana. The sequence goes on along the minus strand of CM031238.1, from coordinate 853,450,583 downwards.
AATCTAGGCAAAGAGCATCGAAAAGTAGTCCAATGGATTCTCGGGTATTTAAGAGGGATATCCAAAGATGCAATTATGCTATGGAGGTTCGATACTTCTTTATGCGGCTATGTTGATTCAAATATAACTGAAAATTTGGATGGTAGGAGAAGCAACACTAGATATGTATTCACAAAGAGGTGACACGACGCTTAGCTAGATTTCTAGATTACATAAGGTTGTGGCCTTGTCTACTACAGAGGCCAAGTATGTTGCAGTACACAGAGGCTAGCAAAGAAATGATATGGATGAGCAGGTTCATGGAAGAGTTGGGAATGAGCAAGAGGATTGCAGATTGTACAGTGATAATCAAAGTGTGATTCATCTAGAAAAGAACTTAGTGTTTCATTCAATAATGAAACATATTTAGTTGAGATATCACTTCATACGAAGGTGTTGGAGGGTGGGCTACTAAAACTGGAGAAAATTCATACAAATAAGAACCCTACAAATATGCTAACGAAGTCGTTGGCAAAGGAGAAGTTGGAGCTACACTCCACTTCTATTGGTCTTCAAGTTTGAGACTTGAAGAGGAAGAAACAAGCCAAGGAAATTATCCAAGAATGGAGTTGAGGATACAGTGCATCAATTTATCTCCAAGTGGGAGATTGTTGAGTTATGGAACTTAATTGCTTAATAAATAGCATGCTTTACGAACTTACTTGGTATACACAATGAATCGCATCGGCCGAGTGACCGTCGCCGGTCCCTGGGGACCGACATAGGTAAAGCAAGTAGAACTGGTATCGATTCAATAACCGACATCGGTTACCGGTGCGTGATTGTTTTTATTTAATTCACGGGAATTAGATCTAACTTTTGATTAAAATGTGATCTAATGGTTGTAATTGCATAGCTAAGTTGCCCTAAGTATGTATATGTTTATATTAGCTAGAAAGCTAGGGTTAGAAAAGATATTTTGATCATAATTGTAAGAAGGAATTCTTGAGAGAGAAAAAGATAAGCTTATGAGGAAGAAAGTATTGTACATCCATGAGTTGTGGAAGATTGCATAATGTCATTGTATATCCTTTGTAAAGCTTTGAATAATATATTGGCTATTTCTTCGTGGACGTAGCCCACACTGGGTGAACCGCGTTATATCTTGTGTATTATTCTTCTCGTTTATTTTTGTATTTATTATTTGTATGCTTAGATCTAAATATATATTTGTATAACTGGTGTGCTCAATCCCAACAAAAATAACCTAAGGAGAGTATTTTGGATAACAAGACAATCATGCATTCCCAAATGATTAATGTGGAAAATTTTGGTTTAGGAGAAGCACAACATGGATTAACAGGAACTTTGAATTGTATAAGATGTTAGCACAAGTAGCATAGAGTTACTTTTGGTCAAGGATAAGTGTGGATGTGCACAAATCTATACAAGAATGCAAGATATATCAGCTTGGCTAAAGGAGGATCTAAGAACACGGGTTGTACTCAACCTTTTCACATACCAAAGAAGCCTTGGGAGGATATACATATGTAGTTTTTCTTCGATCTACCTAGGACACAAAGAGGAGTCGATTTCATCTATGTTATAGTGGATAAATTTTCAAAGATGGCACACTTTATTGTTTTGCAGGAGAACTAGTGATGTGACTCATATGGTAATTTTTTTCTTCAAAGAGATTGTGAGGTTGCGTGGATTGCTACGCACTATTGTGTCCGATAGAGATGCAAATTTTGTTGGTCATTTTTGGCATACATTTTGGAAGAATTTGAATATGAAGCTACAATTCGGTTCAGAATATCATCTACAAACAAATGGATAGATGGAGGTAAAGAAACATAAGTCTTGGAATTTTCTCAAATGTTTCCAAGGTAGGGGATAAATAAGGAACATGGGTTTCGACACTAGAGAAAGAAAAATTCGCATATAACAACTCACCCAATCGAGCACAAGGAGAACTCCATTTTAGATTGTGTATGGGACTAACCTACGAGGAGTTGCGAGTTGCGAGACTTACCACACAAAGAATAAAAAAGTGTACAAAAGCAAAGAAATTTGTGGAATACATGGAAGAAGTGCACCAACACGTGCACAAATAGTTATAAAAGATGAACATGCGATAAGCAACGTGCAAATGAAAAGAGAAGGGAAGTTGAATTTTAGGTTAGAGATTTGGGCTTATCCCATTTGCGAAAAGAAAGGTTTCCTAAGGGTATATATAATAAGCTTAAGTGGAAGAAAATTGGGTTGTGCAATTTTTTTGAAAGTGTTTCGCAAAGAATGCTTGTGAGATTGAATTGTCGGAAGGAATTGATATCTCAAATATATTGGATGTCGTGGATTTGTATCCATACCACAAAGGTCAAGAAAATACAAAAACCCAAACACCTGAAGATGGCAAGGTGGAATAGAGATAGAAGATGCCAAAGAAAATCTACAAAAAGGAAGAAAGAGTAATTAATGCACAATGAGTATAAAGAGTATTTGGGAAAATGGGAAGGAAGAGACATTGAGGACACAAATTGGTTGAGTGCATCAGACGTTTCTTGATACAAGTGTTTGGAAGGCCAACACACTTGAACAAGAGCTCAAATTTTCAAACTTGTCTGAGGTGTATGATGCAGGAGCATCCAAGTTCACATGATATCATATATCAACCAAAAATAGCTATAGTAGTTTTTATTGCATTTCTATGTTGAGGACAAGCCGCGCAAGTCACGTAAATTTATTGTACAAGCCTACATGAAAGTTGTGCAAGCCATGCATGTCATTTGAAGTCATGGAATTCTACAAGTTTTTTTGCCCCGACGACCTACCCTCCACTCTAAACTAGTTGATAATCTACTTGTGCCTATGGGACTAGTTGTGAAGTACTATTTGAAGTTGTGGAACACTACAAGACATTGTTTGAATCCACAAATAGCTACAGCCGAACCAACATTGCTAAAGTTTCGAGAGAAGTTGATTGGTTATGCTTCAAGTATTGTGATGGGTCCTTTGGGCCTTAACTTTAGAATGCTCCATAGTTTTAGAAATTTAAGGGTAAAGCACGTAGCTAGATTCAATGTAGCACTTGGGTGGCTTGTATGCTTACATAAACAAATCTCAATTGCCTTGGGAGAGGGGAAGCTCAGGCCAACAGAAAAAGATAGAGAGCTTAAAGTTCAAAGCAAAGTGTTGAGTTAGTAAATAGGTTGAGTGTAACCTTTCTATTATTAATGTATTGTTAAGATTGCATCGTTGACGATCACTTTCTTTGTGTAGGAAGTCTTGTTGTTCAAAGGAAGAGAATCACACATTCCCGAGATGATTAATACGAAAAAAATCGGTTGAGGAGAAAGGCAATGGTAGAGTAGTAGGAACTTTGGATTGGATAAGATGTTAGCACAACTAGCAGAGTTACTATTGGCCGAGGATAAGTGCCGATGTGCACAAATTTGTACAAGAATGGAGGATATAACCGTTGGCTAAAGGAAGATCTTAGAATGCATGGTTGTACCAACCTTTTCTTATACTAGAGAAGCCTTGGGAGGATATATACATGGATTTTGTGGTCTCGCCTAGACACTCAAAGGAGTCAATTTCATCTATGTTATGGTGGAAAAATTTTCAAAGATGACACATTTTATTGCTTGCAAGAGGACTAGTGATGTGACTCATATCACAAATCTTTTCTTCAAGGAGATTGTGAAGTTGCATGGATTGCCATGCAATATTGTGTCTAATAGAATACAAAGTTTGTTGGTCATTTTCGATGGACATTGTGGAAGAAGTTGAATATGAAGCTATAATTTAGTTCAACATATCATCCACAAACAAATTGATAGATGGAGGTAGTAAACATAAGTCTTGGAGTTTTCTCAAATGTTTGGTAAAGGATAAGCTATGGACATGGGACTTGACACTAGAGAGTGAAATTCACTTATAACAACTTAGTCAATTAGAGCATGAGGAGAACACCATTTTAGATTGTGTATGGGACTAACCTACGAGGAGTTGCGAGTTGCGAGACTTACCAAGCAAAAAGAAAAGAGTGTAGAAGTAGAAAATAATGTGGAATACATGGAAGAAGTGCACCAACACGTGCATAAACTGTTAGAAAAGATGAACACTCAAGATAAATAACGCACAAATATAAAGAGAAGGGAAGTTGAATTTAAGATTGGAGATTTTGGCTTATCCCGCTTGTGAAAAGAGGTTTCCTAAGGGTACATATAATAAGCTTAACTAGAAGGAAGTTGGGTCATGCAAGATGTTGAAAGTGTTTACAAAGAATGCTTATGAGACTCGAATTGTTAGAAGGAATCGATATCTCAAATATATTTAATGTGATGGATCTCGTATCCATACCACAAGGGTCAATAAAATACCAAAGACACGAACACCGAAGATGGCAAGGTGGACTAGAGATAGAAGATGCCAAAGAAAGTGTATAAAGAGGCGAAAAGAGTAATTAACTCTAGAACCAAGAAATTGCACAAGGAGTATAAGGAGTATCTGGGCAAATGGAAAGGAAGAGACATTGAGGATGTAACTTGGTTGAGTACAACAAACGTCTCTCAATACAAGTGTTTGAAAGGCCAACTCGTTTGAGCAAGGGCTCAAGTTTTCAAACTTGCCTAACGTGTATGATGTAGGAGCATCTAAGTTCACAAACTATCATGTATCAACCAAAAACAACTATAGTAGTTTTTGTTACATTTTTATGTTGAGAACAAGCACCCAAGCCACGCAAATCTATTGTACAAGCCTACATGCAAGTTGCACAAGTCTATTGCGCAAGCCATGCAAGTTTGTTGAAGCCAAAAATGCTACGTGTTTGTTTGGCCCCAACAACCCACCCCTACTCTAAACTAGTTGATAATCTTCTCGCACCTATGAAACTAATTATGAAATACAATTTTAAGTTGCAAAATACTACACGATATTATTTAAATCCGCAAATAATTATGGAGTAGAGCCTACACTGCAAAAGTCTCCGATACGCTGACTGGTCATGCTTCAAGTATCATCTAATTTAGATTAATCAATTGTAAAAAAACTTCTCAAACATATAATGCATTATAAATCATTTAGTTTCATAAATTTAATCAAGACTTATTATACAACAATTTTTAAATTTGTTGACATTTTGTCACAAACAATAATTATTACATTCATAACATTTTTTCTCGTATATGCCATAAAAGAGCCAATCAACAGACAAACATTTGTTGGGTTTTTTCAGAGACCCATTCCTCTTTTAACAGAACCACAAAGTTATGGTCTCTGACTCTGTTCTCTTCTTTTGGAACATCCTATTCTTTTGAATGAATCTAAGATTCTCTGTGACGTCAGACTTACTTTAAAACAAGATACCTTAAAAGAAGTGTGAGGTATTGCAGTATTAAAAATATCATAATAACAGCATTAAGAGCACACCTGCTGCCTGTTGCTTGCATATGGCATGGCATCTGCCACAGAATATCAATGGCTGTCTGGATTCTCCAAAAATAGAATAAGTGCAAAAACATGACAAATCGACCCACAATAAACAGATGATTACAATCCAAGACCAAAGCCCATTAAACATTTACAAATAACATTCATTAAACTTGTGATTGTTTCTTCATTTCTTATAAGAATTTGCCTCCTGAACTCTGGGATCTCCAAGTAAAATAAGTTTATAACTTATCACCACCTCTTATTATCCTTGAACCTAAAAGGAAACCCTGAACCATTTTACCAGTATAATGTTGCAAAATTTATAAATAAAAAACACTGTATAATTACACATACTGTAGTCTATTTCCCATCTCTGTAGCGTAGGTGCAGCTTGACATGATAGAGAGGCTTGGAGGCGCCATGATCAGCAGTATCTACATTAGGAAGGGTAAAAACAGCAAACCCAGTTGCAAAAGCAAAGTACCCAGTTCCTCCTACAACAGGCAGCTCCTCTCTGGCCTCATGGTGATTATGTCGTTTCCCCTGAATACTAACACTGCCCTTGTATTCAGAAGTATTGATATTGAGATTAAAAACATTGAAGGCAGAAGTGGCAAATAGGCTTGTGGGCAGCATGAATCCCTGTGCTCTTCCTATCACCTTAGAAGTATTGTCAGGCCCTTCTGTGAGGGTCTGATCAAATACAGCTATTTGGAGGGCAGAGGGATCAAGCTTGCTGTCTGCATTAACTCTAGATCCTGCTAGGCCTGGTTGAACATACAAGGAAATGAGACCATGTTGATTAATGGGGCTATTAGGACTAGAGTTGGGTTGGGGTTGGTGGGTGCCTTTGCTACCGCCTGGTTTAAACACAGAGAGGAGGATAACTGCCACTGTCGCTGCAACCACAGCTGTGCACATGAGTATCCTAGAAATCATTCTGGTTTAGAATGTCAAGAAGCTTTTTCGCCCTATTCTTGCAGTGTATAATAGGCGTAAGCCCTTCATGACTGAAGAAAAGAGAGAGAGAGAATATTGTTCCTTAAACCACCTTTAGATTGATGCATTGAAAGCTAAGATATTTTCTAGGTACCTTTCTTGCACTCAACTGCTCTGTCGGTGCACACATTCCCAAGTTATTCTCACTATCTTGCTGTCCACCATTTTCAGCTTTTGGCCATGTTTTTATATCATTAAGCAACCAACCTATACCCAAGGGCCAACAAAACTGGCAGGGTCTGGGAGTGGTTAGTACGATGAGGAGCCATGCATAATACATGAAGAGAGAAGTGGGGAATAGGTTAAAACTTGGTAGCAGTTAGGGATGAACATTGCGGTGCACAGCAAGAAAATGATGTATATTATATGGTGATGGGGCCTGGCTTAGTATTTAGGTTGGTGGAGAGTGGGCCACGGAAGCAACCCTCATATTTGGTGGCTGACTCTTTGGATTCTAACTAAACAAGCACATTTGGTTTGGGTCCACATTTTTAATTGTAAGTCCTTTTTCTGTTCTCAGTTTTGGATTTTTCTTGACTGTCGGTCACAGAGGTTAATGTAGGACAAATGCTGAAGCCAAGCAGAGGTTAGTATAGGACAAATGCTCTAACCAAGCGCAGGTTAACTTTATCCATCGGTCAATGTTGAAATGGATCATTCTTATTTTGTTCTATTTTGGTCAATATGTAACTACCGTATGTCCCCATCTTCTCTAGGGTCATCATCCCTGCTCCTTCACAATTGTTTTTAATTAGCAATTAAGCCATGCAATGGAGATGCCAAGAGAGATGTGATGAAGAAGTTAAACTTGAAGGATTGAAACATTACATGAGGAAGAGGAGTGGTGAAGAAAGGGATTGAGAGAGGAGAAGTCCAGGGGTGGGGAAAATGTTGGCGGGAATGAATGCAAAATTCTTCTTTCTTCTAACAAGACGCATATGAATCAAGTGCCATTTTTGTCAATGCTTTGAAGAAGAAAGGGGTGTGGTGCACAAATCGTTGAGGAAACATATGTTAGAATATCTCAAAAAGTAATCCCTTGTAGATCAATACTCCTAATATCAATAGTTTCTATTTGCAATGACAACCCTTGTGTTTTGTGGATAGTTAGAGAACACGACAATTTTAGGGCAATTAACTTGTGCATGTTGTGAGGTACTTTGGAGATAGGGACGTGTCAACGAGACTCAACATCCCATGTCAACTCGATATATCTTTGATAGGAAACGACTTACCCTAGTCACTAATGAAAATGATTGACCTATTACCGAAAGGGGTTGGTTTGTGATGGGGAAACCCTTTCGTATGCAAAGACCAAAAAGGGAATGCAAAAAGGGACCACCGAAGCTCATAACATCAATGAGAAAATGTAGCACATGTTTTTAGAGAATACCAAAAAGTCTCTAGTGACTGGCCTTCAACCGCTTTCATTTGGACTTGATTGGATTTTGAGGACATGCATGTATGGTGGCTTCGTAAATGCTTAAGAAAACAACACCATTTGGCGCTAGCAAGAGCAAAGGGGAGTCATTTGCACTTGGAGCGGAAGTAAGTGCACCTTTGATAGGAATGATGAGATACGAATTCCTTGTTTTAGGCATGCCTCAAACAATTTGAGGACCTCTAGTCGTAGTTGTCATACGTCTATCTCGAACAATGTGAGTGGATTTATAAGGGATCCAACATGTGAAGCCATGGGAGATGGTCACCCAATTGAAATCCCACAACACCTCAAATCCCTCCACCATCACTCAAAGACTATGTACATACATAATCCTCGAGAGAATACATTTATGTGTGAACATATAAACAAGAGTTGTGAGGTTGTGTAGACATATTTATGGTTAACAATTAAAATGAAATCTTCAAAGTCCGCAAACAAAATCATTTTAATTTTATTCAATGTAAACTCTTTCAAACTTTACGGAAAAATACATTTTTTAAACAAACGTCCTAACATCACTCTTATCATTTTCTCGTTCATGAATCAAATTTACACATTTCTTTACCTTCCTCCTAGACATGTTTTTATCTATAAACTTAAACCACCATCGAGAGATAGAAAAATAAGAGGATTTAGAGGAAAGATTTATATTGTTATTTGATTTAGCGTTGTTTTTATTACTCATGTTTATGACATTGTTGTAACGAGGGATTGCTTGCATGGGAAAATGGCAAATGACAAAGGTGCAGACTGCATCTACAATGAAGGGCATATGGAAAAAGTTGTTTCCCTTCATATCTATCATCCATATCTTGTACATTATCATTCTTCCTTCCAACAATAAATAACAAATTCGGAGTCATTATTGTTGTGGCTATTCATGATACCAATTGTCATTTAGATATGGAACTTGAAATCCTATGGAATTGTTTTTAATATAGGACTTGAAATTGTATGCGAATGCATTAGATGGAAGAACTCAAATCGTATGTTTTTTTTTTTTTAACAACAGTTGTCTACATAAAATTTAGATGACACGAATGTTGTCGGATACCTTGGTTATGCATGAAGTCAAAAGGTTTTCGAAGTTGTCCTTTTGTTGGCATACTTTTTCCAAATCTATTGATGGAATAAGAGGCACCTTATCAAAGGATATGGTATCGAATAATGAAAACTTTGACGGTCAAAGGCATGAGAATTCGCATCTCGGATTATATTTATAACGAAGGCCCACTCACACATTTGTTCACCTTCCTCCTAGTCATGGTTTTTATCAGCGATTGTAAACCACCGAGAGACTCAAGAACAATAGGATTTAGAATAATGTTTTACATTATTCTTCATTTTAATGATGCATTTACTTAAAGCACACAATCTTCAAGAGAATAAATTAATGTGTTAACATATAAATTGTAGTTGAGAGGTTGTCATACATATGTACACTTAACAATTTAAAGGCAATCTTCAAAGTCCATAAGTGAGATCAATTTAATTTTATTCAATATTAAATATTTCAAACTTTACAAAAATAATGCATATTTGTTTGAAAATTCTCCTTACTATTACTCATTTTCTCGTTCTTGGGTCAAATTCACACGTTTGTAAGCAATCTTTAAAGTTTGAAAGAAAAAATATATATTTAATGGAAAACATGTAAAATTTGTTGGGAATTATACAAATCTTTAAAATACATAAGATGAAGACACAAATACATCAAATCAAAAAAGTTACATTGATAATAAATTAATGTATGTGATAACTAAGAATCAAAAATCAAAAAAATCATAAGCTAGATAACAAGGAAAATTTTAGTGGCTAATATTCATAATTTGGCTAAAAGTAGGAATTCAGAATATGAATTTGGCTATTTTTACGACCATGGAAGTGACCACGTTTCGCCCAAAAATTCCACAAATAATAATTTGTCCCATGTGAATAGCCAATAGATCTCCAATCCCAACATATATTTTTTATTGAATTGTCGTATGATAGATGGGTCGGGTTTTAAAACATTCTTGGATCACAAGAAATCTATGGAACCTTCTTGTTCATTTGGTCTCATTTGCCATCATTTGCCAACATGTTTAGAAATTTGATTAAATTTGCTACACACACACACACACATCTAGATTGGAAGTCGTTAAACCTTTAGAAGACCCACAAAATTTAAAACTCTGCTAATTGCCTAGAAACCGCTAAAACTTTTGATAAGCCTCAACGACATGAGGAGTGGCCAAGTGTCACCCATTCCGGGCACCTAGCATAAAGGTATGAAAAATGATCCCCAACGCCCGGAATTTAATATTAGGTGGACATGTGGTGGGATTCGGCATCCTCAAGGAAAAGGCATTCTGTGGACTCCAATCATGCGAATGAACCAATTCAATAAAGTTTCAGTCCGCGGATTAGACGAGGTAGAGTGGTAGTCAGGGGAACACATGACAGACCTCCATTTGGACTTAAAATGTGTTTTGTGTAATAAATATCCTTCATGCCAATGAATTATCCTTCATTCGCCACTCCATCTACAATTTCCTTCAAAAAATATATTATATTTTGCACAATGCCATGAACGTAAATTTTAGATAATTCGCCAACCCAATGAATTTGGTTCCGACCATATTCGCCACGATTTTTATAAAAAAATTTAGGTCGGTTCCTTAAAATTTTCCCTACTAGACAAAAAAATGATTCAATCATTATCGGCATTGTATCGTGTTAACTATCTTATAATAAACATAAACATATGTTTTACTATGATAGGCACTCATATGTATGAATGAACTTTAACAATTAAAAACATCCAATACTAGCCTAGTCCTCGGTATGTTTAAGAACTCATTAGTACCGTGAGGGTTCTAAGAAGAAATCCCTTGAATAGCTTGAATACTAGAAGGGAAAACATGTGCACACATATTCATTGAACCATTGTTTATATATATTCTTCCTTAGTACTAACAAGATTGTAAAATAGAGTATGAGGCATGAAGAAGGGATGCCACCGCACAAGACAATTGGTGAGCCTCATATTCAGGATGCGAAGCACACTTTTTTTTACAACCATAGATATGTTATTATACCAACTTAAAATACATATTTTATCTCACTAAAACCCATCAAAGCCTCCCGAGAATGCAAGGACAACATCATAGTGACAAGAATACGTCTAAATAACATTGTTGAATTTGGTGGGTTTTGTTGTATTCAGAAATTTTGAAAACAAAGCTTTACAACTCAATGGATCATGTGGGTCGTCAATTCTCAAATCACCACTTGAGACAGATTCACGAGATGTTGTAGATGGGGAAACTAGTGGAAATGATACAACAATTTGGTCGCTTCAAAGGTGAAAGGTGGAAAGCCTTCTAGGGTAAGCCAAACGAACTACATTGAAGGGGACAAGCCTCATGTTATTTTCCAGGAAAATTTTAAGGAACTTGTGGAAAAACTTATAGAAATGGTGGCAAATATAGTTGGAGCCAGATTCGCGGGCTTGGAAAATTGTATGAAATCAATCGTTGTCATATTGGCGAAAAATATAGTTTTTTAATTAAGTTGTGAATGTAATGGAGAATGTAGGATAATTTCTACTAAATTTAGAAAAAAAAATGGCAAATAGAAATTTTCTTTTTCAACTTATGAATCATGATGTCGAGACTACACATCGCCGTTTCGATAAGTGATTGTTTATTAGATTGAAGTTATTAGATGTCATTTCATTTAAATTGGTTTTTTGATGACCTAAGAGCTATCGAGACTGTGGACTCCATGAGATTGCAACCAAACCTAATTAGCTTGGACTAATTTTTAGGCAGATTAAAAATGATTGGATGATTTAGAAGCTAATTAGCTTGGACTAATTGTTAGGCGATTAAAAATGATTGGATAGTTTAGAATATAATTAGCTTGGACTAATTGTTAGGATGATTAAAAATTCTGATACATGCTTTGTAGATGAACCCTTGGTTATTTTCCAAATATTCAACAAGAAAACAAAGTAATCATTCATGAACTAACATCCGCCATCTTTCATTCAAATTTCCAAACTCATCCGCCATCTTCAAATTAACATTGTTAGTTTAGGAGTAAGATAGTTTTAAATTTTACATAGATAGTTTCATGATTCATAAGCATTCTTGCATAATAAAATGAGGGATCTATTGGGGCCCTCACCCTTGGAACTTAGTAACTTACATACATCTTGTTGTGAAATAAAGGGAGTATTACATTACTAACTAAAAATGCAAAACATAAGGACAATTGTATTGACACGATGACATATGACCCCAAAATATAAACACATTAGGAAATATGGATCTTCAAATACGAGCGAGAGGACCATATATTGGTTCATTGGTTGGATTCACCTCCTCATTTACACCAAATTCCTCTTGTGGAACAGAGGACATAGTTAGAGAACCAAAGGTGCAAAGCAATTTATTCCTTTTGTTATGGAACTCTTGATAATCATCCATGGCCCCAAAAACATACATGATTTGACGAACACAAGATATAGGCATTCCCATCTCGATCAAACTCCTATGAGAGGGATGAGGTCTACTTAAAACCTTCAAAATTTGAGTCTTTCCTTTGGCTAGCCAATCTCTCATCAATCTTCCACCATGAAAGAAGGGTTATTTTCCTTTTCCTCCCACCACACACGATTCTGACTTCTTCTTGGCCAGGGCCATAGTGACAATCTTACATTTGAAATACTTATCTAATTTTTGTTCAAGTCTTTCAACCTTATTTTTCAAATGATGAACGAATTTTGTTAGCAAATATTGATGAGGACTTGTGTTTCCCTCTCCTAAAATTTCAAGGTGATAATTTTCCCAATTAAGTTTTAGGACAGCAACAAAGGTGTCAATTCCTTCTAACAAAATATTTTGAGAAACAAAATGATACACATCAAAAATAGGAGAAATACTAGCTAACCTAACCAGAAAACCAAATCAGATACTATCAATTTTTGAGAAGTCCTCAACTAACTCCATAGGATTGGGAAAAGCTAGAACATGATAGACCAATTGCAATCTAGACTCACTAGCATAAAAATATTGTGCAATAAACTTCTTAGGATATTGGCTATAGTGAGTGATCATAAAAAATAGACCTCGGTAAGAAAATTTTGGAAAACCACAAAATCAAAAAGAAAGTGAGAACTCAAATTCACATACAGTTAGAACAACTTGTACCTTCGACTAACTATCTCTATATATATAATTTTCTATGACTCTATGATCAAAGTAATTGATGAACTTAATAAGTTAATGATAACTCGTATAAGATATTAATAGAGGGTACTCATGTGAACTTAATGATAACTTGTGTGAACTTGTTACTTAAGAATTATATTACTTTTTGAGAAACAAATGTTGTTTAAAATAGACTTTGAAGGATCATTGACTAAACATAGGAAACATTTATAACAAGTATCTCCATGAATTGAACAATGAAAAGAAAAGAAAATCTTTGATTTTCCATGTGCATCAAAAATGAGTGAGTAGTAATTGTAGATTAAGACACATGGCAAGTCCAGTAGTCCGACACTGCAAAACCATACATACGTGGTGTTTTCTTTTTGGTTCACACTTCAAAATGAAACATACCTAACAAAAATATCATATAATACTAAGGGCCCGAAGAATTGTACTCTATTTATTATGTGTGAATGAAAATGAAATTTGTGGTGGCCTAGAGGCCGGGGATCCAACAAGAACACTCCATTGAACTTGTGACAAAAGCTTGCAATTTCTTGCAAGGGAGGAATTTTCGAGTAGGTGGAAAGGGAGTGGGAAAAAGGAAGGGGATTAATATTGCAAGTAGAAAATCATATGCATGCAAACATTAATCAGAACATATCATCACACAAATTTAGAAAGAAAACAAATTTTTACTAGCATCAAGACAAGGTAGAATTAGGAACACAAAGTTTCAGTAATTCTCTCATCAGAAAAAGGTAAGAAACTCCTTTCTTCTTCATTGATATTTTGGAAAATTTGTACATAATGAGGAATAAAAGAACATATGAGAGGAAAAATAGAGGAAATTTGCTATCTCTTTTTCTTTACTCCAAGTAGTAATCTCTCCTTGAGCATACAAAATTGACAACCCTTAAGAATGGGGAAGTCATTACAATTTATAGATTTCAAGAGGACTCTTCACTTACCCCCCCCATGACCTTTCATTTTCCTCCACAACATGTGACTTTTCAAATTAGGAATGAAAATTAAGTCCCCTTTTATTAATTAAGGGTGACTTATTACAATATTGACTATAGTCACATTTAAATGAATAAGACAAACATCATGATTACTCACAACGAAGAATTAGAAAGGGGGTAGAGAAGAGGAGAAAGAATGAGAGAAGAGAGGGAAGAAGAAGTGCTTCCAAAGCATGGATGAAGATGTCTCCGCCTTTGATGAAGATCCGCATTAAAGAAGTTGAAGATGGAAACTGGCCTCTGATGACCCTCTCCGACATTGCTATGCTCTATTGATGAAAGTTTGCTCCTTTGAATTTCTTTGAACACTTTCCTTTGATGATGATGATCACAAAACCCCCTAGACATGATACATGATCCTCACCTCGGACTTTGATTGATGAGTGTTTAAAAACATTGTTTCAAGACCTCTCAAAGTGAGCTTGAGATGAACACCAACCTCACTCATGATGATGCATTCCCGACCTCACAATGAGAATGAGGATCACTCTCCTGTTCCTTAGGCTTTCACAATTTTTGCATGATCATGATGATTCAATTTCTCGACACTGCATCCCTATTCCTTTACTACTTGACAACTTTTGTTTCCATTTACTTGAAGATTGCAAACTTTGCCTTTTTTGCAACTACTTCCTTAGACTTGACTCAATCCAGTTATGCTTTGTGATATTTTTCACCCTTTTTGCATTTCAAACTCTTATGTTTCAACTGCACCACTAACCAAAGTGATGTCTCTAGTCTTTTGTGAAGGATGAATTACCTTTATGAGAAATCACTGAGAACCCTATAAAGATGTTGAAAAGAGAGATATGATGAAACTTGAGCTCAATGCCAAAAGTTGGTTTTTGCACTTGGAATGTGAATTTACTATTTTTAGTAAATTGTTATTTTCACTTTTTTCAACTTTTTCACCTTTTTCACCTTTTGTGTTCCTTTCTGAATGTTCCTCATCAGATGTACACACTTGCCTTGAAGAATTTGCCCTCCGTTTAGAATTTTCTATTTATAGTAAGTGCTCATGTAGAGACTTACTATTTTTGGAAAGTGGCTTTCCCGACCTCAGATTTTGATGAAACCAAATTTTTATATGGGTTTTTCTCTCTTATCTCACATACAAATTTTTAGCTCGATCCGATCTCTAAACATCAGGAAATAAAAATTTACAAAATGAGGGCATGAATTTGGGGTTTGTTCATCATAAAAAATTTGGAAAATGCATGTCATTTCTATCACTTGGGTTGTGAGGCGCTTTCTAAATGATGAAGAATGCAAAAATTCCCACATCAATATCCATGCACACGTTTTCAAATATACGAAGATTTTTTCTTGGGCTATGTAGTCAATCTAGAAAAAATGACTTGAGTCTTTAAAAAAATTGCACTTTTTTAATGAAATTTTCTCCTTTTTGTGATCATGGGAACATGGAGGAATGAATGCAAGTGGAAAAATGGAGGTGGAGAATTCTGGAAAAAAATTGCCAGAGTTTCGGGTAGAAACAAAGCAATGTGGGGGGAAGTGAAAAATGGCTAAGTGTTGGGTTTTATAAGCATGAGAGAGAGAGAGAGGAAGGGGAAGATTTTTTTGTCCCCCTTGTCCCCTTGGAAAGGGATGAAGGGACACCAAAAGTGCGCCTTAGCCCCATGGTGACAAGTGGCGGGCATGCAGTGGCTTGGAGAGGGGGCTTAAAAATTGGCAAAAAGTGCTTATTGGAGCCTCCTCGAGGTCATGTGGTGTGTCCATGAGGTCTAAGGTGGGGGGTGCAATTTCTTGTCCCCCATGTCCCTTGGAAAGGGAAAAAGGGACACCAAAAGTGTGTCTTAACGCCATGGTGACATGTGGCACTAGAAAAAATTTCTAACTGCAAGAGTGTTCTTGAGAGAGAGCTTGAAAATGAAGTTACCGAAGCTCTAGAGGTCTTTTTGGGCACTTCTTTATATGATTTTGACTGCAAACATCATTTGGAGAAGAATGAGATGGGTCTCAAGGTCTGGTTTTCCTTAAACCCCTTCAAAATGACCTTCTTCCTTGGAATCACAGAGTGTGCCCGCTAAAAATGAGCTCCCCGAGAAGCGCCAAGGGCTTGTGAAAAATTTGAATGTTCCATCTTGTAGGATCCTCTTAGCTTTCCAATGAGTTCTTTTTTCCTCCTAACTCCTTATAGAGCTCTTAGAATCATCCACATGGAAGATCAAGTACTTGTTTTGACTTCTTTTCTGGGGGGTTTTTTGTGCTCTATGAAAAACCATGCGAAGCAAGGGGGGGTGCAAATTTTCTTGTCCCCTCCTTAACCTGGATGGCAAGGGACACCAGAACTAGGTCATTAGCCATGAGGGACAAGGTCAAGCTCAAGCATGCGGGAGTTAGGAGGGGCCTAGAAATTTGGTGAAAGGTGCTTATCGGAGTCCCCCGGGGTCATGTGGAGGGTCCATGAGGCTTAAGGTGGGGGGATTTTTTTCCCCCTTTTCCTTTGAAATGGACAAAGGACACCAAAAAAGGTGCATTATCACTGGTGATGTGTGACACGTGTCAAAAATTTGGCTAAGTATGGAAGCTTGTACCTTGGAGAGAGCTTGAAAATGACATCATTGAGCTCCCAAATGAATTTTTAGGAACTTATTTATATGATTTTGACTAGAAAATAAATTTTGAGAAGGATGGGATGGGTCTCAAGGTTTTATTCAGCTTGAAACCTTCTCAAAATGGCCTTTTGATTGGGATCGCCATTTGTGCTTGTGAAAAGAATGAGTTGGGAAGAAATGCATGGGTGTTGTGAAAATATGATATTACCACCATGTAGGGAATTGAATCATATTTCCATTGATATTTTTTTTGACCTCAAACTCATTCCATGGAGCTCCTAGAATCATCTCCTAAAGCTCAGGTGCCTTTTTTTGCAAGCAAGCTCCTTTGACCTCAAAAACCGCTTTTGTTGAACTTGCTCCTAAATCTCCAAATCTTCCTAAATATTCCTAAATCACTTGCAAAATGATCTTGGCTCATGAATACAGTTTATTGGTGAATTTAGGACTTGAAATCAGCTTTGAGATGTGCACCTACCTTAGAAAGGCTAAAAATAGCCATTCCTAAGCCTCTTAAAAATCCACCTTGAAAGGCATTGTCTCTTAAAGAATCATTGAACTTGTTTTATTTTTTCACACATATGGGAAAGGTGAGACCACATACATGAAAATTACATGGATGGGGGATAGGCTTGACATGGGATGGAATGACCTAAAGGGGTGTCTCGGGAAGGTTTATAATGAAAAAAATTGACACTAGGGTATAGTTGTCATGTTTTCAAGTTGAATTTTTCCCTTGCAAAAACACATGACAACAATTGATCTCACTTGGGGACTCATTCTGATCAAAAAGTGAGGATAGATGAGAAGGAACTCCATAATCTCAGTTTACAATTTGGACCAATGCCTTATCCATTGGGCTTCATAGAGTCATTAAAAGCAACAGATAGATTGAAAGGAGTACACACACACACAAAAAGGAAACACACAACACACAAAAGGGAAAAACACACAACAAGGGAAAGGAAACACACACCTAAATCACCTATGGTATAATGCGGGGATAACCCACTTTCATTGTAGCACTTTTCTTTTTAAAAGTTACCTCCGAAGGGGTAACATTGAATGATGATGTTCCGAAGCCATTGATCGGTTCAAGAAAGTAGCCTCCTTTCCTCAACTACTTATGAAAGCTAGTGCTTTCATGACTACCTATATACTTGGGAGGAGTGAGCCTACATGAGCTTTTTTTGATGCTCAAATATTCTCTCAAAAAATTCCATTTCTCTTATTATCTTTGAAATCAGTTTCAAAGTGTAAATTACCTTCCATGTTCACCCACATTGTTGATTTCTCATTTAGCATCTCATCATTTCCCCAAGGATTTTTGTTTGAATTGCTTGAATATCTTGAGTTTTTTTCTTTCCCACATTCATGTTTATTGAAAAATTTTTCTTCAAGAGGCCTTGAATTCATCTATCTCATTATGAGGTGTTTGGAAATTGAGTGAAGAGTTAGACATAACCTCATACATGTCTTGCATGGCCATGGCATGAGTCAAGAGGTCAAGACTTAGCTCTGGGATCTTTCATACTTTTCTATGCTTTCAAGATTTCTTGCACAGAGAGTCCTTCTTTGAAATTTCCAAAAGCTCACCTTTACATTCATTCAAGAATCTTCATTTTGAAATTCAAGGCAACCATTTGGAGGAATTGCTTCATCATCCCGAAGCTCATTGCATTCCACTACTTCTTTTCTAGGGGAGTCTCAACTTCCGAGGACTCAAAATTCTTTGTTTCAACTTTTTCATCATAGAAAGAATCCTCTTCTTTGAATGGAAAAGAGAAAACTTCAATTTCATCATCACATCCATCAATCATTGTTTTAAGAGGGACATCATATTTTTCACCTTGCTTTATTTCATCATGACCAATTTTCAATTGGTTGAGAATTCGAATTAGGCTTCACACTTGTCTTACAAATCCATGGCTTGCATTAGGAGTTCAAGACTAAGATGAGGATCTTATGTTTCTTCTAAATTCTTAGCATTTCCTCCAAATTTTTCCTTCAAATCTTTCAAAGGCTCATCACAAGTTGGATTTTCTTCTTCATGGATGACATGATCAAGAGAATCTTCATCTTTAAATGGGAATGAGAACACCTCCTCATCATGGGGAAACATGTTAGCTGATTTCTCCACTTGAAATTCATCAAGAACCACTTCCTCTTCTTCATGGCTCGCATCATCCGGAAAACTTGGGGCTATCCTCTTGCAACTCAAAATTTCTCAACACTTCTTCAAGATCAATACCCCTCAAAAGGGATGTTGGTCCTATCAAGATGGGAATCTCATCCTCCTCTTCGGTTTGTTACAAAATGATTCATCCTCCCACTATTTTGGTATAAATATTAGCTTCTATGGATTTCCTAAATTTTGCACTATGTATCTCATCTTTTTCACAGAAGAAACTTCTCCATATCTCCTTTAATCGGATGGTTGCATAAAGACCAATTCATCTAGATTTTTCCTCCCAAGTCTCGGAAAAATCTTCTACTAACAACATTCCAAATGAAGTTGGAATGTCTACTACCAAGATAGTCATTGACACCTTCTTGTCTTGGGAATTTGGAGCAAGAGCCACCTCGCATCATTGATCTTTCCCACAAGTGGGACCTCCTTTGATTCCATGGAGTAACACGAGCCACTAGTCCATGTCAAGGTGAGTCTAAGAGCATTGGCCACCTTTATAGGCATTACATTTTCAGAAGCACTTAAATCTATTATGTAATTATTCAATCGGTATCTTCCAACAAGAAGGGAGACATAGAAAGGATCAATCTTATCATTCTTTGATGCACTTAAGAAAGCATGTTTTGTGTAGGAGGCATGGGTGGTGTTGGTAGTATGCCCTTAGGATTGGGATTTGTAGTGTTGGGATTTGAACTACCACCCTTGATAAAATTGATGAACCTCTCGAATTATTCCGGTGTGTGTTTAAAATATTCAGACTTTGGAAATATGAACTTTGGTTTTGTTCTCATGTTTGATGAAATCAAATGGAGAAAGGCGGGTGAACTTGATGGGGATAGGAGACCACCTTTTAATTTAGAGATAGGATTGGAAGATGGAGAACTTTTATTGGGTGAGGTAGTGTTTGGGAAAAAGAGGTTGACTTTGAAGGTACATTAGAGACTCTTGAAGACTAGATTTTGTAGGAGTAGAATTGGGTTTAGAAGGAACATGGGAAGACTTACTTGGAATAGTCAGTGACCTCTTTTTTCCATGGGGTTAGGTTTCTCCAATGCAGACTCCATGGAGGGAGGAAGTGGAGATCCTCAACTGATTATTTTAGTTTGTAGAGTTTCACAGGAGGATCTTCGATCTTCTTCTTTTTTGCAGCAATGGAGGAAGAAGCTCCCTTTTTAGACTGAGAATGGGTGAATACCACACACATGAGAAACTAGGTGCATCTTTTCATCATCTTCATCACCTCCATAATACTCACAGAATCTGATTTGTGCATCATTCTCTACTTCTTCAACCTCTAGAAATCATTGTCTTCACTTTCTTATTCAAATTCTTCTTCATCTTCTTGAGTCTTGAAAATTGCATTGACAAGTGGAGCCTCTAAGGAAAAGCCTTTGGGGTGCTCCTATGAATCTGATTTTTGTTAGGACTTTGATGGGATTCTCATTGGAAACTTCCTCTTCAATATTGTCACTTCATTTACCAATTTCTGCAACAACGGATCTGTTCTCTCATCTTTGGGATGTTGGGCCTTACCCTTTGAAGGGTTCTTGATCTTTCTAGATAGGATGAGATCATCTTCTAATTCATGAAAAATCTTGAGCTTCCTTCAGAGTTCTAGGTTGAGACCTTCTTGAAGAATGAACCCTACCTCAAGTAGTTTGAGAATTTATGAAGAATCTTTTTACATTGTTGTCATCTGAGGGCATAGCTTCGAGAGGTATCCTTTTGACTAACCTATTGTATCTAGCTACAAAGTCCCTCATAGTCTCATTAGATTCTTTCTTCATTTGTACCAATTGACTACAAGAGATCTTTGACAGTCTTTAGTGATTTGAATCTTTCCTCAAAAGTAGTTTTGATATCATCCCAACAGTGATTGATCTAGCTGGTAGAAGGTAGAACCATTCTACTTGCTTTTCTTGAAGTGACTCCACAAACAATCTCACAACAACATCTTCATGTTTGATCCCAAGAATCCACATGAAGTGATGAATGAAGAGATGTGTTCTTCAAGAAGTTGTGTGTCATCACCTTTGAACTTTGGAAAAGTTCTTTTGTGTGGGAACTTTTGGTAGATCATGAAGAGGAGGTGCAAGAGCAAGTGGACCTGTATTCCTTCCCCATGGAACAATGGGTTGGGGTATTTTTTCTTCATCCACCATTATTTATTCAACTTCAGTTTTTCTCTTGCTCTACTTCTTGTAAAATTCTTCTCCCAATTCTTCTTCTTGATTCTTGTTCTCCTTCACTAGGGAATTCAATGTTCAATGGTGGGTGGAAGATGGGAGAAATAAGAGGATTTGTCAGGAGGTCATCAAAGTGGGGGATTTGAATAGGATTTCTAGGTGAACCACTTGAAGAATCAGATGGAGATGAAGCTTGAGAGAAGTAGTAGGGATTATCTCTAATTTGTTCTTGTGGATTTTGTAAAGCCTCAAAAGTGGGATCAACAATTCCTCTCAACCTATTCATCTTGGTATATCTTCTTTCAGTAGCTTTTGGGAAAATATTGTAATGAGAATATGAAAGGACACTATGGAATATGAAGGGTCATTCACAGGAATCAATAGTGGGTTTTTAGCAATGGGTTTTAATCAATTTCTTTTTATTTTTTTTTTTTGGATATTTGATTTTTTTGTATTTTGTGGTTCATATTTTGGGTGCAAATATGCCAAGTCTACCCCATGGTGGGTGCCAAAAATTGTTGGCAAGAAAATTTTTAGGTGGAAAATTGGTGGGTATCTGCCAATGCTCTAAGACTCTAGGTCCCTCTTCTTGAATGGTGCAACTCCATTTATTATGTGTGAATGAAAATGAAATATTGGGTGGCCTATAGGTGGGGATCCAACAGAACACTCCAATGAACCTATGGAAAAATCTTGCAATTTCTTTTGAGGAATTTGCTGAGAGTAGGTGGAAAATGGAGTGGGAAAAAGGAAGGGGGATTAATATCTCAAGGTAGAAAATCATATGCCTGAAAACATTAATCAAAACATATCATCACACAAATTTAGAAAGAAAACAATTTTTTTACTAGCATCAAGACAAGGTAGAATTAGAACACAAAGTTTCAATAATTCTCTCATCAAAAAAGGCAAGAAACTCCTTTCTTCTTCATTGATAGTTTGGAAAAGTTGTACATAGTGAGGAATGGAAGAACATGTGAGAGGAAAATAGAGGAAATTTGATATCTCTTTTTGCTTTACTCCAAGTAGTAATCTCTCCTTGAGCATACAAAATTGACAACCCTTAAGAATGGGGAAGTCATTACAATTTATAGATTTCAAGAGGACTCTTCACTTACCCCCACATGAATTTTTGATTTTCCTCCACAACATGTGACTTTTGAATCCTAAGGATGAAATTAAGTCCCTTTTATTAATTAAGGGTGACTTATTACAATATTTACTATAATCACATTTAAATGATTAGAAAAAATGTCATGATTGCTCACAACGAATAATTAGAAAGGGGGTAGAGAAGAGGAGATTGATGAAATTTCACTCCTTTGAACAATTTTCCTTTGTTGATGATGATCACAAACTACCCCCTAGAGATGATACACAGACACCTAGAACCACCGAATGAGTCTTTAAAAATATTGTTTCAAGACATCTCAAAGTGAGCTTGAGATGAAAACCAGCCTCACTCATGATGATGCATTCCCAACCTCGCAATGAGAATGAGGATCACTCTCATGTTCCTTAGGCTTTCACAATTTTCACTCATGATATTCAAGTTTCCTAACACCTGCATCCTCGTCCCACACACTATACCGCAAGATTGAAAATTTTACTTCTACGCCTTGTGATATTTGTCTTCACCCTTGTGCACCACTATAACCAAAGTGATGTCTCCAGATTTTGTGAAGGAATAATTACCTTTCTTGATTCATAAGGATCCAAATAAATACTACTTCATCGTAACAACCAGTTTCAAAGGAAGAAATTTAGCGAGAATGAAGAGCACATTGTAAAGTTACGTAACCGCCCATGTGGTTGCATAACTACCTCCTCGCATTGAATGACAGCTTGTGTAACCACCCCCGTGGTTGCCGCACAACCGTCGGTCTACATACACCGCCATCCCCGTCACTTATGGACGAAAATAAAAATGAAGCAAGGTACGAACACAAAATTCAATTGTCTCTTCCTTAGAGGATGTTTCCCATTCTCTAGTACATGTGAGGACATGAGAAGAATGCTATTTAATGAGGAGCATATGCAAGAATCAATTATCGAAGGCAATCAAAGTTGGATGCAAGAAGTGAGAAAGAAACCATTCGAGTGGAGTTTTTTTCAGTAGAAGAAAGATGAAGAAACAGAGCATCCAAGTATATAAAGGAAGTGTTTACATTGAATTCTTCCTTTCCTCTTTTTTAATTTGTATTTAATTTATAATTTGGCTAATAAAATTGGGAAGAAATAGTAATTGCCCTTTCCAACTCGTTTTCCCGAACTTGGGGTTTCCAAGATAAATCTTGGTGTTGAATTGTTATTTCCTTTTCACGCAAAATCAATCTGAGTTCGCTTTTGCTCATAATTAATTAAACAAAGGACTTTCATTTTTAAATTGGAATTAGAACAATAAATATTGTGGTTTGTAAAGTTCTAAAGTTTGAATTTTACTGAGATCATTTTGGTATCAGAGTTGATAATAAGTATCTAAGACTATGGTATTCATTCTTGTGATTTGTATGACAAAGTGACAAGGTCTAAAGGCGAAGAAGTTTTACCTTGTGATCTAGAAATATCTATGAAGAAGTGGAAATAAAGAGTTTGAGATCAAATGGAGGAAGAGAAATTGGTCCATAGAATTGATATGTTGGAGACCATGATGGATAGGATGTATATACATTAACAAGAACTCTTAGATCTGCAGACAGATTCATCAACCAAGATAACATGGACTCAGTGGTTTGATCTTTGGCCGAAAATTTTGGCATAGGAAAGAGTCATGATGAGGAATATTTGGAAGAACGTGAAGAAGAAACTTCAGTTGTAAAAGAGAAGGTAAAATCTGATCATGCTCCTTTTAAAGTTGAAACTAAGGTTGAAATTAAGAGCTTTGAAGGACAAGTAGATGCAAAATTATTAGATAAATGGTTAAAACAACTGGAAGTTTACTTTAGTGTGCATAATGTCATGGAGGCACAAAGGATTACCTTTGCACGTCTCAAAATGGAAGGTCATGCTCTGGTTTGGTGGGAAACCCATCTAGCCACTTGTGAAAAGAAGAAATGTCCTATTGTCAAGATTGGGAGCATTTTAAATAATTTCTTTAGAGCTAACTTTTATCCTATTGGCCATAAGACTAACTAGATGATTAAATGGCAGTATTTTAGACAAGGCAGTGGTCAAAGTGTGCAGGATTATACTACGGAGTTTTGGAGACAAGCCATGTTGCTTAATATGGACTTGGAGGATGAGGATATTCTGACCAAGTATTTGGGAGGACTTCACACTCACCTTCAAAGGAAGGTCATCTCCATGAAGCCCAAGGATCTCAATGAAGCATGTGTGCAAGCCTACTATATTGATGATGAAAAGAAGCAAGGAGAAACAGATTCGAGGGAAAAGTAGTCAACAAATCAGCTAAAGAAAGAGTAGGGACAAACAAGTAACAAAGGTAAATGGAAGGGGAAAGGTAAACAAATTGCCACTACTTTGAATACTTGTAAAGATCCCAAGAATTTTTGTAAGAATTGTGATATCAATGGTCATACTAACGCTACATGTTGGAAGTTACATCCGGAATTACATCCAAAGAATCAACCAAGGATTCAAAGAAATCCATGACAACTGTAAAGATAGATGGGGAGGTGGAAATATAGGATGATTTTGATGTAGATGAGAGGTTTGGATGCACGGCCACCAATGTGAACAACCAAGAGGAGGAAGAAGAGATGAGTAAGCTATTTCATATGAAAATCCAAATCAAGAGAACTAAGGTAAATGCTTTGGTTGATATTGGTTCTCAATCTAATTTGATTTCTAATGCAGTTGTAAACAAGCTTGGTCTTGAAAATTATGAGCATCCACATCCATATCCTTTCAGATGGGTGAAGAAGGGTGTAGAGATTAAGGTAACAAGAAGATGTAAGTTTAAGTTTGGGATAAATTCTCAATATATAGATGTATTGGAAGTTGATGTAATTCCACTTGATGCATTTGATGTTGTTTTCAGAGTCCTTACTTATATATCAAGGATGCTATATTCACAAGAAGTGAGAACCAATACAGATGGGACAAGGATGGAATCAAGCATAACATTCGAGCACACCAATGTAAGATAAAAATTGCTATGGTAAGTGCTAACCAAGCAAAAAGACTTAATCAGAAAATCATAATCAGCTTTTGTTTACTTCTATCAAAGGATAAACAAGATGGGGTGGAAATTTCAGATGTTTCACCAAGGGATGAAGGATTTGGATAATATTATTTAGTCTTTTCAGAAGTATTTCGACTCCCAAATGGGTTACCACCAAAATGGGAGGTAGAGCATGAGATTTAACTATTGTCAAAGTCCCATCTCGCCAAACATTAGGTTGTATAGGCAATCCTTATTGGAGAGTACAGAGGTAAAGAAACAACTCCAAGAGCACTAGACCAAGGGGTGATACGCTCGAGCACCTTGCCATGTGGTTCACCTATTGTGATGGTACCAAAAATGGATGGTTCTTGGAGGATGTACATTGACTACCGAGATTTGAACAAGATCACCATAAAGAATAGATTTCCACTCCCATGCATAGATGACCTTCCGGACCAGCCTTCAACATGCAAAGTTTTTCACGAATTTGGATCTCAAGCCGGACTATCACCAGTCGATGAGGGAGGAGGATATATGGAAGACTTCCTTCAAAACAAAAGAGGGTTTGAATGAGCTACAATATCCCCTTTTGGGATATTAATTAAATTTTATTAAACTACTTGCAATGGAAGTAAACTTAGAAGAGAAACCCTTCTAGGTTCACCTCAACTAACCCAGTGTCGGCTTCAATACAACCCAAATGGGGTTGGAGTGAGCCAAGGTAAGGGTTCAGATGGGCTATCTAGTCGGAATTAGCACTTCTTTAACCAATTAAATTGCAGAAGTAGTAAAATAAATTAAAAATGCTTTGGAAAATAGCTGAAAACTTCAAAAATAATATCTTCCTTAATATTGACTCTTTTTGCATGAAACAAATTGCAGATGGAAGATAAAATTAGGAGCTTTCAAAGGAACCAACAATCAGAATTTTTAATCCATTGAAACCCACTTAAATCTTCCCCCAAATCTGCAAATCAAGTCGCTAGGGTTAGGGAAAATATTTAAATTAATTCCAGCTCTTTCCCCTCACTTTCCAGCCCAATAAATGCTATTTCAGATCTGCAATAAATGGTTTATGACAACAATTCATAAAATATTAGAAAACCCCTTTTAATGATTGTTAAAACGCTCTACTCAAGTTGATTTAGCAAAGGTAATTACCAGCCACATATATAAGCATAAAAATGGTCAAATCATGGCCATATCAATTAAATAAACATGTTGGAAATTATCAGATTTAAACTTGCTTCAAATACCACCAATTTGCACCACAAATACCACCCAAACAAGTTGACTTGATGCACAATAATCAGATGCTAAAATCATATTGAAATCTTCACACAAAGCTCTCAAAACCCCTCATCAAACAAGCTCATGCACTCTCCAAAAATGGCGACTCACATATATGGAATAAAATGCAAATAACCTATCAATTCAAGCTCTCAAGGGCACACACACTTCACAATGGGTGGTGTTGATGAACACCTTTTTTTTTTAATCACTAGTGGGCATACATCCCTCTTCAAGCATGAAGATAAGTTATAATAATTGTCAACATGTGAAAAGGGGTGCCCATCATCTTCTTTTATATCTTTTCCTTGCTTAATCTCCAAGGTTCTTTTTCCATTTTGGCGCCATAGTCTAGGAGAGAATCTTTATTTTAAAAATTGCCTGAAATCACACTCAAAACAAATATTAAATGCATGGGGAAATTAAATCAAATGATGCCCATATGAATCAACCCATGCTTAAAATAAATCGATTTATTCCAAATAATAATTATTAAATAATCCCAAGAAATTGTGACTTGCTTTGTTACTTTATTTACCTCCAAAACAAATAATTATTATCCCAAGGTAATTGATTTCTCTCTCTTATTTTTGATTTGCACAAATAAAATATATTTTGATTTTTAAATCCATATGTGCAAATCGAATTTCCTTATTTTAATTTTTATTTGAAAAGGGGGACATTACAGTCCTCCCTTCCCAAAATTGTTTGCCCTCAAGCAATTGTAAATTTGGATGCTCTAAGATTGAAACATTTTCCCATGTAGCATCCTCTATTGGTAAATCTTTCCACTTCACCAAATACTCCTTGATGACACGTCTCCTTAAATTCCTTTCCCTTGTTTCAATAATGGTTTTCGAATTAAAATCAATTTTCCTTCTTCATCTAAAGGGGGTAACTCTAAAGAAGGAACAACATTTTGCCCAAGTGCCCTTTTAATGCAAGAAACATGAAAAACATTATGAATCTTACCATTTCCAGTAGGTCCAATTCATAGGCCATCTTACCAATTCTTTTAGTAACCTTGTAGGGCCCATAAAAACGTGGCTTCAACTTTTCCTTGCCACTTTGCTTGAGTGTAGATTGCCTATAGGGCTGCAATCTAAGAAACACCCAATCATCCACTTCAAAAGTTCTCTCACTCCTGTGCTTATCTGCATACAATTTTTGTCTGTTTTGGGCTTGGTGCAAATTTTCTTTGAGAGCCTTCATAATGTCCATACTTTGTTGCACCAACTCTTGTGCACTAGGCACTCTACTATCTGTCATCATTACATCCATGAAAGAGTTAGCATCATAACCATACAAAGCCTTAAAAGGAGACATTCCAATGGACATATGATGTGTAGTATTATAGCAAAACTCAGCTAGATGTAACCATTTTACCCAAGCAAATTGTTGTCCTGAAACATAATATCTCAAATATCCCTCAGCCCATTTATTCACTATTTCAGTTTGCCCATCTGTTTGTGGGTGATAGCTAGTACTTGGAGTGAGTTCAGTCCCAACTAACCGGAATAATTCTTGCCAAAAGAGACTCATAAACCTGTTGTCCCTATCACTCTTATTTGACAAATTTTTCACTTCTAGAACCTCATTCTCAATATGAAATTAACAACATGATACATTGATTTCCAATGGATATCTTCACTTACTAAAAATATCTAAAATATTATTTTCCGATCATTTCGTGATTGTGAGTTACTTAATCACATTAAAACACACACAAAATATAGTGACAATATTTTCCTATGTAAAAAGGGTCAACATATAGAATGTAGATACACAACTATATGGAAATAATGTGTATACTCCACCTTATTATGTTCATGAATGAAGGAACAAATTTTTTGAGCCATCGATGAATGATAAAAAAATTAAACATCCACAAAAATATGCTTTCAATGTGCAAAGATATTATATTTTTCCAACTTATCATCTCATGGCTACTTGTTCACAAATATATTAAGTATGCATCGTGATGCATCTAAAGCTAGGAAAAATTGAGAGTTGTCTTTATATGTTGACAAGGATATGTGTAATTCGAGATCAAAAGAGAGCTTTGATAACATATCAAAAATTCAAGACATATATTTTCACAAAACATGATATACAAGTACAAAAAACATGTCAGATGCTACCAAAATTACCTGTTGTGCTTTGCATTCAGAAATTTATGTCATTATCTATTGGTAGGAAAATTTTCCATCTCCTAATTATCCGGATGACATTATGGAGGAAATATGTTCCCTAAATCTCCCAGGATCAATACAATGTGGAAAATGACTTTGAGAGCTTTCGGTTGACTATTTGAACGTTGGAAAACGCGAGTCCGTATGTGCAAATGGTGGCTGGTCAAAGTTGCAATCAACCCTAAAGTGGATCGAGTCAACTACCGAGTAATGAAGAAGTGGCAAGTAAAGATCGTACGAAGGTACAAGATCATGTTTTTATCCTTTGGTCTTCATTATACGATATCGATCGTCTTCGTCAGTGATCAAGAAAAATATTTTCCACATGGTGGGTCCTCAGGCCACCACGTGGCCTAGCCACCATTTAGCGAATAGTCAACTCGAGCGAGTTTTACTTTACTCATGAAGCTATGTACATTAGCAAGTTCAAGTTGAAAGTGAGTTGTGCATGGAGCTATGTATCAAGTTATAATCGAGTTATGCTTTGTATTGGGTGAGTTGGGTATCTTAATAACTCGGCGAGTTGCCTTATTACTTTGGCTGGCAAAAGCATGACTACGTGGCCTAAGCCACGGTTTGTTAGTGGGATAAAGGCTATTCAAAGCCGTATTATATCCACCACCCACTCAACTCAATGTGGGATAAAATATTATCCCTAGCTCATAGCAAAATGACCGAACGAGACCCTTGGAGGATGACTCGCACCAGCAGAGGTCGGCGCGGACACATGGCACAATGTGGAAGACGGGGCAGCGACGGGAGTGGTCAAAGCCAACGTGGGAAGTGTGAAGGTGACGTGGAAAAATCATAAGGAGTCGTAAAAACCGTCTAAACACAATGGTCGGCAAATCGTTGGGAGCAAGATTTGAACCCATGACCTCCCCTTTGCATGCAGGGCGGCCCAAATGAGTTGGTTGGGATATGCATGGCATGATAAGTGATTTA
Organism: Taxus wallichiana var. yunnanensis; assembly: GCA_018340775.1. Taxonomy (NCBI): domain Eukaryota; kingdom Viridiplantae; phylum Streptophyta; class Pinopsida; order Cupressales; family Taxaceae; genus Taxus; species Taxus wallichiana. The sequence continues at coordinate 853,420,984 of CM031238.1, read as the reverse complement.
AACAAGATTTTCGAGGCATTTTCTACTATAAAAGGGACCCAACCCCTCTCCATTATAAAAGCTCATTCGAGCTTTATTCAAGCTCCTCCCGAGCCATTTCTCCCATGCCTAAACCCGAGGAGAGATGTGGGCATTTTGACGGAGAAATAAAATATTATAAGTCCTATTATATATTATATAGGCAATTATTGTGGAGAAAAATAAGACCTATCGTTATAGGCATTTTTGAGGAGCTAGAAAATTGTAAGCCCTATATTATTATATAGGCATTATTATTTTTCAAACCTATATTTTTATATAGGCACATTCTCGGAGCTAAGGCCTATTATTATAGGCATGTAAATATGTAAATCCTATTATTATAGGTATTATTATTGTTTGTAAGTCCTATTATTTTTAATAGGAAAATATTATTTTGAAGCTCGAATTCTCACCGAGAAGACATACTCCGAGCCCGAGCCGAGAAGGACAACTGATGCAGTTTGAAGGCGACCATGGTGACGTTATGGAGGTAGAAGACCTATTTTAATATAGGCATTATGGAGAGATACTAAGACCTATATCATATAGGCATCATCTTCATTAAGGACCGATTATTATTATCAAAGTGAAGATAAGACCTATTATTTTAATAGGCGAAACATTGTTATTGGGAGTTATTCAAACTACCCAATAGGCCACATTTGATCCACACTTCAGAATGCAGAGCCTGGAGAATCGACTAGGGTGCCATCCGGAAGACCAATCGGTATACCAAAGGAGTTTGTGACTAAAGATGAATACGGGATCAAATTTGCTATAAGTCGGGGTAGCTACTTGGTGTTTAGGTTCTTGTTCCAATTTGTATTCAGCATTATCTTACTTAGATTGTATTATTTGTTACAGTCATTGAAGTAGATAATATATATATATATATATATATATATATCGATTCTATTGATGAACCTGAGAGACGTAGGCATTCTGCCGAACCCTGTTATCAACTTGTGCGTGGTGTGTTTCAATTCTTGCATTGCTTTAAGTTTATTTTAATGGGGTGAGTTTGAAAAATAATTTAATGCCTAAAGGGGTCCGTGATCGAGGAAAAAAATTGGTCAATTTTCCGATCACCTAAAAAAAAACATACCGTAGCAAACTACAAGCTAGCTACTTGCATTTGTATATGGAATGGACGTCCTTCCTAGAAACAATAACACTAGTTGAATCAATAAGATCCTTCACATTTGTTGTTTGTTGTAAAGGATGTAAAAGGCAATAATGTAGGTATTTTCATGATTCTATAGCATTCTAATAGAAGACTAAATATTTTGAAAATTTCTGTTTGGAGTGATATACCTTATTAATTATATAGGGAATGCACTTCAAATTCAATATTGTATATAATTAACCCATTCCTCGTTCTCGCCCCAATAGGAATTGCAACTTATAACATCATGCCTCTAATGTACATGCAACCCTCAAGATTCTAATTAACAACTTGCAACCATTGCAAGGAAAAGCATCGACAATGTTTCAAGAAGACATGAAAAATATACGATACATCCCCATCAACGAGATGAGCTTTTTTGGCCCAAAGATACTACTAATAATAGACACCAAGCTATGTGAAGTAGTCCCCAATAACAACATCTTTTCTTCAATGATATGTATATAATTATTATCGAGAGATCTTGCCCAACTACTACACATTATGGAAAAATCTATTTATGCATATAACTCAACTATAAAAAAAATATGGTGGCACAAATTTAATACAATTGTTATCTTACAAATAATATTGGACAACAATGTGTCACTCTAACTCAAATGCGCTTTGTCATACATTGCATAACATGCACAATGTAGAACCAACACAACATGAATGAGAAGTATTGATGATATGCACACACAAACAATCGACAATTATTGAACAATAAAATTTTAGCCAATCAATGAACTTATTTGCAACAAACAACCTTGTCACATTACATAACAAAAAGATGCTAAAACTATTGGTTCTACCTATTGTACTCAACATTTCGATGAATACATAATGGAAATCAAACATTGACACTAACACCAAACAACTTCCCTTGTGATATTACTAAGCAAACATCAATGAGTCATGCTTACTACAAACTTATGGATGCAAGATGGCCTTATCAATGGATCTCTTAAAGAGGTCAAAGATATTGTATACCCCGTCAAATCTAAACCCCTAAAATTGTTTGCATATGTCGAGTTAATATTTGATAACTACGGTGGTGGAGCATGGGATAAAACATACCCAAAAATTGTACCGATACAACATATATTGTGAGGAAGTTGTTGACAAATATATCACTCTCCATGGTAAGGACAATCATTATACAAAAATTGTAGGGCCTTACATTAAATAATTCCACAATCAATATTGGTAAAACTAAAAGACAAAGCCTAACTTTTACGCTTATGTCTAAGGTTAAATCCACAACAAGCCTTCATATAGAACATACATTCTCTTTTGAATGCTACTCCAAAATGAAACAAAATTCCTACAACATTACCAAAAAGAAAGAAGAGGCTCATGTACAAGTACTCTCAGTAGCAAATGTAGGTATTTAAATGTCATTGCACAATCTCTCATATAATAATTGAAAATCCTTGTTTCAATATTTGATTTATCCTTATTGTTTAAAAAACAAAACATACAAAGTTAATTACTATTTTAAAGCTTTATAAGGTAGGCGTTCAAACAACAATACAATAGGAGATTTGACCTCCTTCTCAAGACTTTATATTTTGTTCTTTATTTAAAATGACTAAAAATATTTGTTATGCAATTTGATTTTAATTTATTAACATTTTATTTCAATGCACAGAACAACGATATCTTCAACAGAGGCTTTTGTCAACCTCAATTCGTAAAATTTCAATATCACCTAGACAAAACTTAGAACAATAGTGGCCAAAATAACCACCATTCTCACACAAATGTGTTTAGAGAATCGAACCTACCAAACTAGACAAACAACCTCGGGACACAAATATTGTTATATGGCATTGGATAAAAAATTGTAAAAATAGGGGTGATAATTTTTCCTTATCATAGTTTTGTAAATAATAAGTATTGAAAGTTAGATCGTCTTTTAGTATATTTTCTAATTTTTGTACAATGTCTACTTGTGCGGATATGTACAAAGTTTGTTTTGTATTCAAGAATGCAGTGATTATACAAAATGGTGTATCTTGACAATTAAAAGGGTAGCTGATTGAAATGGATATTAGAGAAATACAAGAAATATTGGATTACTTATTCACCTATGGTTTTGTAATTTTAATGGTGGCTTTGCAACTCTAGTTTACTTTGGCTCTGCGATTCCTCACGATGCGCTTCATGCCTCTCATTTTGTTTTTGGCGTCACGGTCTCTAGGCTTGGGCCGGTTTAGTTTTTGTGTTTGCCTTTGTGGCGTTTATGTTTCCTTCGTGGTGTTTTTTGTTGCCTTCATGGCGTTTGTTTTACTTTTTGCGAGGTCGTGTCCACCGTTGTCAGCCCTTACTATGTAACACTTTGTATTATTTTGTATAATTTAATATAAAGGAGGTTCCAATCGTAATTTTAATCGTATCATGTGTTTTGCTACGATACGATTGTGTCCATTTTATCAACACCGACCGATTCATATCGAGGTATCAAATCCAACTGATAAAGTAGCTCCTTGTAAGGGAATTATTTGTTCTGTTAACTAGTGCATATTAGAAGATATCTAAGTGTAGACTATTATTTATCTTTATCTTTCTAAGATTTAGAAAATGTCTTGAAAATTGAGAGTATTTTTACAAAAGCGTTATGTCGATGGGAATGCATATTTCAATTTGATCTCGGAAAGATTGGCTCACTATCAAGAGGTGAAATCGAGACATTTTGTTAAGAGAATGTAGTTAAATAAATAATTGAAGATTGGCCAAAGTTGTTTATAGGGGTGAAATTGGACGTAATTACAAATTCCCTAAATTGTCTCTCTTAAGAGAATGTAGTTAAATAAATCATTGATTAAATGAGACTAGATTTTTGCTTGGGGTAGTAAGTCATATATTTAGAGGCATTTGATTAGATTTTTTAATGGAATTATAAAGCTATAAAGTATAAGAGGGGAAGTTGGAGCAAGCAAATATATTCATCTCACATCACACAACCAATCAAACATTATGTTAGTAGGAGGGTCACTTCCAATATGGCATCATTCCCATTAAAAGACAATCATTTAAACAATTTCGGCATATGTAAATCAAAAGACCATTGTGCACAACTCTATAAAACAACCATGGAAGTTGAAGTCAAGTACATAATTGTTTAGTTTTTAAAAAAAATCGGTCATCAACTTGAGGGGAGAGTTGTGAGACCATAGTGACTTATAAGTTATTAAGGGAAGAGACTCACTAGTAAGGTGAAGACCAATAGTTATCATTCATCTTGTCTTAGAAATGTTTAGTAGGTGAGTTTGTAATCTCCAATACTTATCATAGTACTATGTACTTTTTTTTCCAACATTTACCTCACAAAAGTCAATCACATCATGACATCTTATCGATTTATTAATTAATACACTAATGTACAAAATATTTAACGGCAACAAGTTTTTTTACATGCATTTTAAAAATCTTGTTTTAAATTAATTCAAATTGTGACTTTCCTCCATTTCAACACCCTAAACAAAAATGCTAAACTTTCAAATGAGTTAATTATTACATTTCTACGTGTGATCTCGCAAACTTAGGAGTAACAAATATTGGTACCTCTCCCTTATATCCTCCAATTGATTTATCAATAATTAAAATGATTTGCACTAAGGAAATATAATTAATCAACAATTTTATTATTATTATTATTATAGAAATTGCTTTGAAATTAAATTTCCAAGCAAATTAGTGCTTTGTTGTGCAACATAATATGTGTAAGTTGAGTTACTGGCACTTGGTAGTAACTATGGACTACAAGCTAATTATATGTAATTATTTAATATGTATTAAGAATTATTGTTAAGATAAATGCACATTGTTGTTAAGATAAATGTACATAGATGCATGTTATTGTTCTTCAAAAACAATAACTCCTGGAGGAGGAGGAGTTATAGTAAACATACATATTATATAAGTATATGACTAGTTTTGACATAAAATTTGTTTTTGAATATTGTCATGATGGGCAATATGTTTAGAAGACATACATAATTACATACTTAGTACTCAATGTTTTGTTTTTCTATGGTGGTGTGATATGCAAATGCTCCATATTAAGAATAAATTATGAATGAATGCACAATGTTGTGTTATACGAGAAGTATTTTGTGAACAATTGTTCATATAGGGTTGAACTCCAATATGCAACTAGGTTGCAATCATTATTTAATGGGGTTGGATGCTAGTATGTAACTATGTTGTGATCGTTATATGTTGGCATGTTTAATTTGAATTTGGAAAGATCAAAGATCTTGGATACATGAATTGATACAAAACCTAGGCAAAGCCAACGAAACGAAAGAAGAAGTTGAAGGTGAAAATGCAAATCAGTAGACAAAAAAATATTTATTAAAGGGTGTTAATAAAGTAGATCAAGATAATCAATTGGAGAAAAACATTTCTCTATTTTAAAATCTAGATACACATCTATAAGAAGTCTCTCCATCCGCTAATAATTTAATAGGCTCTACATGCAAGCACAACTAGTATTGATTTTTTTCATGACAATCATACATTTGTGCGTAACCTCAAATAAAGCTTTTAACTTCAAATGCTTCGCAACATTTTCCCATTATTAGAAGAAAAAATTGAGCCTCTTGGGTTGATGTTATTAAATTTTTATTTTTCTCTTCTCCACTTTTTGGTTCATATATTTCTCTTCGTCTTATGGATTTTGTTGTGCAATTTGAGTACTTAGTTGTTATTTTTAAGAATCCTTAAGTGTGCTACTATGGATATTGAAAATCATCTTATCAAGATTAACGATGCTACATACCATAATTCAAATCCACCTATAAGCATGATCATAAAGCATATATAGGGCCAAAAGTAAGGTGCAAAGAGAAAATGTGCAAATGAAGTGGAAACCAAAAAGTTGATAGCCAAGTTAAGATTTAGATCGCACCATCGTAGGTGTGAATTTGGTAATGGACAATGCCCAAGAAAGAATGGGAAAATAAAATTTGTTTATTTTGCACATCAGGGATGGTGGATATAGAGTGACACTACATCATGGAGTTCCCAATTTACAACGACATCGAGTCAGTTATATTAAAAACGCAAAACGACACTTTGACTGCCTTGTTTGTAAAATGTAGTTTACCAAACAAGAGAACTTGAAAACTCAATGTTATAGACAATTTCTCTCCCATTCCTTATTGGCTCAAGGGATGTCGATCAAAATCGATGTAGTCATTCCATCAATTCACCTTTCATTCAGGTTATGCAAGAGGAATAATCAGGAACCTTCTAATACTCTGCAATGTGTAAGTCATGAACAAGGTCTAAAATGGGTTATAAATGCAAGAATATTGATTTAGACATCACCTTGAATGGATCCTTAAGCAAGGAAATTGTTCCATTAACTCTATACCTTGTTTCAATAACATGTACTCAAGCATAATCAACTGACATCTAGACCCAACTCTCTATAAAACTCCATTTACCCTATTTCAACTTCAAATACCTTCCACTAGCTTCTGTGCTTTTAGCTTCTAATGAGTCAATTATGGGTCTTTGCTTTCATATCTCCACCAACCCTCTGAGTCCCTAATTCTTGTTCTCAGTTCAAGGAAAGAAACAATGTCATATTTTTCAAGACAATAGTTCTTTGTCAATTCCCTTACTTGGCTTGCACCACTATTATTAATTTCATGCAATTATGCCTTTGCATACACTATATCTTGGTGACCTCATATGACCTCAGGTCAAGGTAATTTCCTTCATCCACTCCCTTATTCTTACCTTTAGAATCACTCAACAAATGCTATTAAGGTTCTCAAGACTTTATACTACCTTTGTTTGGTCAAACTGTCAACTGTGTCTCTTAAGGCAATGTGGCTTGTATCAAGTATGAATAGAAGAATCTAAGCATGCCCAAAAATTTATATAAATTCCATTAATTCATAGTTACCCTTCTCAAGGTGCTCACAAAATTTTGAGAACCACTTCCTCTTCCAACTCCTTCTATATCACTTTTGCACTTTCAGGCTTACTAGACTAATTTAGGCCTGTGATCACACAAATCACCATAGTACTTTGGATGGAAAGGATTACAAGACTCAAATAAGATATTTTTGATCACCTTTTGAAGGATTTGAACTTCCCAATAAGTTTCAATGCTCAACTCATTACATATCTCCTAGCTCCTTTGTAAATTGTCCTCGAAAACTAGGCCTAAACTGTGTTTCATATCTCAGTCATGACTGTCAAGGATATTCTCCAAATTTTTATGGTGGACATTTAAATTGGTTCAAGATTCATCTAATATGCTTCAAAACAGACCTCCTCTCAAAATTTTGGCTTTAAATTCGATGGTTAAGGGCTTCATCTTCCATGCCCTATTTTAGACACTGTCACTAGCCCGAGAGCAAGAATTGTTTGTAAAATGCATAAAAATCAATTTCAAGACCTGATATTTTACAAAAAGGTCTGTTTCCACATTACCTCTAAAAATTTTCTTGCTATTGGCTCCAATTCCTTTTCAAAAATTTCTTTTCAAAAATTTCTTTAACCACACTTTTCCTCTGACCATTTGACTGGTAAACTGTGTTTTAAGACACTTTGAGGGTTTGAAAGCAAGGTATTTGATCTTATTGCTTGTAAAGGACCTTACCAACCCTTGTATCTATCCTATATGCAACCTTTAATCATATTTGAGTTATGATCAATAATGAATGAGGCCATCAACCTCAAAATATCATTGTGCACAGACTGTGATAACAGTTAGGGTAGAATTACTAGGTTTTCAACATACCTCAATATGAAGAACAGCTATCATTCATTCTCTTCCTTCTGAGATATCAAATTCAGTTCTTTTCCATCATTAGAAATCATTTGAAACAGGGGATTACTTAGAGAATGCTAAATAGCACACAAAAGGACTACCCTTCATTGAGTTTCTTCTTTTACATAGTTCTATGTTTTCTCAAACTTCATACTAGAACATGACTTGTTATAAACCCTATCTTATGGAATGATAACAGAAGTCTCCAAACCATCCTCTGAAGATGTTCATAGGCCTCTTGCCACATGCATATGAGGAGTCATCACAAAATACTTGCATTGTACCCTTAAACCCAGAATTGCACAATTTTACATATAAAGAAATACTTGCTTGAGTCAGGGATGTTACCATGAAGATGCATCCACCAATAAAGAACACATTTGCTCGTAATATTCTTGTATTATCTCTCAAGGATGAATAGCTAAATAGCTTTCTAGAATGTAAATACAGTCAAAAGATGTCAACAATCATAAACAAACCCCAAAAATGCTTGCCAACTGAGTTTTCCATTCATAAATATTTTCTTCTCCAAACCTCCATTCGAGTTTCTCTTCTCAATATCTCCAAGAGGCTCCTCATTCAGTTACATTTGAGGCTTTTATAGCCTTTTGAAACAGTTACAATCCTTTTGAGGCTTTATTAGCCTTTTTAACACCTAATTTGCCTTTACACACCTTGAACACAAACCCTAGCTAAGACTTTCAAACCCTAGGTCTAATATAATGACTCAAGTTAGTTCTCCTAGGACATTTAATACCTTATAACACCTATACCATGCTTTAACAATGACTTAGACTCCTTATACAAGCCAAAAACCATCATAATGCCCTTTTAGGAATTCAAATTACATTTTGGAGGGAAACCTCCTAATTCAAATTTCTTGCATACCTAGACCAACTTAGGCATTTGAATGGAACTACTAGGACTCTACTGACATCCCCCAATCCTTACTTAGGCTAACTCAACCCAAAATTGACCAATTTGATCAAAATTCAAAAAAAATTGTTGGTCAGAAGATGCTCATGCATCATAAATGGACTCGATAAGGGAAACAATTTAAATTCTTATGTATCCCCTTTGCTTTTCAAGGCTCTCATTCTGCTCTCTGAAGTAGTGTGATGTAGAGGGTTGAGAAACACATTATCTTTTGGGTCACCAAACTCCTATCTCAGTAACTAGTAAGTTTCTAGGTTTGCTCCAAGGTACTAGCTATAACTCATGTGTACTACTACTCTTGTTGAGCTACTTCTATAGCCACGTATAGCAAGTTGGAAAAGCTTCTACGATATTTCCTTTGGGTTAATTCAAACAGTACCATAGCCTTCCACATATTTTCTTAGGAAATTTGTTACAAACCTAAAGAGGTCGGGGCCTTAGCCTCCTAGGATTAAACTTCAAGGACCTTTTCTTTCTGTTAAATGGTAGTTGGAGCCTTGGAAGGTAGCGAGGCTATGACAATTTTGTTGAGAATTTGTATCATGTAGGGTTCTTATGGAAGAAAGGCTTGGCATGGGTTTGGACTGCACTCTCTTCTCATTACCTTTGTTCTTGTGAAAATGGTGGCACCTAAAATTATTTGGAAAGTGTGGGAACTGTTCAAACATGGGTTTGTGTGGGTTTAGAATTGGCCTCTTCATCAACTCTCATTCTTTATGGGGGCTCCTATGTTGAATTACTAGAATGTTCCTTTCACCATGATGCCTTGGATTAAAAGTATCAGATTGTTTGGAAAGGGTATTGAGTTCATAACTAACCTTTCTTACACAAAGTTTCTTGCAACAAGGTGCCTTGACCAAATATCAAAGACATGTGTTAGTTAAATAATGGGGATTTTGAGTCAATTGTTGCGATTAAGAGTGTCATATCTTACGAACACCTTCACAAGATTGGGATTAATTCTAGGGCTCCATACTGGAAAGACTGGAATTGACTAGTGGAAACCCCCTTCTATTGCTACACACCCCGACTTGTTACCAACTTATCTCTCCTAACCACATTTAGATTGAAATCCTTAATCATCCCTAGAAGCTTAATTCTACTAAAGCCACCTTAGGTCAGACGTTTTTCCAAGCTTTGGAAAGCCATTATTAAGCCCAAAAAAGGCCACTTTGGTGTATTCAAGATCAAGGGTTTCCTATGGGGATAATGTTAATTTATATGGTGGTCTTAAATCCCATTCGTCGGGCATGTCACCAAGTTGAGATGCTCAAGGACTTTTTATGGTTTTTCCCCATACTCAATCTTCTTGGAGATGGATTCACGCCCTCTTTTATTCCTTCCTCCCAAAATTCTTTCCTTGGAGAATGGCGCTTCTATGAGAATTGGCCATGCTACTTACAAAATATAATTAAATTTGGCATTTCCTTCGTGCTGATATTTTATTTCATGTATGGAAAGATATAAATTGTGTTAGTTCAATCTTCTTCTAATGGATAATGATGTTTCTATGGCTCATAGAAATCGTGCTCTTTTTAATCTTCTTCATATGGATAAAGCTTTTTTGATGGCTAACAAAGTGGTTGTCATTTCAAATTTTATGCTCCAAAGTCAAGTGCAAGCTAAAAAATCAGTTTGGAGGTGGAGCACCTCCAATCTCTTCTCAACCAATGGTGAAGCGCCCTTCCACTTTGTTAGATAGATGCCACCGAACTCTCCTTGCCATTGGTCTCCTTCTCAAGGCCATGGCTTTGGAGGGTGAGGACAGCATTGCTCATGCAAACAAAGGATCTTTTCACTCCATTCTCGTAGGCCATCTCCCAATGATGGTGGAGGGAGCAGAGGATGTTCCTCAACGGCGCCACCTCTAGAAAAATTCCTTCGCTGGATCTTGCAATTTCTCCTGCCAAGTAGAATGAAGAAGAAGAAGAAAAATAGAACAATTGTGGGTGGGATCTTATGCTTGACATGAGTCAACTGCCTGGTAGCAGTGGGTGGGGGAAAACCCTGATAGTCGACCTCCTCCAACAACCATGTTTGTTTTTGCCTAGATGGCTTTTCCTTATTTTTTAGGTATGTTGCCCTCGGGGCTAGTTATATTCCCTTTTGGATGAAAAGCTACTTTTCATTAATGTTGCATAAAATATTGTAATCATTATCATGTCTCTTGTTAGATTTTGATAATAAAATTTGGTCTATCATACTCCCTATTTGGGGATCGATTTGATTTCCAAGGTGTGATCTCATTCCACCCAGATTTTTGTACAATCAAAAATGTAATTTTCTGTATTAGTAATAAAAATAAACTTTTCAATTAAAAACAACATAACTTTTGATTAACAATAATAGTAGAAGATCCAACCTCAAGAAAGAAATCGCTTTATGCAAGCTTATGGAAGAGCACTTTTCCTTAGTGGGGTTTTTGCACATTAAATCCTGTTGTTGCTTGATAGTCCTATGGACTGTTTAGTCTAGTGGACATCATTAAAATTGATTATTCACATTTTGTAGACATCATTAAAATCTCTCATTCAATCCCATGCTTACTTCAGGCTTATCAAGCCCTTCTATTCAAAAAGAAATTGACAAGTTTCAAATGTTTTCTAGTTTAGCCAATTTTCAATGAATCACTGTGTCAATTAAAAACATTCAAGAGAGTTATTTTTGTTTTTACATGTTATTAGCAAGAAATTTGATGTACTGCAAGTGAAGAGGTGTCGTTTCTGGAAACAGGAAGCATATTGTACACACTGTGAACCTTGGCTTTTGACACAGATGCAGTGTCTTTATCCGCTGCGTAGCAGATATAAACAGCATTTATTACATTGTCCAAAACATGAACAAACAATCCAAGTACCACAAATAGGAGTAACCATGCAAGCCCTGTCACCAAATAGGCATCCCTTCCAAGTGAAGTTGCAGCCTTGAGGACACCCCATACCTGCAAGCAGTCGCACACAATGTCTGTGATTGAAATAAGATTTTAGGAATTCATTTTGTTTTTTTGATTGAAAAGTGCACTTTTATTGATAAAACAGGTAAATACAACGCTGATCGTACAAAAGATGGGTGGACACAAACAACTACACCCATTAAAACAATCTTATAAACAAAGTAACATACTTTGATAGCTCCTGCAGATCATATTGGCCTAAAGGACTTGAAAGGAAAATGCTTATCCTATACTTACCATTATGGCATATGCAAGAGACACAACTAAGAAGATCCCAAACAACAGGCGAGTGGATATAGTTTCAACAACTACTACTGAAAGAAGATTTCGCTTGAGAAGCTCATAAGCCAGCTTAGCAGAGGAGCAATAGTTTCCTCCTGTCATTGCAGTGACGTTGATGGTGAACTTATTCACAAAATCAATTGCTGACAGTAGGAAATTCACACAGCAACCAAGTACAGCAGAAATAATGCCTTGTGACGATCTTGTATGCTTAGAGTGTGCTGCCTTTTCCAGAGCAGCACGAGCCATTTGCACTGCTGCAAATACAAGACCTGAGAAGCAAACTGTACCAAATGATGGGCCGAATGCATTCCTGTAAAGTTTGGCAACAAAATCGTATGATTATATCAGTCACAATCAAGGTGGCAATTTTCATGACGAGTGTATACGGTGGACCTCAAACATGAAAGAATAAGAGGTCCATTTACAAAGACGATAAATATAGAAAAAATATCGTAATTCACATCTATAAAAATACTCCATTTTTTTTTAAATCCAGCACAATTTACAAATTCAGAGCTACCAGAAAAAACATCTAAACACTTCCACCAAAGAGATCCCAGTTACGCATTTTTATACAATGGATTGAAAAAATACTGTAAATCTCTCTAAAACCACCGTATGTAGTAACTATAGTCACAATTATAGATATATTTGCCGCCATCCATAGTACATGAAATATTAGAACAAAGATAAAATTCACAAAGCTTGGGGAATTTGTTTTAAAACTACACAATAATCTTCTAAACAAGTAAACACAGTATGGTAAGTCCTATGGACCGTGCTGGCCTAAAAGTTGTTAAAAGTCGTGCTTATCTTTGATTTAGGGTGGATTTTTTGAGGTGGACTGCAATTAAAGCATTTGTATTTAACTTTTGTCTTTCTTTTATATTGATGATTGAAGCATGCGAGTTTTGTTATTTTATTAGATTGGTGTGAATTGCTCAAAAGAGTATGGTTTTTATGGTTTTATCAGAGGGTGCTGAATTGCTCACCATATTTAGTCATAAATCCCTGAAATTCAAGATTTATTTTATTATCACCTTGAGAGTCAGAGAATCATCCATATTCATTTTATTTATCATGGAATAATCATTAATATCATGTGCTCAAACATTGAACTGTGGATAAACATCTGAGACGGAGAAATATTGATGAGAAACAAACTCTGTTTCACTTTTGGAGAAGAATATACACACCAAGGAAACATAAAAGAGCCAACTACTGCAACATCTTTGCCTATCATATTGCCTTGAACTCTTACTAATTTGCTTCTGCAATTAATTTGGTCATTTCTGGTTGCTGTAATTTAAATTTAAAGCAGAAGTCATTCTATCATTATTCAGGAGACGTAATTATCTATGTTTGTTGGTGGTTCATTGTTCCTGAATACCATGACATGCTTTGTGACTAAGTTCTACTCACTGGAAATCGCACCTCAAAGGTGCTATGGAGACGCCGATAGGGGCAGTGAGGCATGAAAAGTGAAAATCTGAAGAGAAATCAAAGAAAGTAAAGTGCAGTGTAAATAGAATGTGCGAGGCATGTACAATGAGATAAAGTGAAACAAACCTAAGAAGACTGATTTGGAGGATTACATATGGGTAATAGATACAAAAGTAAATGTGTGGTAGCTTGCAAGCCATAAACGGAAGTAGCGCGAGAATGCAGCAACAAGAGAACACGTCGGGCGAAGTAAAATGCACCACGGTATGTAGTTGTTGCATCTTAATTCTTTCTAATTTGAACAAAGGCATTGTCTGGTTTTTTCTGTATCGTTAGAAAGAGAATGAGGGTGAGATAAAAAGGTCTGGTAGTGATCAGAATCTCGAGTGTGCAGTAAAAGTCAAAACTTTTCAATCTATGTTGGCATTGTTGATTGTTGCCTTTTGCATGGTCAGCTGTTGTGATTTGTGTATTGTTAGGGCCCATGTTGAATGTTACAACGCCAATTAGAGTGAGCAATAATAATGTTGAGTTTTTCTGACCTACATGCAAAGCCAATGCAAGCTCGACTTTGTCTATGACATATGACTTACCCGTAGCGGGAGTTCCTTAGATGATCACCTTCCTTGATGAGCCAAAAAATATTAATAATCTTTAAAATTTGAAAAATAGCAAACTAAAATATAATTGACAGCAGCATGTGGCTGACAAGGAGCAAACACACAACATGAACCAAAGAGGAAATGGCATGCCATTTATGATTCATAAATAGGCAATAAAAATACAATGGACAACAAACTGCGGTTAACTAGGGATAAGCATGGTATCACTGTGGTTGACAAGGGACAAATTTTGAAGTGAAAGGCATGAGAACTTTGAAATACTATGCCTAGAACTACCAATTAATGAAAATTTTAAAATTTCCATAATGAGAAAAATTAAAGACAATTCTATCAAACCATTGTCAATCGCACTATGTAAACATCATTGATGGCACTAGAGTCGAATTCCCTAAATTGATGGCTAAATCAATGTTGGCATAATTCATATTTTTAATTTTAGTAGACTATGTTTTTTTACAAACATATTGAAAAGATAGTTGAACTCGAATTTTGTAATGGCATATAAAAGGCTAAGCTAAATTGTAAATCAATCAATCAAATCAGTATTACAAGATCTTATAAGAAAAATGCAACTGGAACGGAAAATGGCCAAGTTGATCATTGTGAATAATATGCATGTGCAATTTGTGCATGCATCCAATGCTCTCAAAATTCATTCCACGGAAATCACCCATCCATGGCTTGGAATGGATTATAATGTAGAAGATAAATAGTAATAATAAGTTAACATTAGTGCCAAATTCCTGCATACACAACAACAACCGTGATGGGTCAGT
This sequence comes from Taxus wallichiana var. yunnanensis, assembly GCA_018340775.1. Taxonomy (NCBI): domain Eukaryota; kingdom Viridiplantae; phylum Streptophyta; class Pinopsida; order Cupressales; family Taxaceae; genus Taxus; species Taxus wallichiana. The sequence goes on along the minus strand of CM031238.1, from coordinate 853,405,983 downwards.
TGAAAGTTTTCTAAAGTAAGTACGAGAAGGCGGCGGGAAGAAAAGGAGGGTTATATTGTTCCCACTGAATCGGTAGAAAAATCTCGCAGTAATGTCAAAACTGATAATATCACCCGTTATCACATCATTCCCAAAGTATGTAAACCACGGAATCAAATTCACTAATTTGATGACTAGAATAGTTAATAAAAACAAGGCAATGTGTTTCTTTATTTTAAGAACATCTTTGAGTAAAAGTCCTAACTTTAGTCAAGAGCTCTACTCTAGGAGGTCCCCGAATAGGAAATAATGCAATCCTCCGTCCATTTCGATCATAGAAAACTAGCAATGAGATCATGTAATATATAATACCATAGTTCGCATACTCGTATTCAGAAAATATTCGGCAAACCCAAAAAAATTGACTCGGCAAAAACTCGGCAAGACTTGGCGAATATTCAAGAATATTCGGCAACTTAAAAATACGCAAATTTCTTTAAAAAAACATAAATTTTATGCAAAATATAGCTACAAAATGTATCAAATGAGTCTATAAAATGTTGGAGAAGTGTTTTCTATTAGATTTGAATACAAATACAATACAAAATCGCATCATCATGCGAATACAACAGCCAGTTGATAAGTGCTATGAATTGGATGCTATAAATAGTAAGGAATAAATTGTCAAAACTGAAACAAGTGCAAGGCAGCTAGCAATCAGGAAATGATAGGTGATTACAAGGATCCCTTACATTATTTCTTGCAGCTTGGAAGAAATAGCATAACTATGGGACTCATGCTTCTTAAAGAGTACCGAAAAGGACATGCAAAAGAATTGGAAGCGTACTCTAGACCCAAAAGCATTATTTATACAATAATAACAGTCGTTCAACAGCTAAGAGCAAGGAAATGATACGTGATCCCAGGAATCACATATAATTATTACTGAGCTTGGCAGGCAGCGATGGCAACAGGCCAAGTGCAGCTTACAGAAAACAGCAGGGGATATACATAACAATGTGAGCTTAGGACATATACCCTTAAAGCACAAGTCATCAAAGAAGTAAAACCCACTTTATATTTTGACTGATGAAATAAATAAGAAAGATAATAAACAAATGATGTCATAAATCTGTCTAGTTTTCCCATTAACAAAATATGATATCACAACTTAGAAAAAGTCTTAACTTCGCCGTAGCATCAAACAACATCTCTTTTAAGGATACCATATGTAAAGTTGAAACGAAAATCCTACACCTCCAATCGCATGATACTGAAGAAATAAGATAAGATGTTTCTCATATTTTATGTCCTAAACCCAACTTATTCAGAGATGAATATAATGCTCTCAAAGAACTAAATAACAATCACAACATTGTAATATTACAAGCTGATAAAGGTAATGCCACTGTCATTATGAATAAAAAGGAGTATGAAAATAAAATGTCTGACCACCTTACAACATCGAGCAAAAGAATCAATTCCATACCCATAGAAAACTTACTAACAAAAATAAACATATCATCAAAGCTTCATCTCTTGACCCTTCCTCCATGTCTCAAAAGATTACTGATTTTTTGTCACTAAAATAAATAACCTTAAACTCAAAGATAATGATCTCCTTGTAAGAATATTCACCATGAAAACTCGCATAGGGAATATTCGCGAATATTGGCTAATATTCGCCAATATTTGGTGAATATTCCCCTGCGAGTTTTCATGGCGAATATTCGTTTAGGCAAGGTTTTGGCGAGTACTTGCCACGTTTGCTAACTATGATTTGGACACATCTTTTTACTCTCATCTATTTGAACATTGAAGGTTTGAGTTGTTGCTACAACTTCTACATTTGAGGATGAAAACCCTCCTTTGCAATCCACATCTGAGGATGAAAACCCTCCAGTGTATTCAGATTTGTGGATGAAAACCCACTAATCTTTTGAGGTAGTTCCAATCGGAGCTACATTTGGGCTTACAATCAACAAATTTGCAAGATCATATCAAAATTATCAGCCAAGGCACAATTTGGATCAGATTTCAGAGATTGGCAGCTAGGGCATCATCTGCAGATCAGATTTTCAAAGTTTCTTGTGTTGGAACAACCACCAATCAGGTGATATTCGCATGGGACAGTTTTAGCACAATTTTAGGGCTGGACGAAATTGTAGGGAGGTGGAACAAATCCCTTAGGAGGCTAGTTCAGTTGTGAAAAGGGTTATTTTTGGTGTTAGGGCTTGCACAAGGGCTAAATCTGCCCTAGGGCATCATTTCCAGCCTTCCAATCTTCAAATTTTGTATCAAACAGTCAGCTGTTTTTATCTTCCATTTTCAGTTACAAAATAAATTCAAATCTTTGTTAAAAAAATTATTTCTTGCATATACATGTGCCTTGAGGGTTCCTAAAGGCTTTGGGCCTTCTGGGTATTGTTGCTTTGTGGTTATTAGATGAATAAAGGAAGATTTCATATTGTTGTATTTGTTTTGGTAAGGGTTTTAAATAAAAATCAGTTTGTTGCATATTTGGTATAAGGGTTTGTTGGAAAACCCAAACTATCTTTATTTGTCCAGGAAAGGGACATTACACTTTTCTTTCTCTCTCATCAAGGACGAAAACACTTGATAATGGATCTTGTCTTGGGGATGAAGACCCTCAAGCAAGGATATTTGGAATTATTGAATATCTTAAGGTATTTGGAGCTGATATCTTTCTATCTAGCCCTAGGCGACTTGCATCATGAGCATTTTGGAGGTGTTTTGATGGATGTATGGTATGATTCTTGCATGGATGGACTTGTACTAATTTTTAAAGGTGAAAGCAATCATTTCTTTGCATGTTTGAGCCACTAATTCAGCCTTCCAAGTGGGGCAAATGGCATAGGGGTGGGGTTTGCAGTGATTTGAAGGGTTTCTCCATGTTTGGTTTGCATAATTCAATTCCCACTAATTTATAGGGGTGAAATCTGTTTTACATTAAAATTAGGATGGTTTTGGCATGCATAATCAAATCTGAAAATATTTATTTATTTCTACAGCAACTAGGGTTTGAAGGAAATTCATTCAAGCATTCCTAGGCTTCCAAAAATTATAATTCCTTCACTAATTGATTGTTGAGCTTGAGTAATAATTTATGGATATATTTGGAGTGATCTTGCATGGTTTTTAGGGCATTTCCAAGAGGGGTGAATTGCTTGAAAGGAAGGTTTGGCATGTTTTGGTGGATGTTTGGGCAAGTTGATTTGATATTTGCATTCGTCATATTTTTAAACCCCAAGATCCCAAGTTTCATGATTTTTGGAGCTTCTAGGCAAAGTTATTAAATTTTGAACTAATACATAAATTTTGCAGACTCCAATGTGCTTTTTTAGTCATTTTCAGTCTTCTAAAAGTTGGTTCCAGCCATCTAAAAAAATTAATTTCAATTTTCTTCTTTCAGCCCTAGCTAATTCTTAAGGTCTCCCTAAAAGGGACATTACAGTGGTATCAAAGCTTCATCCTCCCAACTCTGTGAAGCATGGAAGACAAGTTAGGAAGGATTGTGAGGGCACTACAAGATCTTTCCCTAGCCATGTGGAGTGGTGGTCTGCTCAAGGAGAAAAGGGTTTCAAGGATTGACAAATTGATAAAAGAAATCAAGCTCTTACAGGAGAGATGTCGGATGCCTTTTCCTTTAAGGATTTCATGGAAATAGAAAATTATAGAGTGGGAATTGGCACAAGGCATAATGCCCAAACCTCATCAAAGGACCCATGGCAAAAGGTCTCAGCCATAGAGGGAAGAAAACCCTCCATTGTGAAGAAGCAAGTCGAAGAGCATGTAGCGGATCAGCTACAAGGTGGAGAAGTCATGATGAAGTTCGAAGATACAACTTCCCTTTATAGCAACCCTTCCGAGGTGACAAAAGAGGAAGATATCCACCATGCTAAGGAGGAAGAACCATCACAACAACTGTTTATGGTGATGGATCAGTCGTTGGGAGCCCTAGAAGCACCCACCACCAATGTCAAGGTGATCCCTTGACTGATTTTCCTTACAATCCTATGAAAGCACAAGAGGATGGAGAAATTGCTAAGCAAGAACCAAGGAAAATGGAAGGTAAAGAACTCTTGATTGTTAATGATATTCCCTTGATTTCTAATGTTTGCAAGTGGCAAAATACTAAGGGAACTTGGGAGCATGAGAAAAGGATGAAGAGAAGCATGAGGAGCAAGATGATGAAGTGAATGTTAGAGATAGCCCAAGCAATTCTCATATGACAATAGGAGTTAAGCATATTGGGGATGGCCAAAGGTATGGAGGTGTTTCAAATCATTGCTTTCTTCTACACCAATTCAGTTTTGTTGTCTTAAGCCATTTGATGAAAAGAATGACAATATGTCATGGTTGAGGCTCCATTGTAAACCATGGCAAGTGGTTGTACATCATGATCAACAAGCTGAAAATGGGGAAAAATATGAATATTGGAGGATCTATGAAGCAGAGTTTCCAAGTGAAGTTGTTATGAGGTACACCCATGGAAAAAGGGCATTTCCGGGTGCCCATGACCACTTTCAGCCCGCTGTAATTTTCAGACCAGCAACTAATGGTAAGCCCTTTGATATTTTGTTTGATCATGACAAGAGTCTATTGCATCATTATTTGTCATTGCCATGCTTTGGTGATCATAACTACGCTAAGGAGGTAGAGAAGAAGGTTGGGAAGAGAATCTTGGCCAAGGATTCATTATACGTCTCCCAAACAATGCCTATGAGACGGTTTTTCATGACAGCCCAAGGTGCAAACATATTTCAGGTTCTTTGTTTCCTATTTCATCATCATGTTGGGCTGGTCATCAAAAGCTCTTGGCCACAAGTTTGGGCTTCAAAATAGAGGTTTTTTTGCACATGTTGATTGAGAGAAGAAGAGGTATGGTGAAGAGTTACATAGATTGCTTACATCCTTGGGATCCGGGTAAACCCTTTAAGCTTAAAGAAGGTGAAGGTAAAAATTTCAGTTTTGATTTTTCCTCTCTTTGCTTATGGAAGGGAAGAAAATTGATGAGTTTGTATGAAGTTGGGAAGAATTCTAGCATGGCATGTTTGAGGTATCATAAGTATGATAAGAATTTTGATTTTCATTCCCATATGTTGCTAACCTATGGTTCCATGGATGGATGTAATATTAAGTTTTGGGACTGAAACTGAAAAAGTAGGAAACCACACAAACCCCAATAGATTAAATTCAAATTTTTAAATCAACAAACTGATTTTTCTAACAGCTGGAAATCAGCAGTCTGATTTTTATAACAGTCCGGAATTAATGGAAAATCACTCAAATATCATCAAATAACTCAACCACAATATAGATAAATACTTTAGGAAGAATTTAAGACACTTTTCATCATCAAATCTGATCACACACTCAGCTGGAAATTTAATTTTGAACAGCAGAAGTACAGCCCATAAAAATAATGAAAAGAGAGGTTTCCAAACCCCACTAACCACAAATGAAGATAGATTCCGACCTTAGAAATTATGCCAAATCTGAATATCAAATAAAATATGAAGTATGTGCCCTAGAAGGCACCCAACTATCACCCAACCCTAGTCACTCCCTTTAGAGAGAGCTCTAAAATGTATGCAAAGTCCTTGTAGATGTTTTCCTTGATGCCCTAGATCCAAATCTGCAAGTAGTTTTCAAGAGATGTCTTCAAATCACCCAAAATAGAGGGTTTTCATCCTCCACCAAGCCACAAGAAAGGTTTTCATCTTCCTTAAGATGCCACACAAGAAGGTTTTCGTCCTCAAGCGGATAGTTAATGAGCACTTTGCCCAAAAAACCAAGTGTAGATAAAATGCACCAAAGATGGGTGCAAATGAAGTCCTTATGTCCCTTTTATATCCTTCCCTTGGCGCCAAAAGCCAATTAGAAGTGGACCGACCTCTTTAAGCTTCTTTTGTCTTTTAATTTGCTTTTATGACTCTCCCAACACAACCAACTTGCCTCATAAAGGGAAACACTGAAAGAAAACATTAAATCTAAATAAAGAAAACTGAAATGAAATGTAATTCCTTCCCTTGTTCAATCATGCTTCCTTGCCACGGAAAGGGAATGGCAAGAAGTCCATTTTAGGCCCTTAATTCAAAAAAAGGAGACATTACAATCCTCCCTTCCCGAAATTGCTTGTCCGCAAGCAATTGCAAACTTGGCTGATCCGAACACTTAGTCTCCTTCATCTTCTCAATGTGTAGGGCAATATCATCCAAGAGAAAGGAAGTGGCTTCTTTGACAAACCATCTACCACCTTATTATTTTTATACACCCTTTTGAAGGACAATTCATTTCCATATGGGCTAAAAGAAAAAGGATGTGCATATCTTTTTATATCATATGTACAAGCCTCCCATCTTGGAACCAAGAATGTGAGCAAGCATTTCAAATGCCCTTCTTTCCAAGATATGAAAATTTCCATAACACATACTTTCTCAGGATGATTTTCATTAATGATGTTGGCATTTGTTCCTTTCAAGAAAATACACAAATCATCTTGTGTGTAGATAGAAAACAAAGTATGGCAGTCATGAGTCACCTGATTTTCCACCCAACTTGGAGCTCTGTTGATTGAAGTAGTTGTTTCCTTCAACTAAAATCATCTACCACTACTTTCCCATGATTTAATGACTTCAAAATGGACACTCTTATAGCTGTTCAAATCTGGAAACAACTCATATTCTGATTGTATCAAAATCAACAATTTAAATTCTCCTATAAACTTATTGGGTGGCTGAATTTGTGCATGCCCAACCATCATTATGTTCTTCCAAGGAGCTGATATATGAAGAAGAGAACCATAATGAAAATTTCCCAAAAAACTGAAACCATTGCATCCTGCAAACAACATTAACTTCAGTTGTCTTAATTTCAAGAAAAACATTACATACCTTGCACCTTCCCATGAAATTTGACGACATGAAAATACTATTGACATTGGTGACCTTGAAGCCTCCAAAGTTAATGATGCTCAGCCCATGCTTAATGGTAAGTTCTCCTCTGATTAATTTATAAGTGGTGCCATTATCTACGAGCATTACTATTCCATGGCCAAATAAGAAACCAATTACCTGGGAAAGTTGGTATGTATGAGAGCTGAACCAAAATGCAAAGGTGTGAGTCATTCCCGGACACTCAAAGATGAGATTATCAATCAAATTGATCTTGCAATCAGACCTTCTTCCCCTTTTGAGGCTCACAATGGTACCAACCCCACATATGCTAAAACAAATTTGGTATTGCACCCAAGCATCCTTGCACCCTTTGCTACACAATTCACTTCTTACCTTCTTTCCACTTGGCACAAGCTGATCATGAGAGTAAAAACACAACAGTATCATGGAGCGGAGCAATGCAACATAGTCATCATACCTGTCCGATTGTGCATGGTGAAAACCGAACTGTTTTGGCATGTTGGTAAGCAATGAAACTGAAACCTTTTTGGGCCATGAGCTGTCCTTAACCTTCTTACAACTCAGAATTTTTGAGTTAGAACCAGCACTCAGAAAATATTTCAAAAACACCTTACCTTCATGGACTTGCTCTTTCCGAGTGTCATTCTTGAGGGTTCCTTGCAAAACTGATTGGTCTTGCAGATTGTGGAGGTGAAAACATGGCAGCGACATAAGAAAGAGTACATAGTTATCATTTCTTCCCTGTTGTTCATGATGTCCATAATTTTGACATGGTACAATGATAGGCAATAAATCTGAATTGTCTCTAGGTCCAGGGCTGCTTACCTTCACTTTATCATTTAGCTTCTTCAAGCTAGTAATGGTACTCATGCATGGAACTTTATTATGGCTGAATATATTGGTAATTCTCCCACGTTTGACTGTTGTTGATAACAGACCAACAACTTCACCCATTGTTATCCTTGGTCCTTCATGGAGAATTTCTTCCTCTCTCCTTGGCCTTATCAATTTGGTTGAGTTACCCTCAATGCATTCACCATTGTGACCCCAAAATTATTTTCTATACATGTGTATCAGCTGAGATATAATCCAAATGGAAAAAAGAATTGGTTACCTTTACAAGCATACCATGGTCTTTGGAAGGGGGTAACTTCTCACCAATTCCATCTTGGCCCATGTACATAAAGCGGTCTTCACACAATTCGGAGGTTGCATGAGAGGGTGTATGTGCTCCTTACCATCTAATGTGTTGTCCCTACTACCCCTTGGGCGGTCATCAAGGTGTTCCCTCTTCTTGGTCCTTGTTTCTTCAATAAGTGGAGCTTCCCCTTTTTGTACTATCTCCATACCTTGATCACTTGTGCTTGGAATGCTTTTGTGGCTCTTCCCAAGGCCCAATTCTTCATCATTATGTTCTTTTTTGACCACTGTTATAAACAGTCCAGCAAGCTTGTTGTCATCATATCTATTTGGAAAATGGTTTCCAAACCTCCCTTTCTCTTCTCCCTCTTGCTCATGCCTGAATTCATCACATGCTAAAATAAAATCAGTATTAACCAAACAATGATCATTAATTACCTCATAATGTTGTTCCTCCGAACAACCATGGGAGTTAGGGCTGAATCTTCATCAAGCTTTGTAGCCTCTTCTTGCCTTGCCAACATGAAAGGGCCCTCCTCCATCTTAGTTTCAACAAGTGAAACTCTTTCCGCCCTAGCTTCATCCATATTTTGTTGACACATGCTCGGGACATCTTCATGGTTCTTGCCAAAGTCATGTGTTCCATCAACTTGCCTCGATTGATTGTTGTTCCTGTTGTCACCCAGAAGTTGCACCCTAATAGAGAATGGTGTGTTTATTCTCTCTCTTGTTGACAAAATTGGAACACCTCAAGGTTGTGGGTAACCTATGTCTGAGGTGAACCTTCGAGAGGGTTGGTTCCCTTGTGAATCACCTAAAAATGAAAACTTTGACAAGGAAAAGGGAGAAAGAATGCGGAAAAGGGAAAAAAGGGTGATACACCAATAACTTAACACATGCATATAACTCTACACACAGGGAAATCAAAGATCCACACACCTGCACAACTCTAAGCTATTTTGCATAATAAATTCAAGGGTTTAGGAGAAAGGACAGCGATAGGAGTAAATTCCACACTAGAGCAACACAATATTCCTATCAAACACAATGAAAAATCAGAAAATAGCAGTATGAGAGGGCAAAATGGAGCTTTTTATTCAGAGGTATAGGTACAAGGCTAGAATTTCTAAAGCAAAAAGAGCCCACAGTGTGTATATATTTTCTACAATCAAATTAGCATTTATTAGACTGCTGCCTTTTTAAAATAGCTTGTCTGAGCTATTTTTATTTATTTTCTTCAACCCCTTTTGGCGCATGGGGCTGCATGCATGATTTAATTAATAAAAATACCCTTTATCTTTCTCCCTTTTGGAGCCATAGCAGCATGCATTAATTAATAAAAACCTCTTCCATCCTTGGCGCCACCATCTAAAACCAGTAGCTGCATGCTTTAGGATTGTTTTAATTCATCTTTATCACCCTCTTTGGCTGCAATTATAGGACTGCAGTTGCTAAATTTATCCAAAAGCACTTCTCTTTTAGCCAATTTCTATTTGGAGCAGCAACATGCTAAATTTAACAAAAGCAAGATATCTTTATCCATCCACTCATGCACTCCTAAAAATAGAACTGAACTTCTATTTTTAGCTCTTCTTATTTTTAACACCTCTAAATAGCCAAGTGCTATTTTTAGCCACGCTATTTTTAACCAAACGTTAAAATAGGACTGAACTTCTTGGCGTGGAAAATATGGTAACATTTTGGCGACATCACGGGATTGTTTGCCTACTAAACAAAGAGATCAGTAGCCTTCTACATCCATTGGGCTATGGAGTCACATACCTCTATCAACAACTTGTATCCTCTGAAACAAAACCACTGAAATACCCTCTCCAATAAAAGGAAAACATGTGCATGCAAGCACTTCTTTGAAAAGACAACTAACTAAGAAAACTGGAAAACAATGTGCATGCAAGCACTTATTGAAAGTAAACTACCTAAACTACTCCTAATCTAAACAAAGAGAAAGTAAAGCTAAACAAAACCACATACTGGTTGGGAGAAATAGCTTCCTTTTCTCAGAAAGTGCGGCCATGAGATCAATTTTGCAACTAGATCACATGGTATAAGTGCAAACATGGTTTGCACCATTGATTTGCTCAAAATATCAGCCCAGAAAAGAATGAACACCTCTATAGGACCTGCACTCTGTCTTTACAGATGTTGGGACTGATTTTTGGCAACTTGAAGCTCTTTTGTATGCTCTGAATTAAGCACAACTGACGAAAAGTCCTCATATGGCTCTAAACTAGCCAAATACCTTATTGGACATGGTTTTCTCATAGCTGATAAACTGATTTTTTTGATCTACCCCTCTTCTTTGTGTGCAACTTCAACGCGTGGATTACTTGAGGCCCTTCCCTGCTTATATTGAATGCTTGTAGACTGATCTGAAACTTTTTCTACTTCATCCTTTGCAAACAACCTCATTTTTGGCTCAATTTCAATTAGATCTTCCTCATCATCAGAATCTTCTAATTCTGATAAAACATCATCCTCTTTATTGTTCATGCTTGAGGAAAACTCCTTTTGAATTTGAATTTCTTCGTTGATTTCCTCCTCTGTATGATTGTTTGCAAGCTGATTTGAAGGTGATATAGGCTCAAGATTGTTGATCTGATCCTTAGAAACATTCATATGTTCCTTCAAAACATTATCTTTACATTGTATCTCAAGAGATCTGAGAAAACTTTGTCTAACCTTTGCTTGTTGGTCATATTCCTCTTGTTGCTCTATAATTTCAACCACTTTCTTGCACTCCTCTATTGTAGGCTTAACCAACCATGGAATTTGTTTGTCCTCAAATTGTAAGCTCCATTTTGTTAGATTTGGTTCATTCCATAATGGACTTGGGAATATGAGGGAAGGGGTGGGTTGGGTTGCTAACTGATTTTGCAATGGTTGAGATGATTGGAGAGGTGTAAGATCTTGTGGAGGAGAAGCTTTAAGAAAGCTAGGAATTTGGGACTTGGGCTCTAGTTGAAGTGGTTGGAAAGTAGAAGTAGGAGGGTTGCATGATGATAGTGAAGAATTACCCCATTCTAGGGTTTCTCAACACTATATTGGTAAGCTTCCATCTCTTCATTCCACTCTGATATTTGTGGTATCAATTCAAACACAAAGTCTATCTTCTCTTGAGGGCTATACCAATTTGGTATAGGACCAACCCATGGGTAGGGTACCCTGAATCCAAGCTTGGTTGCCTTGATGGAACTTGTTGCCCTCATTTGTACCATTTTTATCTCCAAGTGTTGTACCTGCATATGAAAATTTGCATATTCCTGCTCTCTGAAAAACACCATGAATATTAGGATAACCATACAAATTGTTTGGATCATGGGCATATTCATTATGATAGGGCTTATAATATTGATCTGGAGGAGGATTTTGGGGAAAAGGAGGTGGAGGGGAGTAATAATTCTCTTGAAACTGGAATTCCAAGGAGGAATTGAAGTCATGATTGCACGACCTCATAAAAAGATGGGAAGATGGAGGAAATGGTCTATTAATTGAGAAAAAGGGATCTTTGGGATAATGGAGTCGCCAAATGTTGAATATCCGTGTCCAAGCATCTTTCTCGCTAAGAGCCACATCAACTTCTTCAGCAATTTTTTGTATTGTCCCACCGGGCGTACTCAAAACTGTTTGTCACCTAAAAGTTGCACCCTAATAGAGAATGGTGTGTGTACTCTCTCTCCTATTGTCAAAATTGGAACACCTCAAGGTTGTGGGTAACCTATATCTGAGGTGAACCACCAGAGAGGGCTGGTTCCCTTGTGAATCACCTAAAAAACGAAAAACTTTGACAAGGAAATGGGAGAAAGAATACGGGAAAGGGAAAAAGGATGATACACCAATAACTTAACACATGCATGTAACTCTACACACAAGGAAATCAAAGATTCACACACCTGCACAACTCTAAGCTATTTTGCAAAATAAATTCAAGAGTTTAGGAGAAAGAACAACGATAAAGGGAGTAAATTCCACACTAGAGCAACACAATATTCCTATCAAACACAATGAAAAATCAAAAAACAACAATATGAGAGGGAAAAATGGAGCTTTTTATTCAGAGGTGCAATTACAAGGCTAGAATTGCCAGAGCAAAAACAGCCCACAGTGTGTATATTTTTCTACAATCAAATCAGCCTTTATTAGACTGCTGCCTTTTAAAAATAGCTTGTCTGAGCTATTTTTATTTATTTTCTTCGACCCCTTTTGCGCATGGGGCTGCATACATGATTTAATTAATAAAAATACCCCTTATCTTTCTCCCTTTTGGCACCATAATAGCATGCATTAATTAATAAAAACTTCTTCCATCCTTGGCGCCAACATCTAAACACAGTAGCTGAATGCTTTAGGAATGTTTTAATTCATCTTTATCACCCCCTTTGGCACCAATTATAGGACTGCAGTTGCTAAATTTATACAAAAGCACTTCTCTTTTTAGCCAATTTCTATTTGGGGCAGCAGCATGCTAAATTTAACAAAAGCAAGCTGTCTTTATCCATCCACTCATGCACTACTAAAAACAAAACTGAACTTCTATTTTTAGTTCTTCTGATTTTTAGCACCTCTAAATAGCCAAGTGCTATTTTTAGCCACACTATTTTTAGCCAAACGCTAAAAATAGGACTGAACTTCTTGGCATGGAAAATATGGTAACAGTTCCTAAAGTTCCAGCAAGTTGATTGTCAACATTATCATCCGGAAATGGGGCTCTATCCACCAATTCTTTTCCATAATGCGGCGTATCATATTTCCCTTCTTCTTTGGGCTCATGCTCCATGGTCTCTTCACCAAACACATGTCCATTTACCCGGTTGTCCTGAAAATCAGTCAATGGCTCATCCTTAGGGAAAATGATAGGTACTTCTACCTCTTTCTTTGGTGATTCCACCTCAAAGCCCTCCTGCAGATCTGATTTTTCTTTTTCTTCTTTCAAGAGAAACCCTTTTGGGCTAGGAAGCATGGATACACCCAAGACCCCCTCGTATCCCCTTTGATACGTATCGGATACGGATACGTGCACGCCTCGATACGTGACGATACATCAGGCTACGCCACGGATATGTACAGACGTATCCATGACGTATCCTGACGTATCCCGTACGTATCAAGCACGTATCCTGCAGTAAATGTCTTTTTTAAGTTTTATTTCATTTTTTTAAGTTTTATTTCATTTTTAAGTAATTATGTATCTTGTAGTAAAGATGAAATGTAAAATCTTAAGTATATTGTATGTTTTGAAAATTTGAACATGGATCCTAGTATATTTTTCAAATTTCAAGTTTTGTTCGTATTCATGTTGACATGATATTCGTATATCATATGTATGGCAGCCACATGATCAATAAAAATGCAAAGTCTTAAGTATATTGAATGCTTTGAACATTGATTCAAGTTTTGTATTACTATTTCAGTTTTTTATGGACTAAAAAATGAGTAAAATGAGTAGATGTACATAAAAATTATATATATATATATATATGTACGGACGTATCCAAGACGTATCGTATCCAAGGGTTTTTTAAAATTGACGTATCCGCGTATCGTATCCGTATCCAAACCGATACTCGTATCCGTATCCCGCAACATAGCAAGTTTTGGGTTTTTCTCTTTGGCACTTTCTTGTGGTCTAGGGTTAAACCCTAGCATCTTCTTCCATGCTCTAGCTGTCCCATTTTAGGCTTGGGCCCATACCTATCCTTGCTTACCCCTATGAATTTGGAAAGCGAAATAGCATCACGCATCTCTTTCAAAAAAAAATCCCTATATTCTTCATAGATAGCCAATGTTGTAACCCACCTGGATGCCATGTTTCTTGTAATAGTGTAGTCTAATATTCAAATTAAATTAATGAAATAAAGACCACTATACCTCGTTCAAGATAGGGTTTAAGGCACCTGTAAGGGATGGTTGATGTGATGATCTTTGTTCCACATATGGGTGCTCCAAACTCCAACGGGGTCCAGATCCTGCAAATCAAAGACACTAAACAAAAATATATTAGATAGATAAATAGTGAGCTGCCTGGCAAAGGCCAGTCCCAGGAGTCAATGGACTTCCTTACGTGGGTATCAGCTCATGTATCAATTAAAATTTTGATAAGTAAATAGATACAAAAGCATGCAATATCTTTCAATGTTTTATCACAAGAAAATAATATGATGGGAATAAGAAATTAATGACCAAGACTAATTTCTAAGAGGAAAGGTAGGAATTTCTTGGCTCACGTAGAAAGCGGCCAAAGCTGGTGCAAAGTGGCTGTGTGACTACTTCCAAGATAGCGTTTCCTTCTTCTACAAAGAATGTTGGCTTCTTCCCGATGATTTCAGGTTGATCTTCTATGTTGTCAGGGGTTCAAAGGTGTGAACATGATCACACAAATGTTGAGCTCATGCGCAATGTTATATTGTTCCCAATGGAACAGATGTGAGACAATGAGATAGATCAAAAACTCGTAATTATGGGATGGGGATTTCAGTGAACACATCTACACAACGGCCATGCTTGACAAGAAATGTTAGAAGTACGAAATTTAAAGATACAATAAACGTATGCAATAAATTTGAAGGAAAATAAAATAAGCGATGATCGCGGTGATTCAGGAAATCGTTGGCGATTGTTGTATAATATATAAGTAGACAAATGAATTGATGTATTTAAACTAGAAATGCGTTATGGAAACGATGACTAACTAACTATTTTGATTGAGAAGACTAATCAAGAATGGTACAATGATAAGGAATATCAAACAAATAAATACGTTGGCAAGATAATCAAACGTGTGTACAAAGAGAGGAGAAAGAAACTTCGCAAATTGTGATGTGCTTGCAAGCAGTGTAGCCTCTCGATTGTCAAAAGGTGGTCGAGAGAATTTCGCCTAGTTGTTGCTTTCAAACTACAAAGGAACATAGCTTTGTTGCAATGAATTCATCTTCTCAAACCATAGGGGTCGAGCTATGTATATACGGTTGATAATGCGATTACAAGGAATCGCTAGCGATTCGCAAATTGAGGAACCCATGTGGAAGAGGTTTCAACCACCTCCAAATGGGGTTGATACTGGATAACTTGTGCGAGATTAGCTATGGGACGTGTCTTCGAAGATAGGGAAGTACAAAAAATTAGCCAATTTAGGATTTTGGATAGGATGGAGGTAAGTAAATGGTTAGGGAAGATTTTACAGAATAAACTAGGGAGTAACAGGGATAGGAAATAATAAGAAACTTAAAACTAAAGATAGGGGTTAATTAAATATTAGATTAAAAAAGATCATAAAGAAGGATAGGCCACCAAAGGGTACGACACCAAGGTGTGTCATAAATAGGTGTCTACACGTCCGCCTCTGAAATGACTTCTTCCTTTGGTAAGAACCTAGGTCGCCATTCCATGTTTGTATTGTCACTGCCTTGCATGAATACCCTCAGGATGGGAAGACCAAAGCTATAATACCATTGTAATGTCCCTTTTTGGAATTGAAACTGAAAAATTAGGAAACCACACAAACCCCAATAGATTAAATTCAGATTTTTAAATCAGCAAACTGATTTTTCTAACAGCTGGAAATCAGCAGTCTGATTTTTATAACAGCAGTCCGGAATTAGTGGAAAATCACTCAAATATCATCAAATAACTCAACCACAATATAGATAAATACTTTAGGAAGAATTTAAGACACTTTTCATCATCAAATCTGATCACACACTCAGCTGGAAATTTAATTATGAACAGCAGAAGTACAGCCCATAAAAATAATGAAAAGGGAGGTTTCCAAACCCCGATAACCACAAAAGAAGATAGATTCCGCCTTAGAAATTATGCCAAATCAAAATATCAAATAAAATCTGAAGTATGTGCCCTAGAAGGCACCCAACTATCACCAAACCCTAGTCGCTCCCTTTAGGGAGAGCTCTAAAATGCATGCAAAGCCCTTGTAGATGTTTTCCTTGATGCCCTAGATCCAAATCTGCAAGTAGTCTTCAAGAGATGTCTTCAAATCACCCAAAATGGAGGGTTTCCGTCCTCCACCAAGCCACAAGGAAGGTTTTCGTCTTCCTTGGAATGCCACACAAGAGGGTTTTCGTCCTCAAGTGGATAGTTAATGAGCACTTTGCCCAAAAACCAAGTATAGATAAAATGCGCCAAAGATGGGTGCAAATGAAGTCCTTAAGTCCCTTTTATATCCTTCCTTGGCGCCAAAAGCCAATTAGAAGTGGACCGACCTCTTTAAGCTTCTTTTGTCTTTTAATTTGCTTTTATGACTCTCCCAACACAGCCAACTTGCCTCATAAAGGGAAACACTGAAAGAAAACATTAAATCTAAATAAAAGAAAACTGAATTGATTTGCAATTCCTCCCCTTGTTCAATCATGCTTCCTTGCCATGAAAAGGGGATGGCAAGAAGTCCATTTTAGGCCCTCAATTCGAAAAAGGGGACATTACAAAGGACTAAAGAATAGGAGAGAAAAGAATAACAATCATGATGACTATGATGCATGGCTCCATTCCATGATACTATTGTATTTTTATCTTCATGATCAGCTTGCACCAAGTAAAGAGAAGGTCAAAAACGAATGGTGTAGCAAAAGTGTGTAGATGCTTTGGTGCAATGTCAAAAAAAAATTGTGCGCATGAAGTGGGTATCATTGTGGGCTGCAAAAGGGGAAGATCTGATTTTGAGATCAACATGATGAATGACATTTTTGTGCATTGCAAAAGCAACAAGGTATAATTGTCGAACCTCATAGAAAAGTACAAGATATGTGATGTTCTCTTGGAAATTAACCTAGCTGAAGTTATTCTTGTTTGTGGGGTACTTGATTTCAATTTTTGAAAAAACTCAGCCTCGAATATTATGGTGAAGGACTGAATTTCTGGGTTGAAATCAAAAAAATCAGATTTCATGGCACAGTGAATAAGGGGAGCATGGTGGCAAGGAAAGATGAGAACCATGCTCCCATACATACAACTGAGTTTAGAGAGGGGCCTGATTTTATTTATTTATTAGCTGATCATTATTATTCCAGCTCCTTTCTTGCTCTATGGACTGCTGTAAATAAAAAATTAGCAGTGTTTTAGATAGTTGTTGGGGCAGTCCTCTTTGAGGATACATATCCAGCACTTTGGGGGATGATTTCAATCACTATTAACTTCCCTTTGGAAAGGGAAATGCATCATTACAGCAGTAATTGGCGTGGCAAGCGAGGGATTGTTGGGTGTTTGGGTCTTGTGAACACAAAATGCCTTGGTCACCCATGTGTGAAGATACTAATCACATTCATACACAGTTGTATTTTGGCTTGTATGGGCACCTACCAACAAATCAAAGGAGAAGAGAAGTCTAAGGCACCTAAGAGAGGATTGATCCACCAAACTATGGAGCATATGGGAAGGCTAATAAGAGCCTCTATTTTTTCTAACATGTTTGTTCCATGTGCAGATCTGAAAATAAAAAGAAGGTTGCAATTGAAGACATCCCTTATTTCTAGAGTGAAGAAGGATGATAACCAAGGCATGTTCTTGCAAAAGCTTCTCCACTTGACCGATATCGGATCTAGATTGCTCGCT
Organism: Taxus wallichiana var. yunnanensis; assembly: GCA_018340775.1. Taxonomy (NCBI): domain Eukaryota; kingdom Viridiplantae; phylum Streptophyta; class Pinopsida; order Cupressales; family Taxaceae; genus Taxus; species Taxus wallichiana. The sequence continues at coordinate 853,388,344 of CM031238.1, read as the reverse complement.
TGGATCAAATTGAAGCACGAGAGCTCACTTTTTCTTGGGGACAAGCAATCTGGAAAGGGGGGACTATCATGTCACAAGTGGAAACGGAAGACCTTATCCCATTCCTTCCTCATGGGACTAAGGGTTTGGAGCTAGAGGAAAGTTGTCTGAAGATATCTGGATTAGTTTTAGGAAATATTGCACTTTTTATGTTGTATTCCTATTGGATGCCTAGCGCTCCAATAGATGAAATAAATTACTTAGTTGTTTTTGTGAGCATATATGCTCGAATTAGAAATAGACTTTAATATTATAAGGTTAGACGTAAGTTATAATGTAGCACCCCTTATGTTATAAAAGGAGGATGCTTGGCCATTATGTCATATGTTGAATCTTATTATTTCTTCTTGAAAGGGTTGTACCTTTCCTTTCTCTCTCATCAAGGACGAAAACCCTTGTTTGAGACCACTTCAAGGATGAAAACCCTTGATAGTGGAACTTGTCTTGGCAATGAAAACCCTCAAGCAAGGATATTTGGAATTATTGAATATCTTAAGGTATTTGGAGCTGATATCTTTCTATCTAGCCCTAGGCGACTTGCATCATGAGCATTTTGGAGGTGTTTTGATGGATGTATGGTATGATTCTTGCATGGATGGACTTGTACTAATTTCTAAAGGCGAAAGCAATCCTTTCTTTGCATGTTTGAGCCAATAATTCAGCCTTCCCAAGTGGGGCGAATGGCATAGGAGTGGGGTTTGCAGTGATTTGAAGGGTTTCTCCATGTTTGGTTTGCATCATTCAATTCCCAATAATTTATAAGGGTGAAATTTGTTTTACATTGAAATTAGGAGGGTTTTGGCATGCATAATCAGATCTGAAAATATTTATTTATTTCTGCAGCAACTAGGGTTTGAAGGAAATTCATTCCAGCATTCCTAGGCTTCCAAAAATTATAATTCCTTCACCAATTGATTGTTGAGCTTGAGTAATAATTTCTGAATATATTTGGAGTGATCTTGCATGGTTTTTAGGGCATTTCCAAGAGGGGCGAATTGCTTGAAAGGCAGGTTTGGCATGTTTTGGTGGATGTTTGGGCAAGTTGATTTGATATTTGCATTTGTCATATTTTTAAACCCCAAGATCCCAAGTTTTGTGATTTTTGGAGCTTCCTAGGCAAAGTTATGAAATTTTGAAGTGATACATAAATTTTGCAGACTCCAGTGTGCTTTTTCAGTCATTTCCAGTCTTCTACAAGTTGGTTACAGCCATCTGAAAAATTAATTTCAGTCTTCTTCTTTCAGCCTAGCTAATTCCGTAGGTCCCCCAAAATGGACATTAAAGAATTGGGATGCACTATTATTTTCAGCCCAAGCTTCTCTACCATCTCATTAGATACCAAGTTATTTGCGCTACCACTATCAATAATAACCTTACAACACTTATCTCCAAGTTTGCATACAATCTGGAAAAGACTCTTTTCTTGCACTGGTTCATTCTCTCCTTAGCTGGTTTCAGCAGTCCTCTCTTCATCATAAAGGCTTTTCCATGTTTTGATTCCTTTGCATGATTTGGGGATGCAACACTTTCCTCGTCCACGTGCAATATTTTTGTGTGCTTCATTACTTCAACTTCTACTGCTGTTTTAATATGTTTAGGGGCATTCAAAAGTTCTATCCTTAACATCTCCACATTCAAAGCACTTATCCATGAATCCTCTACCAAAGTATCGTCTTCATCTTAAAGAATACCTTCTTCCTCTTTGTGTTTGATTCTAATTTTGAGAAGTGCTAGCTTCTCCTTCATAAGTATGTTGTCCTCTACCCGTGTTTGTTTGTCCCCTTCCTCTTGAGAACCTCCCTCTACCTCTTAAAGTATTTTTTTAACCTTCTTAACAAGTTCTCTTCCGCTTTCAATGCACATTGATAGGATTCTTCTACCGACTTCAACTTAAACATTCCAAACTCATCTTGTAACGAAATGTGGAGACCATTCACATACATTTAGATCTTATCTTGATCATCTTCAATGTGACCCGCTCTAATAGTGAGCTTATGAAACTCCTTTGTGCAATCCTTTACACTCGTTTCCCTTTGTTTAAAATTCTGCTACTTCTTGAATACTCTCGGCTAGTAATCAGAAGACAAGAACTCACCCTTCAGCTGTGCTACCAACCTATCCCAAGTCTTGATTCTATTTTTGCCTTTTCTCTCTGTTTTCCGCTGCACATGATCCCACCACAACAATGCATTTCCCTTCAGCGTGGTGGAAGAAAAATTCACCCTCTTGGGATCCTCGGTTGACTCAGTCAAAATATTTCCCCAGCTTTGTGATCCAATCAATAAGATCCTTAGGGCATAAACTACCTCCATAGCTAGGGGTGTCCAACTTAGGCTTGCTACCCATCTTTTCAATGGCATTTAAAAAATTGTCTATTGATTCATCTACCCATTCTTCAACTTGAACTTCTTGATTTCCTCCTTTTTCATCATGACTCAAATCTGCAATAGTAGTTCCTCTCCTTTGTGTAGTCTTCGTTGCATCCAATCTCACTAGGATTCCTCTTAGCATCTCTGCCAAGTTTGCTCTCTCGGTGCTCTTCCTCCTCCAATGGGTACTCCTCTGTGTGCCATGACAACTACTCACAACTCTTCAAAATGACAAGCAGAATGATTCTCTTTCACAACCTGCAACTAACTCTACAAAAGCCTCGCACACTCACCCCAACGAGGCACAACCTTTCTCTAATACCAATTGATAAAGATGGGAATGAGGGGAGCAATTTAAAGATTGTCTTACTCCCAACATAGACACACTTCAATCTCAATGGACACACAGCCTCAAACCTGAAACACAAACATCACCCTTTTTATTGATAAATGGCGAAGTACATAGATTCGCATTCCACACACGAGCTTACCTACTGAACTATGAAGAAGACAAGACAATCTCAATCTTCCAGTGACTGGTTCGCTCTTTGTTCAGGTCATAGCCACCCTACCAAGATTTGCAAGTCCTTTCTCTTCTGTCTCACTGTCTCTCTGTTGTTGGAAACTGAACCAAAACAACACCCTCTCCTAATTTACTCCCCTACCTCTCACAAGACTTCCCCAAACGTCCACTGACCAGTACTGACATCCTACAGGGTCTCTTCAAGTTACTTTGCCTTTGGAAAATGGTCCACATAGTGTTTACATACTTGGTGAGTACTCGCCAATCCCGAGAATACTTGCCCAAAATCCGTAATGTCCCCTCTTTCCGAATGAGCTTGGGAAGACCTTTGGCCCTTTTGTCTACCCGACGGCGAAAGGAGGGTTCTAGGGTGACTAAGTTTTTATTATTTTATTATATTGTGCTAATGTTTTTAAAATAACATTATAAGTTGCACATATAATAAATAATAAGGCTTATTAATAAATTAAAATTGTCAATGTCAAAATACAATTAAAATTAATTGTATTAAAAAGGAAAAGTGCGACTTGCTTATGGGAGTCATAAGTTGGAAAATGTGACATCAAGCCCATAGGGAAAAATGCGACCAGCATAGGGAAGAGGAAAAATGCGATTGGCTGGTCTAGAGGTGGTGGTTGGGCTGTTTTGCCTTTATATGGGCAAGTCGACTTGCTTAGAAGCATTCCAAATTTTTATTATCAGCTTTTTGCATTGTTAAGAGCTCTTGCTTTTATCAGAGATTCCAAGGACGAAAACCCTTGTGGATTTCATCTCTTGCGGACGAAAACCCCAAGGGATTGAGAGGGGATTTCACTCAGAAATTTCCAGCGGTTTAATTCTGATTTTCCAGTCAAATTCCAGCAGTGTTTTGGTGATCTTTTTGGTAGCATATTGCAGCAGTTGGATCGACCCAGTTTGGGGCTATTTGAGTATGATTCTAGAGGTATTTACTTCTGAAAATTATTGCCATATATCTCTGAATTTTTATAAATAAAGGAGCTGCAATTTCATAATTTTCTGAGCAAGTTTGGAGGGTTTTTCAGGCAGTTTGTAATCAGATTTAGATCTGAATTTTCTGAATTATCTGGCTGCAAATAAATCTGATTTTTATCATATTTTGGGTTTTAAAATTGTTGGCAATCATTTGGGATAGAGTTTATAATTTTTTGGTATCATTTGCATGAAGATCCATTAAAAACCCTAGTCGCATTTGCTGTAATAAATTCAGCTTTGCCCTAGGTTGTTTGCCGAGGGTTTCAAAAACTGTTTTTTATCATTTGCCATTCATTAAAAATTTGATTTAGGGTAAGAGATCTATTGGGGATCTTTCAGTGGTATCAGAGCAACGATTCTCCTACCTGGAGGGTTGTTTGATGCAGCCTAGAGAAGTTGGGCCACACAGGTATCACACAAGGAGGCAGGCTCGCATTCTAGCCGATTTGGATACAAAGAATAGTTCTGAAATCATGGCCAGGAGAGAGGGATCACACACTCCTCCACGACGTGAGCGAGTTGACCCAGATGTTCTTTTCAGCGGTATGATCGATTCCCATCAGGAAATGATTCAGACCATGAGACAGCTGATGGAGAATCTGACTATGGATAGGACAAGAAATCGGCATGATAGAAGGGAAAGATCTGCATCCATAGCCAGCAACCACAGAAGGCACAGCAGGGCACCTACAGAGGTGGGTAGCGTGAGAGGTTCCCCTCCGCGTGATAGGAGATATACAGAGGAGAGGAGACCCACGAGGACTGCGGATAGACCTATGTAGCCTAGATTCCTACAGAGGGAGGAGCCGCCATTAGTTGAGGACCCACTTGAAGACATAGCCTTTCAGGATAATGTGATGGTAGCTCATGATGAGTGGAGAGCATTACCGGAAGAGGTACGGAACGCCTTTCCCCTTCACCAGTATTGTATGCAAAAAAGAGAAAGCTTGAGAGCTAGACAAGCACAGAGACCTAGGGCCCAACAAAATAGGGAATTGAAGCAGGTTACCAGCAAGGTGACCCTTTCCACTTTTGATGGCAGTGGAAAGATTAGTGCCAGGGCATGGATTCACAAGCTTGATACATACCTCACTCTCAAACCTATGCAGGAACAGGAGGCTATTCAGTTTGCTACTCTACACTTGGAGGGAGTGGCATATGATTGGTGGCACCATGGGCTTATCACACAGAGACATGACCTACTGCGGTCATATAGGGAGTTTAGTGAGAAGTTGATTGCCAGATTTGACCGCAAAGATGTGGAACTTTATTACAAGATTTGGCACAACTACGACAGAGTGGGCACGTTGATTCTTACATCAACGAATTTCAGCGGATTGCAGTAATGGTACCCGAGATGCCCGAGAGACGTGTGGTAATGCTTTTCATTGAGGGTCTGCATGACAGGTTAAGAGGGTTGGTCAAGGCCCTTAGGCCTAGTACATTACATGATGTTATTCAGACAACATTAGATTTGGAGACAACTCCCACTTCTTACCAGCCTAGTAAGAAGCCCTTCACAAGCTCCAAACCGATTCAACGTTCCACTACTCAGCAGAAGAGTGTTCCCCCTCCTAGGATGGATCAGGAGACTCGGAATGAGTTGAGGAGGAAGAAACTTTGTTTTCATTGCAAGGACCACTGGGAGCCTGGACACAACTGCCTTGGGAAAGGCAAGGTGCATCTTATTGAGGTCATTTCAGATATAGAGGCAGAGTCTCAACCAGATACAGATACAGAGGACAGCGATGATGATCACGGTGCACATGAGGAGCAGCCCCAGTTAGAGCTTGGAGAGGGAGAGGCATCAGGCTCAGGTACTATTGCTTCACTTTCTGGAGTCCCTAGGTACCACCCCTTTCGTTTGAAAGGAGTACTTAAGGGGCAGCGAGTTGTCTGCCTGATTGATAGTGGCGCTACACACAATTTCCTTGATGAAGGATTTGTGATGAAGCGGGGTTTACAGGTTGAGGAGTTTGAAGGATTCAGTGTACGAGTGGCAGATGGCTTTGCTTTGAGAGTTGCACTAGACGGATTTCACAACTTAGTATCCAGCTAGGGGACTACACATTGACAGATGATTTTTACATAGTTGGACTTGGAGAGATAGATGCAGTTTGGGGATTCAGTGGCTTCAGTCTCTGGGAGATATGTGCAGGATTTCAGACGGATGGAGCTGGAGTTTATGACAGATGGGAAGAAGATTGTGCTACGAGCTCTTTCAGATGGTGGGCCTAGAGTTGTTTCAGCACATCGGATGGAGTCTATCATCAGTCATGGAGAGGTTGCATGGGCAGCCCAATGCTTCATTTCATCCAAATCTTCTTCAGATGGTGGACAGCAGTTGCATACAGATATTCAGACCATAGTGGATAGGCATGGGCAGGTTTTTGGTGACATTCCTCCAGGTAGACCACCAGACAGAGGGGTTTGAGCATGTTATAGAGTTGGAGGAGGGTGCCAAGCCTGTGATCACTACACCTTATCGTCATCCTAAGAAATTTAAGGATGAGATAGAGAGGACCATCAGGGAGCTTCTTGATATGGGGCATATCCGTCCTAGTTCTAGCCCATTTGCTTCTTCGGTAGTGTTGGTGAAGAAGAAGGACGGGACGATGAGGATGTGTATTGACTATCGGGCCCTCAACAAGAAGACAATCAAGAACAGGTATCCCATCCCTCGTATTGATGAGCTTTTGGATGAATTGCATGGGGCCATTTACTTTTCGAAGATTGATCTTCGATCAGGATACCATCAGATTCGTGTTCGAGAGGAGGACATCCTCAAGACAACATTCAGATGTCACTACGGGCATTACGAGTTTTTGGTGATGCCATTTGGTCTCACTAACGCACCTGCCACTTTCCAGTCATGCATGAACCATCTCTTCAACAAGCAGTTGAGGAAGTTCATGCTAGTTTTCTTTGATGATATCTTGATCTACAGCAGGACATGGGAGGATCATTTGAGGCATTTAGATGAGGTACTTGGCATTATGGAGGTTCAGTCTCTATTTGCTAAGATGTCCAAATGCGAGTTTGGACTTACTGAGATACTGTATCTGGGGCATGTCATTGGGGCCAATGGGGTCAAGGTCCATCAGAAAAGATACAGGCTATGCAGGATTGGCCTTCACCTAGGAACATATCAGAGTTGTGGGGATTCCTAGGGCTATGCGGATATTATCGGAGATTTGTGAGGGGTTATTCAGATATTGCTGCACCATTGACAGATCTCACAAGGAAGGGGGCATTCAGATGGACAGATGAGGCACAAGTGATATTTGATAAGCTCAAGGTGGTGATGAGCACATGTCCAGTCCTTGCTCTTCCGGATTTCTCTAAGCCATTCATTTTAGAGTGTGATGCTTCGGGCTCAGGTATTGGTGCAGTTTTGATGCAGGACATCATCCCATTGCCTACGAGAGTAGGAAGTTGAGGGAGAATGAGAGGTTGTATTCCACCTATGACAAAGAGATGCTCGCCATCATGCATGCATTGGCGAAGTTCAGGCAGTATTTGGTGGGAGGGAAGTTCGTAGTAAGAACCGACCATAACAACTTGAGATACTTCTTGGAACATAAGGAACTCAATGAGAGGCAGCAGAAGTGGGTTAGTAGGATCCAGGCATATGATTTTGACATCGAGTATGTCAAAGGGAAGAAGAATGTTGTGGCTGATGCACTTTCGAGGAGACCCCATATTGTTGTCCTATATTCCGTGAGTGAGATTTCTGCAGATTGGAAGTCTCAATTGTTGGTCGAGTATTCAAAGAATACCTTGGCATGTGAGATCATGGATGGCAAGATTCAGGATGAGCGCTACCAAGTAATTTCTGATTTGATTTATTATAAGGGTAGAATTTATTTGGTACCTGAATCTAAGCTTAAGGGAAAGATTCTACATGCACTCCATGATGCACCATTAGCAGGACATCCAGGTTATTTCAAGACATACAGGCAGGTTAGAGAGAGATTCTCTTGGAAGGGTCTCAAGGAGGATGTTCTACAGTATATTCGAGAGTGTGTGACTTGTCAACAAAACAAGTCCGAGCATACTTTCCCTGCAAGTTTATTACAGCCCTTACCTATTCCAGAGCAGAGGTGGGAGAGTATATCTATGGATTTCATTACAGGACTACCAGTTGTGCAGGGCTATGATCGCATTTATGCGATAGTTGACAGGTTGACTAAGTATGGGCATTTCTTTGCCATTCCCACGAGTTTTAAGGCACCGCAGGTGGCTGATTTATTTTTTAGGGAGGTATTCAAGTTGCATGGGCTCCCGAAGAATATTGTCAGCGATAGGGACAGCAGGTTTATGAGCACATTTTGGCAGGAACTCTTCAGGTTGGCAGGCACTGAGTTGACTCCGAGTACTAGCTATCATCCGCAGACTGATGGGCAGACAGAGATTGTGAATAAGTGGATTGAGGGGTACCTACGCAACTATGTTTCAGGACAGCAGAGGGCATGGGTTAAGCAACTTTATTTGTGTGAGTATTGTTACAATACCACGTACCATATGTCCATCGGTATGACCCCTTTTCGAGCTTTGTATGGTTATGACGCGAGATCCTTCGTGGATATGGCGTTTGGAGATAGTAGAGCTCCTAAGGCTCGAGAGTGCTTACAGGATAGCCAAGATATCCTTAAGACCCTTAAGGATAATATGCAGCAGGCCCAAAATCAGCAGAAGGTGTATGCAGACAGGCACAGATTGAGCGATCATTTGAGGTGGGAGATATGGTCTTTTTACGACTCCAGCCTTACAGACAGTACTCTTAAGAAGAGTGGAGCGGAGAAGCTTAAGCCTCGTTTCTATGGTCCATACAGGGTGGTGAGGAGAGTTGGACAGGTGGCATATGAGTTGGAGTTACCTTCTGAAAGTAAGATACACAATGTTTTTCATGTGTCTTGCTTAAAGAAGGCATTGGGGCAGCATGTGACTTCTTCAGTAGAGTTACCACCCTTGGATGATGAGGGTAGATTGGATTTGGTCCCTGAGGAGCTTCTGGATTGGAGGGAGAGAAGGTTGTGGAACAAGGTGATTCGAGAGTATCTAGTTCGTTGGAAAGACTTACCTTTGGAGGATGCGACTTGGGAGGGTGAGTCTATTCTTCAGCATCCAGCATTACTGCAGTTGCTTGTGGGCAAGCAACTCCGGGGAGGGAGGACTGTAATGTCCCCTCTTTCCGAATGAGCTTGGGCGAAGACCTTTGGCCCTTTTTGTCTACCCGACGGCCAAAGGAGGTTCTAGGGTGACTAAGTTTTTATTATTTTATTATATTGTGCTAATGTTTTTAAAATAACATTATAAGTTGCACATATAATAAATAATAAGGCTTATTAATAAATTAAAATTGTCAATGTCAAAATACAATTAAAATTAATTGTATTAAAAAGGAAAAGTGCGACTTGCTTATGGGAGTCATAAGTTGGAAAATGTGACATCAAGCCCATAGGGAAAAATGCGACCAGCATAGGGAAAAGGAAAAATGCGATTGGCTGGTCTAGAGGTGGTGGTTGGGTTGTTTTGCCTTTATATGGGCAAGTCGACTTGCTTAGAAGCATTCCAGATTTTTATTATCAGTTTTTGCATTGTTAAGAGCTCTTGCTTTTATCAGAGATTCCAAGGATGAAAACCCTTGTGGATTTCATCTCTTGCGGACGAAAACCCCAAGGGATTGAGAGGGGATTTCACTCAGAAATTTCCAGCGGTTTAATTCTGATTTTCCAGTCAAATTCCAGCAGTGTTTTGGTGATCTTTTTGGTAGCATATTGCAGCAGTTGGATCGACCCAGTTTGGGGCTATTTGAGTATGATTCTAGAGGTATTTACTTCTGAAAAATATTGCCATATATCTCTGAATTTTTATAAATAAAGGAGCTGCAATTTCATAATTTTCTGAGCAAGTTTGGAGGGTTTTTCAGGCAGTTTGTAATCAGATTTAGATCTGAATTTTCTGAATTATCTGGCTGCAAATAAATCTGATTTTTATCATATTTTGGGTTTTAAAATTGCTGGCAATCATTTGGGATAGAGTTTATAATTTTTTGGTATCATTTGCATGGAGATCCATTAAAAACCCTAGTCACATTTGCTGTAATAAATTCAGCTTTGCCCTAGGTTGTTTGTCGAGGGTTTCAAAAACTGTTTTTTATCATTTGCCATTCAGTAAAAATTTGATTTAGGGTAAGAGATCTATACAATATTGCTTGTAAACCTGAATGCTCCTGTATCACGTATCCACTAGGCAAATAATTTTGACTAAAGAGGAAAAAAATCTTGCTTTCATGGTTCCACATCAGCCCACATCTATTGGAATTTTTTGCAAGGTCTTTTACTTCTCAACAGATTTAGGCCACCAAATCCTCCTAAAAGAATCATTATTGTTGTAATTGCTTACTCCGTTGTATGTCAAATCTATGCACATGCTGCATTTTGTTCATTACTGGTCACAAGCAGAAGCAGTTTCTAGCAGTGGAACCTTGCTCTCGCCCATGCGCCAAAGAATTCCTTGGGTCTCCGGGATTACATGCAGGCCGGATGCAACCAGAGCACTAGCACACATTGGGGGTCAACTGTGGTGTGAGTGTGGTAAGCCTCCCCTATTCGTTGAGGTTAGAACTCAGAGGATGTTAAAAAGCATGTCCAAGCATTATACCCTAAGCATCAATGGCTCAAGAACTACTCCTCGAGTCCCATCTCATTTTGTGTCCTGCCAAAAAGGAAAATTATGGTCCTAAAGGCTGACATATGAGATTTATCCTTCACCTTGTAATATGTTAGTTGTATTTTATGGTCATAACACTTCTTTATGACAAGAAGTGATTTTTCTTCTTACTATAAAATGTAAAATATAATTTTTGAGAAAGTGGCAGATCTAGCATAGGGAACATTTGACTAGGATAGAGGGAAGCATAAGAAGGCTAAACATTTACGTTTACACCTTCGTTGTCAAAGACCCATGCATGATGAGAGGAAGGCTAAACATTTACTATTACACACATCTCAGTTGTCCAAGATCCATGTACGACAAGAGGAATGCTAAACATTACATTTTTTTAATTTTACTCGGCTGAATACAGGGAAATGCGCCATTAAGCTGAGCATGGACCAATTAGGCTTGAATGTAGGTTATAATCATGACAACCACTCCTCACCACTCAACCAGGCCTGTTGGACCCTTAAATCTAAATTTCATTTCTTGATGCCAGTGAAAGAATGCATGTTTTTGGGGTTATTTCAAATTCCTTCAAACGAAGCTCATAACGGATATATCAGATGAGCTCCATATCTGCACACATCAGTCAATAAAGCATTAAAATATGTAGAATGGCCAACACAACATCTCCCAACAATTGCTTGGGTTTAGTCATTTATCTATTAGCAGGACTCCATGCAAAAAACCAGAGAAAAATAATTCCATATAGGAGTATTTGATTGGGTGTGTTATAGATAGAAATTAGAGCGATCTATGATCAAATGATGTTGTATGATGATCAGCTATGTCTTTAGATATATAATATGGGCTATATCATGTGATGCAGGAGCATCCAAGGGCTACCAAAAAATTGCATCAACCAAAAATATGGGTAGTGTGTCGGGGGAAGGTGTTATTGCTTTCTAAAAATTTCATCCAAGAGTGGGGTCATGTACAACATCATACTCGATTTGTTGAGTGGATCAATTGTGACCGTTGATGACCTAAAAATGATAGGATCTGGTGCAGAGACAAAAACTTTACGATGAATACCTCCAAAGTAGAATTGAATTGCATAATTGGGTTCTCCTCGAAAATTTATGCACTTTCGAAAAAACAGCAGTGGATTTTGAGTTTGTATGCAAAAGTTATTGCCCTAGAAGTTGGAGGACTTTGCATGGTGACGAAGCCATTGAAGAGGTTTCACAATCTTAAACAGCAGTTTTGAAATTGTTAGCGCATTTTTCGTAACCATTGGTCTGCATATAGGGGTGGTGTTGTACCATTGCTCTGCATTAAACCGCCAATTCACCCACATCAGTCGCAAAAAAGAAGGTAACAGTCGGGAATGATTCGTTCTCTCATTTTCAGCATTTCAAGAGTCCTTGATCTTCAAAGGAACATCTCCACAAGGCAAAAAAAGAGGGTTCTTCAGATGGGAAAGGGTTCCTTGGCATGGTTTTGCAGGTTCCTCAGTGGATTCTCTTTAGGAAAGAGAGCAGAGCAGAAGGAGAAAATCATAGGACCGAGAGAGTTGTATGAAAGTCCATTGAAGGACTGTCGAACTGTGATTCATGTTCATGTTTATTGTATTTCAATAAAGCGTGCACGTGTGTTCAATCATGAATGCATTAAAATTGAGTTTTGTGTTTCAAATTTGAGTGTGTGTTCAAGAGTGTGTCCATTGGAGGGTGTTAAGTCTAGGCTGCAAGGACAAGGTTGTGCTTCATTGGACCCTCTAACCTTGACCTGTATCATTTGATATTATCGCAAGTGTATCCTGCAAGTGTTTTGAGAAAGTGTGCAGACATCTTCCAACAAGGAGAGTGTTGGGCAGAAAGAGTCATAGCTAAGTGTATGAGGCTCAACATGAGTCAGTTGTAGGTTGAAAAGAGCCCTGAATTTGTTGAGTTGAGGATTGTAAGGAGTACAAGATGGCACATAGAGGAATACCACTTGGGAGTGATGGATGAGCACCGAGTTGCGGACTTGACAGAGATAATAAGAGGAATGGAGGCTAGATTGGATGCTATGAAGGCTTCACAATGCAAATGAGTTGCTGCAGACATGAGTGAAGATAAAGAAGGATCACTAGATGTTCATCTCAAAGAATTAAAAGAAGAACCAGGAGCTAGATTCTTGAGAGCTATTGTCAAGATGGGAGGCAAGCCAAAGTTGGAAACTCCTAGCTATCAGAGAGTTTGTGCACGGAAGAACTCGTTGATTGGATCACAGAGATGGAGAAATACTTTGATGGTATGCAAACGGAGGACCCCAAAAGAGTGAAGTTTGTTGTCACAAATTTGAAGGGACATGCATCCTTATGGTGGGATCATGTGCAAATTGAAATAAGTTGAAGAGAAAAGCCAATATTTCAAGATGGAACAGAATGGTTGGTAAGCTAAAAGGTAAGCTTCTTCCTCTAGATTACCAATTGACTCTATTCAAGAAGTTGTAAATTCTTAGGCAAAGAGAGTTGTTAGTGAAATAGTATACAAAGAAGTTCCACAAGCTGAATATAAGGGCTTTTCTTGGTGAGCTAGATCAAGAAAAGGTAGCTAAGTGTATCAATGGCTTGAGGTTGATCATTCAAGATAAGCTAAGCATGGTGAATCCTTTCTGAGACAATTCAATATTAATAAGGCATGTGGATTGACAAGGCCCTGTTTACTATACAGATCTTGGGCATAAGGTTGAAATGCAGAGGTACAAAATTTGAACAGTATACAAGGAATATGGAAACAAATCCAAGTGTCGAAGCTATCCTGTTGTAAACTTTTACAAGGGAGGTCTCATACACCAAATTGGCATATATGGCTTGGCTGTGACCCAAACATTGGCAGTGTAAGACCCTGGAAAGAGCATTTCCATCAAACATACAGGGAGAGATTTTCAGGCTCCTACTACTTTTTAACAAGGAAAGAGGTATAGGATTTTCAGGCTCGTATTATCATTGTCTATATCTAATTTATAAATTTGCTAAATTGCTGCTACTCCACTGAAAGATATATTCAGTAAATAGGATAAAACAAATAGGAAGTATTTATCTATCAACTAAAGGCATCTATTATGATCTTACCTGATGGAGCTGCTTAGGCTTGCAGTTGAAGAGGAACCAGGTATTTCAAGTACCATTGTGCAACTGTACTGCTAACTATGTAGACTTGAGCCTCTAACATTGTGGTTACAGACCAGATAAGTGTAAAAATGGCAAGTCCATAATAGGCCGGCACCCACTGTTCCACTCTCCATACACAGCAATCAACCCCACCGGTTACTCTGCATGAATACCCATCTACCTCAATGTTTGGATTTGGTATAATCTTACCATTTGAGCGAGCAAAGAGCAGAAAAACTATGATGGGCACCAAGTACAAAAAGAGCAACAGATTTAAACCAGGCAAAACCAACAGCAATGCCATGTTTCTTCTAAGGGCTTCAGAAGCAGTGTGCAGAACTCTGATTGTCAATTCTATAAGCCCTCTGTTTGCATAGATGATCCAAACAATAATTCCACACAATGCAAATGTAAACAGAAATACAGAAATCCTTAGGGAAGGGCTAAACGATTCTTTGCAATGTTCGTTGACCTCGCATGCCACAAACCACAGGACATCCATGAAAATGGGAATGAGAATGAAGAAAGGAAGGAAAGCATAGACAATGTGTTTCGTGAAAGTGTTGAGAAGCCATAGAAAAATAAACAGAAAGGGAATGCTCAAAATCAAGGTGACTGCAAGAGTCCAAGCCAATTCTTTAGCAAGATGCCTATTATCAAATTCAAATTGCAGTTGTTCAGATACCGATGTCAATAGCACCCACATACCCAATTTATTTCTGCTACTGTTGATCAATGCCCAGTGATTGTTGCGTGATGCCATGATCTCATCAACTGGTTTTATACAGGAGCTGGAATTATGATCATAGACAAATGATCCGACATGCTTGTAGTTCTTGTTATGTTTGATTACTGAAAAAACACCTATTGCATATGTTGTACTCACAAATGTCACAAAGAAGATGAGGAAACATATATCGTGATAAGGTCTGTGTCCGCTGTTATACTTGAAATGGCCGCTCTCATCCTCTGAATCAGATTTGTTAAGCAGAGGATGCGATGAATTATCAAATCCAAACACATAAGGATTAATCTCTTGTCCCATACTTCGAATGGCATAAGCAACTCTATCAATGAATTGCAGTTCAAACTTCAAAACCAATTCCAAATGCTTTACTTTCAGAAAATTTTTAAAAGCCGGTCATCACCAAAGTAAAAGGTTGTTGTACAGAGAAACCCACTCTCCCGTTTCTTTGCTCTTTACATTGTAAATTAGAACTGACGCAAAGTAAAGGGGATGGAATTACACGTAAAAAACTCAAAAATATCAATACTTCAACAAAATTCCTGGGGAAGTAGATTAATCACACATCAATTACTAGGACGCTTTTAGCTAAGTTCAATATCATTGAGCATTGTGAAGATAAAAGGTGGTATGTTGGCGTGCTGGTGTGTTAGAGAGTGAAAGTTGGTTTTATTTCAAAAATAAATGGAGTATAGTGGACTCGCTTCTTCGTCGGCAGGTATTTACTCTATAGGTATGGTTTACGTGGTCTAATTTTTGAGTTAGACAAGACAGAATTTTTGAGGTAGTGCCCTATTCTTTGAGCAACATGTGTTCTCTTTCAATGACATGGGCGGCTTCTTAATAATTGTCCATCAAGAGTGTGTTCTCTTTGACCACTATCCCATCACTTTTCAGATTGTTTGGGGACGAGCTCAACTTAAAGTGTCATGCAATTAATTTTATCTAAACAAGTCACTCATATAGCATGAAGGGGCTATCTAGCTCATTGCCCAAATTTGGAACTTGGCACCTTGGCCATCGTATGATGCTAATTGGATTAGATGGTGGAATGAGGCTATCCATCGCACCACCAAATTCCTTTGCCGCTTTGGCAAACAGAAGTGCAAGTTCCTAAGCGAACTAACAAAGCTCTCTAGCTTGGATTTCAATGAGTTTCAAATTGCCTCGAAAATGATCCTTTCAATCTTGATTCTATAATCAAGTGGATGGTTTAAGGCACAAGCTCAAGCTTATCGCGGTGCATTGCACAAAGGTGCTCAATTTCGGGCTAGGTTGCATTGGCTTAAAGTTGGAGATCGCGCATCTAAAGAATTTTTAAACCCCTTCACACTAAATAAACCAAAGAACAAATCAAAATTATCGAAACAACTCATGCTCAAAGCATACCAACTTGCCCGACATTGTCAATGCTTTTGTGGAACACTATAAGTTGGTGTTCCAAGCTTAAGCTCATACTAAGGAACGTCATGATGCACTCCAAAAATGCTTGGATGTCATTCCTCGCAAGCTTTCCTGTGTGGCCAAAATCCAATGTGATTCCCCCCTTACGCTAGAAGAATTACATTACGATGTACAATACATGGTAGATGAGAAGGCCTTAGATATTGATGAGTTTATTTGTGAATTTTATAAAGCGACCTAGCACTTTGTTGGCCCGAGATATGTTGCAAGTCTACATAGAAGTGTTAGCTAATCGTTCCTTGATAAATTATCAATAAATGCAATATTAAATTCATACCGAAGATGGGTGATCCGAAGCTTATCACCAATTGGAGACCGATCACTCTGTTTGATGTTTCTTATAAATCCTTGTTAAAGCATTGAGTTGCGGCTCCACCATATTCTTCCAATGACCATTAGACCTGAGCACGACTTCATTAGAGGAATATACATTCTAGACAACATCATTGTGGTTTGGGAGGGTATGGAGCACACTTGGGCCTTTTGCCAAAAAGTAATTTTCCTTAAATTAGGTTTTGACAAGGCATATGTTCACATATAATGGCCTTTCATATTAGCTATGTTGCGGGCTCTTAGCTTCGTGATTTTTTCCACCATGTTGTGCAAACCTTATTTTATGATGTTTCTTCTTACCTTAACATCAACTCGCTAGAAATCTTCTAGCTTTGTCTTGTTTCATTCACCTCAAAGTGAGGTTTCCCTCTCGCTCCAACTCTCTTTGTGTTAGCTACGAGGCTTTTGGATATTTACCTACTCAACGGGCTTCTTTGGCGTTGGTTCATGGAGTTTATCTTCCAAATCATTCCATTATGCTTATCAGCAGAACTTCGCAGAATTATTTCCTAATGTTTGTTGAAAAGGAAGGTTCCTTCATCAAGCATTAGACTTCCTTGACATATTTTACCTAACATCGAATTGTCTCCGCAATGGAGCAAAACCCCTTACTACAAATAAATCACTCTCCCGTGCCAAATTGGCTTAAATAATACTCTTAAAATGGATTCAACATGGTGAACCATTCAAGTTTCTAGGCATTGCCTTTGCCTTTGATTGCATTCCTTCAATACTTTGAAAATATGTTCTTGAGCGTGTTGAAAAAAATCTCCTAGTGGATTACCAAACCGCTTTCTCTTACCAAGAAATTCCAGTTTACACCAAGATTCTTGTTGCCACCCATGCGTACTATTCTTCTATTGGGCGCCTTCCAAGGCCGCTTATAACAAATTTTCCTAGTTACTTGGGATTTTTATGGGCCAATGCCAAACACACCAAAGGGTTTCATCACGTGGCACAGGAAGTGTGTGGAGAAAGGTGGCATGGGCATTATTAATGTCTTCATAAAAGCCTTGTTCTTTGTGTTAAATGAATCATTAAAGTTGTAGAAGGCCGGGAAGCATGGAAAATTCTTTTACGACATTGTATATTAGTCGATGCTCTTTATAGAAAGAAGTGTTGGAAGAATATAGGTTTCCACACCATCTTGATCACATCAGCCCCTATCCAAATTGAAGGCACCTTTGTTGCTAAGAGCCTATGGAGAGCCTATGAGGTTGTCAAGTCATGCTTGCGTTGGGTTGGAGATGGATTAAGGAATGGGCTCTCTTTCAATCACCATAACATCTAGTGGTCTCCTATCATGGCTGGTAATTGCATTCCTTTAGTAGAAACACCTAGAGTCAAAGCCCTACATATTTTTAGGAAGGGAATTTCTTCCATTCAAAGCCTTGTGCATTCTAGAGATTGGATTTCCTAGTCAAAGCTCAAAGATAAATTCAGTTTGGTTAATTTATACATCTAATAAAAGTGCAATAGCTTCTCCCTGACGTGATGCTTTGTAAATTAGATTTGTAGCCACCTACTGCTCGATGGAAAGATTGGAGATGGAACATGGATACCTCTTTTAAGCATTACACATCGAGATTGATCTACAAACTTATGATCCCATTCTTTGTTGCCATTTGTGATATCAATTCTAGATGGAACCTCAATCCCTCACCTCAAACGTGGCTTTTCTACCTCAGTCAAGTGTGGCATTCCTAAATAGAACCCAAACTCGCGCATTTTCTTTTGTGCCTTGTATATCTAGATCTCCCGCTTGGTGAAAGGTTTTAAACACATTGGTGTTGTCAATCCTAAATGTCTTACTTGCAGTAGCCTAAAACCTTCAAGAATATTTTTTGGTTTTTCCCATGTGTGCAAGCTACTTGGTCCTAGATACATTCGTTATTTAAGCCCTATCATCCAAAGCATTTCACTTGGAATATGGCTCTATTTGAAGATTCTTCTCAATGTCCTTTGAACATTACTTTCTTGTGGCAATTTTTTTAGCTATCATTCTTTTTCATTACTATCTTCAATAATGATTTT
Organism: Taxus wallichiana var. yunnanensis; assembly: GCA_018340775.1. Taxonomy (NCBI): domain Eukaryota; kingdom Viridiplantae; phylum Streptophyta; class Pinopsida; order Cupressales; family Taxaceae; genus Taxus; species Taxus wallichiana. The sequence goes on along the minus strand of CM031238.1, from coordinate 853,370,021 downwards.
ATTTCTAAGTAGTTCCAATGTAATGATAAAATTAATGTCATTGTTTACCTCCATGTTCAAGCATGATACCAAAAGGTAGATCTTGAGTTCCATCATCTCCAAGAGTTTCTCGCACACTAGGGGAGTGCCCTCTTGCATAATGGGTTGAGTTCCATTAGATCCACTATAGTCGGGTTTACCATCGTCGCCTACTGGGATCGACACGGTTCCTCACATAGTTGGAGTCGCTCCCCGTGTTGTGGTCACTTCCACACCCCACCACCTTAGTAGTAAAGGGGATGGAGTCTCACCACCATCATAGGGGAAATATACGGTTGGCCTCTCTACTACCCCTTCACCTCGTTGGCCTTATCCCATGCAAGATGCAAGGAGCGACTATCATAGGATCCCCACCTCCCGGGTGGGGAATTATGGTTCCGCTTACTACCCAATACCCTTTGAATGACTAATTTGTTTATAATCCTCCATATGATGAGCTTTATGTCATTGGATCCCTTCTACCTCATGACAATACTCCTCCTTCGCCCAATGTTTTGGCTGCCTGTGCTTAGTTACTTGTGATGTAATGTTGTGTTAGTATGTTATTCCACCTTTTTGGTATGTTTATTGGGTCGTTACTCTTTTCCGGTCACTTTTATCGCAGCCTTTTTTATAGTTATATAAATGCGACAATTTCAAAAAAATAACACATCAATAAGAAGTATGGGACAAGAGTATTATAAGACATGACATTTGATACATTATCTTCACTAACCACTACAAGTGGTAAGAATTGGAGAAAAAAATGATATAATTTAATGACGTATAACTTTTTTAATTGAAAAAGTGCTTTTATTAGTAAAAATATATATTACATCATTGATCTTACAAAAACGATGGGTGGAAAGAGTCACACCATAGAATGCTAGTCATATAGATCCCATCTTAAAGCAACAAAATTAAGGTTATACAATCATACTTACAATAAAAGTGTGGTTTTTATATTTTTAAACGATAAAACTAAAAGCGAGAGGACTCGTATAACATAAGACAATTAAGTAAGAGCAACAAAGATGGCAGGTGGTGGAAGCAAAGGTGGATTGTTTGGTTTTTCCCCATCCACCAATTCCTTAGGGGTCCGCCATATCCGAGATAGGATCCCATCCATCATTTTGTTGATTTTCTTCATTCTCTTCATTCTCTCAAGTAGGAGAAATGACAAGGCCAACGATAGGAATTTCCCCTATGGGGAACATCCTAACCAAGTGCCACCACTACTACCAAGGTGGTAAAAACACCACCATCATTGGCGGTGAGGGAGGCCAAGAGCTAACTGAAGGCCGACAAGGGTGAGGGGAGAAACTATATCTTCCTTTAGAAATATGCCTATGAAAACACAACCACGGCCTAAAGAAAGAGAGTAGTGACGAGGATATTCCAAAGGCACTCAACCGATAAGACAAGAAGAATTCCATTGGTGAGAAAGTAGGGTTTGAAAATGTTCCACTTCCATGCATTATTTTTCTGCTTAAACCTAGATTTGAAGCAACACATAAGAGATCAAAGTATATTTATCAATCATGGAGAAAATTATTTCCATAATAATCATTGTCATTCTAAATGTTTGACATGCAAAAATTTAAAATTTTGATCATGACAACCAAGCCCCACTTGAAAATATCCTCCCCCTGGTCATTATCAGAAACCCTTCTTCCGGCCAACCTATCAACTATGTCATCCTCAGTCTGGATGATAAGAACACGCTAACATGGTTTTCAAGTGCATTTTATGTGTAGGGTTTAACTCGTGAAGATGTTGAGATCCAAGGTGGATTAGTTGTTCTTGAGGCATAAACAAGGCTATATTTAGCCATTTTACAACAAAGGAATACTCTCTGGAGGATGATTGCAAGAGCTCAATCCATATGTGAGTTGTGTATAGTATTATTGGAGAGGTCCGTGGAAATTTCAAAGAATTATGTGGTGTTATATGGTGTCGGGATTCATGCAACAAAAATAAGGTCATTGCGGGTGCAGGAAATGATAGCTTCAACGAAGAAAGTGGACTTGATTTCAAGATTTTGGGATTTCTATGAGGATTTAGAAGATAAACAACTAGGAAATATAAATTTCGTGGAATTCTCCACATGGTAGACACATCAATTTTGGTCCAAGTCTTCAAAATATTATGTGATACTCTAAGTCACCGTAGATGCCTCTTCATGCCAAAAGAGAGACTAGGCCTTATATTCCTATTGTAATCACAATTTTCTCTTGGAAATGGTCAGTAATGGTCTCATAAGGTGTTTTGGAGTCAAAATCATATAATTTTGACCTCCTAACTCCATTTCTTACTACCAGGTCCAAAAAGCACTCTCTTTGTTCTAATTACATGTTAGCGTGATGACATCAACATGGTTTTCAAGCTTGAGCGCACTTTTCACCCTCAATTGTACCATTTCCTTGGTACAAGGGGACAATGGAGACATTAAAGTATGTTCCCCTGTTTGAGTTATACTTTCACCACTTAAAACTTGTAACTTGGTTTGTTAGAATCATGTGTAACTCAAAATATGACACCCTCCTCATGATGTATGGACCCTTGAGCATTTTTCAAGTCTTTGTGTCCCTTTTCCCTTGTCCCAAATTGAAAGGGGACAATAGGGATAGTAAATTTCTCTCTCCCTATGGAAGTTATGTTTTGTCACTTAAGACTTGCAACCCGGGGATGTTAGGAAACTAAAAACAAGGGTTTTGATCAACCTTGGCCCCCTCCTCACGATGGCTTGACCCACAAAGGCACATTTCACCCTCGGTTTCCATATATCCCTTGTTCAACACCCAAGTGGACAACATGGATACAAAAATCACCCCCTCTATGGAGCTAGATTTTGGTCACATGCAAAACCCAATTTCAACCCTCGGGAGTTTGTTTTCAGCCCTTTCATCTTACTCACGTGAAACTACATGTTGCCACTTGTCATGATTTGGTGAGAAGCACACTTTTGTGCCCTTTTTGTACCCTTACTTCTTTTCCCCCTATTTTCCAAGTGTAACTCCACCTTCAACCCTCGACCGACCCAATTAAGTGTGTTTGGGTTAAACATGAGTTAAAGTGCTTGAGAGGGAGAAATGGTTAAATAAAACACTTAGCCATTTTTATGCATTTCAAATTGGATTTTTTCCTCCCAAACTCACCTCCATGATGTTATGCTACTAAAAATTTTCCAAACACCTTCATACCTAAAAATGAAAAGTTGTTCATATCTTCAAAACCCCTCATTTGATCTCCATAAGATTTTAACAACAACCTCTTCTCAAAAACTCCTTTGCAATGAGTATAAGCTCATCCCCATTGGTGCTCTAAACAATTTATTGCATCTAGATGAATTTTTCAGCCATTGCAAATGCCTTTTCAAATTTGCAGAGTTCTGGAAATTAAAAATCTCTAAAAATTAGAGCAAAGGATCTCGAGAAAAACCTAAACTTTTGAGATTGATTTCATTCCATTCCAACACCCAGAGGTCCACCTTCTAAAAATAGTAAGTTTTGATAGGTCCTCTTAGTCTAAAAATAGTAATTTTTAGAAACAGAAAACTTTTAGTGTCACCATCACTCCTTGCAAGTCAAAAACACTAAAAAGTGACAATTTTGGAAACTTACTAAAAATAACCATCCGAATAGGACTTGCTAAAAATAGAAAGTGTTGGAATTAGGGTTGAATCATTCATATCCATTCATACCCCACTTGTTTCACTACTTCCCAACATCATGAAGGTCAAATACTCAAGTCTGGAACCAATTTCCACCTTGAACATTGAATATCCCAATGTGGGTGACAATGATGTAACACACATGGACCTAGAAGATTTGAAAGAAAGGATACTAAGTGAGCCTTATGAACTTGTGGAGGAAAGGATATTCTCAAGTAGGCTATTCAGATCAGGTGGTCATCCTCTGTCTGTTCAAAGCACTGAGCTAGTCCTAGCTTGTGCACAACACTATGATCCAAATTCAAGGACAATCCTGACAAATGACAATTCCATTCTTACAATCCTCACACCAAAAGGTATTTCTCAATGCCTATAAATTCCTACCTGTAATAACATGGTAATCATCACTTGAGAGTTTTCCTCACAGGAATGGGCAAGAATAAACTCATACTTGTAGGGTTTGGCAGTTGGTTCATGGCTTAAATAGGGAAGGAAGCCCTCTCAAATCCCTAAGACTTGGTTTCGAGTGAATTTCATGAAGCATACTTGGATGCAATTTTCCTACTAAATAGAGTGATGGGAGAAGAAACTACAAAGTACTTCCAAGATTGGACGGTTGAGTTCATTTTGGTGGTCACAGAAGGAGATCAAATGATTGACTGGAGGCTAATCTTAAGCAATAACATTCATAGGTAGTTATTGTAGTTGCCTACCTCCAAGAAGTTCACCTTGAATTCCTATATAGTGTATGTCCTTGCATACACAAGGGTTGTCTGAGGTATATCCATTATACCAAATGTGCCACAGAAGCCACTAACCTATGAAAAATACCCACATCTCACATATTGAGAAAGTAACTCACACTTCTCTAGGGTGAATTATGCATTCACCATGTATGTCATAATATTACTTGAAGGCAATCCTGGAATAGAAAATCTCATCTCAAGCAATGGGTTGATTGAGAAATATGGAAGTTACTTCATTCAGTTTCCCACCTTCACCTATCTCGCTTTTGGAAGATTTGATCTTACACCTTGTAGGATACCAAGGTACCCGAGTGACAAGATCATCATAATTGAGTTGTGAAGGAAGTTATCCCATTTTCACACTAGGTGCAAAAGTGCACTAAAGAAATGTTTATCCTTTCCTATTTATACAGAAATATACTCATGCAAAAGTGTCACAAATGCAACGAACATCTAAACTTCCTTTGTCACTTTCAATCTATATTCCTATGTGTCTGACTCGACTTGACATTAAGAAGAATCCTAAGACTTTCCTCTTGTCGTTTACATCATAGTCCACAAATTGAGGACTATTGGGCTAATTGTAATGATCACTTTGAGGTCAATAAATGAGACTACACAAGAATGACAGTGGATTAGATGAGGTACTTCAAGTTTGAAAGGATTGTAGAAGGAATGAAGGACGATGGATTAGTGATGCAGAGTAATATTCTATTCTACGCATTCAATACACTCTAGGCTAAAAACAAACTCTACCCCTGCCTCTGAAGCACCTAAATCATATCATTTCTCAATCTCAATTATATAAAATCTATATCTTCATCTTACATTCACCATGCAAGAAAATACTCCTTGATTATATACCATAGATGAAAGCTATAACATCCTCTAAATGACCATTAATAAGAGTAAGTAGACTTATCATTCATGAATATTGTTTTACATTAGCTTCCAAAGGACTAAGCTCTAGTATGCAACCATGGGAACTCCTTAGGCATATTCTTTCAACCTTATCTACACACCTTGCACTCTATTATCATTCCAAAGGTCATTTCCACCTCCATTATGCTCCTTCATCTCGGCCAAGTAGTTCAACTACTCTGTTTTCCTTCATAAATTATTTTAAATGGCTTTTACTGGCTCTATTTTTTCTCAAGGAGAGGTTCTTCAAATCAAATAGCATCTTAAGTTTTAGAGCTCAATAATCTACATCAACCATTCCCTCATGTCCTTGGGGTTTCAATCAACCTATCTCATCCATCAAGTTTCCTAAAATTCATTGAAAGTTCAATCTCTCATTCCCTTTACTAAATTATCCTCATTAGTGTATTAAAACCATGGCTTTTGGTCACTTTATAGTTGGAGCATGTTATGAATATTCCATGCAACCTAAGACCATTTCTCATAACCCATTTCCTCGGTGACGGTGTATGACCAATATAGGTTCTTTAATCCTTGTCTAAAGGCCTTTTCCATAATAGTTTTTCCTTGACTAGTTAATTCTCTACTAGCCCTACCTAGGTTGTTTTCCTCCTTTAACATTAGTTTCACTCCCTCATTCAATCAAACAAAGACATTTTCTAACACCCATTTAGGGTTTCTATTTTCATACAAAGTTTTATATAGTCTTCTTTCACAAGGATTGCTTCAAACTCCCTGATCTCGGTATGCAATTAGGTCTTCATAGTTGGTATAGGTCCGTGTTTTCCTATTGTCAAGTAATGTAGCAATTTTGAGTCAAATTAGGTTTCAAAACCACCAAAATCCTTTTAAGGATGATTCAAACTTCATTTGTTCACATTTTCAACCCTCAACTCCATCATTAGGGTTCTCTTCCATGCATACTAATCTGATCCTTTAGTCTTCTAAACCCCTCCTACATGACTATTACACTAGCTTCAGAAACCGTCACGTATATCTTGGGAAAGGAGAGTTGATTCACTCTAAGACCTTCAACCACACTTAGGTATTCCCCTCACAGAGCTTTCTACTCATTTTTAAATATTTTCACTGGTTCGTTTTCAAGATGAATGGATTTCTTTATCTTGTAAACCCTAGTTGAGGTCATTGAACCCTGATACAGCCCGAGGAGGCAAAGTTTAATGTTTCTTCATTATTTTTATACTCCACTCACTTCTACAAGCTTAACAAGGACTGAGACAACCTTTACTAACTTTCAAAATGCATAATAACTCTTGAATTATCATTACCTCTCACTATATTCTCATTTCATAATGCTTTATTCATGATGGGTGCTCGGAGATAGGATATTACACTTTTCAAAGGCTCTCCATTAACTATATGTCTTTCTCCTCTTATGCAATGATCCCTTTAAGACCTAAACTTCATGTTCATGCCCAAGATCACTCTAATCCTCATACATGTCCTATCCTTTCTAAATAACCCACTCGCAAGTTGGTATGCATTCAATCATGTCAATGAAAGGTCACTAAAACCCCGCAACTATTTCTCCAAAGAGATGACAACAAAATGAATTGTTAAAGTGTACAACCATACTCATTACCTCAATAACCACTCTTCAGCAAGAAAACAAAGAATGTTAGCTCATCAAGACTCTCGTGCAAACCACTACCTTTTACTTGTAATTAGAGTCTTAGTTGTATTATTCTCTAATATGTTTTAACAATGATATCAAACAAACAAAGTCACAATATACTATTATATGCTCTAAAAATAGGAGATAACATCTTACCACTCTTACATGAACCTTCCTCTTTGAGATTTATGATTGTACCCATACATGCATCCAATTTTCCTCTTATTCTTACAAACCGTAATTGAAAGCTTTCAACCTACTAAAAACACACAATTACCCTCAAACAACTTCTCGAGTTTTTTTGTTTTGATTCTCATTCGAATGAAATGAGGAAAACAGTTACATCATGGTTTTTATATTCTCATAATCACCCTTTACTCAAGGTTCTTGAGTATTTAGGTCAGTTACAATCATGATTCATGATGTGAGTTCACCTTTACGAGGTTTTCTTACATAAGATGTCTTAAGTTTAGCATTAACTAGCTCTTATCATGACTTATGACCCTAGAGAGGACCTAAGACACCACACAATGCCTCATTTCATCCTTTTACAGAGTTTACAAGCTCCAAGAATGCATTACAACATCAAGATCAAGCCAAAATGGCTCCTCAATTTCAAATTTGCATTTAGGAGGGAAAATGCCTCATTTGAATTTTGAAAAGCCTAGACACCAACTAACATAACTAAATGACTTCTAATGACCTCTAGGACTTATAAACACACCTACAAGCCAAAATTTGGATGTTACCATCCTCATATACATGCTAGATTTGATGTTCCTGCATCAATTAGACTTATTTGATCTTTAATATCAAGTAGTGCAATCTTATCCTCTTTTACTTACCCCATGAAACATTCAAGATTCTTGTGACATCAAGGAAAGAATCATGCCGTGATTTAGAGGTCAAAAGTTTGGTTCAAATGGAAGATGGATTCTTTCATCAAATCGTGGTTTGCTATCTCCATCGAGGCAAGGGGTTCAAAATTGAGCTCGTCACAGCCCTTCCCAAGGCCTCAAACCCGTCAGAAAAGGGTGGGTAAAAATTTGCATGTCAAAAAAAAAAAAATGTAAAAATCATTTGACAATAGAGAAGTGCAAGTTACTTTTAAAAAAAAGAAGGGTTATGGTGAAAAATGCTTGTCAACAATTTGTGTGAAATTTTTAAATCTTAAAAATATTTTTGATGACTTCTACAAACAATCACCTCCAATTTTCCAGGATATGTGTGTGACTCACATATACGTTAGACAAGACGTATTAAGAAATTATCAAAAAATTAAAATAATAAATATACTACTATTGTAATACTATTAAGGTCAAATCCCAAGTTTCTAGCAAGTTGGTGATGATATCTTAATGAATAGTTGAGCACAAATACCTAAAAACAAAAAAATTAATATTACCATTTAGGGTACCGACCTTTGTTTGGAGATCATTAAGACATTTTATTTGTCTCCTTATATTTTTTTTGCTTCTTAATTGTAGGAACCACTGTGAGAGGCAAAGAATGAAGATAGGATCAACTTGCACACAAATATCTACCCACTTGGGAGCATACACAACATGATTTGGAACAAATCAAGCGTGCAGAGTGGCCACGAGCTCGATATGGGTTGAGATGGATATCTGAGGTCGGGGCAGAGCTTGGAGAAAAGTGTTGAACTGATCTCAAAGGGTGACTTCAATTCATGACTCGCAATGTAGGGTGTTGAGAAAGCTCTATGGGAGCCACGTTGGTGCCAAAGGGCAGGATGGGCTCGCAATGGTCTTGATCCAGATCAATCAGATCAATTCGAGCTTGGTGTGTAGATAAGCTAGGGGCTAAGATGATTGGATTAGCTCGGTTTGTATGCAACAAAGAAGGATCTCTCGAGAAAAGGTAGGTGGGGCTTACTTTCAAGCAAAACAAAGGTCGAGTCACTTGAGGAGCTCACACATTATGACCATTGCAAAGAATAATTTAGCTAAGTGTCAAGTTTCTCCCTAATGCAAAGTTTGATTGGACCTATCCGAGATGGCAGAATGCAGGGAAAAGGAGAGGAGCTCTTTGTAGAGGAGGTGAACAAGAAGAGATAAGCTTCTTTTTCCATTTAAATAACCCCTCGAATTCGTCATCAGATCTTCTCAATAACCTTTTTTCAATCCCAAAGTGATGTGGAGGCCAACAAGAACAATTGTGCTCAAGACAATGTGGCTCAACTATATGCCTAAGGAGTTGAGGAAGAGGGTTGTGAACAGATTCAGGGAGGATTATGAAGGGTGAGTGTGTTTAATGGAGTAGTCTAATTTGGTAATACATCATTTGTGCATAGTAGATCTTAATGAATATTGTGCACGAGGTGAAGCTCTTGGATTTGAAATCTGACTGAGAATATCTCGATGAATCTGTCAATGACATAGTTAGTGTGGGTGTTTCAATGTATAGATGCACATTTTCTTTAATTTAATTGGAAAAAATCTAATTTAATGCATTTTACTAGTTAAAATTTACATGGGTTTTAATTTTAGTGGTTAAATTTTGAATGAATTTTTTTATTGAAGTGATAAGAATCCAAATGGGTTTTAATTTTAGCACTAAAATCCAAGTAGAAGCTAAAGTTATTTATTTTATTATTTACAATTTTTTCATAATGATTTTTATAAGAGATTCTAGTGTCCACACGTAGTTTGATGGTTTTTATGTGTTTATTGATTTGCATGTCTTCTTATCTAATTTCAATTGTTTGTTTATGTATTAAATTTATTTAATGTTTATTTTTATTATGATGATTTTTAGAAAAATTATTTTACTAGTTTAAATGAATCTTACTATTTTGATTAATGTGTCATTTTGTTTGGATTACTAAATTTTTCCTTTTATTTAAGGTGTCAATCAACTCGTACTTAATTTTATAAAAAAATAATTTCTCATTTTAAAAAATTATTCTTAATTTTTATGACGTGGATACTTGATTTATTCTTGTCATATGAAGTGTAAAATATTCATACTACTTTTCATCATCGAAGGGTTGGTCCAATATTTTCCCTTCACAATAAAATTCAGACCAACCCTTCAAATTTGATACCTCGGAGGCAAGTGTCTCTCGTTTCCTCTCTCAAGGCACTGAAAGTGTCACGGGCTCTACTCCTTCAAAGGAATCTTATGGAAACTGAGTACACTGAAGTTTCTCCCCCTAAGAGGCTTCACAAGAAGGCAAAAGTTAGAGAAGATCTCATTGAGCCACTTGAATTAGGGGAAATTGATCCATCACAATCTCCTAATCATCCCCGCAATCCAAGTGTCTCCTCCTCGACAGTTGAATCATCTCATCTTAGGAAAGCCCTAGTTCCTTATCACGTTCTTCAATGTTCCCCTATGCCTAACTTTGTGTCTACACTGTTGAGACCTTCCCATGGGTACAGGAGTTGCTTGGAGGAGAGTCAAGAATGGTGTAACAAGCCACGACACCTAACTTTGAGGCCATCTCAAAGTACATCAAAACCAAGCGTACTAAGAAAGCACATACAACTTCTCATTTCTTCATTGAGGCTTCTAGATCTCAGTATGTGGAAGTTACACATCCAAAAGTTGTTAAACCCATGGGATAAATGACACAGGATGATTATGAGTTGACTAGGATTTTCTTGGGACAAGCCACTCATGAGGGAGCTGCACATCTATTCAAAGAGTCTACATCCTGATTTCTTACAAGAAACAAAGAAAATAAATAGATTGTGGAACAACTGGAAGAGCATGTGAGAACCCTCACTGCCTATGTACAATCATTTCTAGAACCCAATGAAGTGCCCCTTCCTTTAGTAGAGGTTATCTCTCCCATCAGCATTTTTGATCCTCAAGTGATCAAGAGAGATCAAGGGTACACCATGCAAGGGAGAGACAATGACAAATGGGTGGAGAAGATTCTAGAAAAGGAAAGGTATTATTACCCGAGGTTCTCTCTCTATTCAAATTTTCCCTTGCCATTGTTTATAAGGTAAAGATGACCAAGGAGGAGATTGAGAAAGAAAAGGCCCATTGGGATAGTGTGTTCCCATTAGTGTTTGAGATGATTTTTCTTGATTCTCACTCCTTAATGAGCTCACATCTATCTCAGATAATTTTTCTATCGTGTGGTCACACACAATGAGTGTTAGGTGTGATATGATAAATAATGCTATCTCATAACTTGAGTCTTATGGAGAACACACATCTAAGATCTTGGAAGGTGTTAGCACTAATGTGCAAAATCTCAGTTCACCTCCACTCAATGAACAATTATCCTTAAAAGAGCTACTAAATTATTTCCAATATTTTATCCAGAAGAGGCAGGGATCCTTTCTCTTTCAATGAATATACTTTGGAATCCCATGCAAAAATTAGAGGCTCAATCTATTATACTACAAAATATCATCAAGTTTTTTTTATTCAATTCAAGACCATTGGTGGTATTCCCGAGACTTGGATCAGTTCTTTAGGTTGTGTTTGCATTGCACATGCAGAGAAGGTGGCACTCGCAGCAACTCATTTTGGTAAGGAAGTCAAAGGTAAGGAGTTCATTCTAGGATAATTTCCTCGAGTTCTCCAAGAGCTATCTCTTCACCATCGAAAGCTTCGTCATCCTTAGATTGACCGCTCTCTTCTTCCCTCTTTCTATATGTTCTAATTCTTCATTGGGAGTGTACTTTTTGACTATTTCGTCTTATTCACTTAAGAGACCTTTTAATTTTTCATTGTAAGAGTTATTTTTCATTAATAAGAAAAATAATCATCTTTATTCCTATAGGAATATGAAAGGTCACAAGTGATAGGAATGTGAAAATTCATGTGGGGAGATGAAGAAACATATTATAAAGCTATATATTGGGATGGATTCTCCATTCCAAGGGGTTGATAGTTTTTGTTCTCCTACTACAAACAAGAAGCTATTTCTTCTATTTTCTTTTCTATGTTCTTCTATTTCCTACTTTTAACTTTGCAATCATTATAATCTTGAATAATTAAGAAAGAGCTTTGTATATTTGAGGAATAAATCAATTGAACTTTGTGTCTTTGATTTGTTAATCTCGTATTGCTTACATGGTTGTTTTTTTCCTATTAAATGTGGACCTACTCTAGTTACTTTTGGTGAAATTTAAAAGTGCCTATTACTACCTTAACCATTTCTCCATATATTCTTATCTCCCCTACACGTATCCCCAATAAAATTCCTCTCTTGTATTCATTACAAGCAATTTGCCACAGGTTTAGTGGAATATTCATTTGTGATCCGTGGCCAAACGGCCACCACAGATTTTACTTTGCCCGCATTAAATAAATGGGATCCTCCCTATTCCCAAGAGGAGAGACCTAGTCCTAGAGCATTAGTAAAAATCACTCATTTTCCCTTGTGAAAAATTATTTCACCAACAGTTTTTAGCACCCACTATGCGGCAATTTTTTTTTTTCGCACCTATAAAGATCCACAAAATCATATAAAAACATATCTTAAGTAGAAATTATTATGGTTCTCATTTTGCCTAGAACTTTGGGGATCTCCCAAGAATTGGAATAGATTCTCAAACCAGGTTAAAAACATATTCAGAAATTTAGAAACCCGTTGATTAAAAATCTATTGTTGATTTATGCATTGATATTTGTTTTTCCAAGCTGCAAATTCCATATTTCTCTTTGAAAAATATTTTACAAGCTAGTAGAAAGAAGGTATACAAGAGCTAACCAAGCAAGTGGCCTAATTGACCTTGCATTAGAGGAACAAAAAAAAAAAAAGATGAATTCATACTTCTTATTGTCCAGACAACGAGACAAGTTGGGCAAGAATACTTCCCTAAATTTAATCTTAACTTTCCTCTCTTGAGATACTCTTAAAGAACTAGTTGCATAGACTTCTATATCTCATTCCTCCATATGAAGAACAAGAAGAAGAAGAAAAAATGGCTGCACATGTTCCATAGGGATAGAATACAAGCTCGTTGGCCCTACCTCCTCTATTTCATGAGTTACCTAGAGGGTCAAGGAATAACTTCCCCAAGTTTAGATGGGATGGAAACAACATCTGGATGAGTAAATTGTTGCATTCATCACACCCCATGGTGTATTAGGAGTTGAATATGAATATGTCTTATTCCATTTGTTTTTGGAATCATTGCAATAAGTTTTTACAGATTGGTTCTACCAATTTCCAAAGATATCCATCACAAATCGGATGCAGATGAAGACTAAATTTGAGGCTAGATTCAAACTTGTTGAAGATGCTCACGCACTACTAGCACAATGGTATCAACTAAATAGGGAACCAAATGTTCGTTACCAAATTCAATAGGTTACTTTACAATAGTCTTGAATCTAAGGCCTACCAAGACAACCAATTGAGGTTCTTCACAAATTCTCAATTGTTGGAGGTGGGATTCATCCTGAGAAGATATCAACCCACTACCCTAGATGAGGCTCAAGAACTTGTAGTTGATGTAGAATATGACCTCATTATGTATGAAAAATTATGAAATAGTCACAAAAGGATAAAACTCGAGTTTTAGTTCTGGGGCTACAGATCCCTTAGTGGAAAATCTTCTCAATGACGTGTTTGTTCTTAAAAATAGCTTTCCCAAAGCACTCCATATAGAGATATTCTAATGATGAACTTTCGAATAAGAAAATAATTTTTATTGTACCTCAAAGGCTTGTACTTAAAGCTCCACCTATGAATGCCACTTGTAGGACATGTTCGATGAGGAAAATGAGGAAGAGATTGCTTCAGAGGAAGAGGAGGAAGAAGGTGAATTACTCGTTGAAGAGATAGGCTCCATAGAAGTTGGTTTCTTTGAATATGAATCTTCTTCCAAAGATGAATATGAAGACTTCATAGCTGACATGAACAACCATTCTTGTGTTGTTTTCACACATTCCAAAACTCTTGAAAAGAGAAATCATCTAAACATGTTGAGAAGGATAAAGAGGACCTCCAACCGATGACTTTACAACCAGAAATAACAGTAATCTAAGATAGGTTATCCACTTCCGAATCTTTGGAGTTAGCTAAGAAGAATCTCGAGTTTGCATCCTCTCTCAAAATATCCTCTATTTTGGGTAAGTCAAGAGCTTCCACTCATTATAACAATAGTACTTCTACTCTCGTATCTTAAAAAATTAATGAAAAATCCACATCTACTTCCCCTAAAGTAAGTCAACCTACTCCTAGTGTTTCCAATGTTCCCAAAAGTGTTTCTTCTACCTTTGATATCATAGATCATGTAAAGAAATCTAAGGTTCAGATTTCTGAATCAGAATATCTATAAACTCATCCTGAATAATTTGACAAGTTGGTTAAATTTATCAAAGGTAGTAACTCCAAATCAAATGTGTCAAATAATTCTAAAAGTTTACTCCCTACTCCCATACAAAGTAAAATCCATAATCTCTTAGCTACTACCCCTTCCTCTACCGATAAGATTGATCCTTTCTATGTTTCCCTATTAATCAATGGATATTGTACGGATGAAAATTTACATGCAACGTTCAACCGCACTTGACCCCCAAGGTCGTGATGGAGTAGCCGATGTTGAATGTGTGTGGCGAACTATAGAAGGATCGGTGACTAAGATCCTGTAGTGTGATATCCTGGTAGCTGTGTTGGAAAATGGGAGATTTAGAGGCTATGAATGGGTAGCGTAAATTCCCTATGGTTTGTCTAACTGAATCTCAATGTTGAACTAGTTTGCAGTGTCCAAATTAACTAAGATGAAACTAACAATCTATGTTACTACTGAAAGGAAACTAACCTAAATAAAACAAAAAAATCAAACATCATAATTACAAACAACAATTGGCTTTTATTCTAAATAATCAAATCTACTTCTACACTAAAACTAAACAAGAAAAATAACCCAGTGTGGTTATTCACCTATGCTGAGTGTATTGAAACCAAACTGGCCTAAAACAAGGATTTTACCAAATGATTTATGATATGTAGACAACCTCCTATAGATATTCTCTCCTTCAGATCCACATGAATGGGAAGAAGAGGATCCATCATCGAGAGCTGCAATTAATGATTTAAACCCTCTTGAAACAAACTAATTACTTGCAAATGAAAGGAAATTGATTTTTACTCTATTTGATATGATGTAACAATGATGAATTGTAGCAATGAAGGAAAGCAAACAAATCCAACTTAGAATTCATAGAAGAGAGTTAAATTCAGTTGTGTGATGACTCATCCCCTCAGTTTATCCTTTCTTTCTCTATGTGTCCATATGAGTCCAAGGAATTGGGAATGCAAAGGCAGCAGTAGGAGAAAGCGCTTGAGCAATGGCAACTTGAAGGCAGTCTGGTTGCAATGCAGGTGGAAGAGAGATAACACAAGTGAACAAAGCTTGGCTATGCAATTTCCAATAGGATTGTGGTAGTAATACTATGCAAGATACACAAAATTCTCAAGCCATTTTCTTGAATACAAGCATTGAATATATAGGAATTGGTTGGGATGTGCCTTTATGCACAAGACAACCTTGGAGTGCCGAATCATTGGGTAAAGAGGCAGTTCAAACTAATTAAATCTATTTAAAAATAGAAGAGGGAAGGAATACCATGCAATAAAGACTATTTTTAGGTAATTTGGTTCACAAACGCACCTTGGAAGTCAAGTTAATTGAAATCACACAGGTTAAAACCATGCAAGAAGAGTTCGGAAAAGCGTGCGGGACCGTGTGACCGCCGCCCTACTTGGGTGGCAGTTTTCAAACCACCACCCAACTAGGCGACGGTCCTAACACTAAAGGCAAAAACATGCACGAAATGAACGGAAGTCGGAAGAAAACATGGAAAATTTAATGATGTCTAGGTTACAAATATACATTGTGAATGAGCTTCAAACTTGAATACCTTCTCGAAAGGACATGAATCATCATTGGGGAATTTTTAACCGTTTTCTAAAAATGCAGCACATGCAATTTTGGGTACGTATATATTACACCCTCGGAGAAGCGTCTTAACCATAAAAAGGTGTAAAATGTAAAGTCTGAGTATGGCGTTCCCGAAATGGGGAGTTAGAAGTTATACCTGACACACCCGTGTCTAAATGTTGTCGTCCAAACTCCCGCTACCTGCAAAACGAAAAAGAAGACTCAAGTGCAGATAGATGAAATATCAAAAATAAACACTAAATTAAAATGATGAGAGGACTTACCATTTGTGTGGGGATAAGAACTTACCTCCACCAGCAATCCAACCATGCGAACATATGCAGTAGAAACAAATTTATAACAACATATATATATCAAAACAAAATCATTTGCGCATATCGACTTGGTGATTTTTGAGCTCTGGGCCCACGGTGACCATTTTCATCAAAAGAATATTCAAAACATCCATTGAGAGATCGTGATCATGCCTCCATGAGCGGAGACTCACCAATGCGTTCTCGGGTTAGTTTTCCCCACCTATGTGCTTTTAAACCTAAAATGTAGAAATGTCAAAATCTTTGCTTGGGGATCATTTTTGAAATTTCTTGTTTTAAATGAGTCTCTAAGGGGGCGCCTACAGGGTAGTCTTTTATTTCGTTAAAAATGGTCTATTTTTTTATTTTTGAGCATTTTTAGGGCAACAAATTCGTACGGAGAATCGGTTCAGGACCGCCACCCTGAGCAGGGTGGTGGTCACAGAACCGCCACCCTACACCAGACGGTGGTTTTGAATAGAATGACCAAAACTCATGCTAACTTAATTTTTTGGATTTTTAATGTTTTGTTATGTTTTTGATGAGCTTGTTTCTTGAAATATGTCACTAACTTTCTCTTTTCTTGTGTTTTGGTGGATGCAGAAGAAGGAAGATTATATCCATTGGATTCATGAGAGGGAGTGTGACTAAATCCCAACGATATTGGATCAGTTGACTCAGGATGAGACCGATACTCTTTAGAGAGCAAGCATATGGAGGATTGCATAGGTGCCCCATGTCACTCATGTCAATCACATACTATGTGACTTATTTTCTTATTGGGATGTAGACTGGAATACCTTTCGGTTTTGGTGTTAGGGGTGAGTGGACGACCACCCTAGAGGATATTTACTGTATTCTTGGGGTTTCAATACTGGGCAGATGGTTGAATTTGGAGACAGTAGGATCTAGAGCCACGATGACTCTATGGGCCACTTATATGGGGGATGCCGTGGTTTCCTTTGGTTTGAAGAAGGGGATGAAGGTCCGATCCATTCCTACTACTCCCATCCCTACTATCTACAAGGCCATCATGGGTATCTTGGCCTTGTAGTTGATCGAGGGACAAGGGAGGTGATACACTACTTTATTGTTGGGCTCCCATCATCACACAAATTGAGGCATATGGTCATATCTACGCCTGGGGAGTAGATATACTTGGCAATACCTATCATGACATGTATCATATTGTCAAGTTATAGGGGTAGTATTTGAGCCACCCTACATTGGTTATGAGTTGGGTGTATGAGTGGATCATCCCCTATGGGAGGAGTGCCAGTATAGAACCCAGGGGTCATCAAGGCCACTAGATGGATGGCGATGACAGTTCTCAGAGCACCACATCAGCCAATGGCTTCCTTGACCACAATAGACATGGTGGCCACTCCATACCAGGACATGGTAGGATTGTGGGGACAGGATGGGACCATAGTGGTGGCTTGTACCACTACTGGCTAGTTAGTTGACAGGATGGGGAAGCTTGAGACTTACCCATTTGACTGATTTCCTTAGTAGTTTGACCTTCCTTATATTGATATGCTTCCCCCAGTGGCACATGTGTACATGATCGCAAGGAGGCCCGAAAGGGCCCTCGCAGAGATCTGGGTTGGATAGTGGTGATTCCAGAGTGCCTATTATAGTTAGGCGAGTTTTCCATGCCCAACGAGCAGCAATCGTGCCACTTGTGCACCCTTACTTTAGATTGAGGTTGCACCTGCTCACAGTGGAGAGGAGGATGATCCCATATATGTGGACTCCAACTTTGAGGAATATACAGGGGATGAAACTGGAGAGAAGTTGGTTTTAGAGGAGACCAGACGAGAGAGAGACTGGTGGAGAGAACACTAGTGCCGAGGGGTTGGGTGGCGAGGTTGGTAGGGCGAGATCACATGGAGGAGGAGAGTGATCTGACGAGTGGCATGATACTCGGATGCTCGAGAGCAGAGCGGGAGGAGAAACGCATAAAAGGAGACACTTGTCTGTGAGGGACCACTTCCTCACAATGGAGAGGGGGATGATGAGTCCGTGATGGGACAACATTTTTCTTTTGGTTTTAGGAGGCCCCACACCATTAGCGGCAAAGAACAACAATAACCACCGACCCTACATTGATGCCCTGAGATCCAAGTATGTTGATCCTCTTCTCTTGACCTTAATGACTTCTAAATCCATAGCTGATCGTGAGAGCTTCCTTTTTTCTTGGAGGAACTACCTGAAATGGAACACAAGACCACCAAATAAAAGTTAAACAATATATGCAGTGGACTACCTAGCGTGTGCTAGATCCGGGAAGTGTGATACTTCCTGACGGTTGTCAATCCATTGTTTAAAGCAAATTAATGCTGAGAAATAAAGGAAATCCTACTATAGTTAAAATGATTTAGGTATCTCATTCATCTACAATAAGCAAATTCATTCACAACAGGCTAGGCTATGATTGAATCTGAAGGTCAAGGTCACTGTCAGATACTGTTATTGGTCGGGTCAGATTCTGGGTAGTTTAGGGTATTTGGTGGTGGTTTTAGGCTCTGATCTGGGTTTCTATATAAGACACAGAGACCGACATCGTCGGTTTAGGTTAACCGGTGATGGTTATGGGTGACCGGCATCGGTATGGTCAGGTACAGGAAACTCAATAAAACTTGGTTGGGTGATAGATCCGAGATTAGATGAAGGTGGAAGGGCAATGGTAAGATTCGTATGGATCCTGGATATGCACAGAATGATGAAAGTCCAGATATGGATAGTTCAATGGTGTGGGTAAAGAGATGGTCAAGTTTGCATGGAGATAAAATGGTGGGGAATGGAAATGAAAGTAGAAACTAATAACAAATGTAAAAGGATCTGCTCAAATGACAAGGAACCAATGCAGGTTAACAAACTTACTATTTATACGAGCTTGATGCCTAGTTGGTAATGGTGGGTGATCAAATGAACTTGGTGTAGTGTTGCACTTCCCTGGATGCTCCCGAAGGTAGGTGGTTGTGTGATTGCTTCAGGTACTAGCTATGGGTGTTCTGATGCTTGTACGGATGCTGGTTCTGCTTGCATGCAGCTCTAGGTTTCGTCACTTGTTCTCAGAAGATGTCTCTCTCTCTCAAAATGTGCCAACCTCAAATAAGGTTGTTTTGGGAGTTAAATGGTAACCGATGGTGTTCTTCGGCTTAACCGGTGGTGGTTAAGGGTAACCGGCATCGGTTAGGGTGGGATTTCCTAGGTTTACTAAACTAGGCAGATCCCCTTGATTTTCTAGGATCTCACTCATTTCCTCTCATGGATTCGAATGGAAGCTTCCCTCTAACATGTGGGAATGTGGTTAGAGGGAATGTAGGCTTTGATTTTTAGGGTTTGGGTAGGTCTTAGTTAGTTATGGCAACTTACTAAGAATAAGTCTTAGGGTGAGGTGGCTAGATGAGGTGTCTAGGTGAGGTGGATAGGTGTGGGCATTATCTAAATTAGGATATTTAAATAATAGATATTGTGAGGTGATGAATTAATTTAATTAAATTAATATTATAGTGGGGTGAAGGGGGCCATGGCTAGGTGGATGTGTTCAAGGTATTTATTTATCGAGGGACCAAGGGGAGTGTGACCTAATTTTAGTGTCTACATTTTGCCCCTTTTTGTTGCGTAGCTTGTATTGGTAAGCGACGCTGAAAAAATAAGATGTGGTTGCCCCATGTGTGGGTGAAGGTGATCCCCCTCAAACCAGAACTGATGAGGAAAAGGCAGAAGTGGTGAGTGGTTTGATAAAAGGTGAATGTGATGAAAAGGAAGGTAGGTAATGGGTGAAAAAGGAAAAAGGTCTACTCGGGTAATCTAGGTAATGGGTCAGGGTCAAAGGTAGTAACAGTCAAATGCACACACACGTATAAACTATAACACGGTACCAGTTGAAGAGTAGGAAAACTCTACATTGTCTAAGGTCGATAGGTTTATCCAAACAAGGTTGAGGTGATTCGGTATCCAAGGTATAGGATATGGTCAGAAACATGACGTAGGTTAGGTGCAGGAACGTTTAGGTATGTTCCGGTACACCAAGGGTTGGGTCAGGATAAATAGTCACAACAAGAGGCAAGGTAAAGTCAAGATGTCAATCAACACAAGTAATAGTGCCACAAGGTATAGCAAACACATGAGGTCAAAGGTCACTAGTGATGTTCCAGTCCAAATTATCTAGGTCACGGCATGGGTAGGGCCGAGATATGGGTAAAATAATGAGTCCCCAAATGAGGATGAGGTTAGGTAGTAAATGATGAGGTCAGGAAGGTGAGGTGAATGGTCAGGGTAAGTGTGGGGTGAGGGAAAAAAAGAGTGACAGTAGATTAATAGGGTGAATTTTAGGCAATGTGGAAGAGATAGTGACCGATGATGGTCAAGGCTAACCGATGCCGGTATAGGGTAACCGATCACGGTAAGGTAGGGCACATGACCGATGCCGGTGAAGGTAAAACCGGTGTCGTTAGGTCGGGGATGTTATAAAAATGAAAAATCCACATTTTTTGCAAATCATTTGTCTTCTTGCGAATTGGGAAAATGACACGAGAGAGAGAGAAAAGGTGGAAAGTGTCCATGGAATAGAGAGAGTTGAGTTGGTGAGCCAATGGTGGGTGATTGGGAGTTGAGAGGTGGGTCCATGGGATCAGATTGAGTGATTTGATTGGTTGGAGGTGTGGTTAGTGATTGGTGATGGTAGAGGTTGGAGAGGGATTAGGTGGGCCATCGGTGCAGTGGCCAGATGTACCACCATGGCGATGATGGCAACATGATGAGGTAAGGATCAAACCCATGTTGTGTTTTGTGAGGTAGATTAGGTGAGAGGTTGGGTGGGGAAAAATTGGTTTGTTGGGGGGGGAAATGAAATTTGAAATGTGGGAGGGTAAATTGGGTAGAATAGGAGTGGGGAAAAAGGTAAGTGGGAGAATAGGGGTGGGATGTGGTTAAGGGAAGTGTAGGTGAGAATGGGAGGGTAGAAGGGTCAGAGAAGTAGTTTTGTTGAGAGGGGAGGGTTTGGGGTCACATTTTTCACCACGACAATGATGACGCGTCGATCGGGTTTAGCTGGCATCGTAGGGTCAAACCGGTATCGGTCATGAAATAGGTGACCTATGCTAGTTTAGGGGTGACCAGGGTCGGTTAGAGATAACCAGCACCATGGTCGGGTTTTGGAGAAACAAGGGGCCAAAAGGGCCCTAGGTGGAGTGGGTGAGATAGGGAAGGGTAGAATAGGGTGTGTTGGTGAAAAACCTAGTGTAGGCGGGGGAAAAATGGTATGGGGAAATGATAGTGGGTGAGTATGGGTATGATGAAGGTGGATTAATTTGATGTTTGTATTAGATGCAGGGGAGAGATCACTCTGGATGAGAGAGGATGTGCCACCCTTTACTCTTGAGAGTGTGAGCGCGCGTGACAGGAGGAGTGGCACATGGAGGAGGTGGGCTTGAGTGGGGTCCAGCTATCGGGCATGCGGTCGGCGGCAGTAGTCTAAGTCTAATGGTCGTCTCTCTCATCGATAGATGGGATTCAAATGACCAACACATTTCCACCTACCGATGGGTGAGATGAAAATCACCCTATGAGGACGTGTTTAGGATCCTGCAGCTACCAATACTAGGGACACAGGTGTACTTGATCTCCTCCGAGGCCTCGAGAGGAGTTGATGTTGATAGTGTTTGGAGAGGGACTAGAGACATGACATTCCATAGTGCCAATCTAGTCTAAGTTACGAGGGATGTACATAACCCATCTAGAGGAGATGAGGCTCATTGTTTTATTGATGGAGGCAGTGTGTTGTTTCACACTACCGGATGCAGAGGGAGGGAGATTTCCCCACTCATTGATGGGGGTACTACATGACATGGTGATGGATCAGACCCACTTTTCCTAGGTGCCAACATTCTGGTGCTATATAGAGAGTTGTGGGTGTATGGGTGTCTGCGCAGGTTCAACCTGTGTTGCACATTTTTACTACACTTGTTGGGCCTATGAGCACATAGTTTGTGTGTGGCTAGTAGGTATGCCCCGAGAAGATGCATTTCCACCGAGATTGGTGTGGGTGGGGTATAGGTGATGGGTACCTGTGATTGGAGAGTGGTGATCAGATAGGGCACATGATGTAGCCTATTACAGGTGTTTATTGGAGGGGCTATCTAGAGTGGACATCATATGGAGACCGTATGTGGGTTATCCCTCATACCGGTGGATGCATGATGAGTTAGATGGGCTTCAATTGTTGAGATGGATAGAGGGGCCATGTCGGGGAGCACGAGATGATCCCAGTGGATAGGGTTAGATGGTAGTTTGGACTACCACAGACATACCTCCACCCTTCCCGTAGTACATAGAGAGATGATGTGGAGAGGCCATTGCCTCTACCACAACCATAGCAGTGCCCATAGGGGGAGGAGTAGGTGGTAGACCGGATGATTGATGATGTCGGGGTTACAGATAGATAGATATAAATAGTGGTGGGTGGCTCATTTATGAGTAGTACCACCCAGGTCGGGGTAGCCAGGATTTAGCCACCATCACAGTGTAGAGGGACACCCTACAGGGGCAGGTGGTGACCTTGATTACCCAGTTGGGTATGGTGCAGGGACAACTAGCTAGCTCAGAGGTGGAGGTGGCCGAGTTACATGTACAGGTGGCTAGTCTTCAGCCCAGATGGCCTAGGTGGGGATGGAGATGGAGATGGGGATGATGGTCGGTGGCTTGCCCTACAGGCACAGGTGATAGGGTTGCAGGGCCAGTTGGCCATGACACAGACATAGATTGGGGGCTTTATAGGCCTAGATACAGGCACAGGGGGGGGGGCTAATGGGCCACACACAGCACTGGACAGGTCCCAGTTCACAGGAAGGGGGGGACAAGGGTCCCACAGGAATAGGTATAGGTCGAGGCGATGGGGCCACCACAGACAATGCCCATATCTAGGTTATGCGGGAGGTGAGAGAGGAGGAACTACTATCGGACACCACTGATGGTGGTAGGGGATAGATTGTTTATCATATGCCAAGTATAGGGCACAATAGGCCTCTAGTGAGAGGACCAGATCACACACCCATAGCGTGGAGAGCACAGGGGCCATCGAGCCCCAAGACATGGTCAGGGTGAGGCCACCAGTTCCCGAGAGGCTAGTTCCAGTTGATGCACTAAGCAGGACCCAACCACCACCTATGATGGGTGGGGAGATGTTAGCAGTCACTAGACAGGGGCCGAGGAGGCAGAGGGGACAGGCGATACAGATATGGAGGATATCCACCGAGATGATGCCTGATATATGGCTCCCGATTTTGACATAGTTTTGATTTTTGATATATACCAACCTGCGTGCCGAGAGTTGTTATATTTTTTATCACATACCAGCTTGCATGTGTGCCAACAGAGAGTGAGGATGTATGAGAGTTTTGTATTATTGAGCATATATCGGCCTATGTGAAGAGATATTTTGTATTGTTTTATTGTTTATATATGATACCGGCCTGCGTGCCGATGATATTTTGTATTGAGTATCGGCCTACGTGTGCGATGATTTTGAGATGTACATGATTGATATCCATGTATATTGTATAGAGACACACATATTTGTTTATATGATGAGATGGATGAGATTTTGATGATTTGTTGGTGTTTTATGAGAATTTTAATTTTTGTCGTGATATGGATGGAAACTAGGTGAGTGAGGCATGATGGAGTCAGGTTGGTTTAGGCATGGATCGAGTCAGTTGGTTTAGGCATGGATTGAGTCAGGTCATAGGCATGGATCAGAGTCAGGTCATAGGCATGGTTGAGTTAGGGTTAGAGTGGGTCTAGGCATGGTTGAATTAGGTAATAGGCATGGTTGAGTTAGGTCATGTGGCATGGCATGGCATGGTTGAGTCAGTAGGTCATGGTGGTTGAGGTTAGGTTAGGTTGAGTTAGGTCATGGCATAGGCAGGGTTGAATTTAAATTGGTTGAAGTTGTGATTCATTAATTTGTGCAATGAATGATGATATGGGTCATGTGTAAGATGCTTTATAATACATGCATGATGATGGTAGAGAAATGGTAGTCATAATAAATGTATGTTGTGATGATGATAAAAATGTTAAGCAACTTGTTGTTTGTTTGGTTTAATTTCCAATTTTTGACATAAAAAGGAAACTAAGTGGGGTAGAATGTAATTTAGGAAGATGAAAGATGAATTGGTTAGGGTAGAGAGTGGTGAGCTAACCTCCAAGGGCCCCATGCCCTCGGAGTGCTTGCCTACATAGTCCCGGTGAAAAGGGACCTCAGGCCGATGTAGTTCTCCCATAAGCTAGGGAAGAATATGAGGAGGTATGAAAATGAGTTGGTAGGTTTTAGGCATGATTTGGGTTTAGGTCTATTAGGTGTGGGTGAGTTGTGGGCAACTTGGTATAGGTGATTTTGATTGTGGTGGAAGAAGAAGATTACCCCAAAGGTAAGCGTCGAGGACCAAGTCCTGTATAAGGTAATCAATACGTAATAAAGAAGGTTAAAAGATAAGAGGGGGCAAGAAAGCCACCTGATTGGTTAGGATCATACCAGTAGGTCATACCTTGGAGGAGGTGATGAACGTAAGACCCTAAAGACATTGCATGATTGATTGTTCTAAAGGTGAATAATAGCCACATGATCACCAAATGTCATAGTTTCCAAGAGGTCCCTTGAGGCGGTAGGAAAATGGGAGTGTGAATGGTGAGAGGGGTGAAAGGTGATTAATTTTTATATGGTATGAGGTAGCATGCTCTTTGGTCAAGAGATCCAAGGTCACAATGGGAAAGTCCATGACTAAAAGGCTTTCTGTGTTGACTTGTATTTGAGATAGACTGATCGATGTGGGAAGTCTATATGGGATGAGGAAATTAACTCCTTGAGGTCTTCGTGAAGCTGATCGATGCGGGAAGCTTTAGATTCTCTCACATTTTTTTTTTTTTTTTTGAAAGAGCTTTACATAGCTTGTCCTTCGAGGGAGAAGTCTATTTATAGCAGTGATTGCGAGAGAGGAAGATGTCCTTTTGAGGGAGTCATCCTTTTATTGGAAGTTTGACTCAAGGAGTTGGATCCCATGTGAGGGATTTGAAGTCATGGACAAGACCAAGGTGAAGAATAGGATTCTTGTTCAGAAAGTAGGGTGAAATGACCATGGGATCTCATCTAAAGGTAGATGAAAAGTATCCATGAGAATCATGCTATGTGCAGTGCCATGGTACACATATTCAAGAGAAGATAACAAGTGATGAGTACATGCACATGATTCTTGTTTAATCATTGGTGAGGTGTAAGAAGTGGATAGCACTCAAGGGATGAGCATGGAAAAAGGAAAAAGGTGAGGTAGGACTAAAATTCAACATAGTAGAATGGTCAAAGATGCAAGGCATTAAGGGGCTCAGGTTCAGTTTACCATCAGTGAAGATAAATGATAAGCACCTAATCCATAAGTATGGGTCACGATGTATGGTCCAAGCCAATTAGGAGAAAATTTTCCCCGTTTACTTTTTTCTACTTTGGTTACGTGTTGATTTTCTTTCAGGATGAGATCACCAACGTGAAAGGTTCATTCATGGACACATTTATCATAGGCACGTTTGATACATTTTTGGTAAACTTGAAGGTGATCAAGAGCGTTAAGACGATGTTCATCTAATAACTCAAGTTGTGCTAAATGGTCCTAATGAAATTCATCATCATTGAGCATGTCATGAAGAGAAATGCAGAGTGAGGGGATCTAGACTTTGAGAGGTAGAACAACCTCTGTACCATAGACCAGAGAAAAAGGTGTAGCGGCAGTGGAAGTGTGAATACTAGTGCGGTATGCCCACAGGGAAAAAGGAATGTGCGTATGCTAGTCCTTCCCAGTATCGTTAACCACTTTCATGAGAATTTTGTTCAAGGTTTTGTTAGTGGATTCGGCTTGGCCATTGGTTTGTGGGTAATAAGGTGATGAGAAACTTAGCTAAATGCCGAAGGCATCACAAAAGTTTTCACAATGTTTTTTTTTTTGAATTGTTTTCCATTATCAGTGATGAGGCGATGAGGAACACCAAAGTGAAAAATGATGTGATGATTGATGAACTCACATATTTTCTCAGCTTTTGTGGAGATGAGTGGTATGGCTTCAACCCATTTTGTGTAGTATTCGGTAGCGGTGATGATCCATTGATGGCATTGGGAAGAATGGGGATTGATCTCTCCGACAAGATCCAAACCCCATTGAGAGAAGGGCCAAAGGTCACGGGTGACCTGTAAGGCATGATTGGGTGTATGATGAAGGTTGGCATGTTGTTGGAATTTTACACAATGCTTGATGTAGTCACAACAATCATGGTTAAGGGTCGGCCAAGTAATAGCCTAGGTGAAGAATACGCTTAGCAACAACAAGGCCACTAAGTGACCTCCACATATGCCATCATGAACTTCCTTAATGGTATAAGGAATTTCAGAACTCGTGAGGCATCATAAGAGAATACCATCAAAGCCATGCTTATAGAGAAGGCCCCCATGATGATGTAATGAGAGACCTTTTTTAAGGAAGGCACGTTGTCCATTATGGGTGAGATCAAGAGGTAAGATGGAGAGAGAAAGATAGTCGAAATATTGTTTATACCAAAGGTCACTCGGGTCAGGGTGATGGTTCCGATGGAGTAAACATCATGAGGTAAATAAGAGGGTGATTGGAGTCATTGTATGGTGACAAATATTTTAGAATCGATGTGAAGTGGGTATTTGAGAAGCCAAGCAGGCCATGGTATCTACAAATTTGTTGGTTGAATGGGGGACGGTTTGAAGGGCGTAATGGTCAAAGGTGGTCAAAAGTATGTCTACATGATGTTTATACTTTTGAAGTATCTCATTATGACATTGGTATATACCATTGACTTGGTTTATGACCAATTGAGAATCACCAAAGATGTTGATTGATTTGACATCTAGGGCGTAGGTAGGCTTGGAGACCTAATACGAGTGCTTCGTATTCGCAATATTGTTTGTACAATCAAAATCTAGTTTGAAAGACAAAGGCATGGGTTCACCATCAAGCGAATGAGGATAACACTAGCCCCACCCCACCCCATGACGACATTTGGAACCATCGAAGAAGAGTGTCATTTGGTAAGCGGGTTCATCCAGGAAAGGGTAGCAATTGACTCATCTAGAAAGTCAAAATTAGAGGGTTGATCCCCAGAAATAGGTGCGTCGGCCAATTGGTCGGATAGCTTGGCCCTTGATGGATTTTTGGTGAATGAATTTGAGGTCGAGGTCAGCCAAAAGCATAAGCCAGCATGCGTGGCACGTTGATTTTGGTAGGGTTTGGCATACATGAAGTGTAAGGGGTCGGTGTTGGTCACAACATAGGTTTTGTGATTGAGTAGGTAATGGCGGAGTTTTGTGGCAATGAAAACTAAGGCTAAGAAAAGTTTTTTGGATGGGTGTATTGGGTTTCATAGTCCAAAAGAGTATATTATGTAATAAACCACCTGCTCCTGTGTTGTTCATCGCGATGAGCGAGCATGGCTCCCAAGGAGTGATCGGTAGCTGAGATGTATAGGTAGAAGGGTTGATCATCTTTAGGTGGGATAAGTATGGGTGGTTGGAGAAGGTATTGTTTTAAGGCCTCAAAAGCTTTGTGGCAGTCATCATCCCATTTAAAAGAGACATCCTTCTTGAGCAGATGATGAAATGGTTGACACCGATCAAATAATTGTGAAATGAAATGGTGAATAGACTACAACTTACCTTGTAGGCTACGGAGCTGCCTAAGGTTAGTGGGTGGAGGCATTTCGAGAATGGCCTTGACTTTAGTAGGGTCAACTTCTATACCACGTAGGGAAATGATAAATCCCAAGAGTTTTCCTAGAGGACCACGAAGACACACTTCTTAGGCTGAAGGCAAACACAATATTTAATGAGATGGTCAAAGATGGTTTTTAGGATGGTGAGGTGCTCGGAGTGGCATTTAGATTTGGCCAGAGATCATCCACGTAATCTTCCAATATATGATGCATGATGTCATGGAAGATGTAAGTCATAGCCCATGATATGTGGCACCAACATTTTTAAGGCCAAATGGCATGACTTGATAGTAGAAGGTCCCCCAAGGGGTGATGAATGTGGTTTTATGTTGATCCTCTGGGGCAAAGCAAGATTTGGTTATAACCCGAGAAACCATCCATGAGTGATAGCATCTCGTGACCAGCGGTAAGGTCAACCAGTTGGTCAATACTGGGTAGAGGGAAGTCATCTTTTGGGTAGGCTAGGTTGAGGTCACGAAATCTGTGCAAATGTGGAGTCCCCTGTCACCTTAGTGATAGGGACAATGTTAGAAATCCAACGAGGATAATCAATGGGTAAGATGAAGGAAATGGAAAAGAAGGCGCTTGAAGTTCTTCTTTGACGAGAAGGGCAATGCGAGGGTGCATTTTCCTCAGTTTTTGTTTGATGGGTTTGGCATCGGGAATGGTTACGTGATATTGTGGACCACTATGGTGGGGTCAATACTGGGCATGTCTACGTAAGACCAAGCAAAACATGGTTATGGATTTTGAGAAAAGAAGTGATGGCTTCCTGTTCAGCAACATCTAAAGATTGACCATCTTTAGGATGTGCGGGTCATCCTGAGTATGAATGTTGATCTCGATAGTCGATTCATTCAACATGGTTTACATCTCAGAGGGTAATGACCATGATGAATATATGAGTCTTCTACACCAAGGTAGGTGAGTATAGATTCATCATCCTGACATTGAAACGATGTTAATTGAAGGTGTATCATCATCGATCATTTCAGGATACAGGAAGGGAAGAGAGGAAGGAGCCTCACCCTCGCATTGATAAGTCAGAGGCCCCAAGGAAATGGTGTTTATGAAAAAAAAAGTTAGGAGGGATGGATTTTGATCCATCGACTCCATCAGCGAAGGTGGTGATGAAGGTGGAGTAGGTGAAGAGGGTGGAGAAGGGCTGATGTCCTCGATGAGTTCAATGTGGGCCTGTTTGGTAGGTGGTTCAGCAAAGCCGATACCACTATGGTCATTATGTTTGTGGGTAGTACATGGAATAATAGTATGGCGGCCTTGCTCATAAAATCCAAAACCAAAACCCTTCCACACATCGGTGCAGGAAGGTGTGGGTGAAAAATGATGATTAGTGAGTGACTGGAAGTCAATGGAAAATGGGTGGGTTTGAGATGGTGGTTCGGGTGTGTAAGTGGTGGTATCAAGTCCCCATAGGTGAGACTAGTACGAAGGTGAGGAGGACCATAAAGGAGGCATTCTCCTATGCATGGTGATCATAGCGAGGATGTTGGTGAAGACTTCCATACTCTTGTGGAGTAAGGAATGTGTTGACACTATATAGGTGATACTCCCCCAGAGTGAGGCATTGAAAAATGCCTTCCAAGGGATCGGTGGTTGGTATGTGGGTAGCTAGAATAGATGATGTGTCGGAGGTCAACACGGAGGTGGAGCTAATGGATTGGGAGGCTAATGGGTCGCCGTGGAGGTTGTGGTAGGTGGTAGGAATGGAGGAGGTATGTGCGGTTGAGGTAGCGATTGTATTGGTAAGCGGAGGTGTAGGTGAAGTGGTAGTGGTCATGGAGGTAGATGCCTTAATGGGTATAAGCATGTCATTGGGTCGGTAAAGCATGTTGCATGTTTTAAAAGGTGAAGGATCAGCTTGGAATAGTATAGGTGTGTCCTTCATGCTCAAACTTTACACAACGATGCAAAGTGGAAGGAACACAACCCATGACATGAATCCAGGGTCTACCAAGCAACAAGTTATATTGAAATTCCCCCTCCAAGACGTAAAATAACTCTAGAATAGTGTGGGGGCCCACGCGAATGTGGAGGATGATGGTGCCTAGTGTAGAGGTGATAGCATCATTGAATGAACACAACATGATAGGATGTTTATGCATGTAATTGTCAGGTATGTGCATTTGAGTGAATGCATGGGATGAAATGATATTAATGCTAGTGCCCCCATCGATCATTACACATCATACACATATATCATCGATGTGGATAGAGATGAAGAGAGCTGGGTCTGGGTCATCGGTTTGGTGCGGTGTGATCTCTTCCTCTGAGAAGCTAAGGGAGGCTACTTGGTGAGTAGGGTGAGGTGTGGATAAAGGTGGCAATTTGGTGAGAGAGGCTACATGATGGGGTGTGATAATGGAGGCTATGGGTGTAGGGTCATTGGGTAAAACCTCAATAGATTATAGGACCTCCATGAGAGCTTGATGATGGGATTCTGAGGTTTGGATGAGGTCATATAAGGACATTTTGAGGG
Source organism: Taxus wallichiana var. yunnanensis (assembly GCA_018340775.1). Taxonomy (NCBI): domain Eukaryota; kingdom Viridiplantae; phylum Streptophyta; class Pinopsida; order Cupressales; family Taxaceae; genus Taxus; species Taxus wallichiana. The sequence goes on along the minus strand of CM031238.1, from coordinate 853,339,547 downwards.
GGATTGGTGTAGTTGTTTGAGCATTGTGTGATGTGTGACCCCATTAGAAATAGGATATGTGGGGCCACGGATAGTAATTTTAGGTGTGGGTGCAGATGGTATGTTGGGTATAGGATTGGTTGGTGAGTCAGTTGCCTTTTCCTTGCCTTTGTCCTTCTGAGCATGGGTAGTAATGTGGATCATGTTGATCTGAGGGGAGTTGGTAAATGGAGAAGGTGTAGGATGAGTGGTATAATGACATGATGGGAAAAAACCTACCGGGAGAAAATCCTTGTGAAGTGAGCTGGGTGCAACGACATTTAGGTGATGGTGTGGCAAGTTCTCTGATGCAAACCATGTTAATTTTGAATCTTGGGGTGGCTCTAAGAGTTGAGGGGGTGGAGGTCATGGTTGTTGAGTAGGCAGTGAGGGAAGGACTATGGAAATGGGTGTAGGTGAAATGAGGTCCTCATCAAGAAGGTCATCATCATCAAAGTTTGCTTTAGGAGGACACAACTGGATAAGGATGGTTTTCAAAGCCTTGCAGTTCTCCACATCATGCCTGGCACATGATGGTAGGCACAAATTTTAGTGTCATCAAACCCTTTTGGCTTGGGTTTGAGGGGGTCATAAGGTCTGAGTGGTGGTAATGTGATGACAAAGTCTCAAGGAGGTTGGTTAAGATTTTGGCATAGGACTGCTAGTGGGTCACAATGGGAAGTGAAAGTGGGTTTTGGCGTAGGTGTGACTGATTGTTGAGGAATGGTCTTTGCAGGAGGGGGAGTGGGTCGAGCTATGGTTTTGGGTGCTGGCGTGGTCTTGGGTGTTGGTCGTGTTTGCTTGGGTAGGGGTATGGTAGATGAATGGGTAGGAGGGTGTATGGTTGTTTTGACTACCTTATTGGAGGGTAGCAGATTTTTTTCTTTGGGTTACACCTTCTTGGGTAAAGGTGATATGGGTGTATGAGATCTAGAGGGAAAAGTGGAAGGGGAAGAGGGCGAGTTACCCATGGGGATAACAAGGTGTTGTGAAGGGGGATGATGCGGGTCACGTAGGGGGTGTGAGGACAGAGAGACTGAAATGTAGTGGGTAGTGAAGAGGTTGCTGAGGGTATTGGAGGTATGGGTGGTAAAGATGTTGTAGGTGTGGGTGTAAGTCATGTCGGGCACTTGGGTATGTTAGAGGTTTGCGAGGAAGGAATGGGCTGTTGTGTTTTTGGTTTATTGATGAGTGGAGGTTTCTTGACCGTGTTGGGAGGTTGAGGTCCTAAGATGGATGAAAAGGGTGTAGGTGATGAAGGTATGATTGGCGCAGCTTGGGGTGTGAGTTCTATGGGTTTGGTTCTTCTATTTGGGTGTCGGGGTAGGTTTGGTCTTGACTGTGGAGGATGTAGTTAAATCTAGTTTGATAGGTGGATGAGTAAGGCTGGTGGTTGGGGTGACCCCTAAGGTAGTAATAGGTTTAGTCGAGGAAGATGGTGTAGGTGTAGGTTTGGATTTAGATGTATGTTGGGTTATGGGTAAGGGTGTGTGTTGAGCTATGATGGGTGTCATGGAAGAAGTTGTGATAGAGGTGGTTGTGCTTGGTTCGATTGGTTGAAATATCTTTGGGTAGATAGTGGAAGTGTCAACAAGTGACATCTGCATTTGTGTTGAGACAGGAAGTAAAAGACACCCCCAAAGTAAGGCTCTATCCACATAATCTAAGTGATCGGCTAAGCATGAGAAATGACACATCTGTAGGTGAGGTTGATGAGGACCTAATGGAAATTCCCATAAAATGTGTCTTAGAGATGGGGAATTTTCTAGCTTTCAGCTTCCATGGGTAAGAGAGCCAAAGTAGGTCTGCAGGATCTTGGGTAGTTGATGGAGAATGATCACCTAGAGAAAAGGTATCTCTACTAGATCCTTGATAGGTGGAGGAGAAAATGGGTGCTCCTCTATAGGTGGAGGAGATAAACAAGTGTCCTCCATGGATTGAAGAAGTATTGTGGGTGACGATTCTCTAGGTGGAGAAGCCAAAGGTGAAATGGTCTCGATGTTAATGGAAGGCTCCTCCACGGGTGAGGAAGGAGGTGAAAGGTGTTCCTCTATGGGTGGAGGAATAGGTGAGGTGGGTTCCAACTGAAGGAGGACTTTGGGCTAGAATTTCCTCTATGGAAGGAATATGAGGTAATTGGGAAGCAACAGGTGCATCACTAAAAATAGCGTGGACCTCACGGGTATGGCTATCATGAGTTGAGGTCTCTCCGGTTTGATCAGAAGAAGGGGCATGATTAGGAAATGGTTTCTTGAAGATGTGTAGGTTTTGATTGGTAGGTGTGTTAGGATTATCCATAGTTAACTCACCTTTCTCGAGCATTTCTTGGACAATATTTTTGAAAGTGATGCAATTTCCATCACTATGACCCTTTACTCGGTGATAGTTACAGAAGTCATGTTCTTTATACCATGTGGGTGTGGGGTGAGGGTCAAAACCAGTGTGTGGTTTTATAGGAGGAAGGGTGATGGCCCCAAATTTAATGAGCTTTTCTAAGACAGAAGAATAAGGCTCCCCAATTGGGGTATATTTCCATTGTTCCCATCTGAATTGAAAAGTCTGAATGGGTGAGAGATTAGATGAGGGGCTAGCCTGATTTGATGGATGAGTGGGCAACTTTGAGTACCACTGCGTTAGTGGTCCCCTTGGCCTTTGAATAATTATTTTGGTTTTGAAGAAGAAGAGGCATCATTCGACTTGAATGTCGAGTTCTTATTGCGTAATTGGATTTTCTTCTCTTCGATGGCCCAAATCTCTAGCTTTCGTGCCATGGTGAATGCTTCATCAAGGTTTGGAAAAGTTTGGACCTACAGGTCGGCGAGATATGTCTAGCACAAGCCCACATGAAGAGCTTGATGAGTTTGGTTTGTGGTAGTTGGAATGTGAGTTGATTGATCAGGCTACGCCAACGAGCAATGAAATCTGTGATAGATTCGTCATCATACTAACGTGTGGAGTATAGGTCAATCATGGTAACCTTCTTAACAATGTTAATGGAGAAGTGATCCAAGAAGGCTTGGGCTACCTGATTAAATGAAAATATAGAGTGTCTAGGTAACCCACTATACCAATCTAACGTAGGTCTAGTCAGAGACATGGGAAAGGTCCTCAAGAGTAAAAGCATCATCATGGGTGATTAGGTAGCACCCATGTTTGAAAGACCACAAATGTGTTGTGGGTCTTCTTTGCTATTGAAATGGTTAAATTTAGGCATTTCCCAATGCATGGGATGGACGGATAGGAATGGATGGGTGGATAGGCTCATTACAAATCTCATCGTAGGTGAGAGAGTTACGTGTGCCAGAAACCGATGCTTCTAGTGTCTGCATCTTGTCCATCATTAACTTGATTAGGTCATTGGTCGGTTGTGATGGATGGGTGCCTCTTGTAGTATAAGAGGGTTGGTGTTGGGCATGTAACAAGGGTGGCATTCCAGTATATGGTGCTGCCATGTAGGTAGATTGAGAAGAAGGTAGTGAAATAGGGGTACATACCTAGAGTGAATAATAGATGAAACAGGAGGCTGCTGATAGTACGTATATGGAGGTGGAAGGGTCATGGTGACCCTAGTGGCAATGGGGGCTAAAGATTACGGAATAGAAAGGATGACATTTTGAAAAGGGGTAGGGGTCACCACACCGGGGTGTAGTGTAGCTACGGGTATATGAGAGACAATAGGGTGGATGAGGTTGTGTTCTGGGTGGTTGGTGAAGGTATAGTGGATGTGGTGGTGCAACAAATGTAGCAGATGTGGTAGTCATAGCGGGTATAGGGCCTAGCTACGAAAAATGACTGGGGTAAGGTAGATGCGGGCAACATGGAGCTAGATGGGGATGATGCAGGAGTGGGGACGAGAGTCGGGGGGATAGATATGGGCATGCCATATATCAACTGACCCGAGGCATCTCGAGTGGATGAGTGGGAAAGGTAAAACTGCAAGGCGGTAGGATTTTGGTCAAGGAGTCATGTGAACTCCTCGTCTCGGTAGCGATAGTGATAGGTTGGGTAGGATCCATGGGTGATAAAATAGAAGGTGGTGAAGGACTAGGTGGGAGTGGTTGATAACTGCATGGAATATGAGGGCATTTTCTTGGCTTTGGTCAACACCACCATGTGAGCATAGTACTTGATCAAGTTGGACTATTTTCTGTAAATGACATAGAAATATAACAGAAAATAGGAGAGACAGGTGGTAGTAGGTGGATTAGGAATCAAATGTCAGCTGGAAAATGACATAGACTAACATGATGCCGGTTAGGTTAAACCGACGCCGGTCATAGGTAACCACTGCCGGTTATTGTGGAAAGTGGACAGTTGGTCAAAAACAAGGTATAAGGCCAAATTTTCTAGGTATGCCAAATACTGATGAGATTTACTAGGTCAATGGATATGATAAGAGTGATAGAAACTCTAAATAGCTAAAGAAGGTGAATAGGTGTCCTTTTGGGTAGGTTAACCAAAAGAACAGTGAACCGATGCGGTTGGGTATAACCGATGATGGTCAGAGGGTAACCGAACGATGACAGTTGGACCAACACTGGTTACTGTGGAATTGAAACAATGATGAAGAAAATGTGGTTGTGAGTTAAAATTTAATGTGGAATCAAACCCAAAATTCTAGGAATGATGAGAATATGGTCCAGGCACACTCAGATGAAGTTGGAATACACCAACTGTGATGAGGAGCGTGCAAGGGAAATAAGAAAATGAAGAGCAAAACCTCTCACCTCAAAATGCAAGCCAAGCAAAAACACTAAGAAAACACGATCCTAAGAGTGCCTTTTCTATTATGTTTGTTTAGCTTATGCTATTTTAAGGACTGACTCATGAACTATAAAATAGAGTTTTTTGGTGAGGATGGCTTCCTACGAAGAAGGAGATCTACAAGGAGAGGTTTCAGGTATGTTATGGTGGGGGTGGGCTTTGCTCTGAAGTATGACTCGACAGAGCAGCGAGCTGGGTGCCCACTATACCATGATCGTGTGATCACCTACAACTTCTTCCAGGAAAGATGTTGTTTAAGAATGTGTGTATTTTAAATTTGTGATGTTTGGATAAGACTCGAGAGAGAGAGAAAGAGAAAGGAAGTGCTTTTCTATGATTCATTTGTCAACCATCAGCTGGTCATGACTTCCAACGTATAGGTTGCCCTCATTTAATGTGAGCTAATGCAAAAAAGTAAAATGAAATGAAGTTAATTTTAAACCCAAATCAAAATATGGAATTTGATGACACAATAAGAGGAATAGGAGAAAGTATGATCTTTCACTAATGCAATGCAAAATGAAATAGAAGAAGAGTTCATTTTAAGCACCAAAACATGATTGCTTTGAGACAATAGGAAGAAGAGAAGATTCCAAGGGAGAAATTTTAATGTGAGAACCTTTTAGAAAGGAAACAAACATACAATTTTCACCTAGAAATGAAGAAAATGCAAGGAACCCCAAATGGGTCCCACTAGGCATGCCAAAATGTTTCACCTGATTCTTAGACGTTTCTTGGAAAATGATGAAACAAATAAGGGTAATGGGCTAGGAGGAATACCTATTGAGATACTAGGTTGTGGGTTGTTACGCGCGTATGACTTCTGAATCCACAACTGATCGTGAGAGCTTCCTTTTTGCTTGGAGGAACTACCTAAAATGGAACACAAGACCACCAAATAAAAGTTAAACAATATATGCAGTGGACTTCCTAGCGTGTGCTAGATCCGGGAAGTGTGATACTTCCTAGATGGCTGTCAATCCATTATTTAAAGCAAATCAATGCGAGAAATAAAGGAAATCCTACTTGTAGTTAAAATGATTTAGGTATCTCATTCATCTACAATAAGAAAATTCATTCACAATAGGCTAGGCTATGATTGAATCTAAAGGTCAAGGTCACTTTGTCATAGATATTGTTATTGGTCAGGGTTAGATTCTGGGTAGTTTAGGTATTTGGTGGTGGTTTTAGGCTCTGATCTGGGTTTCTGATATAAGACACAGAGACCAACATCGTTAGTTTAGGTTAACCGGTGATGGTTATGGGTGACCGGCGTTGGTATGGTTGGGGTACAAGAAACTCAATAAAACTTGGTTGGGTGATAGATCCGAGGTTGGATGAAGATGGAAGGGCAATGGTAAGATTCGTATGGATCCTGGATATGCACAAGAATGATGAAAGTCTAGATATGGATAGTTCAATGGTGTGGGTAAAGAGATGGTCAAGTTTTCATGGAGATAAAATGGTGGGGAATGGAAATGAAAGTAGAAACTAATAACAAATGTAAAAGGATCTGCTCAAATGACAAGGAACCAATGCAAGTTAACAAACTTACTATTTATACAAGCTTGATGCCTAGTTGGTAATGGTGGGTGATCAAATGAACTTGGTGTAGTGTTGGCACTTCCCCGGATGCTCCCGTGAAGGCAGGTGGTTGTGTGATTGCTTCAGGTATTGGCTATGGGTGTTTTGATGCTTGTACGGATGTTGGTTCTACTTGCATGCAGCTCTAGTTTCATCACTTGTTCTCAGAAGATGTCTCTCTCTCTCTCTCTCTAAATGTGCCAACCTCAAAATAAGGTTGTTTTGGGAGTTAAATGGTAACGACAATGGTTCCGGCTTAACCGGTGGTGGTTAAGGGTAACCAACATCGGTTAGGGTGGGATTTCCTAGGTTTACTAAACTAGGCATCCCTTGATTTTCTAGGATCTCACTCATTTCCTCCATGGATTCGAATGGAAGCTTCCTCTCTAACATGTGGGAATGTGGTTAGAGGGAATGTAGGCTTTGATTTTTAGGGTTTGGGTAGGTCTTAGTTAGTTATGGCAACTTACTAAGAATAAGTCTTAGGGTGAGGTGGCTAGATGAGGTGTCTAGGTGAGGTGGATAGTGTGGGCATTATCTAAATTAGGATATTTAAATAATAGATATTGTGAGGTGATGAATTAATTTAATTAAATTAATATTATAGTTAATAAGGGGGTGAATGGCTATGGCTAGGGGATGTGTTCAAGGTATTTATTTAACACACCGATATGTTTACCCCCATCCTGGAGGGTATCGAGGTCATGACTTCTCTCCGTACTCAAGTGACCATGTATGAGACAACTGAGTGATTGATGAGGTGGAGTTGCTCTCGTAGTGAGACCATAGTCAGTGGCTTCCACCACGAGCACTCTCAACATTCAAGTGTATTCTCATTGGCTTAGCCACGTAGGAGTCCAGACACGTAAGAGTGCACCATCTCAGGGATCCCACAAGAATTGATAGGCCATTGGGCCTTTTATTGCTTAGTTGTCATTTTTTTAGCATTATATGATTTTTTTGTATATTTTGGGCTCATTGCGAGCGTTTTGACCATGCCTAGCGCGTGATGGAATTGTAGACAAACTCGATTCATTATGATATATATACAAACTCTTCTTTTTGATTCGGTAATTCATTGTATCAGAGTTGACTTATTTTATCGTTTGCTTCACATGTGTACTCTTAGATGCTTAGAATTTTTTATTTTCTATGCTTTTCAGAATGCATGCGATGGATGACGATATGCTAAACAAAATGATGTATTTTTTTTGTGTTTTGTAATGTTGATACATGATAATGCAAATACATTGTAATGCCGAAATTTAGTTTCTCTAAGCAATTTTCAATACTTCGCTTTATTTTAGCAAGACGTGCTTAAAGAGTGATATGATAAGTGAACAAAATTTCCCCACTCCTAACTCCACACAACCGGTAAGATGCGAGGGCTCAACACCAAGAGCTAGAAGGGGTACAAGTTATAGAAATTCGATGAGAGAAAGACAAGGATTTGGCAAAACCAAATTGAGACCCTACAACCTCATTCTATTCACATTTGCTTCATAGTTTAAAATGTGAATTGCTTTCCAGTTTATCTATACTTAGATCTGTAGATGGCCACTTGGCTAACAAAATATGGTTTTGAGGTTTTAAACTCTTTTGGAATTTGAACATCTAACTCACTTTGTTATGATTTATGATTTCACAAAGATTTGAATGAACTATTTCTAACTTTCAAATTTGTCAAAGAGACCCCCTACATCTTGCCCCATGCTACCAGTAGGAAGTATGGGCTCATCACCATGGACAAGGCATAGGCGAGTAAGGGCACTTCTTTCCTTTCTCAACCCTACGTCACTAGTAAGAGACACAAGCTCAACACCGAAGGTTCGTAGGGAAAAGAAATGTGTAAAATAAAATTTTCTCGGTGGATTTTTTTGGGGTTAGCACACGGTTGTCAGACATAATATATCATATCTGAGCATACATACAAATAAAAGTAGATATTCTACTAGAATAAATATACAAAACAAGAGACATAAATCAACACCAAATTTAATGTGGTTCACCCAGTGTGGGCTACGTCCACCAAGAAATAAGCCAATCTATTATCCAAAGCTTTGACAAGATATACAATGAAGATTTACAATCTTCCACACCTCTCATATGTTCAGTACTTTCTTTCCATCAAGTTTTTGCTTCTTCACCAAGAATTATCTCTCACATAATTATCTTGTAATTATGATCCATACACTTACTTCTAAACCCTAGTTTTTATGCTTATATAGTCGTTTCTAGACTTAGGGAACTTAGCCATGCAATTACAATTAATAAATATATTTTAATGCTAAAAATAGATATAATTCCTAAGAGTTGATTAAAACTTTGTTGCACATGTAACCGACTTCGGTTCTGCCTAACCGTTATCCTGCTCCTTACTTGCTTTACGATGCCGGTCATACTCGACCACCGCCGATCTACCTTGACCAATGCCGGTCTCATGATTAACCAATGCCTGTTACTTTATTTTCCATCAAGTTCCAATTGCATGCTAAAATGAAGTAATTGAGCTCCACAACTCAACATATTTACATTTGACTTATTTATCTAGGCAAAATGTCTAGAATGTTCTTATTTCTAAAGAGATGCATATGGGATAGATGTCACACCAAGAAGCTTCTAGAATAGATTGTAGGCAAAGACACCTAATCTAGAAGACACTATAAATAGAACCGAGTATGAAGGCCTTGATATGGTTATTGTCAAATCTTGTATTATCTTATTTGAATTGATGACATGATTCAAAAACAATTTATAATACCATGAGTATTTGAAGAGATATGGTTTGAATGTTTTCCAATGTTTTTAAAAAAAATTAGGAATTGCTATAAGAATAAGTCCGTTGATTACAAATTTACAAAATGAATTGGCGATGAAAACGCAATATAGATGCAGAATGTACATGTAGAAATACAAGTGAAACTACATGCCATGATGTCTAAGGTGAAGAAAGTTGACGAACACCAAATTCTTCACCCCTAAAAGTACATAGGGGAGAACCATGATCCTCAAAATTTCCGTTCTCCTGAAAAGGGCCTACCATTCTAGGTTTAAACTTACAACCCTTGCCCAGAAGTGTATATGTCCAATCATTAAAATCACTTGTGTGAAAGAGGTGTTCATGCACCTCTTTGTCACATTCTTAAGACATTGTGTGTGGGTGAGCATGACTATGTTGCTCGGCCTTATTTCCTATGTACAACATTGTGTTTACTTGTGATAGTTGCTTTGAATGATAAGGCCTTGCCCCATGGATGTGGCAAGATTATTTTCAAACACACATGGGTTGAAACTAGAGTTTATAATATAACAACCCTTAGAGATGGTTTTGATGGGAATCATTTCAATCTCAAATTACCCTTCTTCGTGGTCATCAAAGGAAGAGATGCCAAACCGAGAAGACTACCCATCCCCATGGTTCAAACAGGATGAAGATCGGATCGTCCTTCTCTAAGAGTTTCATAATTTCCAATGTGGTTTTTGTGGAAATTGTTTCCACATATATGTATTTACCTTTATCTATTTTTTCCACCTCAAATGTTTTTGGGTCAACGAATTTATCCTTTGACACACCCAGGGTGATCGGGACTAACTCTTTTGTTAGAGGTGGTTTGTTCAATTGATTCGTAGGAAGTTCATACTTCATATGGACTCCTTTCTTCTTCTTGAGGTTTTCTAAGTGTATATCAAAGGGCTTAGGATCCCCTTGAGCGATGAATACCTTCCCCAAATGGAGGAATCTAATCTCCTGAACATGGTAGAGGGGATATCCTTCATTCGATGAATCCAGGGTCTCCCAAGGATCATGTTATAACTTGTTTCCCTATCGATAATGTAAAACTCCATCAAGATGGTTTTTGGACCAAGTGTGACTGGAAGAACTATGGTTCCAATCGAGGTTGCTTTAAGATTGTCATACCCCATAACGTGTTTCTTGTAGAGGAATAATTTATTCTTACATATCCCAAATTCTACAAGAAAGAGAAGGGAACCACATTTACAACAGCCCCGTCGTCAATCATGGCTCTCTTAATGCAATTGTTATAAACCCAGACTTGTAAAAATAAGGTAGGATCACCTCTTCGTGCAATTTCAGCATCATATGGCATCTTGTCTATATCAAAAACAAACCCAATATCCCTATCATTATGTCCCAGAGGATGTATGTCAAATTCAATATGATTTATTTGAGTGCTATGAGGTGGCACAACATGGATTAGATGACCAAGACCTGATACATTGAGCAACGCATAACGATGTGCATGTGAATTCCTCAAAGAAATATAGAAACGAAATGTGAGAAAAGGTCTTGTTTAAATCCGATATTAAATCATAGTCCTACTGGTTTTGATATTGTAAGAACGTCATCCTGCGGGAAGGAAAGAGCAGGTAGGGGTTGTAAAATGTACTCCTTCATTTGATTTGTTGCATTTATTTCTGTCTCAACCTCTAGCTCGACTAACCCCAAGATTTTTGTATTATCATTTGAACCAAGGTTAGGAGGAACCCAAGAGTTGTCAGAAGTTGAGGATTCATGGTCGTTGTTCCCTATAGGAATGCCCTTGTTTATATTTTTAGGATTCACTTGGGAATCCCTAGGATGTTTAGGGTTCGCATTTTGAGGTGTGATAGGTCCAAAGTATGACTAGGCTTTGGGTTTGTTTCAGGATTTTCTAGGAACATGTCTACAAATATTTTCCTTTGGTTTTCGGGAAGTCTTTGCATAAACTTGTTGCAATCGTGGAAATTCCTATCGTCGTGACCTCAAACCTTATGGAAACCATAGTATAGGTTAGGGTTGTAATCTCTTGGCCTTTGATAAGCATCTTGTTGTTGTTGATTATAACCTCAGTTGTAGTTTTGAAATTGGTTATTATAACCATGATTCATTGCCCCTTGGCTAGAGTTTTGATATTGGTTTGGGCCTTGGGTTTGATTTTGTTTTTGAGAGGGACGGTTTACGTCAACTGTGTTGATCGAGGAGACAATGTTAGGGGCTCTTTGATTTCCCATGTTGTTTTTATTGTTAGTGTTACCATTTTTTTGAAAACCAACGTTCTTGGCTTGATCAATAGCACTATTCGTGGTAGCACCATGATTGCGATTCACACCCTTAGGTCCTTGGTTGTTGGCACCATTGTTTTGATAATTTGCATTATTTTGATTTGGGGATACCAATTTCCCATTGGGACCATAGATCTTATGCCCACTATCTATAGCGGCTTGGTCAATCCGAAGTGCACCTTCCAATACTTCCTCAATTGTGGAAAGGAAACTTCTAGACTTCCTCCCTAGTCTCTCGATTGAGCGAGTGAAGGAAAAGATCACAAAGTTCCATCTAGTCCATGTTGGGCACACTTATAGAGGAATAGAGAACTTGGTGCCATCTCTAGATGAAATGGGTGATAGATTCATTTTGCTCCTATCTAATATGCAGGAACTCCCTAATCCTTATATGCAACAACTTGTTCATGTCAAATGCTTTGATGAACTCAAAAACAAGTTTTTTAAAGGAATTTATAGAAGCTTCTGGAATACAATAATACCAATCCAATGTGATTCCTTTGAAATTATTTGGAAACATATTAGCCACTACAACATCCAGAAGCAATTCCCGATAGCAGATAGTGTAGGCCTTGATATGAGCATTCAAGTCTTCTTCTCCCTTAAATTTTGGAAGATTCGATAATGTACGTGGAAGCGTGACACCGCATATGGTGAATTCAAGAGATTCCTTTAAGTGCTCAACGTATGTACCCATTGCGTAAGATTCCACCGTTGAATATCCTTGATGAGGAGGTGGAGGAGGAGGAGTTTGATAAGTTGCATTATAAGCGTTGACGAGAACATATGGGGTCCCTTGATATGGTATGTAGGGAGCGGAAATGGCATATGGGTCCATATGGGGGTTTTGAATACATGTGTATGTAAGGTGGGATAGTACACGGATATGGACTAGCATGCATAAAACCAGGAACGTCATATTTATTGTTGTGGTAGCATTCAAGAACACACTTTTGGTCGGCCCTCACATAGGATAAGCTTGAGAAGGATGAGGACCCATCCCTTGTGTGTCTAACCATGTGAGAAGATCACCTGGATTTGAATGAACCGAGATAACCTTGTTGAACAAGATATTGTGTTGGTTGCTCATTGGAAGGGATGTATCCTTTGTTGTCAACTAGATACCCCGTGTTTTTCCCTATTGCATGTGTTGGTTGTGAATTCTGGGCACTTTCTAGTTCTCTAATCCTCCCTACTAAAGTAGAAATGAGATCATTAGGAGAGGATTGAGTCCCTTGTTGGGATGCCTGTGGTGTAGGGTTTTATTGATTAGGCTCATGATAACCTATCATGAGTTTTTAGTGTTATAATTCTTGTCTTCCTTAGAAGTAAGAATCTTAGGATAGGCATTTGAAATCTCAGAGGTTGTAGCCTTCATTCTATCCAAAGAATCATCTATCTGACGAAGAGGATTTTCTATTCGTGCAAATGTATCATCTTATGTTGATTGCATGGTAATGTGAGGTCTTGACAAGACTCTATGGTAAGAACATGTTCCATTTGTGATAAAAATGTGGTTTACATTGGGTTGATTGTATTGCATGTTTAACGGTTGATCAACCTCCTCCATCCTTATATAGATAATGGGGTTTGAAGTATAACTAGAGGAGGTTTGGATGTTGCTTGTGTAATTGTCACCCCATCTCGAAAGAGAAGGGCACTATTGTGGTTGAACGTTGGTGTAATATCTATCAGATGCAAATGGCCCATTAAACTCTCTTCCAGACATATTTTAGAAAATATAAAATACCTACCAAAATAGGGGAAGAAATGGAAATATGAGGTAATAAAAATGAAAGAAATGGAAATTAGAAGGAATTAAACCTTCATGTCAGGTTCACCAATTTGTACAGATGAAAATTGACATGCAACCTTCAACTGCACTCGACCCCCACACTGGCCGTGATAGAGCAACCGATGTCTTTGAATGTGTGTGGCGAACTATAGGAGGATCAATGACTAAGATTTGGTAGTATGATCTCCTGGTAACTGAGTTGGAAAAGGGGAGATTTAGAGGCTATGAATGGGTAGTGTAAATTCCATATGGTTTTTCTAATTGAATCTCAATGTTGAACTAGTTTGTAGTGTCCAAATTAACTAAGATGAAACTAACAATCAGGTATTCTTGCTAAAAGGAAACTAACCCAAATAAAACAATAAAAATAAAACATCATAATTACAAACAACAATTGGCTTTTATTCTAAATAATCAAATCTATTTCTACACTAAAACTAAACAAGCAAAATAACCCGGTGTGGTTATTCACTTGTGTTGAGTGTATTGAAACTAAACTAACTTAAAATAAGAACTTTACCAAATGATCTATGATATGCAGACAACCTCCTATAGATAATATTTGCTTCTGCATCCACAGGATGGGAAGAAGAAGATCCATCACCGGAGCTGCTATTAATGATTTAAACCCTCTTAAAAATTTAACTAATTACTTGTAAATGAAAGGAAATTGATTTCTACTCTATTTGATATGATGTAACAATGATAAATTGTAGCAATGAAGGAAATCAAACAATAAATCCAACCTGGAATTCACAAAACAGAGGTAAATCCATTTGTGTGATGACTTGTCCCCTCAGTTTATCCTTTCTTTCTCTGTGTGTCCATATGAGTCCAAGGAATTGGGAATGCACAAGGAACAATAGGAGAAAGCGCTTGAGCAATGACAGCTTGAAGGCAGTCTGTTGCAATGCAAGTAGAAGAGAGATAACACAAGTGAACAGAGATTGGCTATGTAATTTCCAGCAGATTGTGGCAACAATACTATGCAAGATACACAAAATTCTCATGCCATTTGCTTGAATACAAGCATTGAATATATAGGAATTGGATGGGATGTGCCTTCATGAACAAGGTAACCTTGGAGTGCCATATCATTGGGTGAAGAGGCAGTTCAAACTAATTAAATCTATTTAAAAATAGAAGAGGGAAGGAATATCATGCAATCAAGACTATTTTTAGGCAATTTGGTTCACAAACGCACCTTGGAAGTCAAGTTAAGTGAAATCACATGGGTTAAAACCACACATGAAGAGTTCTTGAAAAAGTGCGTAGGACTGTCACCCTACCAGGGCGGTGGTTTCAAAACCACCACCCAGCCAGGGCGGCGGTCCTAACACTAAAGGTGAAAACATGCATAGAAATTAATAGGAAGTTGGAAGAAAGCGTGGAAAAGTTAAGTAAGGATGTCTAGGTTACAAATATACACTGCGAATGGGATTTAGAACTCAAACACCTTCTGAAAGGAAATGAATCATCATTGGGGAATTTTGTAACCATTTTCTGACCATGTAACACATGTAATTTTGGGTGCATACAGATACCAATTACATTATTACATTATTGATTTTGGTGCATTTGACAATTTCATGCCTGCTAAGGTTTCCTAAGCTCTTGTTTTGAGTCTTTGTTGAATATTTGGTCATTATTACTCCATGGAAACAAAGGAAGTTCCTCTTATTGGTAGGATTAAAGATGCACAACTTGCTTTCATATATTTTCTAAAAAATGGATCAAGGCAAAAAAAAAATTGGCATACATGCCGACTACTTACTGTATGCTTCTTATTAGAAGTTTCTATCGGGATATGGGAGGTGAAATACAAATGGACTAGTCTTCTACTTCAATACCAGTCAAGAATGAAATGAAGAAGCTTCTCCCTGAACCAAAGATGAAATATACAGTCCTAAATCGATGATCCAAGAGCACACATCCTATTCCAAAGTAGGGAAAATGGAAAAGTTCCATTCGAGGAAAAAGGTGATGGGAACTATTTCATGAGTTCTAAATGAGGCGAAGAGTTTCCTATCCTTCAATAAACACCAATGAAAATTGTTGATGAGGTTTGGAGTATGGATTTTGATGGAATTTGTTCATCAATAGGGCTATGTGTTGGAATTTTCTTGTCTTCTCTGCAAGGAGATTTATTCCCTTTGTCATACAATATATTTTTCTCTAATACCAACAACACTACTAAATAAGAGGCCTTTTTGCTTGGGTTACAAGCTACCAAGGAAATGGGAATCAAGAAGCTTGTAGTGCGAGGAGATGTAGAGATGATTGTAAAAGGTTGAAATATTTGTTTCAAGTGAAAAACTATCATATTCTCCATTACCAAAATAGAGTATGGGATTGTATTGAGGATTTTTATGCATTTAATATCAATATGATCCCTCGTGATCAAAATTGTAGAGCTGATTCATTGGCAATATCCACCTCTCTAATGATTCTTCATACTTATTTTATTGAACATAAGTATTTAATAGAAATAGTTTTCCATCCGAGTGCACCGCACAATGTAGAGAGATGGCTAGTGTTTAACGATGATGGTCATATTTTGTCTTTCTTGCAATAAACTAATAATTTCAAGTTTGTATATTTTGAAGGAAGTGGTACCCTTTACTACTAATGATGGTGATACTACCAAGAGTGATCAAATTGATGAAGATGGAGTGATTCATCTGAAAGGAAATAAAATTCTGAAGGGATTAGTTTGACTAGAGTTATTATTTGATTCATCCACGAAAAATCCAAGGATCAACCTAGATCTTCTGCTCAATATGAGAAAATGAATATCATAACAGGTGAGCAGCAAAGGATGGTGAACATTGGCAAGTTTTGTTTGCTTGAGGAACATAGAAACTTTTTAACACTCATTGAAGAAGTGTTTTGATGTGCTTGCTTACTCCTACAAGATTTTAAGTATTTTAACCATAATCTATCCAATACTTTATTCCCTTGAAGCTCGATGTGAAGGCCTTCTGGTAGAAACAAAGGCAATATGATCCCAAAATCGTCAAAACCATTAAATAAGAGGTTGAAAATTTACTTAATTCTCGCATCAATTTCCCTTTCCATCACTCAACATGGATAGCCAATATTGTGCCAATAAGAAAGAATAATGGCGAGATCTGCATTTATGTGGATTTCCGAATTTGAATCAAGCATCACTAAAAGATAACTACCCCTTACCAATCATGGATCATATCTTACAAGAAATCAATGGTTCATAAATGATGTCCATGCTTGATGGATTCTTGGGGTACAATCAAATAGAGGTAGCCAAACATGATCATTTCAAAGTTGCCTTCACTACCCCTTAGGTACCTTTTCATATCACTATATGCCCTTTGGGTTAATCAATGCGCAGTGTCACTTACCAAAGGGTAATGGATTTAGCTTTCAAGGACCTGAGAATAAAATGTATAGTGGCATATTTGGATGACCTCACGATGTATTCAAAGAAGAGAGAGGAACATTTGGAACAACTGGAGCAAGTACTAATCCAATGTATAAAAAATCACATCTCTCTTAATCAAGAATTATATCTTTAGTGTAATAGAAGGAAAGCCCATTGATCATATTGTGAGAAAGGAGGGTACAAAAATTGATCAAGAGAGAGTTGAAGGCATCCAAATATTATCTCTACATACTAGAAAACCTGGCATACATTCATTCTTTGACAAGGTGAATTTATTGAGAAGGTTTGTTCCTAACTTTGTCAAGCTCACTAAGGAGATTATCAACATGATGAATCCTAAAGAATCCTTCAAATGGAGAAAATAAGGTAAAAAAGATTTTGAATCAATCAAATGTGTTATTGTAAAGGCACCTACTTTGGTCCATCCGGACTTTAACAAGGAATTCATTATTTACTACTACGCCTCTGAGCACACCATCTTAGATGTCCTTGTTCAAGATAATGAAGAGAAATTTCAGTCACCTATTACATTTATGAGTGCACCATTGAAGGCAAATGAACTCAATTATTCACAACATGAGAAGCATGCATATGCAATGGTCTAAGCTTTGAAAAACTTTAGGTTTTATATTTTGAACTCACACACTATTGTCATGGTCTCTAGCCTAGTTCTTAAGTCCATTTTAATGCAGCAAGATCATGGTGCAAGAGGGAATTTGGTATCAAAAGTTCAAGAATATGATCTTGATATTAGACCTTATAAATTTGTATGAGGAAATGGTTTGTGTGAACTCCTTTCTAGAGAAGAATGGGAAGATTTTTCTAATTGCTATGAGTGTTTGATCAAATACCTTCCTCTTGTGCTCTTCGTGAGTACTACTAATCCTTGGTATTCGACATAATATACTTCCTGACCTATGGTGATTGTCCCCCAGGTTTGAATTATAAGAAAATATGTACTCTTCTCCTAAAAGTGGCAAAGTATGTCATTTGGGAAAATGTATTGTACAAGAAAGGATTGGATGACACCTTCTTAAGGTGCATTGAAGAGGAACAACAAAAGAATATTTTCAAGGCATTCCATGATCAGACATGTGGAGGGAATTTATCAGCATTGGTAACAACACACAAGATCCTAAGAGGTGGTTATTATTGGCCTACTCTCTTTTCGTGATGCCTACAAATGGGTAGGAAAATGTGATCCATGTCAATAGTTTGTAGGAAAGCCAAGGCTAGTTGTTTTTCCATTTTGGTCTCTGCTCATTGACGAACATTTCCAACATTGGGTTTTGGACTTAGAGGTGTATTGAATCCACACTCTAGTGCAGGTCATATGTGTGTCCTCACCACCATAGAATATTTTTCAAAAGTGGGTGGAATCCATTCCAACTAAGCATGTCAATTCGAGACGATGTGTAACTTTTTAAAAGAAAACATCATTGTCCATTCAGCTTCAGAGTGCAAAACAAGATAAGTAGCAATAATGTCACTTGTTTCTCTTCTATTGAGATGATTGATTTAATCTACAATCTTGATATCGCATTGTCACATTCTGCTAATTACTATCTGTAAGGAAATGACTAAGCAAAGTCTAGTAACAAGAACATTATTGCTATTGTTTGAAAGTGGTAGAGTTTAATCAAATAGATTGGCATTAAACATTATATGATGCTCATGTGGTATAAGTAGATCACACTCAAGAAAGACATTAGCACGTCCCCTTTCCATTTTTGTATGAAATTGAAGCTCGGATCCCTATTTAACTTGAAAATGTAGTATAAAATGGAGAATACACGATGCTTTTTATAAAAGGATATGATACTTGGAGAAATTGAAGGAAGATATAGAAGTAGCAATGGATGTACTTATAAATCACCAATCGAAAGTAAAGAAATTGTTTGATCAAAAGGCACGAGAATAAAAAAATTTAGATCGTAGATCTTGTCCTACTTTAGGACAAGAGACAAGAACCCAAAGGAAGCCATGGGAAGTTTGACTCTCTCCGTCCTGGCCCTTTCAAGATAAGGCACTTTTGTGGAGTAAACACTTAATATCTCACTATCTTGACAAGATCTTGTTGGAATTGCCTCACAATGGGAAACATCTAAAGCTCTATAATTAATGAGGTCGGTTGTCCCCAGCCATATATCATACTTTATCTTTCAATTGTGTCTTTCCATTTCTACTTTGTGTGTTTCTTTTCTCCGTCCCATGTTTGTTTTGTTTCCCTTTGTTTGTGTTTCTTGATTGTAATGGTTGGTGAGCTGTTTACTCTATTACCCAATGGAGAAGGCACTAGCCTACTCCTCCATGAGATTTATGAAGTAATGTGTTATCCCTTAGGTGTCATGTCCCCTAGTTAGAGCCATTTGTTTTTATGTTAAATTTCTAACATACAAAATTTAAAATTTTGGTCATGACCACCAATCCCCACTTGAAAATATCCTCCTCGCCATTGTAAACCCTTATTTTGACCAGCCTATCAATTGTGTCACCCTCATTTTGGATGATAATAACATTCTAACATGGTTTTCAAGTGTGTTTCATGTGTAGGGAAGTATACCTAGTTTGACTCATGAAGTTGCTGAGATCCAAGGTGGAGTAGTTGTTCTCGGAGGCATAAAAGGGCTATTTTTAGCCATTTTATAACAAAGGAATACCCTCTAAAGGATGATTCCAAGGGCTCAACCCATCTAGGATTTGTGTATAGGAGTATTGAAGATATATAAGGCGCTTTGAAGAATTATGTGGGAATATATGGTGTCGAAGTCATTGAAAAAAATAGGGTCATTGCGGGTGTAGGGAATGATAGCTTCAACAAAGAAAGTGGACTTGTTATGAAGATTATGGGAGTTTTGAGAGGATTTGGAAGCTAAAAAAATAAGAAATGGAAATCTCTTAGAATTATCCATGTGGTAGACACATCAATTTTGGTCCAAGTCTTCAAAATCTTTCGTGATAGTCTGAGTCACTGTAGTTGCCCCTTCATGCCAAAAGAGTGACTGAGCCTAAAATTAACATTTCAAGAATAAATTTCTCATAGAATTGGTTTTAATGGTCTCAAAAGGTGTTTTGGAGTCAAAATAATATAAGGTTTGACCTCCAAACTCCATGTCTTGCTCCCGGGGTCAAAAAAATCACTCTTCGTGTTCTAATTACACGTTGGCATGATGACATCAACATGGTTTTCAAGATTGAGCACACTTTTCACCCTCAAATATCCATTTTCCCTTGTACCTTGGTGTAAGGGGACACTAAGTTTCTCTCCACTTTTTGAGTTACACGTTTATCACTTAAAACTTGCAACTTGGTGTGTTAGAAACATGTGTAACTCAAAATCTGGCCCCCTCCTCATGATGCATGGACCCTTGGCACATTTTTCAAGGATGTGTGTCCCTTGTACCTTTTCCAAACCTTTAAGGGGATAGTATGGACACTAAAGTGTGCCCCCTATGGAAGTTATGTTTCATCACTTAAGACTTGCAACCTGGGATGTTAGGAAAGTACAAACAAGTGTTTTGATCAACCTTGCCCCCCTCCTCATGATGGCTTGAACTATGGTGCACTTTTCACTCTTAATTGTCCCTTGTCCCCTATATCAAAATCTAAGGGGACAACAAGGACAAAAACTTGTGCCTCCCCATGAAGCTAGCTTCTGGTCACATGTAAAACTTAGTTTCACCCTAGAGCTTGTTTTTCACTCCATCTTGCTCACATGAAACCACATGTTGCCACTTGTCATGATATAGTGAAAAGCACACTTTGGTGCCCCTAATTTCCCTTACTTCATCTATCCATTATTTTCTAGGGTGAAACTCCACCTTCAACCCCTGACTGACCTTGGTTAAGCCTGTTTGGGTTAAACATGAGTTAAAGTGCTTGAGAGGGAGAAATGGTTAAATAAAACACTTAGCCATTTTTATGCATTTCAAATTGGATTTTTTTCCTTCCCAAACTCACCTCCATGTTGTTATACTATTGAAAATTTTCCAAACACCTTCATACCTAAAAACAAAAAGTTGCTCATATCTCCAAAACCCCTCATCCGATCTCCATAAGATTTTAACAACAACATCTTCTCAAAAACACATTTGTAATGAGTGTAAGATTACCCCAATTATGATTGAAACAATTTGTTGGAGGATACAGGAGGCAACCTACTAATTATTTTATTGATCAGAAAACCAAGTTATATGGCAAATGAAGGTTGCAATATATGTATTACACAACCTATAAATACAGAAAATGGTTATACGGGTGTAACAATACACCAAAAAATAAACCAACATAAATATAAAACAAATATAGTTTAAAATCATATAACAATCTAATAACAAAAAACAACAATTAACACCAATAAAATATCTATTTACCTAATTAAGAATAACTAAGGTAAAATACTAAATACAATGCATAATTACCTAATATGTTTTACCTAACATTCCCCCTTAATTTTGTATTGCCTCAAGAGATGAGGAGAGGAAATCTCTGAACAACTCAAATTTGTCACATGCAAGTGACTTCGTGAAAATATCTGCTCATTATTCAATTGTTGGGAAAACTGAAGTTGTATATTGTGTTTCAAAACATGCTTGTGAATGAAATGAACTTGTACCTTAATATGCTTAATTCTCTCATAAAACATTGGATAACGAACAAAATTGAGAACACCCTCATTGTCAACATATAAGGTAGTGGATTTCTCATGTGGTACTCTAATTCCCTCAAGTATGCAATGTAGCCATATTGTTTTGTAGACAACTCAACCTATAGCACGATAGTTGGCCTATGTAGAAGAGTGACAAACAAGGTTTTGTTTCTTGCTTCCCTATGATATCACTTCGATGCCAAAAAAAAAAAATTGAGAAGTGGATTTCCTGTCATCAATGTTACCTACATGATCTGAATTTGAATATTATGTCAAGAAGAAATTATCATTCTTTTTATACTCTAGACCAAGATCCATAGTGACCTTGAAATATCTTAAGATCCACCTTGCTTCTTTCTAATGAAAAACTATGGGTTCTTGCATGAATCGGGAAAGATAGATAGCTGCAAAGCTAATATATGGTCTAGTATATGTCAAGTAAATGAGACTCTCAATCAACTATCGATAGAGAGTTGCATTTACCAAAGGAGATGGATATGTATGAGATAAATGAAGTCTTGTCTTCATGGATGTAGTAATTAGTGTGCAATCCATCATCCTGAATTTCTTGAGCGTTGTCTTTATATATTTCAAATGAGAAACATAAATATGATTCTCCTCCTGTCATACCTCCAATCCAAGACATTAGTGCATGAGCCCAAAATATGTCATGTCGAATGATTGACTAAGATATTTCTTCATTGCATTGATCATCTTCATTGTGATGTCGGTGATAACTAGATCGTCAACATATACAACAACTATCATAATCTATCCTCTTGAGATCATATGGATTTCTCACAAATTCATGTTGAATGAGATGTCGTAGTTGGGGTTTATTATTAAGAGACATTTTCTCCTGTTGCAAAGATGAATTCCATTCAACTAACCCTCTCCATCGTTTTCACAAATAGATGGGAAGTCCATCGATGAATGTGTTGGTATTCAGATTTAATCTCCTTCACAACTTGAACAACATCATGAATTCACAAGACACTCACGGCGCAGATAAATAATTTGTATGTCATTTGTAGCTGGGAGCACATCTATCCGACTTGTTAGGATTCAAGTTTTAAGGGAGTGGATAGCAACTTCAAAAGGATCTTGATCTGATCCTCACTATTTTAGCTTGTGCCCATCAACCAAGGTAAGAGAACCTATATTGCATCATTTGTTTGGTGAAGGAGGTGGAGATATCCTTGTAATTTGCATATTGTATGGAAGGGGCCTTGGGAAAACATAATAAATTTTCCATTATTCAAACTCAAAATAATTGTCACTACTAAATGATGGAAATGTTTTCAAAACAAGGCTGAGTCTGCTAGAGACATAGTATTATCCTGATTTGCTTTGTGCATTTTTGTAAATGGATTGTATTCTCCGTTGACACACAATGTGATGCGGGGTAGTATAGGGTAGGGTTAGTTATTTTGAATGAAATTTTGTTGGGAGATGTTAGACAAGACCAACCAAAAATTACCAAACTCTTTGAGGACCTTTGCAAGAAATTTGTAACACCTAAACAAAGCAGAATGCTTCAAAAGGTTTAAAATACTCCTTCAACCAGGATATGTGCACAAATGGAGGCCCATATCTGCACTCTTCCACATAATCTTTGACAACCCGCTACAAAATCTTGAAGCAAATATACCAAAAAAGTATCCGTAAATCCCTATTTGATCATGACCCAAGGTATCCCCAAAGGTTTACAAACAATTTCTAGCTTCAAGGACAAGAAATGATTTTAAATATGTTTATCTTCTATCAGATGAAGGCTCTTCTAAATATAAGATTGTAGATGCCAATAAACCATCAACAAGAAATGATACCATGTATGATCAAAGAGATCCTAAACACAAGATTACAACATGAGAAAGAAACACAAATTGAAAACATTCTGAAACATAAGTATATGCAAACTTTGCCAAGAGATAAAACCAGATAATCCAGAAAATGATCAAATATATCAAGGGAATGTCATGAGAACAATCTCAGAGCTTGTTGATGGCTTTACAACTGAAACCAACTCAACATGATAAAATTTGATGCAAAATGGAATTGAAAATGGCTCTCAGGCGGTTTTCTCAAAGAAATGGGCTTCTTCTAGTTTTTCCCATGAAATTCTAAATTCTTTCTCCCCCACCATTTCTCCAAAAATGGATTATATACCATATGCCACATTGAGTCATCCTTCCCAAGCAAAGAATATGCCATGGGATCAAATTTGTTGTAAAAACCTCATGATTCGATGAAAATGACATCAAACGGAAAAACAACTCGCAGGTTGCCATGTATGCCCAAAAAGTTTTAATCATTTCACAAATTCAGAACATTATCCATCCAAGGCACGTTTTTCATCATTCAGATCTGCAAGTATCTTTTACTAATCATTTTTCATCTCTCGCAACTTTTGATTTTCACTTTTCACGTTTTTTATCAGGCCTAAGTAGAAATTTCATCAAAAACACCATAGATCAAGGAATTGAGTCATAAAAATGATGCCAATGCACTCAGAAGGCCAAGATGATGTAGAATCATATAAAATTTGATGCAATTTGATGAAGAAATGATGATTCCAAGCTTCCTGGAGCTCCAATGGCGCAAGAAGGAAGAATGCATAGTTGTCGTCGATTTGGATAACTTTAAATACCATCCCTCCACGTGGTAGATGAGATCCCAAACATAAGCCCAAAATTACCTTTTTAACCTTTGGATAAGGTAGTATACTTGTCAAAATACCATTGGATCAAGACCACGCCTTTAAAAATGCATTCGCAACCATTTGCAATTTTGGAAAATTTTGCCACTTTTCTTTGCACTCGCCTTCGGGCCTACCACGTGTCCACCGGTGGGTCCCACCGAAACCGCGGACCAATTCTATCAATTTTGTAAATTTTTTGAAAAAATAATTTTTTTCCATAAAACCCCCGCGGGCCCGAAAGTTTGATCTCTACTTCGCCACATGGCGTTCTTCGATTTTCCGCGAGGCCAAGCCTCCTATTCCACCTTTAAAACCTCCCACTAAAATTAAAAAGTTTCAAAACTCTCCTCGGGCCCGCGCTCTCCATTTGACTCCTTTGAAATGTGCCACGTGTCCTCCACAGATTGGCTGCATGGAGGCACGCCTTCAATTTTAACTTTAGCTCCCTTTGCCAAAATTTGTAAAATTTCCAAAAGTTTCTCTCGAGGCCCGAACCTACGCCCCCTCATACAAATTTCTTTCATGCGGCAAGGTGGACCAAACCTTACCTTTGAGATTTTTGCCTCTAAAGGCAAAAATATCAAACTCTCCCAAATCCCCGCTTCTCCATTTTGCCTTTTGGGACACGTGTTGGCTCTGGATTGGAGTGGCAAAAATTTCACAAAATTTTCCTTTGGCCCCCTTGCTTGACTTTTTGCATTTCTGGACACGTGTCCACTTCTCATTGGTCTCGGAACTTCGGCAAGAAATTTGACATTTACCATTTGAAGTTAAAAACTTCAAAGTCTTCATAAAACCCGCTTGCCCCATTTGAAACCTTTTTTTTTTTGACATGTGTCCTCCAAGGACTAGCCGAGGGCCCTCGGGCCAAAAATTCACTTTATCATTCTCGAGCCATAAAACATCAAAATTTCTCCAAGTCCCCCGCCACCCGCATGCCCTCTGTGCCACGTTTCCTCTTCCTATTCGCCATGTGAGCCTTCGGGCCAAAATTTGACTTTAAGAATTTTGCAAAATGAGAGCAAAAATTCCTAAGGCAAACCCATCACCCGCCAATCCCTCAACCAATCACAACATGCCACGTAGGCACCTCAATGTAGAAAGCGGAGTGCGGATCAAAATTTTCCCTTTTGCCAAAATTTCAAAATGATAAGTTAGAAATATTTTCAGCCTCTCCTCGGCCAATAGAACTCACACATTGCCCCCGCATGCAGAGGATGATTTTGATGGGAAAAAGACGTCCGTCTAACCATCAAAATGTGGAAAATTTAAAGGATGCCCTAGAAATTAATTTTTTTAACAAGGATGGCAGATTTCTTGATTTTAAATCAATTAAAACATGATTTAACATTTTTTTGACTTGGGGATTGGGTTTTTAATTGTAAACACTTCATATTCGATCAATTATGATTTCTTGCACGATTTGGCAAAGGAAAACGACACACCCGAAAAATTGAAAAAACTAGGGCACGAAAAGGGGCACACATGGATTTTTGTTTCAAATTAGGGAAAAACAACAAGATCTTGGGCATTTTCGAAGCATTCAACTGGGAAGACGAACTGCAAACCACCAAATCGAGAAATAAAATATTTCTGAGCAGATTTGGACATGGAACATTAGGGCACATTTTACAAACTGAGAATTAGCACCAACATTGGCTCCTACTTGGGGATGGGCACTCCCAGTGAGTGCCACAAGGAAAAACGTAGACCAAGTGCCAAAAATTCATTGGGCAAGGAGTCAAAATGCAAGGCAACCCAAAAAACCAGAACTACCACCAAAAACAAACCAAGAAAACAACCAGAATGGCTGCCAAGGACAAAAGGGCGAACCGCACACCAACAAACAGCAAAAAACAAAGCCAAAACAAGGACTATACAAATGTACAATTTGTGCATACCTCACTTTGGGGACTAATCCAAGAAATATTTTAAATGTCCGCCATTAACAGTGACTCCAAAGAATTCCCCTTCTAAATCTTTGAGAAAAAGGTATGTTCACCAATCTTGATATCAATGGCATAGGGGCCCATCCATAAAGCATCAAACTTGCCATGCTTTCCTCTTGTCTTGATGCCTACTATCCCACGAAAAACCAGATCTCCAACATTGAAGGCTCTAAGAGTGACCTTCTTGTTAAACAATCTTTTCAATTTTTCTCTCGAATCGATATGCCTCGATGGGATGCTCTTCTCTCTCATCAAGCTCAATAATCTAATTGATCCTTGATTCATATGGGCCATGCTCTTGATCCTCCAACCGTTGGGAAAACTAAAATGAAGATAATTGCAGTGTAGGGGCAGCAAATCCCGAGTTCTATACACCAATTCAAACGGGCTTGTACCGGTTGCTCTTTTAGGAGTTATTCTATCATCCCAAACTGCGCAAACTTCAATTGTTCACCCCACTTTTTCTTGTTCATTTCCAAGGTTCTTCTAATGATCTTCAGCAAAGTTCTTATTACTCGGACTCACTTGTGCATTCCTTGGGGTTGTAGTTTGAAGAATAGGTCAAATTGATCCCATATTCATTACACATTGCCATTAAAGGTTTGCTCTAAAGCACATGGCATTGTCGATACAATCTTAACTAGAACTCCAAATCTGCATATGTGATTCAACAAGAAGTCCATTAACACTTGGTGTGTTGCCTTTCTAGATGGGATTGCTTCAACCCACTTCGTAAAATAATCAGTGGCTACAAGAATCCACTTGTGACCAGCACTAGAAGGATCTAAAATCTCACCAATGAAGTCTATTCCCCATTGTTTGAAAGGGGCTTCAACTGATACAGGCTGTAAAGGAAGGGAGCCTAAAGCTTTCAGTCTTCCAAAGAAATGCTGGCAACTATCACACTTTCTAACTAGCTGGGTTAAATCTTTAAAAAGAGTAGGCCACCAATAACCAGCTCTCAAAATCTTATGTGTTGTCACCCTACCGAAAAGTGTCCTCCACAAAATCCCCCATGGAAATCAGCAACTATTTTGGGAGCTTCATTTTTAGTTATGCATTTCAAGAGGATACCCTCAGGGTTCTTCCAAGCCAGCCCAAGGTCTGTTATGATATATTTATGAGAAACCAGCTTGAGGGATATTTTTTTATTTTTATTCAAGTGACTGGGATAGTATAGGTGTTTGAGGTAGAAGATTACATCTTTCTACTACTCGAACTCATCAATTTCTCAAGAAGATTTGCCCTTTCTTCCTCTAGCCGATTCACTTCGCATTCTCGCAAGTTGCTCTCACCATGAGCTTAGCAAGACCCTTACAATTTGTTCACCCATCTACATCTTTTTCTTGAGATCTCCATCTCTGATAATATTTCTTTCACCATGGTGTGGGGAACATAAGCAACAACCTTTGAACTCAAAATATAAGGCCTAAAAATCTTTGTTGCTTTCACCAAGGAAACGCTGTTTCTCCATGATTTTATACTTCATCTCAGCTACTTGTAAACCCTTGCTAAAGAAATCAATAGGCCTCTCAGGTCCATTATCATCCTTTCGTAACAAAATAGAAGCACTAGTAAATTCAGAGGAAAAGGAAAATATTTGGAAAGGCCTCTTATAGTTTGGGGCTGCTAAAACAGGTGCATGCTTAAGTGCATCCTTTATTCCTTCAAAATCTTGAATGGAAATCTCCCCCACCTCGATAACTCGATCCTTTTTCAACATGCCTGTGATTGGAAGATTCAGCTCAGCAAAATTGGAAACAAACCTTCTAATAAAGTTGATTTGACCAAAGAAAGATTGAATGCCTTTCTTGGTTCTTGGGATAGGCACTTTGCTTGATTGCTTCCACTCTTTCAGGGTCTATCATAACACCATATTTTGACACAATGTGACCAAGCAGCTTGGCCTTTTACACGCCAAAATGACACTTCTTTGGATTAAGAGAAATGTCATACTCCCTACATCTGATCAAGCATCTTCTCCAAGTGTTGCAAATGATCACCTCTCTGCCTTGAAAATACAATCACATCATCTTGGTAAACTGCAATGAACTCATTGATGTAACCAGAAAAAGCAACATCCATTGCTCTTTGAAAAGTGGCACCAACATTCATCAAACCAAAGGGCATCCTAACAAAATCATATGTCCCCCAAGGAGTAGTGAATGTTGTCTGATTATTTAACAACCACTTGATTGTATCTAAAGAAACCATCCAAAGTAGAGAGCAATTTTGACCTGTCACACACAAGCTACAACATATTCTCCATGTTTGGAAAAGGGTAGTTGTCCTTCATAGAGGCTTTGCTTATATTTCTGAAATTGACACAAAGTTTGATGTCCCCATTCTTCTTTCTAACTGGCACAAGGTTTGCAACCCAAGATGAGTATCTAGTGGGCTGAATAATACCGCCATCTCTCAATTTCTTCAACTCTTCTTGCATTTTCATGGAGAGAAGTGGATTAATAGGCCTTTGCCTCTATCTGAATGGCTTAGTCTTGGCCTCAAGAGGTATCTCATGTTGGAACAAGTCTTCTCTATATGCCTTTAGTTCTGAATAGGACCAAGCAAGGCAATCTTGATATTTCTTTAAGAGTTGAGCATAGGACTTTTTTTCCTCTTTGCTTAGATTATTGCCCAACCAAATTTTCCTTGGCTTATCCTTGGTGCCCAAGTTGTGTTCTCACACATCCCTTGAGGTAAACATGTTCCTATTAATGATGCAATCAGCATTGCTAAAATTTGATTCAAGTGTAACTAGGCCCCTAGGAATGGTGTTTGTTTTCAATTGTATGATATCCTTTTCAAACAAAGTATCTCTCCCTTCATTCATGCATACCATTGGCTCCCAATCAATATACTGATCTGTAAACTCACCTTGGTTTTGTAAGAACCTCAGCACTTGGGCATCATCATCAAAAACTTGCCAATGTTTCACATTATCCGGACAACCGGCCTAGTTAGCACTTCATTGTTGTATTCACAATAGGGTGAAACGGTGTAATCTCCAAACCTAGAACCCAACACGCCAACTTGTCAAAGAATAACATTGAGACCTCTATTATGATACACAATGTTAAAGGAATCAAACATTTCAATAAGGTCCCAAACTGCATGCTTATACTGTTTCATACGCTGATTTTTTGTAGCATACAGTTTTCTTATTTGTTTGATAACCAGCTCTGAGTCTCCTTTTGCAACAATATCTTTCACTCCATACTTCCATGCAATTCTTAACCCCAACAACAATGCCTCATACTCAGCAACGTTGTTAGTGCATTCAAAATTAAGTTTGAAGGAAAAAGCAAACTCTTCCAAACTAGGAGAAAGCATAACTATAACAGCACCATTTCCAAATTTGGAACAAGCTCCATCGAATAGCAAGGTCCAAGGAGAACCTACCATATCAAGGAACTTTGATATGTCCATCTTGTGTTCCTTTCCATAAGCAAAACCAATGAAATTCTCAGCATCTACATCAGCAAACAACACTTTATAAGAAGCATTGTTGGGATCTTCAATTAAGTGCAACATTTTCTTTTCACCATAAAGTTTGACAAGGATGCCCTCAATGGGAATGGTAGCAAAATACATGTCCATCTGAACACTGCCACCAACACTTGTAGCCCACTTTCTTGACAAAAACATACCCCATTTGGTAGGGCAATCAACAATTACAACATCCAGTTTCAAATTCTTACCCGAATAGGCTACAAGTTGTACTACCAAACCCTTCACACAACCAACCACCGACACTTCCCTTGAATCCATGGTAGTAAACTTCCCATAGGTAGCTTTCACTTTGATATCCAACTCATTCATGACCTCTAAAGGCATGACATTACATGATACACTGGAAACAAACATACAATTGTGAAGCGACCTATCTTTTATGAACAAAGTTGTGAAGAACGAATCAACATTCAATTGGGAATCAACCAAAGATGTCCCCAAATATACCTCAGGTGTCTCTCCAAGATCTTCCACTGTTGGTGGTGTTTCAAGGTCAACAATGATCTGAGGTGGAGTTTCAACAACATTTACATTTCTACTTGGGGTGACCCTTTCTTCTTTCAACCCCAAGTACTCAAATGCTCTCTTCTTATGCTCAGGAATTCTAAGCAACTCAATGATTGGAACACTCACTTTAATTTGGCTCAATACTTGGGCTATGTCATAGGGGACACTCTTTGGTAGGAAAAAATTAGAAGGGTTAGAAACATATTCACTAAATGGCTATGGATTCTTGATGGCTTGTACATAAGGAGGACTGTAATTTTTGCTTGGGACAACACGACTTCCGACAGTGCTTCTCTCCTAGGAACTTCTTTTGGAATGATTGTGAGAAAGGGTGTTTTACGTTTGGTTTGAGGCCCAACTCCTTTAACAACCTTGCTTCTAGTGTTATAGTCCTTCTCTTGAGCTACAACAACATTCATCAACAATTGTCTATCTTCCTCCGAAGGGATACCACCATCATATTTCTTGATCATCAAAGCTCTTAGATATTCAAAGTCATTGTTAGGAATTTCAAAAGCTTGCACTACATCAACTTATAGAGCATGAGGGGGAGAAAGACTTGTACTGTTTGATGCAATCCCAAAAGGAAACAACAGTCCTAACACTTATTACTTCAGATAGATGTTGCTCCTCTTTATGAGCTTGAAGAACTGCCCGCCATGCAAACATCATCATCAATTCCATCCTCATTATCAGCTTCATCAACATGTTGGTCCACTTCACATGGAGGATGAGGAAGAAAACGTCTATCACACCAATCCATATCAACAACCTCTTCAACAAAGCAGCAACCCCGTAGTTAAAGGGTCGAACCAATCTACATTCTCGTGCTTGGGGTTATCTATTTCCACCACCAACAAGCCCTTTACTCTATCATCTTTCCTTTGATCACCCCTAGGATGATTGCCAAATCTATCATGGTTTTGAGCTCTTTTTGTCCTTGTGAACTTTGGCCAACTCCTTTCTCCTGGCTAATTTGTAAGAAATTTCTTTGACAGACCCCTACCAAAGTCTTGACAACATCTTCCAAATCGGTAGCCTTGGAAACTTGAGTTTCTCGGGGTTTATTAGCTTCACACCATCCCTCTTGAGAGGTTTACCAATAGCTTTGATATTATTTTCAATCTGTAGTGCCATGGTGAAAGCTTGTCTCAAGTTTGTAGGGTTTTTGTCTCTCAAGTAGTAGGCTACATTTTATCAAATGCATCTAGCATATTTGATTAGACAAGACTAATCACAAGGCCTTAAAATAACAGGCAACCTTCTCAATTTCTTATAAAATCTTTTGTTGAAATCATGGACCGTCTCATTTGGGTTCTTCTTGATATTCTCAAATTCGGATAAGAGGAACCTTGGATCTTTCTTGTCTCCATATTGCAATCTGAATGCATTGTTCATTTTTATCCATGAGTCAATGGAATTATCAGGCAGAGCCTTGTACCAATCCCTTGCATCCTCTTCTAAGGTGTGGATAAACAATTTAACATACACATCCTCAAACTCTATCTCAAAGTCTTCCATCATGTTAATAAAAAGCTTGAGATGTTGATCTCCAGTTATAACATTGTTACCTTGAAACTTTGGTAACCTATTTCTCACATCTTGGGGGACAACATTTGGATACCCAACCATTCCTCTAAAATTGATAGGACCAAAGGTGTTTACAACAAATGGAGTTCTAGGTGGAGGGTGAGCCATATGATTTTGTGGTGGTGATCTAGGAGGAGAAACAGAATGGTGAGGAGTGAGAGGTCTTTGGGGAATAGGGATATGAGTTTCAAAATAGATCTCTCTCAAAGGTTCTTCTTCTTGATGATCTCTAGCAAATCTAGAAAATACAGGAGCAGATTTAAGAGCAAGCCTTTCAAATGCACAAGAAAGTCCCTCACCTGATGGGGAATGAAAATCAGCAACAAGATTGTCTGAATCAGATTTACTTGAAGAAGAATTGTAGTCCTCAATAACAGGCTGCCCTCTTTCAAATTCAACAATGGGGATCTCCCTTCTTGTAGCCAAGTCTCCAACCACTTTCCACACTCTTCTTCCCTCTAACTCTAAGCTTCTTGATTCGATGAACAACTTCTTAGTAGAGTCCTTGATGAAGAGGGATATCCTTCCTTACACTTATAGATTTGAGAAACAAATTATATGAAAGAAAAGGTAAGACAACGGTATTTTCAAGAGTAAATCAGCTCGGAGTCGCCACTAAGGAATTTCACCTTAGTTGTGCAAGAATGCACTAAAATATTCTCACAAATGTATGCTTAGAAAATTTTGAAAGGCTTTATAAATCAGGCCTTCTCTTGAATCAACCAAATATAATGCAACCAAATTGTATAAACTGCTTGTGAAATGAAAAAGAGCAGACAGAGCTTTGTAACTTTTGCCTAAAACTTGTAGATCTGAAGCATAGAATGATATCTTAACAATGTAGCAGCAAAAGTACTTGAATAGACAACTGGTCCAACTCTTTAACAACTTCAAAAACAACAAGAAATTCCAAGAAGTCCCTAGAAATGGCGCCACTTGGGTGTTGGTATCTAGATTTAATCTCCTTCACAAGTTGAACATCATCATGAATTCACAAGACACTCACGGGTAGATAAATAATTTGTATGTCGTTTGTAGCCGGGGAGCACATCTATCTGACTTGTTAGCATTCAAGTTTTAAGGGAGTGGATAACACCTTCAAAAGGATCTTGATTTGATCCTCACTATTATAGGTTGTGCCTATCAACCAAGGCAAGAGAACCTATATTGCAGCATTTGTTCGATGAAGGAGGTGGAGATATCCTTGTATTGTGCATATTGTATGGAAGGGGCCTTGGGAAAACATGATCAATTTTCCATTATTCAAACTCAAAAGAATTGTCACTACTAAATGATGGAAATGTTTTCAAAACAAGGTCAAGTCTAGAGACATAGTATTGTCTTGATTTGCTTTGTGCATTTTAATAAATGGATTGTATTCTCCTGTTGACACACAATGCAATGTAGGGGTAGTATAGGGTAGGGTTAGTTATTTTGAATGAAATTTTTTTGGGAGATGTTAGACAAGACCAACCATAAATTACCAAACTCTTTGAGGACCTTTGCAAGAAATTTGTAACACCTAAACAACAGAATGCTTCAAAAGGTTTAAAATACTCCTTCAACCAGGATATGTGCACAAATGGAGGCCCATATTTGCACTCTTCCACACAATCTTTGACAACCTGCTACAAAATATTGAAGCAAATATACCAACAAAGTATCCAAAATCCCTATTTGATCATGACCTAAGGTACCCCCAAAGGTTTACAAACAATCTCAAGATTCAAGGACAAGAAAATGATTTTAAATCTATTTATCTTCTATCAGATGAAGGCTCTTCTGAATATAAGATTGCAGATGCCATTAAACCATCAACAAGAAATGATACCATGTATGATCAAAGAGATCCTAAACACAAGATTGCAACATGAGCAAGAATCACAAATTGAAAACATTTTGAAACATAAGTATATGCAAACTTTACCAAGAGATAAAACTACATAATCCAGAAAATGATCAAATATATCAGCAGGGGAATGTCATGAGAACAAGCTCAGAGCTTGTTGATGGCTTTACAACTGAAACCAACTCAACATGATAAAATCGATGCAAAATGGAATTGAAAATGGCTCTCGTGTGGTTTTCTCAAAGAAATGGGCTTCTTCCAGCTTTTCCATGAAATTATAAATTCTTTCTCCCCCAATCATTTCTCCAAAAATGGATTATATACCATATACCACATTGGAGTCATCCTTCCCAAGAAAAGAATATGCCATGGGATCAAATTTGTTGTAAAAAACCTCATGATTCGATGAAAATGATATCAAACAAAAAAAAACAACTCATAGGTTGCCATGTATGCCCAAAATTTTTTAATCATTTCACAAATTCAGAACATTATCCATCCAACGGGCACGTTTTTCATCATTTAGGCCTACAAGTGTCTTTTACTAATCATTTTTCACCTCTGTAACTTTTGATTTTCACTTTTCACCTTTTTATCCGGCACTGAGTAAAAATTTCATCAAAAACACCATAGATCAAGGAATTGAGTCATAAAAATGATGCCAATGCACTCAAAAGGCCAAGACGATGTAGAATCATATAAAATTTCATGTAATTTGATGAAGAAATGATGATTCCAAGCTTCCTGGAGCTCCAATGGCGGCAAGAAGAAAGAATGCAAAGTGGCCGTCGATTTGGATAACTTTAAATACTAGCCCTCCATGTGGCAGATGAGATCCCAAACATAAGCCCAAAATTACCTTTTTAACCTTTGGATAAGGCAGTATACGTGTCAAATACCATTGGATCGGGCCCCGCTTTAAAAATGCATTCGCGACCTTTTGCAATTTTGGAAAATTTTGCCACTTTTCTCTACCCGCCTTCTAGGCCCGCCACATGTCCACTGGTGGGTCCCATTGAAACCGCAGACCAATTCTATCAATTTTGCAACTTTTTTTGAAAAAAGAAAATTTTTCCATAAAACCCCCATGGGCCCAAAAGTTCGATCTCTACTCGCCACATGGTGTTCTTCGATTCGTCACGGGCCAAGCCTCCTATTCCACCTTTAAACCTTCCCACTAAAATTGCAAATTTTCAAAACTCTCATGGGCCCGCGCTCTCCATTTGACTCCTTTGAAATGTGCCACATGTCCTCCACAAATTGGCTGCGGAGGCACGCCTTCAATTTTAAATTTAGCTCCCTTTGCAAAAATTTGTAAAATTTCCAAAAGTTTCTCCAAGGCCTGAACCTACGCCCCCTCATACAAATTTCTTTCATGCGGCAAGGCAGACCAAACCTTACCTTTGAGATTTTTGCCTCCAAAGGCAAAAAATATCAAAGTCTCCCAAATCCCCGCTTCTCCATTTTTCCTTTTGGGACACGTGTTAGCTGTGGATTGGAGCGGAAAAAATTTCACAAAATTTTCCTTTGGCCCCCCTGCTTGACTTTTTGCATTTCTGGACACGTGTCCACTTCTCATTGGTCTCGGAACTTGGCAAGAAATTTGACATTTACCATTTGAAGTTAAAAACTTCAAAGTCTTCATAAAACCCGCTGCCCCATTTGAAACCTTTTTTTTTTTTTGGACATGTGTCCTCCAAGGACTAGCCGAGGGCCCTCGGGCCAAAAATTCACTTTATCATTCTGAGCCATAAAACATCAAAATTTCTCCAAGTCCCCCGCCACCCGCATGCCCTCCATTCCACGTGTCCTCTTCCTATTCGCCACGGGCCTTTGGGCCAAAATTTGACTTTAAGAATTTTGCAAAATGAGAGCAAAAATTCCTAAGGAAAACCCACCACACACCAATCCCTCAACCAATCACAACATGCCACGTAGGCACCTCAATGTAGAAGGCGGAGCCGCGGATCAAAATTTTCCCTTTTTCCAAAATTTCAAAAATGATAAGTTAGAGATATTTTCCGCTGCTCCTCGGCCAATTGGAACTCCACGTTTCCCTGCATGCGAGAGGGATGATTTTGACGAGAAAAGACGTCCGTCTAATCTGGCAAAATGTGGAAAATTTAAAGGATGCCCTAAGCGAATTGAATTTTTCAACAAAGATGGTTGATTTCTTAATTTTAAATCAATTGAAACATGATTTAACATTGTTTTCGACATGAAGATTGGGTTTTTAATTACAAACACTTCAGATTCGATCAATTATGATTTCTTACATGATTTGGCAAAGGAAAAATGACACAACCCAAAAATTTGAAAAAACTAGGGCACGAAAAGGGGCACACATGGATTTTTGTTTCAAATTAGGGAAAAACAACAAGATCTTGGGCATTTTCGAAGCATTCAACTGGGGAAGACGAACTGCAGACCACCAAATCGAGAAATAAAATGTTTCTGAGCAGATTTGGACATGGAACATTAGGGCACATTTTGCAAACTGACAATTAGCACCAACATTGGCTCTGCTTGGAGATGAGCACTCCCGGTGATTGCCACAAGGACAAAATGTAGACCAAGTGCCAAAAATTCATTGGGAAAGGAGTCAAAAATGCAAGGCAGCCCAAAACTAGAACTATCACCAAAAATGCAGGCCGAGAAAACAACCGAGAATGGCTACCAAGGACAAAAGGAAAACCACACACCAACAAACAACAAAAACAAAGCAAGAACAAGGACTATACAAATGTACAATTTGTGCATCCTCCCTTTGGGGACTAATCCAAGAAATGTTTTAAATGTCCGCCATTAACAGGCAGCTCCAAAGCAATTCCCCTTCTAAATCTTTGAGAAAAAGGTATGTTCACCAATCCGCCCATCCATAAAGCATCAAAATTTCCATGCTTTCCCTTGTCTTGATGCCTACTATCCCACGACAAAACCAGATCTCCAACATTGAAGGCTCTAAGAGTGACCTTCTTGTTAAACAATCTTTTCAATTTTTCTCTAATCTGATATGCCTCTCGATGGGATGCTCTTCTCTCCTCATCAAGCTCAATAATCTAATTGATCCTTGATTCATATGGGCCATGCTCTTAATCCTCCAATTGTTGGGCAAATTGAAATGAAGATAATTGCAGTGTAGGGGTAGTAAAGCCTTGAGTTCCATACACCAATTCAAATGGGCTTTTACCAGTTGCTCTTTTAGGAGTTATTCTATCAGCCCAAACTGCAAACTTCAATTGTTCACCCCACTTTTTCTTGTTCATTTCCAAGGTTCTTCTAATGATCTTTAGCAAGTTCTTATTATTGGACTCAGCTTGTCCATTCCCTTGGGGCTTGTAGTTTGAAGAATAGGTCAAGTTGATCCCATATTCACTGCACATTGCCATTAAAGGTTTGGCTCTAAAGCACATGGCATTGTCAGATACAATCTTAATTGGAACTCCAATTCTACATATGATGTGATTCAACAAGAAGTCCATTACCACTTGGTGTGTTTCCTTTCTAGATGGGATTGCTTCAACCCACTTCGTAAAAATAATCAGTGGCTACAAGAATCCACTTGTGACCAGCACTAGAAGGATCTAAAATCTCACCAATGAAGTCCATTCCCCATTGTTTGAAAGGGGCTTCAACTGATACAGGCTGCAAAGGAAGGGAGGCTGAAGCTTTTAGTCTTCTAGAGAAATGCTTGCAACTATCACACTTTCTAACTAGCTAGGTTGAATCTTTAAAAAGAGTAGGCCACCAATAACCAGCTCTCAAAATCTTATGTGTTGTCACCCTACCGGCTAAGTGTCCTCCACAAATTCCCCCATACTACCCACTTTCCAGCCAAGTCTCCAATCACTTTCCACACTCTTCTTCCCTCTAACTCTAAGCTTCTTGATTCAAAGAACAAATTCTTAGCAGAGTCCTTGATGAAGAGGATCTCCTTCCTTCCAGTTTTATAGATTTGAGAAACAAATTGTATGACGAAAAAGGTAAGACAATGGTATTTTCAAGAGTAAATCAGCTCAGAGTCACCACTAAGGAATTTCACCTTAGTTGTGCAAGAATGCACTAAATATTCTATCAAATGTATGCTTAGAAAACTTTGCAAGGCTTTATAAATCAGGCCTTCTCTTCAATCAACCAAATAGAATGCAACCAAAATGTATAAACTGCTTGTGAAATGAAAAAGAGAAAACAGAGCTTTGGAACTTTTGCCTAAAACTTGCAGATCTCAAGCATAGAATGATATCTTAACAATCTAGCAGCACAAGTACTTGAATAGACAACTGGTCTAACTCTTTAACAACTTCAAAAACACCAAGAAATTCCAAGAAGTCCCCAGCAACGGCGCCACTCGGGTGTTGGTATCCAGATTTAATCTCCTTCACAACTTGAACAGCATCATGAATTCACAAGACACTCAAGGGCAGATAAATAATTTTTATGTCATTTGTAGCCAGGGATCACATCTATCTGACTTGTTAGCATTCAAGTTTTAAGGGAGTGGATAGCAACTTCAAAAGGATCTTGATCTAATCCTCACTATTTTAGGTTGTGCCTATCAACCAAGGCAAGAGAACCTATATTGTAGCCTTTGTTTGGTGAAGGAGGTGGAGATATCCTTGTATTTTGCATATTGTATGGAAGGGGCCTTGGGAAAACATGATCAATTTTCCATTATTCAAACTCAAAAGAGTTGTCACTACTAAATGATGGAAATGTTTTCAAAACAAGGCTGAGGCTGATTAGAGACATAGTATTATCCTGATTTGCTTTGTGCATTTTTGTAAATGGATTATATTCTCTTGTTAACACACAATGCAATGCAGGGGTAGTATAGGGTAGGGTTAGTTATTTTGAATGAAATTTTGTTGGGAGATGTTAGACAAGACCAACCAGAAATTACCAAACTCTTTGAGGACCTTTGCAAGAAATTTGTAACACCTAAACAACAGAATGCTTCAAAAGGTTTAAAATACTCCTTCAACTAGGATATGTGCACAAATGGAGGCCTAGATTTGCACTCTTCCACACAATCTTTGACAACCTGCTACAAAATCTTGAAGCAAATATACCAATAAAGTATCCAGAAATCCCTATTTGATCATGACCCAAGGTACCCCCAAAGGTTTACAAACAATTTCAAGATTCAAGGACAATAAAATGATTTTAAATTTGTTTATCTTCTATCAGATGAAGGCTCTTGAATACAAGATTGTAGATGCTAATAAACCATCAACAAGAAATGATACCATGCATGATCAAAGAGATCCTAAACTCAAGATTGCAACATGAGCAAGAAACACAAATTGAAAACATTATGAAACATAATTATATGTAAACTTTGCCAAGAGATAAAACCAGATAATCTAGAAAATGGTCAAATATATCAGCAGGGGAATGTCATGAGAACAATCTCAGATCTTGTTGATGGCTTTACAATAAAAACCAACTCAACATGATAAAATCTGATGCAAAATGGAATTGAAAATGGCTCTCAGGCGGTTTTCTCAAAGAAATGGGCTTCTTCCAGTTTTCCCGTGAAATTATAAATTCTTTCTCCCCACCATTTCTCCAAAAATGGATTATATACCATATGCCACATTGGAGTCATCCTTCCCAAGCAAAGAATATGCCATGGGATCAAATTTTTGTAAAAAACCTCATGATTCGATGAAAATGACATCAAATGGAAAAACAACTTGCGAGTTGCCATGTATGCCTAAAAATTTTAATCATTTCACAAATTGAACATTATCCATATAGGGGGCACGTTTTTCATCATTCAAGCCTACAAGTATCTTTTACTAATCATTTTTCACCTCTGCAAATTTTGATTTTCACTTTTCATGTTTTTTATCGAGCTGAGTAGAAATTTCATCAAAAACACCATAGATTAAGGAATTGAGTCATAAATGATGCCAATGCACTCAGAAGGCCAAGATGATGCACAATCATATAAAATTTGATGCAATTTGATGAAGAAATGATGATTCCAAACTTCCTGGAGCTCCAATGGCGGCAAGAAGAAAGAATGCACAAATTCTGTCGATTTGGATAACTTTTATATACCAAGCCTCCACGTGGCGAGATGAGATCCCAAACATAAGCCCAAAATTACCTTTTTAACATTTGGATAAGGCAAGATATGTGTCAAAATACCATTATATCGGGCCCCTTCCTTTAAAAATGTATTCGCGACCTTTTGCAATTTTGGAAAAAAATTCCACTTTTCTCCACTCGCCTTACGGACCCGCCACGTGTCCACCGGTGGTCCCACCAAACCGTGGACCAATTCTATCAATTTTGCAACTTTTTTGAAAAAAGAAAATTTTGCCATAAAACCCCCGCGGGCCCGAAAGCCCAATCTCTACTCTGTCACTTGGCATTCTCCAATTCGCCGCGGGGCCAAGCCTCCTATTCCACCTTTAAACCTTCCCGCAAAATTACAAAGTTTCAAAACTCTCCTTAGGCCCACACTCTCCATTTGACTCCTTTGAAAAGTGCCACGTGTCCTCCACAGATTGGCTGTGGAGGCACGCCTTCAATTTTGACTTTAGCTCCCTTTGCCAAAATTTGTAAAATTTCCAAAAGTTTCTCCGAGGCCCGAACCTCCGCCCCCTCATACAAATTTCTTTCATGCGGCAAGGCGGACCAAACTTTACTTTTGATATTTTTGCCTCTAAAGGCAAAAATCTCAAACTCTCCCAAAGCCCCGCTTCTCCATTTTTCCTTTTGGGACACGTGTTGGCTCTGGATTGGAGCGCAAAATTTCACAAAATTTTCCTTCGGCCCCCTACTTGACTTTTTGCATTTCTGGACACGTGTCCACTTCTCATTAGTCTTGGAACTTTGGCGAGAAATTTGACATTTACCATTTGAAGTTAAAAACTTCAAAGTCTTCATAAAATTTGCTGCCCCATTTGAAACCTTTTTTTTTTTTTTTTTGGACACTTGTCCTCCAAGGACTTGAGGGCCCCAGGGCCAAAAATTCACTTTATCATTCTAAGCCATAAAACATCAAAATTTCTCCAAGTCCCCCGCCACCCGCATGCCCTCCGTGCCACGTGTCCTCTTCCTATTCACCGCGGGCCTTTGGGCCAAAATTTGACTTTAAGAATTTTGCAAAATGAGAGCAAAAATTCCTAAGGCAAACCCACCACCCACTAATCCCTCAACCAATCACAACATGCCATGTAGGCACCTCAATGCAGAAGGTGGAGCCGCGGATCAAAATTTTCCCTTTTCCAAAATTTCAAAATGATAAGTTAGAGATATTTTCCGCCACTCCTCGGTTAATTGGAACATGCCACGTTGCCCCTGCATGCGAGGATGATTTTGATGGGAAAAATACGTCCGTCTAATCACAAAACGTGGAAAATTTAAAGGATGCCCTAGAAATCGAATTTTTCAACAAATATGGCCAATTTCTTGATTTGAAATCAATTGAAACATGATTTAACATTGTTTTCGACCTGGGGATTGGGTTTTTAATTGCAAACACTTCAGATTCGATCAATTACGATTTCTTGCATGATTTGGCAAAGGAAAAATGACATAGCCCGAAAAATTGAAAAAACTAGGGCACAAAAAGGGGCACATGTGGATTTTTGTTTCAAATTAGGGAAAAACAACAAGATCTTGGGCATTTTCGAAGCATTCAACTGGGGAAGACAAACTG
Source organism: Taxus wallichiana var. yunnanensis (assembly GCA_018340775.1). NCBI lineage: Eukaryota > Viridiplantae > Streptophyta > Pinopsida > Cupressales > Taxaceae > Taxus > Taxus wallichiana. The sequence continues at coordinate 853,298,469 of CM031238.1, read as the reverse complement.
TAGACCACCAAATTGAGAAATAAAACGTTTCTGAGTAGATTTGGACATGGAACATTAGGGCACATTTTGTAAACTGAGAATTAACACCAACATTGGCTCTGGGGATGGGCACTCCCAGTGAGTGCCACAAGGACAAAATGTAGACCAAGTGCCAAAAATTCATTGGGCAAGGAGTCAAAATGCAAGGCAGCCCAAAAACCAGAACTACCACCAAAAACAGACCGAGAAAAGAACCAGAATGGCTGCCCAAGGACAAAAGGGAAAACCACACACCAACAAACAACAAAAACAAAGCAAGAACAAGGACTATACAAATGTACAATTTGTGCATACCTCACTTTGGGGATTAATCCAAGAAATGTTTTAAATGTCTGCCATTAACAGGAAGCTCCAGCAATTCCCCTTCTAAATCTTTGAGAAAAAGGTATGTTCACCAATCCTGATATCAATGGCATAAGGGCCCATCCATAAAGCATCAAACTTTCCATGCTTGCCCTTGTCTTCATGCCTACTATCCCACAGCAAAACCAGATCTCCAACATTGAAGGCTCTAGGAGTGACCTTCTTGTCAAACAATCTTTTCAATTTTTCTTTGAATCTAATATGCCTCTGACGGGATGCTCTTCTCTCCTCATCAAGCTCAATAATCTGATTGATCCTTGATTCATATGGACCATGCTCTTGATCCTCCAACCGTTGGGCAAACTGAAATGAAGATAATTGCAGGTGTAAGGGCAGCAAAGCTTTGAGTTCCATACACCAATTCAAACAGAGCTTGTACCCGAGCTTGCTCTTTTAGGAGTTATTCTATCATCCCAAACTACAAACTTCAATTGTTCACCCCACTTTTTATTTTTCATTTCCAAGGTTCTTCTAATGATCTTCAGCAATTTCTTATTACCGGACTCAACTTGTCCATTCCCTTGGGGGTTGTAGTTTGAAGAATAGGTCAAATTGATCCCATATTCATTGCACATTACCATTAAAGGTTTGGCTCTAAAGCACATGGCATTGTCAGATACAATCTTAACTGGAACTCCAAATCTACATATGATGTGATTCAACAAGAATTCCATTACCACTTGGTGTGTTGCCTTTCTAGATGGGATTGCTTCAACCCACTTTGTAAAATAATCAATGGCTACAAGAATCCACTTATGACCAGCACTAGAAGGATCTGAAATCTCACCAATGAAGTCCATTCCCCATTGTTTGAAAGGGGCTTCAACTGATACAGGCTGTAAAGGAAGGGATCCTGAAGCTTTCAGTCTTCCAGAAACGCTGGCAACTATCACACTTTCTAACTAGCTGTGTTGAATCTTTAAAAGTGTAGGCCACCAATAACCAGCTCTCAAAATCTTATTTTTTGTCACCCTACCGACATTGTCATATGTGTCATTGGCATCATAAGAGTTACATTCCATCTTGGGAATTGTAACTTCGCTCTCCCTCATGGAGGGAATGATTGTCTAAATATGGAAGTTACACAACACTCCCGTATTTACCCTTATTTTTATCTATGATAATGAGTAGACCTATTTATTCTATGCATGATTTTTGGTTGTTCGATTACACTTGCTGATTACTTGGAGCTTGCTCATCACCATTGGAGTGAAAACTTGTTGATGTGCACAGTTTCCATTTCGATCCTCGTTGAATAATATCATAGTTTATAAGTGCGGGTTTTTGGTGTAAAAGTATAACCATGGGCAAATCTCTAAAGAGAAAAAGGCTTCAGGAGCTTGAATACATAAACCGGCCAGTTCAAGAGGGAAAATCTGAATTAATAAAAAGGTGGTAGATCTTTGAGGTTGATAAGCAAGATATGAAATATTAATTTATATCTCGTGGAGAATTTATCATGGGAATCATCACGCAATTACAACTCAAGTTGTAAGCCAAGGAAGAGATCTTGGAAAAATTCCGAATGGAGGAGAAAGAATATGCTACCATGAAAAGGATACAACCCTCTACCACAAATACACAAACCATGACAGAGGTATGCAATGTAAGTAGTTCACTATGTTCCCTTTCTTCCCATCAACATGTAGATTCTTCTTTCGGTGAATTTTCTAAGCATACTCGAGGCATTAGCTCTAAGTTGCTAACCAAAATGGGTTTTGATGGAAAGGAATTGACATCAATAGCTAGGGAATGACTAATCCCATACAAAGTTGAGGAAATATCTCGTTATGTAGGTTTAAGATATATTAGTGGCAAAGGAAGAGTTGGAGAATGCTCCAAGATGGCTGAAGTAAGAAAAGCTTCTATAGAAAAATGGCCCAAGCCACTAAATATACAAAAAAAACCCATGAAAGGTAATTGATAAAATTGTTTTGTTAGAACTAATGACGATATTATTTCTTTGAAGAATGGGCGGGACTCTCACAACGATGGTGAGAGTGAATCCAAGCTAGAATCAAGAAGGGGGCAACATTCCAAACATGGTAAAAACATTAAGAAAATGTGCAAAGAATCTCCAAAGAGAAATGACACCCCAAAGGAAGAGACAACATTTTCCCCTCATCAAACTTGTACAAAGGACAACCCTATAAGGTATGGAAAACATAATTATCCATTGTTTACCTTAATTATGAAAAGAATGGCCATGCAACACAAAAAAATTGTATGCATACACATGTTTGTTTTTGGAATGAATAACCATTGTGTAGCCATATTTTGGAAGAGAAAGTTCATCCAAAGGAAGCCTATGTCCTCTAAGAAGAAGAAGAAAATTTGTAAAGACCAATCTCCAAGTAAGCATGTGAAAACTGGAAAGAGAGGCTTACTATCCAAGAAAATGGGTAAGAATTATTGCTCTCATTGTAATATGAGTGGCCATTGGGTTGATAAGTGTTGGAATCTTCATCCACAACTTCATCTAAATACCAGAAAGAAGAAAGTTGTGCAAACACCAACAGTTCAAGAGGAATCCCATGAAGAAGCCCACCTATCCAAAGAAGATCCCATCAAGAGGGAAAAACCCAAAGAGGAGCATCCATCAGCTTGGGTCGGTAAGAAAGTATTTACTTTCATGGATAATATATTTGCATAGCTAAGTTTTTTAGCATGCTTATAACACCTCTAAATCACTTTTTGGGTTTCCATTGTTGAAGAAATATGAAGGAAACTAACCCTATTTGTATGAGAAAGTGTGGAGGTAGATCACTCATTGAGGTGAATATGGAGAACCATCCAAGTTGAGAAACACATTATGAGCAGCCCATTATAAGAGGTTGTATCATTTTTTATTTTGCATTCTCATGTTCATATTGACCTTGATGTTAGCATTTTTCTTACCACTTCTTGTAGCATTTTGTAAGAAGGGTGAAGAGGCACTCCATTGAGAGAGAACTCCAAACAAAGGTTCTCCAAGTTAGTTTTTGGGGTATGATAGTAGTAGAGACATGTTGATGGGCATCTTATAGCATGCCCTTGATCTAAAGTGTCATTCCAAGAGGAAGACGAAGTGACATGAAATCAACATGAGAAGTGCTTTTATGGTGAGTAATACTCAATAAGAGCATTATAGTTTTATGGATGTATGTTGTCATATTATTTTGTTCATTCAAATATGTGTTGTCAATGTATGTGCAATTGTTTGTATGCATGTTTTGTAAGACCCAAATTTGGATAATGTTTGTAAATGGAATTTTGTTTACAATCCATGTATGTTGCATTCGATCGTAAGATACAAGAAGGAAAATTTTACAAGTGGTAAATATTATAACACCACTTATTATGCAATGTAATTTTCTACCCTTGTTGAGAATATTAAAAACAAGGAAAATGTAGACAACATCTCTTAATGGGAGAACTTCATTCTAGCCTACAAACAATGCAAACGCTAAGAGAATTTTCCAAGAAGAAGACTAAGACATCGAGAGTGCAAGAAATTCATTTAATAGAGATGGGAGGTAGTTTTGAGCTATCTTTGACACTTGGGTTTGCAAGTTCCAGGTTTGGGGACACGATCGGTCTCTAAGAGCTAAGAAATAAAGTACTTTTAATACAAACTTAAAATTATATGAGCCTCATATGATCATCAATCAAGGTGAGAAGTTCAAGTTCCTTCTGATTTTTTCTAATGAATATCTTGAAAAGTTTTCAAATATATTATTATTGACAAAAGAGAGATAAAACTAGAAAATGAGGGAGTTGTACCTTTACTTATTTTTGAGTAAAAAAACTTTTGGTGGTCCAAAATCTTTTTAGTGGGGAGGAGTGATCCAGGAGGATGATGCAAGAGCATCACTCTACTATGTAAATAAGTATTGAGTCGTCATATTTTGGTTTGATGGGTGTGTTATTAGGTTCTAGGGGTTACTAAGAGTCATTTAGATGTGGTGGTTTAAGTCTAAGTTTTTCCAAATTTGAATATTTGGATTTCCCTCAAAAAGTACAAAATGAGTCTTTGAGGCCATTTTTGGTTTGTAATGGTTGTTTTAATAAGAATCTTGAAGCTTATAACAATGTAAGGGGATGAAATAAGGAATAATAAGGTGTCTTGGTCCTTATATCATATAGAAAGCATGATATGAGTCAAAAAGCCTAAGACTTGGTCTTTGATCTAAGAAACTTAGTGCTATAACTAAGGTCATTCATGTGATCAATGAGTCAAAGGGTGTGTATTCAGTTAGGTACAAGTGGGAAGGATATAAATTTGAAAAATGTAACTAATTTTCTCATTCCCATTCGAATGGAAATCAAAACAAGCTTCAAGGAAGGAAAATAATGGTGTTTTGTATGTGCATTGCAAATTTTAACTATGTGTATACCTTTGTAGTTATTGAATGTTCATGAGAAATCTATGAAATATTGTTAGATGGTTGTAATAGACCTCCACCGAGCATTTGTGATAAAGATTTGTGTGATTGTCATTGTGAGTGTGGACTAGTGCATGCTAGAACAAACTATGAGGCTCTGAGTAAACTGTGAAGTTTCAATAATCTTACAAACTGTGAAAGGCTTATTGATGCATTTTTGAATGATTCATAACTGAGATTTTCCATTGAAGAATTTAATGATGTATTTGGGGTGATTCATATCTGAGAGTATCTATTGAAGACTACAAATTGATCTGTGAAAGGCATTTCATCAAGTTTCTATGAGAAGATCCATTATAAACATATTGTAGGCATGGAATTTTGACTCGTAGCAAATTATGTGGGGTTTTTTTAGAGTTATATGTTTATAAATTGTTTCTTATAACCTTGGAAAGGTATGAATTGAAGCAAGGGACCTTACTTGTGTCTTGTTGTCAATCAGAGGACCTCTCAAATCTATGACAGAGGTATGAGGGTTAGATGAACTTCTTGGTGTTTTTGGAGTAATCTACATCTCCCTTTCTTTACATTCATGAAGAAATAAGTTAGGCAAGCCTATACGCAAATTCATTTAAGAGATGAATCTCTATTTGAGAGACAAACTTGTCTCAGACCTCTTTAATCAACCTGTAATAAGTTATTTAAAAGGAAAATGCAAGCAAGTGTTGAAGTTTGAGGAAGAAGTGATTGGAGTGATGTTGCATGTGGAGGAAAGAGGCTTTGGTTTAGGTATATACTCTTATTCAACCTTGGAATACTGAGAAGAAGACTGTAGAAATCATCTTTACACTTGAATGGAGAAGCACTCCATGTTTTCTCAAAAATGTACAGTGATCTTCTTCAGCAAACTCATGGCTAGGAGATACTTTGGAGACTACTGGTAAGGTAATAATGAAATTCATATGGAAATAGACCTCAGAGTGAAAATTTGGTCTTTGAAAATAATTTTAGAGAAAGATATAGCTAAATTATCTCTCTCGGGCCTGTACTGCATAACTAGGGTTTCTATAGGAAAATTACAATATCTTTTGATTGCAACAACAAAATTTCTCCAGATTTTGTAATAATCTCTGTCTATAGGTAGGATAAATGTTGTGAAATGTTTGAGATCATGAAAATCTTCCCTCTATGTGATTCATTTGACATTTGAAGCAAGAACACAGAAGACAAAATACGATCCTAATAAGAAGGCCTCAATTAACAAAGGAGGTGTGACCTAGAGATAGAGTTAGATAATGAGATTTATAGGGAAGGTGAAAAGGCTTAAGAGAAGCCCATAAATTCTCTCATTAGGTTTTTAAATCATCCATATCAAGATTTCTAACAAAATCTTGACTGTAGCAAACCTAATTGAGGGTTTGAGAGCAAGAAAAGGAATGTAGGTTTGCAAGAGGAAGGTAAAGAGTTGAGAGATGAAATTTTGGGTACATTAAGAGTATGGTGAGGGGTCAAGGAATACATTGAAAGAGGTTTTTGGGTTTTCCTAAAATCCTATATGCATGACTATTCCAATTGACATGTTTTAAGGGCATAACCTAACATGTTTGAGTACATAATTGAAAAGATGTGTTATTGATATTTTGAAGTCAAGATAATGGTTGATCTAACCCTTGTTGGAGTATGTGAACAGGATGAATGAGGGAGGAGGCATTGACTAAGCCTTAAGAGCTAATTTGACATGTTTTGGAAAGGTGCATGCTTGAGTTAAGAAGGAAGACTTGAGTATATAAGCAAGTGAGATGTTCCTTGGTAAGGAGTTATTTTGAAGATGAATTTTGACATGAAATGAAGTATATGGGGATAGGGGATTGTGAATAACTAAGCTATTTTTATTCATTGTGCTTGACTACACCAGATGATCCCTACACTAAACAAGCTATATGGTCTCGTAATCTATCTAAATCTCCTTTCACAATAAAGTGAGCATCGAGAGATTTCCAACGCATTTTGAACGAGGTCAAACCGACTTTGTATGCAAAAGTTATGGCTCGTTGAAGTAAAATCCAAATAAGCAAAAAAATGTGCACAGTATGTAAATAATGATAATGTAAGCTAGGAAAAATACACTACTAACAAGGAAGTAAAATACCAATAATCATACCTCCTCCTTCGCATTCCGTAGCAAACCTCGGAATGGGCTAAGAAACTTGGATTGAGCCCTGATTGTGTGATATGTAGGTGCTTTTCTTCAAGACAGAGCAAGACCTTCCTACAACAACGATCCTCTTACTTTGCACCAGATGGGAAAAAAGATTATGAGGCTATTTGGGCATTAGGACGAGGCAAAAGGATGTTCTTTGCTCAAAGGATGCAAGAACTTAGATATGACATTCAAGCTTATTCCATGTGTCCTTAGAGGGGAGGGGTAAGGTTGTATTTATAGCCTGGGGGAGTGATTAACTTAGAGTAATTTAAGTAATCATGGTTTAAAAATGTGGGCAAGATTAAGTGAGTGGTTTGAAAATGTGGGCAAGATTAGATGAGTGGGGGCCACGAAGAATGGGTGAGAATTTGAATTATATTTTTAATTCATAACTGGAGGATTTTAGGTGAGTGGGGACCGGAAGAATGGGTGAGGATTTGAATTTGAATTTTTAATTCAATAGTAGAAAAACATGGAGAATAATGACATGTGGTGAGGATTGGTTTATTTTTTGGATTTTGAAATGGATAATTAATCAAATTATATTTGATTAATTCGAAGTGTATTTTTGTGGGAAATGAGGAAGGGGAATTAATTGATT